>CM067566.1:39398477-39998477 GCA_034336665.1 Luscinia megarhynchos | reverse complement strand
TGCATTATATTGCTTTGGGGCTTATCTTGCTCCAAAAGCTTGTAATTCAGGCTCGTATGTTCAGAATGGTTGTAGGATTTGGGTGTCTAAATCACACTGATGTCAGACATAAATAATCATCAGGAGTTAGATATATTGGTTTGAAGTCTGCACTCCTTAACTGTGAATAGAATTGTGACTTAACAGTGAAGTTCGGGATTTTGAAAAATGACTTTCTGATCTTAGCTCTGTATTTGAGTTATTTTTCTATGTATTTATTAGAATTGCCTATTAATTAACTTAAATAAATTATATATGACCACACTGATCTTACTGCTTTTCCTGTAAACTAAGGGGTTTGTTCATGAATTTGTCATACAGCAAGAGGGAACCAGTTTTCCCCTGAAGATGCTCCAGCTAATATGCATGAAATGGTCAAGATTCAATGCATTAGCTCCTTGTAATTTTAATTACCTTTCATGCTGCTTTTTTTTTCCATTTCATGACCACAAAATCGTGTTTCATTTTAAAAGGGTCTGAATTTAAGATGGTGTTTCTGGTATAAAGCATATAAAACATAAAAGTATATATTTACCAGAATCAGGCTCTTACAAAAGTAATCTCTTTGACTTGAATAATACTATTTAATTGAATGACTGCTATTTGTAATCAGTAACATGGATCACTTTAATTCTATTTTCCAGGGGAAATATGCTGCTATCATGGAAGGTTGCTATGGTCGTGTAAAGAAAATGTTTAACAACTCCTTGTTTTGTATTTACTGCAGAGAATAAGTGAGTTAAGAAGAATCTGACAACTAAAATAAGAGGTGTCTGCTGAAATAAGAGATAAAATTTTTTTTCAAGGAGATATGTCTTCTAGTTTCAATTAACTTTAATTTCAGTATCAGTTCTCTAAAATGCTTTATTTTCTAGTGTCAAAAGGGGTTAATGAACAGTAATTTCACTAAAGTTAATTGCTCTTTCATACAGTTTTTGAGCACTTTGGTACAAAAGAATTCAGGATGAGTCTCTGCACTTAGCAGGTAAAAGGGCAGCAATCCCGGTCATTATTTTAATTCTTGTAAATCAATTTATCTTGAAGAATTTCTATCTGTGCAGTATTTAGGCTGAATTTAGTTGTAAGAGTTTCTAATTGTTCTTCCTGTGAAGACTAAAAATAACTTTTCTTTCTGTTTCCTAAAGAAAAGAGTGTGTTTGCTCATTTGCCATTCTATGGGCCCACATGTACGATGTTTTTCTGTAGCTTTTTCATTTGGTGAATATTCTGCCTCCTCCACATGCGCTCAGTGGTAGGATGGATCATGCTCATTTGGCAGAGAGCAGCTTCAGCTGCCCTTTCCTCCATGCTTCTTACCCAGACCAGTGTGGACTCTTTGGCATGTCCTGTCTCTTCTTTGCAAACTTTTGTGTCTCCCACCATCAGCACACTTTTCCCATATTTTGTTCTGCTTCAAGGATCAACATATCACATAGTTTTGGAATTGATGTTAATCCATACTTAGTGTGGTTAGCAGCGTAGAAGAGCACATATAGCTGCAGTTGATGAATATTTCTGATTAAGGCTGTTTTCAATCAATTAACATGTACTTTCAATGTATTCTACGCAGCTGCTTTGGATTCGGTGGTGCATGATAATTATTAGCCAAGCAGCTGCCAGAATTTACATAACTCATAATAGAGTGTGATATAGACCTTTCTTTTATTTTCTTGTAGTCTTTTGCAGATACTCAGGTCTTCAGGGACTTAGCTGCTCTTGTGCCAATATTCTTTAGATTGTTGTACTAAAAAAAAGAAAGAAAAGAACGTGTTGTTACTACTATAGTGATAATCTTTGTGATTTTACTTATAAGTAAAACCAATCACAGTTTTGAACCAAGAAGCTTTTTCCTCAGGAAACAGCACTGAAAGTAAAGGTCTATAAAACCTCATCTCCATTATTTTTGCTGGTGTAAATGAAAAATAATTCTGGATGAACTCTTTTTTTTAAAGCACTAAGAATGCTGTTATACCTATGTGATTTAAGCCAAAATATAGTAACATTATTGTAATTGAGGCAGTGATAAAGAATCTGAAAGTGGCAAAGATGAAAAGCCTGTCAAGCTGCATAACTTTTCTGTCATTCTCTGGAAACATCTGTATGTATTCCTGCCTGTGTGACTATATTTCATTATATGTGACTGTATATTACATAGATAACTATATGGATATTTGTGTGTGCAAGTGTACTTAATATCCTAAAATTTGGTTTTCTTTTTTTTCTCTTTTACTAATCCAGGACACTTTCAGATTATTTTATCCATTTTCTCTTCTCAGTTTCCTATGTTTGACTATGACACAAATCTTTCAAAAGATCTTCTTCAAAAGACTTCTTGCTCTTCTAATACCTGCTTGCAGAACAAAGCTTTGCTGAGAACATAAAAGTGCTTTCAAATAATTCAAAAGAAAGAAGAAATCAGAATAACTTTAGAATAGCTCTACATATACATAGAAGTGGTTGCAAAAATGTTTCTCAGGTAAGCAACAATTCTTTTGCTGTTCTTAATTATAGGTAGTCTCTGTGCTTAAATTTGAGCTACATCACCTAAACCCACATTCACATACTGTTCAGTTTAGTCAGAACTCTGGGTTTAAGCTGCCACAGCGAGAATGAATGGCACCTAATCCAGATGACAATCCAGGAGAAAAAGCTACAAAATGGAAAAACTTCTAAGCAATTATTAGGTCAGAAATGGTTTGCACTAGCTCTCTACTTGGGGAATAATTTCTTTTTACAATCAATCTTTTTTGCTAGATGAAATAAGTGGCATTCAAATTTATTTTACTTCTAAAATGCAATAGATCACTAACAAGATCAAATTTGATAAAATGATTATGCTATTCATGTGGCAACACAAGAAACAATGTGCATTTGAGTGAAAGCCAAATTGCTGAGTATAATATTCACCTTTCTCTTCAAAATGAGGAATTGAAGTTTTATACAGCCTTGGTAATTTTTCCATTAATGTTATGTAAATAAGATTCAAGTCTAGAAATTCTTGTTTGCTTTAGCAATGTATGATTCTGTAACTAGTATTATAAAAATGAAAGACTTGTAACATCTCCTAATTGAAGGAATTACCTTCTTGACATTATTGCCTTCTATGCTATAGTTTAAAGCCTGATTAAAAAAAATCGAAAACCTCTCTGTTAGAAATATTTTTGTTCTGCATTTGTATTTAAAAAAAACTTTAAAAAACAAAATGTTTTTCTAAATCCTCAAAATATTACATTTTTGCTTCTAGTTGTTATAGCAGTTCCTTAAAGAAACAAAAAGTGAATATTGAGTTTTCATTTATCATAACGAAATTTTATTATGGAAATGTTATATGAAGACTTGGAAAAGTCTGAAGAGGGTTTGTACAGGACTTTTTCCTTTTTAAATGCAGTTACAATATCGGAGTGAAGATAAAGAATTTTTAATATTATATAGTGCTTAATATTGGAGTTCCTCAAGATGCTTGAGTCAAAATACTGCAGTTGAAACACTATAGTCTGACAAACTAATACAAAGAATCACACACCTAAGCAGAAGAAAAACAACTTTAATCATCAAAAGGGCTGAAAAAAAGATACATTGATGTGGGACCAGTAAAAGAACATAGGCTAGCCATGGTTTATTATTATTAAATGCTGCAGGCAATGCAAATTTGGCAATATATTTAGGCAGTTGCACAGGAACTAAAGAAGCCTTCCATATTTGTGCAGTTTCAGAAAGAATCTGATTTCTTGCCAGAATATTAGAGTAATGTATTCATTGCCATGAGATATTAGTAAAACTATGTTTTACTGGAGGAGAAGAGGTAAATGTGTTTGTGTAGTAAAGTTAAGGATAGTTATGCTTTTTGGATAGACTGGAAATTGTTCCTTGTTATTCAAGGTAGGCATGTATTTTTAAAGAAATATTCTCTTAAGAAGTTATCAAGAGCCTATCCAGTATTAATAAATCTTGTGCTTCTTTTGCTACACTCAGCAATAACCACTGTTGAAGGCAGAACACCAAATTAGAAAGTCAATGTGGCTAATCTACCCTTAATGTGCCCATTATGCAACTATTTTCTGCAAACATGTTAATGTTACACAGGAAGCCAGTCTTGATTATAATCTAGAACACAGAAGGAAAAAAAAAAGAAATATTTCCTTCATATGATTGTAACAAACTGTATATAGCTGTTTATTAGTTATACAGGTTGCCCCTTCAAAGAGGAGTGTAGAAGAAATTGCTTTAGTATTTTAGGTGATTTACTTTTACTGATCTTGGGTAAGGTCCATTAAATACTAGGAAAAAAAAATCAACCTGATTTGTTAGATTAAATTTCTGTAAATGTGATTAAATCCTGTCCTAGATTTGTTCATGTATCAGGAAACTAATTCCATTTACTTAAATATTTGCTCTGAGTCTGAAAATAATTAATTTCCCTAGCTGTGAACTATAGGAAAGCAACATATAGTAAATTCTTGAAGCATTGAGATTATTGACTTAAAATGCAGAGTTATAGCAGAAATGTTGATATATTCAGTAAAAGGAGTCTTAAGAAGAATTATATTTAATTTGAGGAACAGTTAATTTTTGGTTATATATAAAAAAGTAGAAGAGTAATTCTTAGGGAAGGTTTAGTTTCTTCTTCCTCTGAGGTTTTTATTACAAAAGCTTGAGTTTTCTCCTCAAATTTCACAGGAATTCCTACAGTTTTCAGGGGTGGGACTAAGATGAATCAGAATTTGACAGAACAAAGACATCTCCTTTTGCCTCTGTATGAGTGGAAAAATTTAAATGGAAGGCATCTCCATTAAGATGGACTCAGAGAGAACTTGCAGACAAGCACTATTGCTTACACAGGTGAAGGGTTTCAAATAGTCATCATATGAATTTTCAAAGGTCTTTTCTCATAAAATGTTTGTGAATGGAGAAGAACAAATAAAAATATTTTGAAAGGATTTTGAGCACGATCCTAGTTCATTTTCAAAAATGGTTTGCATCTAGAACAGGAGCAAGACGAGTTATGTCTACAGTCTCCTGTTCTTCTGCTCTGAGCCAAGAAGAGGATCTCTGAACAAGCCCAGTGCAGAGCTGAGCTTGCCCTGTAGTTGCTTCCCAGGGCACGAGCTCAGCATTGCTGGGTAGCTGGGTCCCAGCTCTGCACTGACAATACTCAGAGGAGTTTGTCTGGAACTGAGTGAGCTTGATAAAGGTGAAAGAATGCACAGTACAGAAACATGAGAGAGACTGGTGTCTGATTTCATGGTTAAGACATTCATTAAGAGATGAGGAATCTAAGGCCATTTTAATTATTGATATAATGTCATAAAAAGAGACTGAGTACATCATCTTCCTCTGCATACCTCGTGTTTGTGAAAGCCTGAACCCAGATACTTCCCCTCTTCATGGACCAACTCTTGAGGTCCTGTGACAGCCATTCTCCTTCCAGTAAAGTTGTGAATCCCAGCCCTCTATTCCATTAATTTTCCTACAAGTGAGTTAGAAACTAAAAAAAATCAGGGAAAGATTCAGAAATTATTAATCCTGATATGATCTGAGATGATTTTTTATAAAAACTACTGCACCTAAAAAGCATTTTTTCATTCAACCATATTTTTGGTTGAGTTATGTGCAAAGAATATTTGGCTAAGTTTCTGAACTAGAGGGACGCTTACTCTCCCTGAATCTCTGACCTGAGTCTTTAAGATTTAATCATAATTTCATATTACTTTGAGTAAAAAGGATACACCATGAGTGCTAGACATGAATAGAGAAATCATTTTCAACATATAAGTCCTACATCCGCATTCAATTTGTCTTTAAACTACTTTATTACTGGTATTCTCGGGCTGGCTCCTTCACACTTGTTCTTGTATGATTGGGGGTTTAATATTCACAGCACCCATTCAACTAAATATAAGCACAGCAAGACTGCCACCATCACCACTATAGTTCAATTGTGTGCACATTTAGTTGCACCAAATCATAGACAGAATAAAATATGTGGGGACACTTCAGTACTAAACTCTATATGTGTAATATTTAAAGGAAACCTTATAAGCAAGATTAACTGCAGAACAATGTCCAGTTTAGAACAGCATATAAAACACAAAGAAGCCTGTGAAAATCTGGCTGTTACACAGAATCACTGGCAAATTAAACAAAAGTGGAAACAGAATATATTTATCACAACACGTTGTCTTTTGGCACCTGCTGACTGGATCATCACAGGAGTACTGAAAGTTGTACTTGAAACTTAAAGAAAATACTGGAACAAATTTTTCCTTATGAAAGCTAAAAACTATAACTGAGAAGGGCAATAAATCATACTTGTAGAATTCATACAAAGTGTAGAGTCTGTTGGTTTATTTGCATCAGTACTACATAAGTCATACTTATTTAAGCTGCATAATCTATGATACAAAAAGTACATAGTTGATTCACACCTGAATGACAAAATGCATGTAAAATTGACATCCATAAAGAAAAAGAAATAATTACTTATGTGGGTCAATTTGCATTGGTCACTGCTGTATTTTCTAGAGACAAATTCAATTTTATATACTACAACATAAATTTGTGAGAATAAAAGACTTTTCTTTTACCAGAAGTAGTTCATCCAGTTCAGCTTGTAAGTATATTAATTAATTTCAGCTACACTGCCCTATTTTTCACCCTATGGATCTTAGAACAGATCTTAGCTTCTTGAGAAGCTGTTTCCTTATAGTTTAACTGGTGACTACAGTGTAATAGACTTAATCTGTATCAGCTAAAAACTATTTTTTACCAATTTGGTATGGATTAAAACAGTCCATTATGGTAAAAAAGGTGGTATAAAGAAAATAAAATCCTATAAGGAAAACCAGGATTCTCTACCAATTTTAGTAATTTATATTCTGTTTGGTTTTTTTTTCTTCTTAGTAAAACAGAATAGTATGCCAACTATTTTTGTTCAGAAAGAAAAAAAGCTTTCAGTAAGACTTGAAAAGCCACAAGAAAGATTGAAACTAAGCCAGAAAGGACAGAAGACTGACAGAAAAAACAAAACTGAACCCTAGTAGCCTGAGAACAGAATGTGTGAAGGAGACTATGAGGTGAAAGATGTAGCTGAGGCTGTAAGTACTGCAGAGAGTCTGCTGAATTTAACTTTGCATAAACTATACAGCGAATATAAAATGGAAAAAAATATAGCTGAGAAAAGGGTCATCTTAGAATCTGTTTAGCGAATTCTGGGACCAAGTAACTAAATGAAAACAGCATTAAAGTGATGTGGGCTACAGAAATGTCATTGGAAAAACAATCCAGCCCTCCATCTACTCTACTATTCTGTTTTTAGCAGTGACTCTCAGTGTCATAATGTGTTTTAAAGAAAGCTGGAGGAAGACATGTGCTAAGCAATTATAATTGCCCTGAGGAAAAAATTTCTTTATTCAACCCGTCAGTTAGAGATTTTTTTATGCCTTTAGGCATGAGTTTTAATATTCCTTCCAAATGCTTTTGCTTCATAATATTTATAATTTTCCATAAAACAACAATAATAATAATAGTGATGATGATGATGATGATTATTACTATTATTACTGCTACTGACCCTCTGGATGCCAAGGATGGCTGCAACAATAAATTCCACCATCTAGTTGTTTATTTATGTGACAGAAATATACTTTATGACTTTAAAGGGCAGAAGTTTGTGCTTCCAAAGACTTACTGATGTCATCACTGACCTAACGGAAAGGTGAGAAGAATTAAAAAGGCAAATGTTGGTCAAGGGAAGAAATTAGGTGGAATGAAAATAGGTAAAACAACAGTAGCTCTAGCAGACAGTTATCATTCATATAGTCCTTTTGACTGCCAAAAGTAAGTGTAATAGAAATTAACTATAGCCAGTTGTTACTTAAAACTGTTTAGATTCCATTTACCCAAACTTTCTAAGGGTCAGCAAGACTACCTGTTCACCTAAGCTCATTTATACATTCAAGTCTCTGTAAACTACAATAGTATCTACAGTGAAAATTCCCCTTCCCCTATAAAGAGACATTTATGAAGATTTTTTTTTTTACTACTTTGGGAAACTATATGCAAGACAATTCAAAATAGACATTACAGTGCCAATAAGGCACAAAGGATTAAATAAAGCCTCACAAATTCTCATGGTTTTTTTTTAAATACAATATGTAAGTATTTGTGTTTCCCTCTCAATACCTAAACTCTTTGGAGGTACTTGAGTCTTTGTAGTAAACTGGAAATGCTCATATTTTCTACTTGTAAAATGATTAATAGATAACATAAAAGATGTGTGTAAAGAACAGAAAACTTCAGA
Organism: Luscinia megarhynchos; assembly: GCA_034336665.1. Taxonomy (NCBI): domain Eukaryota; kingdom Metazoa; phylum Chordata; class Aves; order Passeriformes; family Muscicapidae; genus Luscinia; species Luscinia megarhynchos. The sequence goes on along the minus strand of CM067566.1, from coordinate 39,990,139 downwards.
TAAGTACCAAGTCTCACAGGAGTTCTGGAGAAAAAAACAAAACATTGTAAGACCAAGTAATTCTATGGTGACCCACACCCACCCAATATATTCTGAAGTACATATTGGTTGCAGAAATCCCTCCCAGCCCAAATCTTCTGCATCTATAAAAAGCAAAATGAGAGAAAGAGCAGGTCAGAAGAGGATGGGTGTTAAAGACAGATGAGAGGAAACAATAATACAATGACAAATAAAGGTCTTAGCTGTGGTGTTTAACCACAGAACTACAGTTGATGTAATGAAAAGCTATCTTACTTCTGGTGATGCTTAGGGAGCAATTAGATAAAGTTAATCTGTGTGAGTTCCTGATGCCAAAGATCTCTGCTGCTCATGTCAGTCTTTTATATAGCCTGTGTGGCCTCCAAGCTAGTGACCTAAGAAGAGAAAACTGCTATTTTTGCCTTCTGTCCACTTTCTGCAGCACTGCCCATCCCCTGGCTCCTCAAAAAAGTCCTTCCTTTATTCTCAAAACCCCATTCAAGATATAAATAGCTATCACAGGAGATACTCAGAGGAAGAAGGACCAAGAAAGAAGTTAAAATATTAAGTCGCTCTGCATCTTTCCCTCTCAGGTCCCACCTTATCCAGTACTTCAGAATCAGAGATGCTTCCAATTCTCTTTTCCTATGCCAAAATCAGGACTGCAAACTGGTTGGTAAGATCCTGTAGTTTAGGCTTTTTGTGATAGGTGAAGGACTTGCTTGTAAACTGATCCTTACTCCATTTTTACTTACTCTGGTAACAAATAGCACTGAAATGTATATAATAGGGGTTCTTTTGTGCCCACTTTTAAACTTTCTGTTTTTCACTCTAATGACTTAAGCAGAATTTTTCTCCTGATTACATGACAGCTGGGAGAATTTGCCATTGTCTTTGTATAAAATTTCAAAGACCGTCAACAAACAGGTAACATTTTATTCCTTTAATTGTAGCACTCGTTTAACTCTAGTTATATTAACAGTTTCAATTATAATAGATGTAAATATGATCTAAGCCTTGTAATGGGTAGACTTTTGTGTTTAACCTAACATTTTATACAGCATACTCTGTGAGGCAGATTTGCTAGAAAAGGTTTAACTATGCAAGCAGTGAAAGTGAACAAGACAGACTATATTGTAAGTCTGATAGATGTTCAATCATGAGCTATTGCCTACTGACTTCAACTTGTGTTGAAGCAAGTTAATTTCTAATCTTGAGACCTCTTTGGCACCTGCATCTAATTATACCTTTAAGACCCACTTGCAATCAGCCTTGGTCTCATAAACATAGGGATAATACCTTTGTGCAATATAGAACTATACAGGAGGGGGTCAGGACTTTTTCTTACCATGTGTGTTAGCTTTTATTATCCTGCAATATGCATTTTTCCTATTGTTTGTCTGCAACTGGCTAATGCAGGTCTTCACACATATCTGAATTTCTTGATGCACCAGAATATTTTTTTTCTCACTGGTAGATTGCCTACATTTTTATTTTGAGTAAAACTGAGTAAAATTTCAGTGAAGCTTGCCCTGAAATGTCAGAGAAAGTTATATAAATTGGGGAGTTTCAAAGCACATTCGTGCTTCCCATGTATTGAGCCTCTCAGCTCAGGTGTGGGAACTGACCTCTTGCTGACTGGCAGTAACTCATCTGGCCAAGGTAATAATACGATGGTTTAGGTTTGAAGAGGTGCTGAATATTGTAAAGTAATCAGATGTACTTGCAAAGAAATTTCTTATAAGCTTTTAAAAGGGATGCAGAATTTTTTATTTGGACAATGTGTTCACACAACACAGAATGGATGACAAGAATATTTTTCAGGTAATAAATGGATTTACGGAACTACAAAAGTAAATGCGATCTCATTTTCCAGAGTGGATGAATGGGATTTAGACTGAGAAAATGTGCAGAGCCTGCTGTCTGTGCAGTGGGAGTGTCACTCAGGTGGTAAGTCAATGTAACCTTTCCTTTGCAAAATTATAGCAGGACACTTCGGTGTGTAGTCCACTCCCACATGTAAGATCACTTTCTAGTCCTTTGCCCTTCTAGTCTCCTTGGGCATTGTTGCCTCTGTGATGAACATGTGGCCCTTCTTAACAGAAGTGATGATATCAATTGCAGTGCCTGAATCAGCTCTCTCAGAAAAGCACATTGCTCTCATCCCACCCATTTTGTGGGTTTCACCACTTACACAATTGCCAAGCTTTTTCCTCTGCTTTTCCTAAAGTGAGAAATAACAATGCCTCATAATTTTTTGGCTGCTTACATTCTCTATCGAAGTTGTAGAATTTATGCATTAACCCTTGATTTAAATCCATCTTATCACAACACTCAGGGATTTTTGTCTCCAAAACAGCAGCTTGTAAACACTGTGTAAACATGAATGCTCTTAGGGATTATTTTACTTACTTAATAAGTAGGGTGTTTTTGAATTTGATTAAAATAATTTTCGGTCAATTTTCAACAAATGCCAGAGATTTTTAAATAGCCATAAATATGGCACAGGGTGACCATAAAAATATGCACATCTTTAGCAGCAGGACTCAGCCTTCGTTGAAATACTGATTTGGAGACTGTGACAGAGATGTTGTGATTGCAGTAAAAATTGAATTCTGCTTGAGTTTAAGACTGTATCAATAGTAATACAATCCACAATGTCTGTAAAGTGCTGCTTATTATGCTACCATCAGCTGCCACTTTGCAGAATACCATTAGAGAGTGATATTTACTATAAGAAAATATTCTCAGGAAGCACAGTAAGCTGCAAAATAAAATCAATGATAGCTCAATTTCTTTAGGTGAGTCCAGTTTTGAGATGAAATTGTATCTGCTTTCACTGGAATTAGTTGTGAACAGGGAGCATTCACTGTATATGGCTCTGCCTTAGAATATTGTGTAATAAAATATAGTTGGGCTGAAATGCGTGGGAACACTGGTACAATGCTTGAACAGATAATAACATTTGCAGATCTCCTGGGACTATGGTTTAGGTGCTATATTTGTTTCTTCTATGCAGTAATTTTTGACCACTAGATGGGACTGTGCATCTTCACGCAATTGTATTAACAACAATATTTGAGAGGTTTTTTATTTGCAATTAATACTTCTTTTTTCCCCACTGAAAAAGAGCTTTGTCCACAACCTTTGAAAAGGATGAAACCAGAAGAACCTCTTGTAAACAAGGATCTCTGTAATTCTAGTGAGAACAAAAAAATAACAAACACTACAGTCCATCCAACAATCTATAAAATTAAAAACCAGTTTTGAAGTTGCAACATCTCATCATTTTAACTCTGCCCTAGTGCTACTACATATTTAATCTTCATCATCTTTCTCCTTGGTATGCAATTATCCTGGCTGGTAAAAGCTGAGCCTGACTCTAAACTATGCCTTATATGCATTTCTTTCTAATCTTAGGCTCAGCCAGGGTTCTATAATACTTTATCCAGATTAAGATGCTGTAAGGAGTAAAATAAATGAAAACTAGTTATCCCTTTCCCAGCTAATTCATTGCATTCGTCTTTTGTTTCCCAGTGATTAGATTCACAGTAATCTGGAGGCTGTAGCAGTAAAACACTTTTTACTTTGATGAACTCAGCAGGTTTTATTTCATATTGAAACAATGTATGGGAGATGGAAGGCTGATCTTTGTTATCTATTGTGTTTTTAATGCTTGTTTTTCCTTCCAAAATATTCTTGTTGGTTTGAGGGCTTTTTTCCTTTTTCCCCCGCTTTGTTTTGATTGTTCTCCACCTTAGAATAGTAATTGCCCCATGGTTGTTTTCATTTGTTGTCTAAGGAGTTTGACCTTCATCATCATAGAATAACACAAATCCCATGGCTGTTTTAATCTGGAATGTTCAGGAAAGGTCTTTACTATGTGATAAGGGTTGTTGCTGAATTTATTTTTGTTTCTTGTTGGAAATGTGACTCTCAAACTCTATGTCTTTTAAAATTCTAAATAAAAGGAAACAAAGTGAAACTTTAATTTTTGTTTGTGTGCCTGGAATATTTGATAAGAGCATCTGGTGCACACTTACAGATTTAAGGCTAGCTCTAACAGTTTTATTCATCCAGTCCTTTTTGTGGCATATACTATCTAATTTACTCATATATCCACAAGGCATATCTAACTTGTCTTTCACCATTTAAACTCAGGCACTGAAAGCCATCTAATTTTTGTTTTGTTGTTCCCCACAGAGAATTTGTACTTTGAAATAACTAGCCAAAGGATAAAAGCAGTATTATTCCATTTTACCTAGGCAGCACAGGATAGTGACAATACCATTATCATACTGAAATAACATCCAGCTGACATGACCATTGTCATACATTGTAGAAACATGAAAATGACATTTTAGTAGATGAACCCAGCATGGTTACTGAGATACTCTCAACAAGATGAGTTTCCATGTTCCAGTAAACATCCTTTCTCTCTAGGGTCCAGACATGTCTCAGAAATGCCTTATAGTTATTAACACAGAGAACCAGAAACAGAGGAAGTAGAATGAACAGGTTGTCTTTCATCATTGCCAGGAAGACAATAATAATTAATAAGACAAGGTAATTAATATGGTTTCTATTTCTTTGCTGTGTAAATGGTGTGTGCATGCCTGTATGCCATAGATATCTGGAAAAAAACCTGCATTCTGTTTATTTAATGACAAATTAAGTGTGGTTGCAATATATTCATTTCTATTTGAGGCTATTTTTTTTAAATCATGACTGATACTCTAGTTTCATTGTGGGTGAGGAAATCTGACTGACAGGGTTCTTTGACATTTTCAAAGATTTACAGGGTTGTCTGACTCAGTAGAACTTAAGAGTCGTGCATGTGGAGAAAAAATACAGACTGTTCTGTGTGCATTATAGAAAGAGAGCATGGATGGTGCATTCACATAGGTGTGTGTATGAATATATATAGGTGTGTTTGTGTGCTCACTTTCATAGGTGAAGGGTGCCAGCAGTGGCACCCTTCTGTTGGTCAGCTCTGTGTATCCTGCTTCATAATTGGCTTCGAAGGCTTGCGTTGCAGCAACAGATTTGTATGCACCATGGAGAAGGTAGAATATACAACAGCTGCAATTTCCTAAGCAGAGATGTCTGGAATTGCAACATGAGCTTACCTGTTTCCCATTTTCTTCTCACTGACTGACAGTGAGAGGAAGAAGATCATTTGTGTGCACAAAGAGACGACTGCAGGGTGAGATTTTTTCGCATCTGAACATGGACAAGATCAGGTCTGCCTGAGCTCCTAAGATGCAGGAAGCCAGACCAGTCTCAAGAATATTCTTCAGTCATTCTCTGAGCTTCATGAAGCAGGTATGTGGGGGGGGGGAAAAAAAAAGAACAAGCTATTTCCCACCTTAAAACACCCATTTTAGAAAATTTTTACAGTTCTTTTCTTCAAACAATAGCTTAGAGTTTTACAGTTTCCTCCACAGAGAGAGATTATGACTGCTGCTCCTGTTGTTTAACTAAAGTAGAATGCAAGCACTGCTGCTGATTTGGAAATGAGAGGCCTGTTCTTCCTTATCCTTCATGTTTGCAGGTCCATGGCTGTTTTATTTAGCCTTGTTGCTAGAGAGAAAATTCTGTCTTTAGACAGACATGCTATTGCATTAGAAATCTTGATTTTCAGAAATCACATTATTACTGTTGCTTCTTAGAAATCACATCTTCTTATGAGTAAAGCTGAATCATTATGTGTTTCCATTTGTGAATACAAGCTTGAGGTTACATGAGATTCTATGCAAATTTTTGTGAAGTTACATGATGTTCTTGAGCAAGATGAAAGCTGTATTTTTAGCAACCCCCTCCAAATATTCATGTGGAGGTTATTTCACAAGATGAAGTTGGTTGTTATTCCTACTCATCAAGTTTAGGCAGTGTCTAGTGGCCTAGCATGGATATTTGAGTAACATTACCTGCAAAATGCTTATGGCATCCAGCTTGTCTCCACTGAGGAAGTTGAGTAGTGTTTAAGCCTATCAGTAACATGGGGTATAGATGAGACCTGCCTCCAAACATCAGTACTACAGTCTGAGGGGCCAACAGCTTTAATAGTTTCTTTAAGGGAGGGATTTTATAGCTTATAACTTATTCATTTTATCTTATGCAGGGCAAGCTCATGAAAAGTACTTGAAAGCATTAGTTGAGATAACAGTAACTGGGTTAACAAGGTTGGTTCACCAGTGTAGTGGTTTACACTTTCAAACCTTACCTGACTGTAAGATTTAAATAAGTGTCTAGAAATGTGAATGTGGACTTGGAGAAAGGAAGGAAGAATTTTGAGCTTTGTTTGTACTGTAAGTGGATTAACCATGGATTTAATTAATTTTTATAATTTCAGAATCTATAACTCTATGAACCCTAACTGATGATGTGGATTTTATACAGGAATACTTATTTGACTTGAGTTACAGGTTAAGTGAGCAAACATCAATGTGTTGTATTCTCTGGGGTGTGTAATCATTATAAATTGGATACCACTCACAGAGAGCCCAAAACACTAACGTTTCTTCAAAAGGGTAAAAGGGTACATCTTCCAATTAGCTGCCTGAGCCTGTTTGGAAGTGTGCAGCAAAAGGACAAAAATAGTATCTGATAGCCTGTGTCAACCAAGCACAACTTTTGGACTTGCAGGTCCTGCAGGGCTTTTTAAAGTGTTATGTTTTGTAATAATAATCAGGGTTAAAAATATAAGACACTTAAGAATATATCAATATGTGTGGTCTCACTGGAGACTAGGAAAACTAAAATTGTTGAGGAATTGTTTGAGGATCTCCTAGAGGACAAAGAACTTCTAAATTGTGTGTAGCACAGAATCTGTAAAAAGTGAAGTTGAGGTATGATTCATGCCCCCAAAACAGAGAAAAAAAATCCCTGAACAAACCAACAAGAAAAAAAACCCCAAGCAAGCCAAAAATAACCCAACCCCAAAACAAGGATAGCTCTGAAAACAGTCAATAGCAGAACTGTCAGACAAGATGCATTCTTTGTGGCTCTAGAAAAAAACAGGTATTTTTAAAGAAAATAATATATATATATAAGAATTATATAAGTGCCAACAAGAGGAGAAGGCTGACACTGATATAGTGAGGATTTTGTTTGTTTTGGTGTGGGGTGCTTTTTCTGGGGGGGGATTGGTTTGGGGGATTTTTTGTGGTGGTGGTGGTGTTGTGGCTATTTTATTGTTATTGTGATGCCCTCAAGTTTGCAGCAGATTCCTTTAGGAATAAAAAGCTTAGTACATGCTCTCATTCATATAGTCATTCAGCATGCATTTTAGGAGACACTGTTCTCTCAGGCTACCACTTGTCATGTTAAGCTTAGCCAAGAAAATGCTAAAATGTGCAGATGTCTGAATGTGATGGAAGAATGATAGAAAAGCATGACTCCAGACTCAGTGCAGCTGCAGAAGATGTGGACCTGATAAATTAAAGCATACTAAGAAAAATGTTAAGTTGAAATGAAGATAACACACTTGGAAAGTCCTGTAGAGAAAAGTGAGCAAACAGGCCATGTAGAAATGAGTCTGATGGGGATGGACAGGGGAGTGGCTTCACCTGCATATGCAGGAGGCATCAACCTGAGACCATGGGAGTTGGCATGTTAGTGGAGTTACTCCATAATAGATCATGTTTCTGGTTCTTGTTCTCAGATGGTTCGAGATTGGTCACTTGTAATGGCATGCTCCTCGTTCGTGTTTGTGATTGGACCTTTGCCCTCAGATACCCCTATATATTACATTCAACACACCCCTGAGTCTTTGGATGTTGCCCCTTAGACTGAGCAGTTTCTGTGTTTATTATTTTATCCATTAAACTTCTTTATTTTTTGGGCAGCTCCATCCTTCCTGTCCCTCTACTTTTGCTGCGCACCTCCCTGGCTGGACTGGTATCGCTGTCAGCAGTGATAAGGCCACATTTAACAGACCAGTAAGTCTGTAGTTACAGATGACTGTGAGGAAGTTGGTTGGTACAGTCCTTTTCTCCTATGAAAACCCTGGAGATTTGTGTTCCTTGCATCCTCACCACTAAGGAAAATCAAACAGAAAAATGTTTTTGGACTTAGTCTCTGAGAGCAAACAACAGATTGATTTTTTTTATTTGCAGACTCTAAGCCACTTATCACATGGCCAAAAGATGCCTGGCAAACAGGATCTAGTGAAAAGAAGCATCATTTTCAGCAGCAAATACATGCTTTTCCAGAATTTGAGGAAGAATTGGGTAGTTTGAGATACAGATTTTCAGGCTGCTTGACAAAGGTGAGTGGGTAGTACTCCAGAGCTTCTATAGGTTCTATACCTGCCCATCTCATACAAAGCAGGCAAACAGACCTGCCCTGCAAAGGCAAAATGAGGTCATTCTAGTACCATATCTTGTAGGTGGTAAAACAAGACTATTATCCTGAGACAATCAAGTTTTTTACTGAAGAGAATTCCATTGAAAGATACCTGAAGAGCTGCAGAAGAATATAATAACTAGGAAAAATCAAGGTGATGAAGAGCTGAAAAACATCCTAAAATTTTATTTTATACACCAAGAAGGCTGATACAGAAGAATTAATAAGATTTTTGTTTTTCCATGCATCAAGAGTAGGGAATAGTTGAAGTAGTTTAAGAACAACAGTTCTTGTAAACAGCTCCAGGAAAGTGGCTGCTGAAGTATTGTATGCAGAGAGACATTTGCACTTAGGAAAAAATTATTAAACATCCCTCTTCACCTTGCATTCATTTTGGGCTGCTGATCTCTCTTCCCTGTTAGAAATATGTACTTACATAAATCTGGGCTGTGCAAATCAAATGCATCTTCATCAGATATTAACTATATTATATAATAGTTCATAATGGTGTTTCGGAGATATGAGATGAGGCATTTCCTATCTGGCTCATTCAGAAATAGTGTTCAATTCTTCCTTCTCTTGTTTTCCTTGGCACTGTGAAATTATAGAGTGACAGAAAAGGAGTGTGTGTTGCCTGTTGGCAATTTTATCAATCTAAAACTGCAACGTAGAACACCTTTCCTTGTGATATCAGACTGCATAGGGATCTGCAGTTAAAGGTGCAGATAAAGGTATGGAGATATGGAAGTTGCTGAGTAAACCTCTCATGGTAACAGAGTGTATCAGTCCAGAAATACATGTACTACTAAATTCCGTGCTTCCTAGCAGAACTCCTATGGAAGAGCCAGATTAATCAGGTACAGAGACCCTTTTCTTTTTCCTAATTAAGATGGGAAGTGCCGATGAATTTTTGGTATCCCACAAGCCTTTTGGAATGATCCTCATGGTTACTAATCCTGAAAGCTGGCATGGCATCCTCTTAGAAGAGTAGCAAGGGGGTGGACTGTTGGCCATGTTTGGGACAGAAATAGGGACTTATTAAATCTTCTCTAAAGGCTTGTTTCCCTATAGCTCCTAAACAAATGCAAGCTTTTATCTTTGGTAACTGTAGTGGTTTTAATTCGGTAATTTAAAAAATTTTTGGCTAATGTACTAATTATTCTGATGGGTTTAGCACTGGCTAAATTGCCAGTGCACTTACTAGAATTATTTATTCTTTTTTTGTTTTGTGACAGGATTAAGAGGAAGGTAAAACAGGCTTAAACTTTGATGGGTATAAAGAAAACTATATTAATATAAATTAAAAAGGAAAATAATAAGAATTAGAATAAAATTTTTAGAACATTTTTCTTCCTTCTAGAGTTCTTTTTTTTCACACTGACAATGTATAGAAACAAATTAGTCAGTTTATCATCTCTAAAATAGTATTTTTCTAATTTGCTTAGGGAGAGGAGTGTCTCTTGCTTAGTTTATGGAGACTTCTCTACAAGAAAATGGCTTTCTTGTGGCTTTAATGTTACAGTGATCAGCTGACCAGGAGAGTGGAAATTTGATTATTGTGTAAAAATCCCTCTTATTTTTTAGTTTTTTATAGTTGAATTATGGGCTATGTTAATTTATGGGACACTCTTTAAGGATGAGTAGTTTAGAGCGAATTTTTTTAAATTTAACTTCAGGAACAGAGATCTCTTTATCTTTGTGGCAAAGGGCATTATACTCTTTTTTTTCTTTTATGGGATTATAGTTCTTTAACATTTGCTTATTTAACACAAATGCCTTTGCTCATATTTTGGTATGAATACTTTGCCACCCTATAAGGATTTTATAATTTATAGGGAAATAAGAGAGTCTATCTAGCTGCCCTCAGGGCCCCACAGACCCCCCTGGCCTGGCCCGGGCTGGCAGCAGGACTCAGTGTTGGCCAGATGTTTTAGCAGTGGCAGCAAGGAAGCCGAGCTGTGGGGCCCTGGCTGTGCCTGGAGGAGGGGGGGAAGCTCTCAGCAGCTAAAAAAAAAAATATAAATACATATATATATAAATTTCTATGGATATCTCCTTCCTTCCTCATTAAATGTCATATGTGCAAAACCAGCGCATTAACATAAAGTTTCAGGATTTCTTCCTGCTCTTTCCAAAATGACAGGCTTAGGCTGATAAATTGTTAGATGAGCTCTTGCAGCTCTCCCCGTAGAGAAGCTGGATAACAGCTGGAAGACAGGGGAGTACTCTATTTTAGGATTGCCAGGCTGCAGGGAGCATCCCTAAGGAAGTCTTGAAAAATGGTGTGCTGTCAAGCATGGCGAGCCTGCCTGTGGCTGTCACTGCTTGGTGATGGTGGATAGCTGAACCAGGCTTCCCAGGGGAAGGCAGCTCTCTCCCCTGGGGGAGAGTGTGCACAGAACACCTGCAGCTCACACATCTCTCTCTAAGGAATCCTTCACAGCAAGACAATTTTGCACTGAATGCCCAGACCACCCTGAAAGGAACTTTGCATGGGGTGATTGATAAACAGAAGTGAAACTGGGAGGTGGAGGATTACAGTAAATACAAAGGGGTGTAATGGGCATAGACTACAGGCATCCCAAAGCCACAGGTAGACTGTTGGCCCACAGTAGACTGTCCTAGGATATCCAAAATTACTTCCTGTGTGTTTTTCCATGTGCTCACATCTGGGGCTACACGGTCCTGTGGGAGCACAAAGAGACCAATATGGTCAGAGTCTTCTGGCTGATCTCTCAGATACAGGGGCATGTGGCTAGGGAGAAGAGTAGCCACAGCCACATGGCTGCAGAGAGGAGGCACATATGCATGGTTCTGGCAAGTGATGTTGGCTGGACCAAATCACACCAAAGACTGGCCAGGTTGCTGATTTCCAGAGGAATATTTTGTTTTGTGGCTGAGAAAGCTGGACTTGGGATCTAGGCCGAGGGGAATGTTGCCTGCAGACTTCCAAGAGCTTGGTGGATCTATAAGATCAGATGTATGTCTCCACCCCTGTCAGCTTCTGGTTTTAGGTGAGAGGTAAAATGTTTCTTCACTCATTTTGTGCTATTCTGGCAGTAGGGCATGGATAGTGATACTGGTGTGTGTAGCCGTACTGAGCTGTCTGGTGAAGTATGTCTTGAAAGGTATAAATAATTCCCAGTGCAGGAAGTGATCAAAGTGCCAGGAGCAGTCCTCCACAGCATAATTCAAAGGACTAAGTTCTAACTAACATTCATGCTCAGGCATACCAGGATGCACTGAAAGAGCCCATTGTAGATGAGAGATTTGACAGTAAGACACAGCCGAGGTTAGTCTAACAAAGCAATATATATTCAAGCTGTAGTAGAGCCACAACGTGGAAAGAGAACTGAGCTGAAAGATGTCAGAACCTTGAGATAAAATATTCCCAAATTTGCTTAAACACCTGAATGTTTGAAGTGAGTGGCTGCAGTTCCAAGATATTTAAAAAATAAAATTATACATACTGCCTAGAATTGCTCCGTTTGGGCTTTTTTTGTAAGAAAGTAGGTGAAGTTTATATTGCCTCAATTTATCCTTAGTGCAGCTCAAAGCACAGTACTTCACTTCAGCTGGTGAACATAACTTCTGCTTTTTTAGCAAAGCAGAAGTGAAGCACATTTGTGTTATGAAAAGCCATGCAAAGTTGAAATGATTAATTTGAAAATGCTAACACAATAGTGTCCAAATTATTAATTTTTAAAAATTTCAGAAAACATTATTCATTCACATCATACTATGGGCATGCTTTAATCTTGTTCAGTTCTGCCTATTTTGCTGAACAAAATATTAAAATATTAAAACTTGCCTGTACCACAGAACTATTTAGATTGGGAAAAAACCTCTAAGATCATCAAGTGCAACCACAGTCCTCACACAGCCAAACCACCATTCAACAATCCACAAGTGCCACATCTCCACATCCAGGAATGGTGACTCAACCACTTCCCTGGGCAGCCTGTTTCAATACTTGCTAACACATTTGCTGAAAAATTTTTTTCTTAATATCTAACCTAAACCTGCCTGGTGTGACTTGAGGCCATTTCCTCTTGTCTTATTGCTTGTTACTTGGAGAAGAGACCATCACTCACCTCACCCTAACCTCCTTTTAGGTAGTTGTAGAGACTGGTAAAGTCTTCCCTGAGCCTCCGTTCCTCAGGATAAATGACTCCAGCTCTCTCAGCTGCTACTCCTCAGACTTGTGCTCCAGACTCTTCACCAGCTCTGTTGCCCTTCTCTGGACACACATGAACCCCTCACTGTCTTTCTTGTAATGAGGGGCCCAGAACTGGACACAGAATTTGTGGTATGACCTCACCAGTGTCGAGTACAGGGGAACAATCACTGCCCTGGTCCTGCTGGCCACAATTTTACTGGTACAGGCCAGGATGTCATCAGCCTTCTTGGCCACCTGGTCACACACTGGCTATGTTCAGCTGCTGTTCACCAGCATCCCCAGGTCCTTTTCCATTTGAAAGCTTTCCACTCTTCTTCCAGCCTGTAGTGCTGCATGGGGTTGTTGTGACCCAAGTAACAGAACTTGTCACTTCACCTTTTGAACCTCTTGCAATTTGCCTCAGTTCATCAATCCAGGCTATACAGATCCCTCTGTAAAGCCTTCCTACCATCCAGGTGATTAACACTTCCAGCTCGGTGTTGCCTGCAAACTAAGAGTGCGTTCAATCCCCTTGACCAGACCACTGATAAAGTTATTAAACTGGATCTGTCTCCAATACTGAGCCCTGGGTAACAACACTAGTGACTGGCCAGCATCTGAATTAAACTCTATTTACCATACCATCATTTGATCCTAGGATCAATTTAAAAATTGAATTTGCATTGCTTAATAACTTGCCTCATCTGTGAAAATTTTGTGTTAAAACTCTTGTGCAGCCAAGACTTAACAGGAGACCAAAGCACTCTTGTATCATGGACGATGTACTCCAGGGGTACGGAAAAAGAAATTATGATGGAAAGAAAAAGGATTATTTAATTTTTATACTTTGGTCATCTTGTTTGCTGTAGACAAGTTATATTTATTTTGCTCTGACCTAAAGCAATTTCTTTGGTAACCAACACTGAGAAAAGAGTGTAAGGCAACCATGAGCACAGGATACATGCCGTAGCACAGATGCAGTCCCCAGCAGGTTTTCAATGAGTGAAAATTCTGCTCATCTTTTATATCTAAGAGCAATCTTCTCTAGCTTTGCCACTCGGGTATTTCCTCTCACAGTGTCTTACATAGCAAAATAGTGACTATGATGGTTAAGAAGTGTAATCACAAATTCTCTTCATCAGCAAATTCTCTTGTTATCAAAGGAGCTTATGCATTTTCTGCTCAATACTGAAACCATAATAACTGCTTTTAAAGAAGTAATTTATCACTGAGAAAAATTATATTCTTATTTTTTAGTGTTTTATGTGTATTCTTAATCAAAGTTCAGCTCTTACATTCGATGAAAAACTAATACTTAGCCCCATGCTTCATAATGAAGGTGAAATGACACCTAAAACCTGTTTTTTTGATTTACACAAGTTAGGTTTTTTGGGTGGGATTTCAAATAGAATAGAATAGTTCATTTCTGAAATCAAGAATTATTCTGTAATGGCTTGATTATAGCCTATGGTGACTCCTGGGACAGAATTCTAACATAACTAGGTTTGTCCTTAATACATTCAAATTTCATAAATTTTGCTTAAATTATATTCAAGCATGAATGTTAACTAGTAGAACTATTATCTTTGGATTGTTGTAGTTGCTGTGGAATCATGGTGGAATAAGGAAGATGAGATCTTTTTATGGTTCTGACTGCAGGGACATTGTACAAATCACTTGATTAAGAGAGACTGATTCTGAACTAAGTAAAAACAAGAGAAAAAGTCTCCCAATGTACCTTTTCAGCATATAGTTTAAATATGCCTATATTATAATTATAGTTTATATTTATATATATAATTATAGTTTAAAGGAGGGTAATTTACTTGCTATGATACTGATTTTTCGTTAGCAATATTGTCTTCTTGTCTCTTACACAAAATTGCACAGAATTTGAGGAAGAAACAGAAAGACATGTATTGATGGCAAGTAGTATAGTTTTATATTTTTTATCATCAAAGAAGGAACTTCCTCAAGATCAGTCCAGAGAAGTGAGCAGCCAGTGCATGGACTGTTCTTCACATACAGCTTCTGTTTTGATGTATATTTATATATTCACATGGCTTGTTATATATTTGCTGAAACTTCAAACATGTAACTGCACTTAGTTCTGTGTACTGTTGTGTGATTTATGTAGGGGAGTGCGTCTGTGAAGGATCAGTAGGAAGAGCTTCTCAATACTTTGAGCTAGAAAAGTCTCAAGATTGGATCCTCTGTATTTTGGCATATTTTGGCTCTTTTGGATCGTTGATCTTTTTGACTTGCTTTTTTCATAGTCGATAATCTGTTCATAAACCATCAGCCTTTTTATGAGACTTTCCCCCTTCTTGTTCAATAGCTTATATAGTTTTGTGTTCTAGACACTTTTACAACAGCTGAGTTCAGAGAGTGCTTCTCTGCATCCCTGCTGCTCTCCTGAGGCACATCTTTTAGTGTGTAAGTTGGCCTGCAGTTCACTTCTCTTTGTGGTATGCTGTGGAGGGTGCCAGGTCTGAGGTGCTTTAAGAGGCTTACTTGTTCCCAGGAAAAGAAGTATGAGCTACCTATGTTTGAGTTTAAATTATACCATCCAAAGATAGGTTAAGATACAGGCAACCTGCTTTCCCTGCAGCAGTTTAGCATCTCAGTCTAAATCTTTATTCACTATTAATGACTGGAAACCAATGCACTGATTGTGTTGATACCATGATATAAAGGCCTCCCTGTTTTTCTTGTAGCATAACCTGTATAATCCAAACCATTTCCTAACTTGGCTGATATAATTAGGCAGAGCAGAGTCATGATTTCTGATTAGAAAAAAATCAGCAAAAAAAGAAAACTACAGAATATGACTTACTCTTTTTTTTTTGTACATTATGTCTTATTGATGACAGAATGGAAATAAAATGATATGGAGAATATTATATTAAAAGTTGAGAACCCACACAAAGGAGGACCTAACCCAAATATATAAAGGAAAATTCTGTGAGAAAAGATTGAAGAGATGCTGAAGGAAAGGTTAGGTCTCAATACACAAACAAAGAAAGAGACCTATGTGTATAAATGGCAGGAAATCAGAAGATTGTCATATGCCACTTGTTGGGCATTAGGTTTAAATCTCAGATGTGCAATAATTTGAAATCAGTGATACTGAGACTAACATAGAAACATCTGAAATGACACTGTATCACTGTGTCTTGGGTATAACTTCAAACTTCTTAATCTTAAAATTCCATGGGCTAAATTGTAGTCCATTATGATTATGTGCATCTAGCAAAAGCACTCGAATTCAAAGAAATTACAGTGGCTGCTAATCAGAGGAAAAAGCAGCTTCTGGTTTGAGATCAACATTGTAGAATATCAACAGTTTAGAGTACAGGAAAACACTGAAAGTGAAATCCTAAACCTCTGGTTTTTATTACAAAAGAGGATATGAATGCTCTTCTGATAGTCATTAAATGAGTAAGAAAATGTACCTGAGAATGTAATTCTACCTTGGTTAAACACGAATCTGTGACCTTGCTGCATTATTCACTCTTTGAAATAGAGGAATTCAGAAGTATTACATTATATATATGCCACTCTTTTAATTTTTTATTGGTGCTTTTCTCCCAATGTTATTTTAAAGTCAGCACAAAAATAACTAAGCTAACAAAATGCTTAGTTATTAACAATCGTTTTTATTGCATATTTGTGCCATAACCAAATGCTGTTAGAGATGTGATATGTGATATTTTCCTTGTAATCTGAACTTTATTAAAAATTAATAACAACAAAAAATAAAATTAAAGCCCAGCACACATTACATATTGTATATTCATATTTTTTGCTATTTGAGAAATAAGTTCAGGAATAGATTCAGATTTCATATACTTAAAGCAACTGTCACAAACTTTGAAAATTTAAACAATATTTGGCATTTCACCCTTTATTTGAATAAGAGCTGACATTAGCTTGGGATTACTGATTTTCCCATATAGCCAAAGCTCTTCTTTTGAGATGTAAATTTCTTTTCAGCTTTACTTAGCTGTGAAATTTCCTTGACAGTCTTGAACTGTCTTCCAGAGCAGTCACACGAAAATGGATAAAAACTATGACCACTGAAAGAATGCAGTAAATGGCAGTGAAACACCATGCAAGACTTGTATTAGAGTACAAACAAAAATATGCCATCATTATGGATGCAAGGTATTCTCTATTGCCAGTAGAGTTTAGTAAATGTAGGTAACTATGAGGAGTTCACCAAATTTGGACCACTAATGGTGACCCTCCCAGCAACTGTGTTATGAATACAATTGCATTTAAATTGCTTTTCAAATGTATTGAATTAGTGCAAATCATGCTGACAAAATTATGGCTCTTTCTTAGTTGAGTTAACACACATGCAGTACCAAAATATTTATGTTATATCTGGTTTTGAGATTTAAGTTGCACTAAGTAGTTTTACTCATGTTCCTCAGAAATGCCAAACTTAATTCATAGTCAACCCTTCTTCAAACAGCTAGCATCCTCTTGAGACAGTTCTTATTCACAGCACCATATGAAATATTAAGTGCGTACTTCAAAGAGTTTAATAAACTAATGAGGACTAAATAAGAAATATATCTAATAATGTGTGTGGCAAATTTGATGTCTTTTGCTTTCTTTTATTATTTAAAACTGAGAAAGTCAAGTATGTGACTGATTTTTTTAATGGATTCAGTCTTGAAAATATTTGAATAACTATAATGCTGTTAACTTCAGTCATTCTATTATTTTACTGAAGGCAATTTGAAAGATCTTCAGAAGTTCCAGAGCAGAATTCTGGTCTGGAAAACTTGGAAAAAGTATCACAGATTCTCTTAATGTTTAATAATTTTATGAGGACTAATACACAGCTAACCTGAGCTTCAATGGAGCCTCTACACAGCTGTGCAAAACATCTGCTACTAAAGGGCCACCAAAATAGATTTAAGTGTTTTTCCAGTAATTAAAAACAGACCGTCAAGAACATTTTCCACAGTTTCTAAATGAATTTAGTAGCTACTCTTGTTTAATCAAACAATGATATACTAGTATATAAAATGATTTTGTGATTGGACAAGGGCAGAAAACAAGTAGGGGAAAAGCTAATCTTGGTAACATAATACTATTCCATTGGAGACAATAGCTAGTCTGGATTTACAGCAGAAGATAACGTTTAACCTACAATTCATAAATCTTGATTTTGAGTATTAAAGATAATCAAGGTCTCAGTCCAGAAGCTCCAGAAATATTCTCCACCACAATTTGCATTCATAATCAACTTTCCTGCAGACAGATGCTCTTGATTCCTTCTTCCACCCACTTTACTAACAGCCTAACTTGTAGGGTTGAAGAAGAAATGCTGCAGATTTGCACAGATATAGCTGTGCTTCTCAGTTAGATCAATACCCTCACTGAATAATTTTAGAGCTTTTGACATCATTGGTACCTGCAGATACTACAGTGAGACAGGTTCTGTGTGTTCCAAATCCATGGATAAATGATAAATTAAGGGAGATGTCTGCAGCAATGTTAAGTTTTGAAGAACTTGATTCTTAATATCTTGGCTTTATCACAGAATCTCCACATTCTCAGATTAGTGTAAAGTTGTTCAGTGCAGGATTATAGGTTACTGTTTACATAACAATTTTAAATTCTTAAACTATCTATAAGAAATGCTTAAATAAAGCATGTATATTTATACAATCTTTTTATTTTTATGATCTGTAAATGCTTCCTTTTATATGCTGTTAGACACTTCATTTTTATGTTCTATAAGCCCACATATATACTTTTTCATTTGCACAAAAATATTGCTTTGTGCCCCAGAAGGTACCAAATACAAAATTTGAGGAGGTTATAAATCTTCAAGTACTTCATAGGCAAGTGGATGTGGGGAGAAACCTCGAGCTCTGTTTAACGGTGTGATTTCTATAGGAGAGGTTAAAAGGCCCTGCAAGCAGCATCCTCAGCTGACTGCGTATTTTCCTAATCCTGGCAGAATTCAATGAACATTTAGTCAGGTTTTTTATTTGGTATAGCTCTCTGCTTAAAACACTTCTCTGGATGTAACAGACCTCAAACACCTAAGTTCAATGAAAGAATTTAGTAATTAGAGAAGGTTGTGATTTCATTAGGCTTTTCCTAAGCAGAATATAGAATTTATGGGTGTCTTTTGTGTAGTTTTGTCTATGTTGCTTCATTGTCTAGGAATAGCCTTTCAGAGGCTACTGTGTGGAAATGAATTGGTGGCTGTAGCTTGTTCCGATGTTAGTATGCAAAGCTGCAGCCCATACTTTCAACGTATGTGGGGCAATATAAGGAAACAGTCCCAGTGAGGTTCTGTAATACATGGTGGTAGTAACATTCTTCATTTCTTCCTCCAGGAAGAGTCTAGGCAAAGGATGGAAAGGCAAATAGGGGAATTGAATTGGCTTGGTCTCCATTATGAGTTTATATGAGTATTGTCAAGTAAAAATGAGATTAAATGAAAAGTAAGGAGATGTCTCCCCTTCCTTTTTCTTTTTTTTTTTTTTTTGAATTAATTAATATTTAAAACTGTTTTTGCCCGAATTTCGAGTATCAGTTGAGTCTGACACAAAATATCCGCCCTTAGGTACTCTGGATAACTTTACAGTCTTAGTGCAAACTTCAGTACTAATGGCATTCAATCCATCTAAAGGATGGACTGGTGTTAATGGCACTCATAGTAATTACACCCAAAGGTTAAAATCTATTTCAGTGATGCTGTCCGGTTAATAGAATTGATCTTGACCCTTCTCTTGCAGATATCTCTACACAGATTTGTATATAATGTCAATGCTGCTCTCAGCATGTGTTTTGGGTAATTCTCCAGCTGAACGTATGTCCCTGGTGATACATTTGATGTAAAGCACATGTAAAGATAAGGAGTTCTAATACAATAAACTGTGGTAAGACAAACATAAATCACTTCCATGTGTTTGTGCATAAGCCTCTGCCTTCTAGTTTTTCCAGTAAAATCTCTGAAACCCAAACCTACATAAATTTGCATCCCTCTGTGGAAGACACACCTGATTTAGAGCTTGTCTTTATTGAATGACACCTCATTTTGTCTATCACCTGAATGATTTTTCTGTGGAATACCAAAGGCACCTTATACTACAGAAAAAAAAAAGTTGTACTCAACAGCTGGGCTCCATGCTGTATGCAAGTTCTTATTGATTATTTTGTTCATTTCCATGGGTGTAAAATTGTAGTGTACAAAAAGCGAGGGATTTTATCTTGGATATAGTTGTTGACAATTTTCTTTTTTCATTATAAAATTCGAAGTGTCATCTCATGGGCTTTATCATCTTCCACTACTTCTGGCTTATTTTTTGTTTTAGATCATGTTTCTGAGTCACATTTACTTAAGTACATTTACTTAAGTATTTAACTATTGTTAAATACATCATACTGCAGGTGGAAAGGTAAAACAGTAAAGTGGTGCCCTATGAAACTAGTAGAGCAAGATAAGGCTTATCTGTATATTGTTCACTAAGAGAACTAAGAAAATGAGAAATATATATAGCAATATAGTTCCTTGAATGGTTCACTGCTGTAGTATCTTTAATTTCATTTTAAGCTGATGAATGTAAATCAAAAGGGAAAAAGGTTGTTTCAGTCAAGCTAGGAAAGAGGCCTAGGTTTATTTGGATCCTCCAACCTACTCTTTACTAGTTCCATAATACAAAAATATCTATGATTTATGTTCCATGGTTTAAAGTAATAATTATAGAAGATATATTGATATGGTAATTAATATTTTTTTTATTCTGGAAATAGAATGGGAAGGACAATGACAAGTGGCAGAGATTTAGAATTATTTTAACATTTCTTTCCATATCTAAAATCTAGAATGCAAGCCAGTCTGTCTCGCCATAGATTTCTCTCAGATGAGTTTGACTTTGGAGTCTAGGAAGACTAAAAGTCATCCTGAAGTTCTTCTCTGAGGACAGGTATTCAAAGGAACTTTTGTCTCCATTTTTGTTGAAATTGTGGAAGTGCCATTATTTTTTGAGACTGTTTCACCTGTGTCAAATTCTTAAATAATTCCGTTCTTATGAAAATAATTGAAGATGTATTCAGACACTAACAACAGCACAGAGAAAATTATTGAATCTGTTTGGTGCCCATTGGAAAGCTGAAGTAAACCAATGGACAATTCATAATAAAAGATCTGTATTCGAGCGTAGAGATAATGAGGAGGCTCCCCACATCTGCAAGCTGAATTTTGTGTATCAGATGTTCCTATTTGTGTAGTCACATTAGTTTGTATTTTAGATGCACTGTAATGTTTACCAATAGGTTTCAGTATTGCCATTTTATTTCCCTTCTTGAGAGCTGTTACTATTCTTGTTAATGCTCTTGCTTTTCTAAGAATGGGAATTGATGTTACTATCATTACCTGCTATCTAGAGGTCATCCATTTCAGACTCAGAATTGATTAAATCAATTTCTAGTTTCTGCTTGATAACAGGAAGAATATCAGGAGATAAAAAGAAACATAACTGACCTGAATCATGTTAGTTTTCTGAGGTGTCTTAGAAGCACTCTTCTGTAGTCACTTTTTAAAAACCCTGAAAATGTTGCAAGACTTGCAACAAACTCTTCTCTCAAAAAATATTTCACCTACCCCCTCAACTTCAAAAATATTTTAATTTTTCTATTTTGTTGTGCAAAATGTGTCACTGTTTTCAGTGTTAAATAATAGTCTACAAAAACCGTTTTAGAACACAAACGTTAATGTGCTACTATCATGACTCTGAATTATAGTGATCTTTCATTTCACTTATCTGTGTGTTGTTAGAATGCTTTAGTATAGCCAAGACATAAACAGTGCTGAAACCACGTTGATTTCAAATGAAGGGATGGTGACAATTCCTGCAGTTATGAGTTACCTTTCTGCACAGGAGTTTCTAGCTAGTGAGGTAGAAAAAGAATACTACTAGTGATAAATAATGAGCCAGAGAACCACTCATCCATCACTATATTTTGCAATGATAATTTTCTAATAAGTAGGAGTCTGCAGCGTCTCAGAACTCTTCCCCAAGTTCCTTAAGACATCTAATTATTCAGTATGATACTTTATTCAGGCATGACTAAATTCAAACATGAATATTTGTTTTGAGACTGTGGAAAACAGTAATAATCTTATCCCTTAATTTTCTGAATTTTATTTCGTTTACTTAGTAGCTTCTACAGTCATGCTAGAAAATAAAAATGGATAACAGTCATTGTAATCAGACATAATTTGAAAGCCACAGTCAGAAAAGTTGTCCTTTGTAAAAGATAACACAGAAGTACAAAACTAAAACTTAAGTCTAGAGACTTAGTTAAGAGACATTTCATTATGAAATTCCAAGAGGAAGGAAAAAAAAAGTAGCAGTGCCTGAAATAAGAGAAGTAAGAGAAAGATCTGAAAGAGGATATTTTTTTTCTTTTAGAAACTACTACAGTCTACACCTTCTGTATTGGAGCTGTTTTGAAGCTGGAGTAGATGCCCACTGCTTTCTCTACCTATCTTTTCTTATTCTCTGGCCAATGGAACATATGAAGGGAGGGTAGAAACAAGAATCCAGGCAACAAACAGTTATCTTCCACAGCCTAGTTAATATGAGTTTTGCCATGGTTATTTTAAATAGATAGACTTTGTATTGACCTGACAGACTTAGCCCTGAACTGATTTTAGCTTATTTTCTAGGGTTGACTTTTGCTTATCTGCTTTAACTTAACCTTATCCTTGATACCTGACACACGTAAGGGAGTAGATTGGCAGGTCTAGCATATCAGGTAGTGTGGTAGTCTGGCAAACAACAGCCCTTTGTGCCAACTGACTCAGTGGCAACTTGTTCTGCAGCTTTCAAAATTTGTATGAAAACTAGTGCGGGGGCATAAGGAAAGGGAAATAGACTTTGATGAGAAAATATTTAAAAATAGATTCAAGGGAATCCAAAAGTGAGGGGGAAAAGATCCCGTTCGCAGCATTGTGTTGCTCCTGGTGGAAAATTAGGAGTTTTAGTAACTCACAGTGACACACCACAGGACAGCTCTGTCTGGAGAAGACGGCAGTACAATCTTCTGGCTTTGGAGGACATTGAAAAGGAGACTACAACATGAGAAAAATTCAGTGGATAGTATTTTTTTCTTTAGTTACAGTTTTAAAGCCTTTTTTCATTATTATTAATAGACTACTGATCTTATTGTATCGAAATTGAGAAGTATTGTACTTCAAATAATTTAGATGCTGTCAGAGCTACCAGCAAATTTTTGGTTGCACTTAAAAAGTGTGTTCTGCTTTTACCAACAACACTCAAACTGTAACAAACACTTTTGGTAAAGCCTTTGTGGAGACAATGTTATCCTGAGACATGCTGAAAAATAGTTCTCTGCCATTTTTTCCCTTCCAAGTTTCTGACTTTGGGAAAGCTGTGAGTATACTGGGCTGAGAAGCAGTGTGTGGTATAAGAGATTCCAAAGCTAGAGACTCTGGTGCTGCAGGGATGTGAAGAACAGTTCTTGCTGTTAGAGGAGCCTCCTGGTATGGACAGTGGGATTCAGACACATGTAAGTTGCTCTAAAATATACAGAACACCTGTGAAAATACTGTTTTGGAGAGATTGTACTCTGTATCCAGAATTAGAGAAAACACAAGAGGCTTTGGGGTTAGACAGTGAAAAGCTGAGGAACAAGGTTGCATTAGTTTTCAGCCTTGGTTTGGGGAGATACAGAAAGGGACACTGGGAAGGCAGGAGAATGTTGTTTTATGCTAAATGGATTTGGACTGTAGTTACTAGAGCCTTGAATTTTGACCAGTTGAATGGCAATTTTTTTCCCCCTAGTTGTTTTCTGGTTAGAAAAAAAAAAAGAAGAAAAACAGTCACATTTATTTATTTGCAAGTCTGGCGAACCAATAAATTTTTAAATGCTTATACTCCACTTATTTTATCTTTAGGTTTGTGTAGGAATCTGGGACTGAGCACCTTGTGCTTGCTTCTTGTTACTCCTTCTACACATGTAACAGTCCTTTGCTTTTGAGCTATTTGCATCTCTCAAAGGAGAATCCTGCATTCACAGATTTTTGTTTTAGGAATTCCCTGATCTTTCAAACATTCCAAGTTGCCTTTTTCAACCCTCTCCCGACCACCACATTTTTTCCTGAATGTCTTTTCAGTGATATAGTCAGCTCTAATTGGGTAATCAGCGCTTTCCAGGTGGAAGGGGAACAACATGTCCAGCAGTCAGTATCACTTATCTCTTTAAAGTGCATACAGCTCAATCACTTTCTGTTAAAGTGTTCAAAGTAGCATTTCTCAGGAGGACACACCCGAACCTATGACTCCATCCACCATGAAACCTGAATGTACTCAGACAGATATGTACTGCAGACTGTACTTGGTTATCTGTCAAAAGCAAAATCCGGTAGACGCATACCTAAGATGCTGTAATCACCCTTAAGCTATGTGATTGTGACCTGCTAGAAGTCTGTCTGGTTTGTGTACATACATGTATTTTTTAATCTTTCTAGCAAGGGAGCTTTTAACATATGCTGTTTTAGAGATCTATACCCTCCATTGGAATATTTTCTACTTTCCTGCCTAAGGGAGCACCCCCACATACTACCATATGAAACCACCACACAAATGGTCTTATGGATTAGTGGGAAGGAGTATGTCGTGGTAAGCTCTTTATAATAGGGTTTAATTTGAAGTATTTTCTTCAAATAGATAGGGATTGGTGCACTATTATTATTCATCATCTTTAGATGTGGAAAAGTTTGACATGGTAAGAATAGCTACGTAAAATTTAAAAACGGTCTTAGAACATTTATCTCTTGTCAATATAAAACTTGGTTTGAAACCAGCTGTAGTTCAGCTGGATTGCTGTATTTGTGGGGTTTTTTTTTGTTTGGTTGTTTTTTTTTTTTTTTTTGCTTTTGTTTTTGGTTTTGGGTGTTTTTTTTTGTTGTTGTTGTTTTGGGTTTTTTTTGTGTATGTGAATTATGAAAGACGCTTTTAATGTAGGATCTCTACATGAGACTTTAATTTCTTGGACTTGTAGGAAAGTGTAGAATTTTTTTTTCACTGTCTCACAAAAGTCAAGTAACATGTTCTTCCACGACAGACCACCTCAGAGGACACAGTGCAATATGCTTTTCTGACTTCTTTGTATACATTTGTCTTCAACAGCACAGTTTTCCTGAACAGAAAAAGTTCATGTGAGCTCTTAAGATCCATTTTTAAAATTATGGTGAAGAAAAAAAACCTCATGAAATCTGAATTTGAGGACCTAGAATTTCTGATTTCAAGTGGAATGAAAAAAGGCCACTCTTTAAAGTCAGCAAGTAGCTCAATAATGTATTTCCACTGACAGAAAATATATGTGAAATAGAGTTCAGATTATTTTAGCCTGTTGGATCAGCAAAATTAATTCTAGTTTTCTCATTGTATTTACCAAAATCCAGATACTATGAAAGTAATAAAAATTGGCATGAAGGAACATATTCAGAGCAATTAACAGGATTTTGAGGAAAAACAAGGGAGTTCACATATTTTCAACATTTCAGTCTTGAGAAGTATTTTTCTGGAGTTTTGGTCTCAGTTTTGACCTGAATTGGACATTTGCGTATACGTAGCTGCAGAGAAATTTTCAAACCTGAAATAATTCTTTAAAATTATAACTATTATTTTTACACTTCTATAAGATTTTAAAACTATACTAAAACCATCCCTATAAACACCTTCCAGAAAGAGGGATCCAATGCAGAATTTCAACAATGATTAAATCTTCTGGAAAGAAGTGCTTGTTATGGAAATGCTGACACAACATTAAGAGAAAAAGTGTGTGTAGACAAAATGAAAAGTTTGATAATGGGTCTTAAAATGAATTACAAACTTTTTTTTGTGCAGTAGAAGTGATGGTGATGGCATGACTAATTTTATTTAACTTTTGTAACTGTAGATTAACATGTACATTTGTTCAGCTGTTAAAATTCACAATTGTTTTAGCTTTCTAAAATAAAATGTGTTTCTATTCCAAAGTTATAATGGACCTGCTAATGGGGTATTGACTACTGCTTCTTGTCATCCATCTCCTGGTGGAAAGGTGATCATTACTTTTCACTAAATAATTCTTATTTTTCTACACTTTCACATAAAATTCGTTTTACAAGGAATTAATTCCACTCTCATTTGAAGATAGCTTCAGCTAGTGTTTATTTATTTTCTGTATAGTATAAAAATACATTTTCAGGGATTTGCCAGGATTAAGAACTTTATTAGATTTGTCAACACATGCACGTCTTCAGACTTGAAATTTGGGTGCTATCAACATACAAGGAAAATCTTACATAAAATCGGTTTTAAAAAATATGTTGTGGTGGAATGTTTCATTGAAATTAACTGTTGTTGAGAAATTATGAAGTTTAAACTATAATTCTTCGAATTTCTACATTCATGTAATAAAAGCCAAAGAGAAGTTGCTTTTATCAAGCTCAGCACAAGAAGATGAAATTGTAAGAAACCTCCATTTCCCTACTTTTCAGTAGGTCCTTGGGATAGTTTCTGCGTTTATTAGAGCTCATATTGCCTTCTGTTTGGAAAATCCCAAAAACTTTGAAAAATTTATCCACCTTAAATGTATGTGTATAGTTAAATCACTAATGACTGAAGTCAAGCACTTTAGGAAGTGATGCTTAGGAATGAGCTGTAGCTCTTTCTGGTGTTAAAACATTTTTTCCCTGGAATTGTGCTATTTTCCTAAATTCAAGTCCATAAAATCCCTGCTTCAGTTAGCAAAGAGTGGCTGAGCACAGAGACACAATCATTTTATAATATTTTTAGATCCTCATAAACATATTGATTTATACTGGAAGAGCATTGTCAGAAAGTTTCAACTTTCCAGTTTTTTATTCAGTCTAGTTCATATTCTGCTTAAACTGCCCTTTAGCTTCCTGATGGGCAGCTTTCAACAGGGCTGCAAAAGAAAGGATGAGAATAGAGAGTGGAGGTTTTAAAGGTTTCAGTTACACAGAGAATCTGTTCAGTGTTCAGAAATTTCCCAGCTTTCTATACAGGGTGTAGAACCTGTAACCAAACCGAAGAAAACTCTTTGCCATGCAAGTTTAAAGTTAGCTTTATCTATGATCCTCCACTAAAAAAAAATTTCAGTTCCTGACCTCAGTTCCTATGGCACTCTGTGGCAACTCCAAGCTAAGAGTTAAAAGCTTTGTGTGCACACTTTAAATGTGAGCATTCAGCTATGGATGAGTCACTACTCTTTGTAGTGACTGGCCTTTATTTTGTTACAACTCTCATGTTCCGAGTTTTCTCAACAGGTGCAAGAACTTGACATATTACATAAAAAGTGAACTTACTAAATAGACATATTATTTTTCTTTTGTTTGTCTGTCTAGGGATTCTCTGAGACTATGGTGTAGTCTTCCAGCCTGCCTCTACGGTAAGCTTTACAGATTTTTTTTCTCCACTTAAGGAATTTCTTTCATGTTAGAATATAATGAAAGGAGTCATGATGTGGTGCAAATAATAGTTCCTTATGTTTATTCAGCTATAATCAAGTAATTCTAATCAATACGGAGAAACTTAACAGTGGTTAACATATACTACTACTCAAGAAACACTGAAAATATATTAAGATCTGTATTCTAACCTTACCATATAAGTAGACATTAATGTTGTTACTTTCTGATTGCCTCTTTTTATGACCCCGCATAAAAAACATGTAACATGTAAATATAGAATTTCAAGGCACAGACATTTATGGATAGCAAGAGCAAACAAAATTAGCCATCTGCTGAAGAGTTTTTCAAAGACATTAATTTAGAATTGAGTCATTGATTTCTTGTAAAAAGCCATTGTGCCAGCAAATTTGCAAGAACTGGGAAAATGAAATAGAAATTATCAAATGAATGAAATTTATATTTAGACACACTTTTATTTTAAAAGCCAAACTGCTAAAAATGTGTCATTTCACCTGTACTACATAAATCAAAGTTATTGCTGTGTGTTTGATGTTCTACACCCCTGTGAGCAAAAGTCGTCAGGATAGTACTTTGAAATTCATAGCGTGCTACCCTCTCTAGAGGTCTTATTTCAGCAAATCAAATATGCCTCCTCCATGTAAAATTATTTTCATAGCTAATTGTAAGACTCTCCATTGACCTCTTGAGATGAGTCAATCAGTGGGGCAGTGTCTTAGTTGGCTTCAGAGGTGGTGAAATTTTCCAGCACCCAAGTTTTCTGCTTTGGTAGTTTGAACTTTTCATCTACCATCTTACACCTGGAAAAAAAAGTGAGAGATTCTCAGGCATTAATTGCATTAATTTTAAGCAGTGTGGTCCTGCATAAGAAAACTGAAAGGAGCAGACTTTGAAAAGGAGCACAAGAAGAAAGGTAAAGGTTCTCTTACCTTATCTTGCAGCTCTGGAGAGAGATTCAAGCAGGGCAAAACCCTGCAGAGCATGAACTATGTGGGGATATCTGGTTACCCTGTGCATTATTCCGCTAAAGTTCATAATTCTTATGGCAGTAGACTTCTCTAATAGGGAACAAGTTACTGTGTATAACTTGTTTTGCTACATGTTAAATACATTACCTACACCCCAACATGACCCACCATGCAGAACCGTCTAAGCATGAGGGAGATTCTAAAGAAATGTGGAAATAATGAAATTGCCCTTGTCTGCTCTTAGTATTAAGAAGTTTTTATTCAATTCCTCCAAAACTTGCTTTCTTTCTTGATTAACTTTCAAGAGCAAATGGTGCAGTAGAACAGCAGAGTCATCACAAAGTTTATACAAACCTTAGGGATTGAAGATAAAGGTTTGATTTTATGGAAATAATTGAAAATGCTTTGCAAATGTTCCATGAACTACAATACTACAATGCTTTTACAGTATAAACAGATTTTAAAATTAATCTTATTTTCTATGAAAGGAAGAAAATTATCATTCCATTTACATTCTAACAAAGAGGAGAATGTAGTAAGGTTCAATAATGCTGTGTATTTGCTCCCAACAACAACAAAAAAGGCTCATTGGAATGTTAACAAAAATGATTATCACAGTTGTCATTTTTAATAGGAACAGTATCTAGGTCTTTGATCTGTGACGTGGCGTAGAAAATATTGTTGACTTGCTCCGCTGGAAAAATTAATAATGCATGTTATGACGCAGCATGTAGTACTTCAGAAAGACATTATTTTGAGAACCATTTTGGTTATCTGCTTAAGGAGCTGTGCTTGATGTTGTGATGATCCAGCTTTGCCCATGGTCTTCCTTTGTGCATTGTTACCTGAAAGCATTAAATCTTATTTGCTTTGTTGCTTGTATTTGTCTCTGTCTCTAATAACCTGATTTTCACAAGCACGACAAATGTATGCTGTCTCTGGATGGAGCACTCCTTTCTGCATGTCTCCTGCCTTGTACCTGTACCCGCAGTGATACATGAAGACAGCAGACCAGTTCTACAGTGCAGAGAGCAGGCCTCCATGGTACTCTTGAGGGAAGCGCTTCATCTTACATCACACAAAGTTCAGAAAAATCTGCTTTTTATAATACAGTTCACATTCGCACCAGGACTGCAGAACAAACAGATATTGGAGTGTTTTATTTGTAGAAAACATGTTCAGTACACAGAGAAACATATATATATATATATGGGCTTTTTTTCCTTATAAAATGTATCCTTTGCCTAGTGTTTTTCACCATTGTATATTATTCTTCCAACACTGAGGAAAACTTGTGCACTGTGAAGGGAGAGATAAGTTCCTCGAAGGTGGTCAGATGTTTGTAACTTCTATTATTGGCAAAAAAAAAAACAGGAATAAAACCAGTTCCAAAGATAAATTTACTTCTCAAGCCCCATGTACAGAGAGGAGTTTTGGACTGAATCTTTGTTTGAGAGGAAAATATTTATACTAACATCCAGTCTGTCATTCCTATTCTATTAGTTCATCTAGAACTTCACACGGAAGAGCCTCTATGGGGCACAGGATTGTGGGGTTTATGGATAAAAATATGGTTGAAGTTAGAAAAAAGTGCAGCATAAGGTGTGATTGAGGAACACCTTTTACATTGGTTTATAAGCAATAAATCTCAATAGCCAATTGTCTCCTGAGTATGAGAGCTCTGAGAAATGTAAGTTGTATCAAATTCTGTGAGGTTCAGCTTGGGAGATCTCAGCCTGTTCCCATAGACCACCTGACTGTGAAGCAAAGGTTTTTTAATGCCACTAATTCAAAAATTTGGTTTATTGTGGTTATTATTTTTAAGTGATTGTGGTGAGATGATGAAAATATTCATCCAGTTCTATCAAAGAAATTATGTCTGCATTTTTAGTTGCATGATGAGAGAAACAGTGGTGAATCTGGATCAGGGCAAATCAAATTGTACTGAAGTCAGACTTCACACAAAGTCTTTGCATATTTCAAAGCAACAGGGAGATCATCCAAGTAAGATGTTGGGGCAGTTACAGTCAAAGCATTGACATAATCCCATAGAGTTCATGGACTATTTGCAAAGCATTTTCTCAGTTATTTTGTATGAAAACAAGCATCCTTTCAGATTCTTGAATACTGGTATTTCTTTAAATCTTGTGTTAGCTCTGCTCTCAAAATCTGTATAGTACAGCTTCATGACTGACAAGTGCAAAAGAAGGATGCCAGAGGCATATTTCTTGCTGCTGAAAGGAGGAATTTGTCTTTCCACATTTGAACTGTCAGCCATGAGCTGTTAGGATACTGAAGAGCCAGACACAGCACTACTGTGAGTAGCCTGCTCCTTTGTAGTGCTTGAACAGATCATCCAGGCACGTAGCCACTCACACAGGCTTCCAGCTACCAGGGAAAGCAATTATACATCACTAGATATACATCACTGTATTGGTCAGAAATCACAATATATTAACATAATTTTCTAATATATCTAAGCTATTAAAAGTCATCTAATATAAATATGAGGAGCTGTAAATTTGCCACGTAAGAAGCTTATTTAGATCGACAATGTTTGGAAACACTTTATAATTTAACAAAGAGCCAAAATGAAGGAAGTTTAATTTCTCCAGGGCTTGTGGTTTTGTACTTTTTGTACTGTATAGGATCTAGTGGAATACTGTGAACAAGTAGAAATGCTACTGCTTATTTTCATCTACGTATCACTTAGTACCTAGTATCATCACATAACCAGAATAATTTAAGCTCCTAGCAAACCTTGAGGAATCACTCTTGTAATCTGGCCTAGACCACATGGGTTGTAGGTCTATTTCCTGTAAAGTAGTAGTAGTGCCAGGGTCAGGAAACCTGTCAAAGTGGTCAAAAAGAGAAATAATGTTTCAACATCTTGGGACAAAATTAAACTTAGAATATTCATGTCCCATGTGTTGGCAACTTAATTTGGCCAGAATTACTCAGTTGCTGTTGAGTACCAAGAGGGGCTATCTGTCCAGAAATACTCCCCTTCATGTTTTATAGTATCAGAGGTAGCTGTGCCTCTAATGTTATTGAGCTCAGAAGCACACAAAATTGATACTGCTGGTATTACATGAGTTAGAGTGAGGCAATGATGTTGTTCTTTTTATTTCTATTATTAGAGGGCATTTTATTAAAGGATATAGAAAAGTTTGTGGGTTTTTAATACTGTATTTTATTGATGTTTCATGCAGCAAATGAAAGTCTGGGAACTAAACAGACTTTGTAGAATTAGAAATCTAGCAGTCTTCCCTCATTCTCACTTTTATTTGTGTTCTATATATGTGGAGAGATTTCAGGCCAGCCTAATGCATTACTCACTGAAGAATCTTTCCAAGAAATAAATTCAATAATGAAGTAGTTGGAAACCCTGTATATTCACATTTGTAAATGGGAAAAGTATCAGCACAGGCATGTTGTTATTGATTTTGTAATAAGCTGCACTAATTAACTAACTAATAGGCCGGCTGGAAGTTAAAATGGATTTCTTTTTTTTTCACACAGGTTGAGAGAAGCAACATTACTACTGGAAGTATTGGAATTTTGTTTTATTTCAAAGGCATGTGCTGGGAAAATTAACAAGTCTGAAGCAATTGTGTAGTATGGTTTTCCAAAGAGGAAATAAATAAACAGAACTGCTACAAATAAACTTTTCTCTGCAAAAACATACTTGTTTCTACCCGACTTACTTAAATTAATTTTCTTTACTGGAAGAGCCATCCATTATTTTGATGTGTTTTATGGTGAGTAAGTATCCTTGAATGCATCTACGTACCAAAAGAAGGAGTTTTGACACTTTTTAATAAAAAAACAGTCTTCAGAAATGTCAGAGACCATTTTAATGTCATTGCTTGAGAAAGTACTTAAAGAAAATGTGCTTTTTTTGAGAACTCAACTCTTGAAATATTATTATTATTATTATTATAAAAATGTATCTGTCTAACCATATTGGAATCACCTTTTTATAGGTTTTCTTGTAGGCAAGTAAGAAGTATATAAGTCATGTGCTCAAAGCCAGAGTGCCCCCACAAGTAAGAACATTTGAACATTTCTCACAGAGACATTCACAGATTACTTCCAAGTAAGATTAATTGGACTGATTTCGGTTTGGCTGGTTTCTCATGGATAGAAATATAGGACACAAGAATTGCTGTCGTTTGTTTGATTCTTTTTATTGAAATTTCTAATATAAAACTCTAATAGTCTGAAGCACAGGTACTGAGCCTTTATTTTTTGTAAGTGCATAGTTTACAAGGCATTTTGGAAAAGTAACAGAAAATTACATTATTGTTTTGTATTGTGGTATGTGTTTGCATGTCATTCTGGAGACCTCAGCAAAATTTTAAATGTTTCTTTATTACTGTTTAGGTGTTTCAGTTCATGAGTTTTGAGGTGAGATGTCAGAACCATCATGGTCATCTTGTTCTGACTTCCTGTGCCACAGAAGGTATAGAACTTCTGTGAATGATATCTGACTGGAAGATGCACAGTGTTCAGTAGTCATTGCTCCTAGAAAAAAACCCTCACCGCTTGAATCTCTTACTTTTATTGAAAAAAAGTGCTTATTAAATTATACCAATGGCTTTCTGTTATAAGATGGCAAAAATTTTTATATTTAACTTATTAAACTTTAATCTACAACTTGTACACATCTCATTATATCTTAATTTGAGAAATGGAGGAAAAAGGTTTGAAAATATGCTTTCCTTGTCTTTTATATCCAGGTTGTATTCTTTGCAATGTACTACATTGAATTAACTTTTTAACTTCTCTATAACTCAAAGATTATGATTCTTTGAATGTTCATGGGAGTTTATATATTTTGTTTTTAGTTTATTGATATTCTCCTTAAAATCTGAAGGTCATACCCAGATATAGTGCTCTAATAGTAGTCGAATACACAGAAATAGTGTAACCTTTCTTCTTCTGCTATGGCCTATATGATAATAAAGTGAGTAAATCCCAGGATGCAAACTCTTTGTGCCACAGCCCTGCAAGTTCACTGTATGATGTGATGTCTTCAGAAGTGAAGTGTTGTGCCTAATAAATCCACTCCCTGGGTTTCAGAAAATTCACTTATATTCAGGAGCCTGTGTTGGAGGCAGGGAATATCTCCATGTCCACTGAGGCACTTGGATGAAACCTTCAAAATGTCCTGAGCCCTCCTCAAGCTCCCAAAAAATGGTGAGAGCAACAATTATAGGCAAGTAGCTAATCTTAAGGAAACAATAGGCTTCCTGGTAGCACAGTGCAGAGGTCCTCCAAGCCAGCTGAGATTTTGTGCTTCAAGTCAACTCTATGAGTTTTGTCTCCACCTAAATCAGCAAAATGCTCTGTGGCAAAATTATCTGCTGCTAGTGCCATGCACATGACTTGGTGCTGTATTTCCAGAGCAGGGGCATTCACTTCCAGTCACAGTTCTGGCAGTGAATGCACAGTAGTGGTTTGTTCTGTTTTTTGCTAGTTCAGTTTGTTTGTTTGTCTGTCCTGTAAAAATTTTATTTAAACTATAGCCACATCCTATGACACTATATCTCATAAAATGTAATTCATATGGAATCCAAAGGATAGTGAGCTGAATTAGACAATTTCGAACTGTCTCTAAGCCTGACACTAGATTTTCTTAATAAACGCAATTTCTAGACCTCAAACATTTTATAATCCCATTATTACACCTCAGCATGAAACCAAAACTTGAAGGAATGCAAAAAGAATTCAGATTTTTGACCATGGTTCATAGATTGATACATTGACTTTGCATCTAATAACATACAATTAATTTATTGAATTTAATGTTCTCAGAGAATGTTTCTGGCTGTGCTTATATTTTAGGGTGTTGATGCATTTTCAGAGAGTAAGAGTGCCTGTTGCTGTGTTAATTATTTTGTAATTACTTATCTCATTGCAATCAACAAACTGCCAACTGAAGATGATGATTTATCTGTAATACTTCTGTTGTTTTATTTTGGCTGGTGAATGTCATTTTTACATCAATGCTTTGCTTCCATTTGACCATGCTCCAGATGTAGTGAAATCTGGTTACACTTTCCTGCTGCATGACAGACCAATGTGAAAAATACGTCAGGAGTAAAATATGAAGTGAAGAAAAATGTTCAATTGTTTTACAGGTCCAGACTCTGCATCATACTGTTTGCTTTTATTCCTACCATTATTGTAAACTCTGTTGGCTTTCTGCTTTGGGGATGATAAAATATACCAAAATCTTCTATGCTGAACTCCTGAGAATATTCACTGAAAGAGATATAACTGGTATGAAGGAACAGGGAAAATATGCCTTCTCTGGCAGAGGTTAATTGAATTTGTCCTTTCTGCTTTTCTCTATCTAGTTCTCAGTTTTGTTTATTCTTCCTTTTTTCCCAGGAGATATGAGTATTTGTGAGCAGGCTGCAGTGCTGTTCTTTATCACTTTTCAGAGTATGTTTTCATTTCATGTGTTACCTCCATCCTGTGTGGTCTTCATGTCCTGCAAGGATGTGAAATGTTGTCATGCATTTCTGCATACTTCATGTTTCTTGAGACTAGATTTCTTCTTTATGAACTCTGTTGTACTGTCAATTGATCCTAATATTTTATCTTCATGAATCCTGGAAAATATTAAGAAATAATGAAAATGGGGGTATAGGCAGAGCTGTCCAACTTATCAGGTTTATAGCAAACTTCTTTGTCAGAAAGTACTTTCAACTAATATTTTCAGGATTTTTGAATTTATTTTGGTTTGGTTTTTGTTTCTTTTTTTTGTTTTGTTTTGTTTTTTGTTATTTTTTGGTAATAAGAATCTCATAGCTTTAGTCATTAATGTATTCTTTCTGTGGGAAAACTTTTATTACTGCACTGGAGTTTAATTTGGCTTGGCTTACAATATTTTATGGTTCCACTGACCAAAAAATTGGTATACCCACATGTTAGATATGTTTTCAGAGGTATTTAACACCACAGTGTCAATCACATATGTCAATTACTTTTTTTCCAGTTTAGATGTGTTATCACTGTACTTAATTTCATTATGTATATAAGCTCCAAAACCACTCAGTAGTGCCACTGAGTAGTTAAAGCAAATCTTCTAATGATAAAGTGAAAACCCATCAATTTAATGTAGAACAAGACTATTTGTGAATTGTAAAACTGGATCTTGCAGTCTTTTAGTTAAATTGGTTGTAATTGTTATAGGTGTATTGTCTTTAAAAAACACTTGATATCAGTTTCATGGTATAAGTCATTCACCACAGACAGTTTTTAGCAGAAGGGTGAAATGAAACACTGACTCTCCTTCCAGCTGCATAAAATCTGGGACGATTCAGATAATTTCCTTGCCTTCTATACTTCCTTTCACATGCCAAGTTTATATTTGTTTGCATTCCATACTAAATAAGTACAAGAGTAAAAGCTGTGAATATCTTTAGTCATTATTGTTTCAGTATGTCAAAAAAAGATTTACAGACCCTGCTGAGTGGTGATAGAATGACAGATGGAGCATTAATGTTATTAATAATATATAACTTGTCATATTTGGTTTTGAAAGTTCAGCCAGTTTTGGTCTTTTTACTTCAGCTCTGATGTCAGGTCTGATATAGTTCTGCATTCTTATGTCACTTTTCTTTTTGTTATGCAGCTTGGACATAATTTATAATTAAAAAGCCCACCAATATTGATTCACTGACTTATTGATCTGTTCACCAAATAGTTCAAATGAAGTCATTACCCTATTGACCTGTGCATTTACTGTTTTCTTTGCTTTCATTTTACCAGTCTGGATACTGCAAAGCTTTATTTTTAACAGATGTGAAAACAATGAGATTAGCAAATTTTAAGCATGCTGTGATTCTTTATGCTTTTTAAAGACTTCTCATTTAAGCATTTAAGATTTTTTCTCCCTCCAGGATAGCTATGTTGGAAGAGATTGTTGATTCTGTACAAGTGATATATTACCAAAGCCCTCCTAGAGATGAGTATCACCAACTTTGTATGGGTGTTCAGCTCCTCTGTAGCAAAAATTTACATTTCCCTTTTGTATTTGCAAGGTAAACAAAGATATTTTTCTTGGTTTTATCTGTAGAAATATAATGAGGTAAGTAATTATATGTACTCCTTAACAGGTAAAAAGACCTTTTTTTTTTTTCTACAGGAGAAACAAATTTACTTCTTTGATCTTCACTCATGTTTCTCCATCAGAAATGACCACAAGTCTGAGTTCCCATTTTTGCCTGTTAGTCTTGGAAAAGTGCAGATTTTTTCAGATGAAACTGCATGATAACCTGCAGTTTCTGAGCAAGCCGCTTTAGAGCACTGCAAGTCAATAATTGCTCTGCAAATATAGATCAAAATGGGCCAAAATATAGATTTAAATCGGATTCTATGACTAAAATAGGGAACAAAAAGGTACCTATTTATTATGAAAGCAGTTTTAAAATCTAAGTCAAATTCTTTGTAAAAATGGAACAAATTTTACAACTAATATGCTGAATTGAGACTTTTGCTTGCTTGCTACTATTTTCAAAATGTGAATACTGTACTTTTCCTCTTTTACTTTTTTGGAAGTTATCTTCAGTTGCTGTCGGTGAAAGAAATACAAATAAGAAATAAATTTAAAATATCTCTGCAGGTGCATAGATGTCAGATACTTTCTGAATTTTTACTACTTCTTGTCCATTTCACAGGAAAAAAAGGATTTTACAAACGCCTCCATCATATTTGTGTCAGTGCCTGGCGTTAAATACACAGTGTTATTGTGCATCTGAAAATGCTAATACATCTACAAATGCTAGAGAGAACCAGGAAACATGAATATAAAATTTTGAGGACCTTAGAGCATCCTGTTGTGCTTGTTTGACTGTTCCAGCAGGAATTCTGATATGAGGAAATTATGAAGAAGCTTATGTGTGGTTTTTATGCCAGTATTAATGCAGCTCTGGGAGAGTTGGATGTAACATGATCATCTGTAAGAAGATAATAATTTTAATACTTTTCATCAGAACTCATAAGTCTGCCCATTGGGCTAGCATGTCAGTGGTCTTGGATAACACTTTGTAATCTGTAATGAAAGTGTCATTTGCCTTATATCCCATATAAGGATTTGGTGTTTCCTGGTCATTTATTAACATATATAGGAGAGAACATGTGGGTATTTCTTTTACTTTCTGTTTTCTTAGGTCAGCTTTAGAATTTTGTAGCATAATTGACTAAAAAAGAGTTATTTTTTATTTACAGCCCTGTAAGTCAAAGAAAAATCAGTGTTGTGATTTTAATTTTTCTATTTTTTTTTCAATTTAAGACTTCCTGTGTCAGCATGATAAATCTGTAAGTGATTTGTGTTTGGGTATATGCACTGGGGAGAGAAGGGCTTGGCATTTTCAGAGGTGGTCTGTAGTCTGGAGTTGAATACAGTTGGTAAAAAAATCTAAGTCTCAGCATTTTATAAAATCCTGATGAGACCACATGAGATGATGTGCAAAGTTAATACAGGTAGATAAAACACAGGGGGAACTTTGGCTCAAATTTGATTATAACTGGGGATGAGAACCCAGAAGGTTTCTCTGTGATTTGAAAGGGCCAGATAAGAAGATACAAAAAAAAAAAAATTTCATTG
Source organism: Luscinia megarhynchos (assembly GCA_034336665.1). NCBI lineage: Eukaryota > Metazoa > Chordata > Aves > Passeriformes > Muscicapidae > Luscinia > Luscinia megarhynchos. The sequence continues at coordinate 39,952,523 of CM067566.1, read as the reverse complement.
CTGATTGCGGTACCAGTTGTCTGTGTGTGAGAGACAGCACTGGGAGCACACAAAACCTCCACAGATTAATCCTTTCCCCTTGATCAGGTAGTATATTCAAGTGCAAGGTTAAACTATATCTTCTGTACAATTTTTTGTCTTCTTTTTTTGTAAGGACAGCCTGAAATGCTGGAGTGACCTGGTTTCAGCTAAGGTAGAGTTAATTTCTTCTCAGTAGCTGTTGCAGTGCTGTGTTTTGGATTCAGAATGAGAATCATGTTGATAAGACGCTAGTGTTTTGGTTTTTTTGCTAAATCATGTTTGTCCTATATCAAGGACTTTTTTTTCTTGTCTCATGCTTTGCCAGTGAGGAGGCACACAAAAAACCAAAAAAACCCCAAGAAACCCCAACAAACCAATCATCATCAACAACAACAACAACAAAAACACCCTGAAAAAAACATCTGGGAGGGTACATAGCTGGGGCATGTTACTTGAACTGATCAATGGGATATTTCCCACCATTTCCCAGCATACCTGCTGTATAAATCAGGGGAGTTCCTGTAAGGAAGAGCCAACTGGATTTGGGAAGGGGGAGTCTGGCATCAGCCAGAGGGTGGTGAGCAATTACATTGTACATAATTTGGTTTTTTACACATTATTATTATTATTGTTGGTGGTGGTGTTGTTGTTTGTTGTTGTTGTTGTTGTTGTTGTTGTATTTTGCATTATTTTCAATTATAAACCTATTCTTGTCTCAACATAGAAATTTTACTTTGATTCTCTTCCCCATTCCACCAGAGTGTGGAGAAGAGCTTGAGCAAGCAGCTGCGTTTCATCTCCAGCTGGGTTTAAATGACAGGGAAAATATTTTTCTCAATGCCACAGCTCTTGAAATTTAACTAAATTATCTATACTGAAAGCAAGAAACTTTGTTTCCTTTCAGCTTATGCAAGGAATCTATCTTATGAGTTCTGTGTTTTGGCAGACTTTTCTGCCTTAACAATGCATTATCAGGTGATATCTCATTTCCTACTTAATACTTTCAGCTATGTTTGACAGTGGAAGCAGGTTATAGTACTTATTATGTGCATGAATTATACCTTTAGCTGTACCTAGAAATCTAGATGCTTCTTTAATTAAAGTTTCTGCCAGGCTCAGAGCCAATATTTGATTTGTTTGATTAGTCTGCATCATAGATTAATATCCTTCATGCCATGCAATCGAATGTACTGCCATAAATTGCTTTCAATCTATTCTTTATATTCTATAAGTAATTATGTATCCATAGGTTCAAAGAGTAGCTCTACTTACCTGAAATATGTAGAATCAACCAAGTTCATACTCACCAGCTTCAGTGCAGATGCATGTTTCTGAGCAGTCCTTGCTTTGTTTTGAAATTATGTATGTAGAGAGCTTGATCTAAGCAGAAAATCTTCCACAGAACATTATACTTTTTCTTCCTTTTTAATTTTGTAATGGAAAAAGGTACTGTATTCAGGAAAAGTCCACATTTCTGTAAGTATTGCTGGGCCACACTTGTAGTCATCAGTAATCAGTAGCAGTTTTCCTTGGTATGGTTTTGATGTCACGAATATGCTGACAAAAGAATTTGGTTATGTGAAAAGTTACGAGGAAAGAAAATAATGGGGGTATATTCAAATAATCAATGTGATTGTTTAAGTTAGGCAGCTCTCCCTATCCTTCCTGCACAATTGGGGCTTGCTCTTCATTTCTCTAGATGTTCAGGATAGGAGATTCTTTCTTTTTTTCTCTGAATTGTGCAGAAAAATAGCCTTCTTTTTACCAGGGTCTGCAATCTAGATCTGAAGAGACTATTATATTAGCTTCAGCTTAAGATAGATTGTTCAGGTTAGAGTATGTGAATATTCATCAGTTCAATGTGTAAATTTCTCCTATTTCTTTTTCAGTGCCTAGAAAATGGAAGACTTTGAAAGGGCAATCTATTACTCAACTACCTGTTACTCAACTATGGAAAGTAATGACCGGTAAAATTACACTTAAAAATACTTGTTTTTGTTAGGATATTTTTGATTGACTTTGGGATATTTTCACTTCTGTGAGGTGTTGAAATGCAAGGATTGTTTTTATTTGTTATATTTCATTCATTTTGAATGACTGCTCATATAATTATACAGAATGAAATCCTGGGTCTGATTACCTTTTGAGAATCTCTTTCCATTTGGAAAATAATACTGCACTGGTTTACTCTGAGATAAATGCAAGACTAAATCCTAACTGGTGTTTCATTAAGGGGGAAGGTTTTGCAGTCCTGTTGAGTCCTCAGATTATATGACCAGTCCATATTTCTCAGGCAGAAATAATATTTTCTTTTACGCAGTAGAGGAAATCAAGTTTTTCAAAGTCTCAAGTCTTTTCTTGAGTTTTAACTTGATCAGTGCTGCTGTGATTTCTTTTAAAATATTTCTTTGGATTGTAGGGAGTTCAGATTAGATGTATCTTTTTATGCTGAGGATACAGAGGTCTAAACTACCTGACAGTGTAGAAATTTTTATTTATTATCATCCAGTTATTAGGACTATGCACAGCCTTGGCCGAATATAGGCAGTATAGATGTTAAAACATTCAAACCAAATTATTGCATGGGAATTAAATTAGATTCTGTGTCAGAAGATTTGTTATTGCACTTACATATTAGATGGCATTTTAGTTAAAAATCAGTAGAAATTTCATTGGAATCCAACAGTGGTGCCACAAACAATTAAAAAGCATTTTTCTTATTCCTGTAATTTATTTCATCTTTTGTATTTATCCAGAATCTGTCCTCATGAAACTTCCTAGCAAAATATTTCTGAACAGGAAAGGATTTTATGTGTGCTTGTGTACATGTGTTGGGAGGAATAAGAAGAAGCTAGGAAAAGGGGAGACAAGTGAAAATAGATGAGAACATCAATATGGCTAGGGAATGCTAAAAGATTTCATATCCATTTTTGCACTGTAAATGCTACACTAGACATTGTAAAAAGTTGCTCTATCTGTAAATACCTTTGCAAATGGTTACTTGAAATCCACTGTCCTTTGCAACTCTGCCTTGTTTGTGAGCTCCTATCATTTATCATGGGAGCAGCTGTCATAGCAGGGCTATAGGCAGAGACAATCATGTGAGCCAAATGCTGCTGTTGAATGCTTCTGTGAAATTTAGCTTAGATTGTTTGTACCTGATAAGGGTAGAATCCATTTGGCATGGAAAGTAGTCTTACCAGGAAGAATTTGCTGGGAAAGGATCAGCAATATATTTGTAAAACAAAGTGAAATGGATTCAGCAAGAACAAGAAGGAAATCAAGACTGTAGGAATTAGTGAAGGCCGATAAAATCTGAGAGGAACTGTATTTGCAGAGGAAGTGACATCTACAGTGCCTAGGTTTTACAGAAATAGTCATCCCAATGTATAAAACGAGGAAAAATCAGCAATTTTTGCATTGCAAAAAACCAGATACTTTTAAAGATTATGCCTACCTAAGACTCATCTTAGAAAAATGTAATTCCTAGATTATAGACAGGAGTGTACTTTTGTTGTTGGTTATATGGATTAGAGGAACCTAGAACTTTTTAGACTGCCTCAGAATCACAGCCTTCCTGAAAGCAGACAAGTTTGTCAGACAAACACTTTAGGAATCTGTTTTTTACTAGTTGATTCAGGAGAAGTTATCACATCTAGATTAAAATACTTTTTAAAAAAAATAATTCGCATAATAAATTGCGTTATTTACTATAACAAGATAAGTGTGTCTTTCTCCTTTCATGCTGTTACATATCTTATTTCCTTCTTAAATTTTTTGAGTCAACACTAGCAAGCGTGCCGTGGGAAGTAAAAAGACCCACAAGGAATAATGTTTGTTTTGCAGAGCTTCACTGATTCAAATGGAGTGAAATCTGTGCTATGCTTGTTTCATGGACATGTGCATTTTAAGTTCACCATAAATTAGTTGTTTTAAGACCAATGAGATATTTTAGGTTACTGATAATGCAGCCAGTGTAAAGGCATCAGGGGTTTTCTCCAATCCACCTGACAAGAGCTGGGAAGCAGTCTACAGTGATGTAATTGCAAGCAATATTTTGATTGAGGTCCTGTTTTCATACAAACTGTTTAAAGCCATATGATCTCACATATAAGCTGGAGGTAGTAACTAGGCCTGCTACTTTCACTGAAATGAAGTAATTGTCATTAGCTCAAAGTTACATTTTTGGAAAAAATAGAATGTAGGAGAAAGAATAGAAGACGTAAATCTAACATATGGGTTTTTTGTCATATAATGACTAAAACTAGTCCAAGAGCTGGCAGTCACTAGGGTAGAAGTGAAGTAAATCAAAGAAGATGGTTGAAGTTACTACGTTTGCAGTTATTTATAGCCCTAGAAAATGGAAAACCTAAAAACTTGGCTGGAAACCTAGATGTATAGCTTAAGTTTTTAGCAAGATGTGCCTCACCTCTGAAATAAATATTTATCAGCTGATATTGTAGAATAAAATAATAGAGGTAGGGAGAATATTTGCAACTTTTCTCTGCCCAAGCTCTTAGTGAACCCTTGTCATATTAAAACTTGTTCACTGTGTGCAACAACATATTTGTATTCATTGCTATATTTCCTTGCTACAGTGAAACTGATTATTAAAGTAAAAATAAATGATATGTACTCTATTAGGTATCAAATTATTTCACTCAACTAAAATTGGCAAAGTTATATATTTTCTAATATTTATTATGAAACATAAAACTTGTATCTTTATAACCAGTTGTTTGCTTTAAGGAATCGATTCAAGAATATCTTTGTATGCTCTTGGGGCTGTTAGTCTTAAAGCACAGTAGTTCAATAGTATTACAAGCTTCTTAAAAGAATCTTCCATGCTTCTGTCACCAGCAACCTGAGTGTTTGTTGTGGAGTGCTCAGTGGGAAAGGAAATTTTACCTTGAATTCTTCCTTGCAAAGCCCTTCATTTTTCTGAGTGTACTATCTGCAGGTAAGAATCTATATTTATATGCATCATAAAGCAGAAAAACAGGATTTTGTAAATCTGAAAGGCTTATAAACTGAGTGTCTAAGTACACTTGTTCACAATGAATTTTGAATCATTCAAAAAGGGCAAGTGATCATTCTCTACTGGCTATAGTATGCAATGTGGTCTTACTGATGTCTAAAGCTTCCTATCTAGTAAGCACAGACTTCACATTTAGTAGGGGTTTGGTAAAGACTCATTTGGACTGTCATCCTCCTTGACCAGTTGAATTCTGAAGGGATGGAAAATAAGAAAATAATTTATGTAGTCATACTTTTCTAATTGGTTTTTACAGCTCTACCATAGTAGAGGAAACAGTATGAGGCTTTTATATCATCATTAATAGTAATAGCTCATCCTTTAGAGAAGATGGCTACAATCTAAACCATCTGTACCTTTTCATGTTGCCAAGAGAAGCCAAATCCTAAACTGAGGAGGGCATATGCTCAGGAATCTCACAGGAAGAAAATCATCTGCCATTAAGTCAGTGGTACAATTGTGAGTTTCTCCTAAATGCTATTACCTACTGATAATTAGTAATCTGAATAAGCTGTCAGAGACCAAGGGGAAAAGAGAGTAATATATGAGAAAAGATTTGTTAGGACATAATGTCTTTGATTGTTCTCTTCTGTCTTTCACCATAAAATTGACAAGAATGGTGTATGTTAAGATGAAAGTCTACTGAACATTCAGGAGGTGATTCCATTTTGCTCTGCTTTGCTCTGGTAAGACCCCACCTGCATCCAGCCCTGGGGTCCCTGGCACAGGAAGGACACTGACCTATAGGATTGAGTCCAGAGGAAGGCCAACAGGATGATTAGAGGAGTTAAGTACCTCTCCTATGAGGAAATGCTAAGGCAATTTAAATTGTTCAGCCTGGAAAAGAGAAGGCTTCAGGGTGACCTTATTGCAGTCTTCCAGTATGTGAAGCAAGCCTACAAGAAAGATGGGGAGAGACAATTTACAAGGACCTGTAGTGACAGGACTAGGGGGAATGGCTTCAAGCTGAAAAATAACAGGTTTAAGTTAGATATTAGGAAGAAATTCTTTAATGTGAGGGTGGTGAGGCTCTGGGACACTTTGCTCAGAGAAGATATGGAAGTGTTCAAGGCCAAGTTGGATAGGGCCCTGATCAACCTGGTTAAGTGAATGATGCCCCTGTCCATGACAAATGGATTAGATGATCTTTAAGGTCCCTTCCAACCCAAGCTATTCTATGATTCTTCGATTTATGAGCTATTTATTAAAGCATCCTAGCCCTATATGAAACAGAAACAGTAGTTCGTATAGTCCTACATATATAAACTGCTTGAATATTGTTTTCCCTTGTTCTTATGTCAGAAAGACATGGTCCTCTGTGATGCAACAAATTAAAATAGGGTAAAGAAAATAGGGCTTTCAAAGAGGTCGAGCAAACCATTGTGATCTACACAGATACAGTTGGTGGAAGATATGGCAGAAAAGAAAGACAGGTATGACTTCTCAGTGGCAATGCCTTGCCACAAGAACTGGAGATGACACTTTTGCAGATAGTATTGATGGAGGAGGTTTCTCCTGCTTCCAGATAGGTGGAGTACACCGCCCTGTATCTAGTAGAGGTACCTCTAGTAGTTTAGTTTGAAGTATTGCATTTGTGACAGCATGAGATTCTGTTTGGCCTAATTTTTCTTGCTGAGAAGACAGATGAACCTGAACTCAGTATTGTGCTGCAGCTGGTGCATATTGCTAAATAAGACATCCCTGGACTCTCTGCAGGACTGCATACATGCTGTAATCTTGTATTTTCCCTTCATCAGAACAGGGCTGAATAACTTCCCCTTCAATAACCTACTAGACCCTGCAAAAGCATACTTTTATTAATGTGTGTGTGCATGTGTGTGTAGACGTGAAACTACCACTGAGGCATTTCTTTTATGACTTGTTATAACTAGAAATGGAAGTCAAGACAAAAGTACTGGTTCAGCTGAAGCAATTTTAGTTTAAAGCAATAACACGGATGCTCTTTATTGCAGGGTGTTATGCTTAGGTCATTGCTTTTAGTATTACCTGTGCACTTCCAGGTATTGTAAAACTTGTCACAGACAATAGTGTATTTCCTTTTCTTTCATTGATGTCAATCTGCAAACTTTTTACCCAGGATAACAGAATAAGAATACAATTAGAAGACATTTTGTCATTGCTGTTAGTTTGTTGTTTGGAATAACAGCATTTTGGGATGCTTGCCAAAGGTTAAGTGCTACAAGGAAAACATTCATGTGAGAAAATTTTTTGTTGGCTCTTTTCCTAGAATCCTATTTCTGCTTTCAGCTCCTAGTAGTGTTTTGGGTCTACATTATGCCCAGCTGGGACTTTTAAGGTGAGGTCTGTAACTTGGTATATAAGGTATTAGACATATTTATAGTCTTTAAAGTCCTACATAGATTTCAATATAAAAACTTGAAGCACCAATAGCAAAATAAAATATCATTATTTCCAAGGGGAGTTGAGAGCAGTGTTTTTGATAATGTCTAAATGAAAATAGTACCCATTACTTATGAGAATATTGCTGTGCAAGCTATAAGAAAGCACCTCTTTACTTGAAATGTTAGGTGTAATCTCTGTCTTATAAATACACATTTTATTTCCACTATATTCTTTGTAATAAAAAAGTAGCAAACTTAACAAGTTTTGCATCTTTGGGCTTGATTTTGTTTTTCAGTTGAATTTGAAATGTGCATTGAAAAGACAACAGTTGTCTCAGAAAATTCCCTTTAAATTTTTACAGAAGGTGAAGGAGTGTCATTCTAATCCCACAGCTCTTAATTGTCTTTATTGGATAAAAGAGAAGTGGAATTTATACTGTATTTAAAATATGTGTATATAAATATACATATATAAATGCATGAAACTACAGAAGATAGAAGCTAGCCTCACTCAGAAATCGTTGCTGGAGGAGTGGGATGAAATACACTAAAAATATAATGCTTGGTCAAACAATTAAATGTCACAATTTAGATGAAGGAAAACAGCTATGGAAGGTGGGATAGCCAAAAGTAAACAGGTTAGTGAATATATTTTCTGGGAAGAAACCACAAAAAAAATTCTCCCCAAATAAGCAGCTTATTTTTTACTAAACATGTGCCATTTTATTATTTCTATGACACCAGTGGAGGTCATTCTGTCTCCTACCCTGCTTCTTCCTGCAAGAATTTCCTTCCATTTCTACCAAAAGTTATTAATTTTAATACCTTTATCTGCTTAAGCAAGTGGGAAGGAAAGGAATTAAGCTAGTAGACAAAAAGTACTATTGCTCATAAGGCTCTGTTTTTAGGTGGATTTTCTCTTGGAATACCCAGTGTTTGTCAACTTTTTAGGCTACAAAGTGTGTTGCAAAAGCCATTTTTGTCTTCATGTACCCTAGTCAGCTTTAAATTATCTATCTTTCCTACCATCTATCTAGCTGTCTTAGCTAGAGAATGTACTATATGGTGGTCTCCATATATTTTGGTGAGTTTTTTCTTTCATTATGTCCAGTGAACAAAAGCACTTTTGAAGAATATTACGGAATTACTCAATGACTGGTTTGCACCCACATGAAAACAAAAAGCCATTTTCTAATGGTATGAATCCAATGCAACTTCCAAAAAACTATTTATAATTACAGCTCTGATTATTCTCTCTTTGGGATGATTAGAAGGAAATAAATGAGCGTCCTTAATTTTTTTTTAAGTGATCTTCAATATATGTCATGTTGTTGCTGTAGTTGGACAATCCACCTCTAACTAAGAAAGAGTTCACCTCTCAGATGAAGGTTAGAACCTGAGAAATGTCACTCCATAAAATATTAGGAGCCTTCAGGAAGTGGAACCCGAAAACTGATGTAAAAAAACTGGAGAATTAGCAAGTAAAGTTCCTAAGCTAGGGGCAGAATAATAATTCTTAATAGAAAAAAGGACCAAATAGAATAGTTAAAACAATTTGTGATACAATTGTCTATAAAAGAGCCGTTAAATCTGAACAAAAAAAAAGCTCAGCTCAGGAGCCTGGGTCTACCCTAATGGAAGCACTAAATAATGACCTCCTTCACTGAAAAAAATATGTGAACTTTTGGAAAAAGACTAGTATTAAAATGTTATATCATTGCAAATACCTATGATTTTATTCCTTAATAATGATATAAGTCAGACATAAACCATGACAAATGACATTATCAGGAAAACAAAACAGATCATTAACAGGAAAGTAACTTTGCATTGTAAAGGACACTCCAGCAGTCTTTGGTACTGCTTGAACTCCAGCTGACATTGCTGCAGGAACTATTGAAAGGTTTTATGCTCACTACCATCTCTGTTAGTAGAAGGAGATGATGGTAGTCAAAGCAATTCCCCTGCTTAGCCAGCCATAAGAACATTTTCTATCCCCTCAAGCCATGTATTTTACATATGAACTGATGAAGATATTTTCCACTAGTTTCTGTCTTCTACCTTTATACATACATTTTGCAGACCCTGAAAGGACAGAATCATACTGCCATACCACGAACTTAACCCAGTTATTTTTGTTGATTCAATTCAAATCTCATGAAAAACTCTCCTTAAATTCTGGAAAGATAAATTTCACTTAAGATTTTCAAGGTCATGCTAAAAATTTTAAATCCCCAGCTGATTAAACTCCTTGTCAGTTTAACTAGGTCCTTAACCCAGTTGGTGTTTTTTGTTGTTGTTGTTAATACTGATACTCTCCCAGGATCAGGTTCCTTGCACTGAGTAAGGGTTAGACCTGATCCCTCATGAGAGAGAAAAAAAAGCCAAAAAGACTGGAAGATTTGCTTCATTCATGTATTTATTTAAATATAAACATGGAAAATATAGTGACTTCTACCCTTCTTCAGTATGGAGTAAGAATTTTGCTTAAAACTGAATGTAGGAGAAAAAAGTGACTGTATAGTTTACTTGGTCTTCAGTGTTTCAGTTGAGACACCAGAATACAGTATCTGCTGTAATATCAATTTCTACTTTGTTCAGTCTTATGTGACATTATTGACAGCTTTGTGTCGATGGTCCTGCATTCATAATGATGATAGAATTATTTAGGATTTTACTTTAATTAATTGTGGCTGATATCAAAATACCTTCTCTGCAAGATACTCTATTGCACTGAACCCTAGAATACCAATACACATATAACACATATAACAACTCTTTCCGCAGTTATCAAAAAGGTATTTAATGAAATATGGATCTCAAATTGCTAAATGTATCAGTTGGCTAGAACAAAAGGAATGGGAAAGAAAATGAAGGAGAAGCCAAATATTGTGGGGAATTGTTGCCTCTTGAGAGAAAGGAAAATAGTGGTGCCAAAATTAAAGTATTCAGGGGCTGGCTTTTAAATGCAGTTCTTTTTAATTTTTGGTTTTTCCCCCACTACTTCAACGATATGCAAAGACATCATATATTTTCAAATAAACTAGCAGATATTCCTCAAGAGATGGTTTTCAAACACTGTGGATGTCAGCTAGGATTAATGATCTAGAAATCAGCCTGCCCGTCTAGTAACTCTCTCCACTGACCTAACCTCTCTGGAATTAATTTTTTATGGTCACATTAGAAAGATTAAATAAAACAGAGCTGAGTGTTGAGTAGTGTAATTGTTGTAATATAAAAGAGAATATTTGAGCTCTTTCGTTTCCCTAAACCACCTATGCAAACACAGTATTAATGGCAAATGTAATAGAAACATTCTGTCCTTCTTGTAAAAGAATTCTGTTCTCCTAATGTAGAGCCTCAGTTCATCTGAAGCAGCTCTCAGACTTTTATTGAAAGGATTACCTGTTTTAGAGATGGACTGGCTGTTACACAGCTGGCACTGTTATTGCACAGTCCCATTTTACTAATCTATAATAGCCATCTGTGCACTCTCAAAACCCTTCTAAATAAAACCCAAGCATTTCTGTAGTCCAAAGGTGTATACTAATGTTTCAGGGTGGATTTAGGATGAGTATTTAATGAGAACATAAAATCATGCTATAAGGAGAATATTAGAGGAATTGCTTCTATGTACTGGAAAAAGATCCAGATCTTCACATTAGCCAATTTAGGCATTTTTTGTCCAAACTAATTTTACTTTGAACTGCTGAAAACGAGCAAATTCTTACATTGTAATGATTTTCTAAGCCTCTTTAAAGAAGAGGCTTTATCATTTCATAGGGACTAAGTCAATTCATTGGATAGTTAATTGAGCTTCAAAAGATATAATTTTTAGAAGGAAACGGAAAGTTTGATATTCTATGTCTTTTATAAACCTTTTTGTAAATGGAGAGTGAGGCATATAATTGATAACTGTTTACCACAAGTAACAATGTTTATTTTCATTCAGGTACAGACTGAACTTACTATTTGGGGCTTTTTTTTGTTTTTTATTCTTTTAGCCATTATTTTCTTTCCTAAACTAAATTGAATTTTAACTTTAAAAAGGGGGAAAAAACCAACACATTTTCACATTTCTGTCAAGCTTTGTGTATTTTTCCCATAGGTGAACTTTGCACTGCACACTCAACAAGTTTCTATATTCTTTGTTTTTTTTGCAGCATCATGCTGATAAAATGCTATAAAACAGAGTTAGAGATGCTTGCTTCTTGTCACAAGCTGAAAATTTGGTGCGCTATTGGTACTTAGATTATTTCTAACACCAAAAGGCAGTGGAAATTCCATTGCAGATTTGACTTAAACATTTGCTGACCCTAATTCTACCTAAATTATGACTTATCTTGGAGAACAAGATCTGCTTTTGTTGCTCAGATCAGTGAGTAAATCTAAAACTACGTTCCCACTGAAAACCATCAAAGTCAACAAAGTGCTTTTTTGAATATTTTTCTGCAGTGTGTAATGATGGCAAGTTTTGTGCAAGCAGCTTCCTCAGGTGCAGTAAAAGGAGAGGAAAATTGTCCTTGCCCCTTTCCTATGTTTCACCACCTCTTTGTGTCTCAGGCTATTAAAGCACAATAGCAGTTTCTGCAGGGTGAGAACAGGATAATGAGGGAAATATGAGGTGTCTTTGTACCTTCTACCCTTGCTCTTAAAGGAAGAATTTGGGGTTTTTTCCTCCAGACAGATAGATGGATTGTTACTTGCTGAAGCTTCTGTTTTCAATGTGGTGCTTTTCTGCATCTTTAGAATAGCAGGCCTTGAAGAAGTCTTTCTACATGTAAATGTAAATGTAAACAATCCAGTTAATTTGAATCTGAGTGGTGGCTGTTTTTAAAAGGTATGAATTGATTTCCAGAAATTCAGTTCTTCATAAAGTAGAATATGATTGCTGTACCTGGATGAAGTACTAGTGAATCGTTTTAATGCTTTTTTAGTCTTTTCACATAGTAGTGAACCCAGAGAAGTGACTTTCTGCTGCTGTTGCACATCATATTGTGACAGTGTATCATGCACATATGTTTGCTTCTATGACTAAAGATCCAAATATGTACACAACATAGAAGTGATATCAGGGATTTTAATATCAATATCTACTTCTGTTTTCAGAAGTGAAACAAAGATCAATTCGTAAAATTCTCTTTTCTTGTAGCAAACAGAAACTGCTGAGTCTGTTTTCTGAGCACAGAGAATGCAATTCCTGGGAATTTTTTTTTTTTTTTTTTTAAGAGTAAAGGAATGAAAATGAGCTATGGAATAATTCTCAGAGAGGTGTGGTTGTGTACTACAGGAAAATAAAAGTGTTTTCTTACAAACATGTAGAACTTCCTGTAATGTACTTAATTACGTAATAGAACAGACAATGTTTTTGTAACAGAGTAGACATCTCATATAGCATAAACCATACTGGAAGCTCAGGTCAGGGAAAGCCTCAAAGGTGTCTGAAAAGTCTGATTTCGTATGGAAACTCTGATCCTGCCAGTAACCCTGTCACATTCTCAAATAATGTGACCTTGTAAAAGCCTTTCTTCCAATCACAATAACAATGTCAGAGTGATAGTAACTTTCTGTGCAATAATAAAAAGCCTTGTTTAATTCATTGTTGAATCAGTCATTATGACGTCATTTATTTTAATCCTTCTAAAAGATAATCTTATTTAATAATTGCAACACGATTTGAATAATATTCAGATACAGAAGTGAAATTTCCATTTTACCATAAAATATTTGTTGAATTCCTATTATGCTATTTAAATACCAAAATTAAAAACTGACCCTGCCTGTACTGGTTTGCTTGATTATAGAGCTTTATGTATTTGAAGTGAATAGAAAATGCAATAGAAAATGAAATTTAATGAGATGAAAATTTATTAGAGATACACATCTTCATTAAGATTTCTGTATTGAAAGATTTGTGGCCCAAAGATTCAGTAAGAAGCTAGGAAAAATAAATCACTCTGTTTTCAGAACATTTTGATTTTACTGTTCTGGGAATTACCAGCCTTATTTATAGGTAGTATTCAATTTGATTTATTAAATGATTCTACAAAGGATGTTTTACAGTGCAATAAAATCATAGAGCTTAACACTAAGGTGACCTTCATCTGAAATATGCATATGAAAATATTCAGTTCATTTAAGGATAGCCATTATTATTTTTTAGCTTCATTAAATAATCATTTCCATTTGTACAGCAGATATTGCTGATCTGCCCCAATAACTTATCCAATAGTTTATCATCTAACTTGGTGCTAAAATCAAGAATCTAAACCATGCAATCATTGCCATTTGGCTTAGTGATTTGAGGAATCAATATTGAAATAGCTGAAAGAAATAGTTTCCTGTCAATGAGATTGTCCTTATGAAAGTTTTGTCTAATTAAGTTCTTTTTATTTCACTGTATTTTGCATTTTAATCTAAATTTTTGCTGCCCATTTTGGGCATATTTGGGCATAAATATATTTATCTGTTTTTTTTACATCGCTACAGATCAGCAAAATTTATGATATTCGTTAATGCTGAGAATTCCACTGTTATCCACTCTTCATCCATAAAATAGTAAGTAATGAGAAACAATTTTGTTGGGGATCTAGAGCATAAGTCTTTAGATCTGGTGATGTAGAGATCAGCAAAAATGTGACAAAAGTCAATCCAATTTTGCAAAAAAATGAGTCCCAAAAAAAACCCAGAAAAAAAAAGGTTGAGAAATAGCACCATGAATAAAAAAAACCCAAAAAAATAAACCCCAAACAAACAAAAAAACCCCCACAACAAAACCAATAAAAAACAAACAAACAGAAAAAAAACCAACAAAAACAAACAAAAAAAAGAAAAAAGAGAAAAATCTGTAAAAGAGTAGGGTGCATCCTCAAATGTTTCCTCTGGAGCAGCACTGCTCTGAGTATCCCTTTATCTTTTCCTGTGCTCTGAACACACTATGTAGCACTGTAGGGACACTCTTCAACTTTACTTACCCTGAGGCAAATTACACAGGCTGGCAAAGTTACATATTTTGACTTTTACACTTTGTTATTTGGAAATGGAACGATCAGTTGCTACTATTATTTACATAGACAAAAAGTAATTAGTGCTTCATTTGCTTTAGAGAAAATATATTTACAGATGTTCCTTCCAACCCTAACTATCCTGTGATTCCATAATTAAGATGCAGTAGGCAACACTTTGATGAAATCATGTATTTTCCCCCTTTGGAAAATGCTGATGGATTGACCCTAGAAGTAATGACTGTTAATTAATTTTTTACAGTGGTTTTTATTTCAAACAAGTCTTTCAATGTGGGGAAGTGTTATCCACTTTTTGAAAAACACATTCTCTTTTTGATGGAAACGCTGGGGAAAGTTCAGAATCATAATATTTTTGTCCAATTTAATGAATGAATCAAAACATTTTTTATTGCTAAAGTATGGTTTTTAAAATCCCAATTTTTTTAGAGGCTTATTTTCACTCAGAGTGGATATTCATATTTATATACCCTGAACCCTTTTTTTTTCCTGATTGTATAGGCTTTTACTCTTTGTGCTAGTTTTCTTACAATATAGTAGTAGCTTTCTAGTTTCATCACATAGATTGGGAGAAGATGTCATCATTTCAGATGTAAAGTAACTTCTATCAATTATGCCATAGGGACACTCACCTTCAGTCATCACATACAAAGAATCTCTGTTTAGCATTTAACATGAAGATGCTGGGAATGTTTGCCAGATTAAAAAAAATGGACCCAAACAACCCACAAACAAAAGAACTCTCAAAACACAGATTATTATTTTTCATTTTTTTTAAGGAAGTGAAATCTCTCTTCAGTGGTTCTCAGGGCAAATTCCTAGGCAGCTCCTAGTCAGCATGATGCATATCCTTGGTATACACATAAGATCATATGGAAGATTGTTAGTACTACACCTGTAGTGTAACAGCTACATTCGGGACCCAGCAGAAGTAGAATCCTGGTGTTCTGCTTCTGGGCAGCAGGATGATTCTTTGAACTGATTGAAATTTAGCCTATTTGTGCAGCATGGATTTATCTGCAATGAGCCTTGCTTCCAGGCTTCCATTTCTCTCATTCTTTCCCCCCTCCGTGAGTACACATGAATTTGCAATATAGTTCACAGATGGCTTTCTAGAAAAAGCTTCCTTTGTGAATAAGACAAGCAAGAACTTCTTTGTGCAGGGCACAAGGTACAGTAATAAGAGAAGGCAGCTATTTAAATAGTGTAGGGTAGAGAAGGTTGCTTAATCAGTCTAAATATTAATATAGAACTGATTACAAATGCAGTAAGAACCTTCCAGTACTTGTACTCAACCTAGGATGCAAATAGTAGCAACATTCCTTCATTCAATACTAAAATAAAGTGCTTATTTAATAGTTAATCAACAGAGAGCTGAATTTAATAGGAAGCAATGGATCATGCTACAGTCAACACTTTAATGTCTATAATTAATAAATAAAACTACTAATCATTTCCCCTCTTAGCTTAGTGAAATTGTTTGATTTCTATATAGATAAAATTCTTCAAGAAATAGAATAGACTTGCCTTTGATCATACTATTGCATGAGAGAAGGCCTCAGTCAATGAGAACAGTAGGAAAAAGTGCATTAATAAAAATAGGGTCAAGCAACAATAAAATGTAAACAATAAGAAAGAAATTGCAAAATACTTGTGCACTAAAAGTATTCTCTTTGTGAACCTAGACACTGAAGCAATCATAGGGAAGAAAAATTCTATTAAGCCAAGAATTTTCTTGTGCACTCTGATATTGCAAAAAAGGTGAATATTTTATAATTTTGGCATTCCCAGAATCTAAAATGCTCATTCTCTTCTCATAATCTGGTGATGCTTTATGTGCTCATCTTTTGCTTTTAGTTTGTTATACTTGGATTATTGTGTAATCTCATTAAATTTTGTTTCCAATTAGCAGATTTTGGGCCTTTTGGTGTCTGATTTTGCCAGCAGTAAACTCATTGCTTTGTTTAATTAACTTAATTTTCCAAAATTTTATGAAAATAATTAAACAAGGATTTTGTGTATTCTCTATAGTATGTACTTTACCTTTCACTAAGCTATTTAGACTTGCATTCAAAGTCCTGCATCTTTGTTTTCTTCTCATAGAGAAAGAAATTTGAAGTACTGTTAGCAACCTCTTTTAGTTAGCAAACTCTGTAGTTTGTTTCTAATTGGGAGTGACCTTTGCTAATTCACGTAGGAGTCAAGCTACAAGCAAACACGATTTTAGAATACCTATAAGAATAAGCCAATATTAGTATTCTGCTTATAGGACCTGTCTTAGCGTCTACAAATTCTGCTTCTCTTTCACAGCTAGCTTAAATATACCATGACCATTGGTGTAACACAGTCTGTGTCCCAGAAATAAACTATGTTCTAAAGTCAATGAAAAATGTTGTGTGCAGAGGTATGTCTTAAACCTAGCTCCTACAGAAGGCTGTAGAAAAGCCCTTGTAGAGATTTAGCTCCTACAGAAGGCTGTAGAAAATCTACTGTAGAGATTTAGCATCTACAGAAGTCTGTAAGAAACAGTGTACCCAGTCATTTCTATACTGTGGCCCATGAAAAGAAAAAAAAAGACAGATATGGGGGTAAGTTATGTGAATTTATAATAGCTTCATAGGAAATTTTACAGAATCACAGAATATTCTGAGATGGAACTTGCAATTACAATTGTCATGTAGCCATCAGGAAGTTGAAAAAGAGAATCCAGGCACTGCAGATCAAGTAGTGTGCCCAAGCCTTTTAACATTAGGGATTCCCATTCAGGACACATTCCCACTCAGGATTAGGGAAGACTAGAAACATGGGGATATGTGGGATATCTATTGACTCAAATTTGGTCAGTTTAGTCACTGTACCTGTCCAGTGTATGGTAGCTTGTCCTTCTCTTTCTGTGCCAGCAGTACTGTAAACCTGGCAGAAGGCTGGAAACCAAGGTAAAAAGGACATATTCAGAATTTTGATGTGTGTTGTATCTCTTGCCCAACCATGCTGGGCTGTTTTTCTAAATCTTTTATGTTAGACATAAATTTAAAACGATCTAGAGGGAAGTCAACATTTGCATTGTATGTTGACAGATAACTATAATTTACTTTCAAGAATGATTAAAATTTATTTTCAGCAGTTTTTAGCAAACACAAGACTCATTTGCACTAAAGTTCATTATCCTTTTAATTTAAGTCAGTAAAAATAGACATGTGTTTGCATCATAGCACACATTAAAGACCCTGGAGAAGCAGTTCCTGTATATTGGAAAGCTATCCCATATTTTCAATTTGACATTAAAATATTTTTTAAAATGCAGAGTCCAGCAGCAAGCATCAGATTTAAAAGCAAAACAATTCAGATTATATGTTTTAACCATATTAGTAACAAAACGTTCTATATTTTTTGCAAAGTTTCAGAAGTCCAGGTAGAATCTGATAGAATATTAAGAATTGGAGGCAGTCAAGCCTAAAATTTTAAACTGACAATTGGAAGAGTTTGGACAAAAAACATTCCCTCCGTTCTCAAGAACAATAGCACCTAATATGGGACCTTTATTTGCTGCTGGCATTGCACTAAAATATTTCAAGTGTGATTGTGGTCCATGGAGACTAGGTTTTTGCTGTTAATCCTCCTATGGGGAGTAACATGCCACCCTGCAAATCTTCCTTTCAGGAAAAAGAATGACATTTTGAAATCAGAGAACAGAGTGTAACAAACACTCTGGGAAGGAGATATGATCAAATGAAATGCAATTGAAAATAGCCAGGAAATTTGGAAATTGAGTGACTTCAACCAAATGTACTGAGATGGAATGAGGGGCAGTGGAAAGGACCAAAACAAAGAAAGGTAAATTGAAAAGATAAGAAATTAAAGATATTAAATGCTAAAAAAAAAGTGACTGGGATGACATGAAGTGCAGGAAATGGACGGAAACTTGCCCAATTGATCCTCATGGAAATTGCAAGATTTCATTCCCTTTTCTGAGAGGAATCACAAAGTATAGATTAATGTAGATACACAGATTTGTAAGTACACTGAGCTTTCAAAATAGAACACATTAAAAATATAGTGATAGTGATAGTGATCCCTATTTCTCTAAATATATGCTTATATTTCTAGTTATATTTTACATCTCTCTGAACTATTTAATTACAGAATTCTTTTCAATCCAAGAACTTCTTGCTATCAAAAAGGACACCTTTGACATAGTGCCTATGTGAAATTCACTATATTAGTGGAAGCATTCTTTTTACAACATATTTTACTAAAATAATAGTAAACATCTGTGATTCTGCTTGCAGAAATAAGAAAAAGGAATATGAAAATGGGATACAATTATTCCTTCTTGATTTTATTTAATGCTGCTGCCATAGTGATCTTCTAGCCATGCTTTCTAAGGTAGTTTTATTGCAGACTGTCTCTGGATTTATTTGCTTTCAGGTTCTAGCTCTGCTGTTATGTTCTTTCCTTGTAAGCACCTGCAAAACCCTGCAGTTATGAAGTGTTATTTGTTATTCGTCCCATTTTCTGGGGCAAATGGGAGACAAGAAGGACCATAGGTCACCATAAACCTTGCAGGTCAAGCAGTTTGGATTTCAGAATCCCTCAGAGCTGTCATCCTCAACAGCTAACAGCATATGATAAAATGTCACTGGTTTTGGTGTCAAGAAAGGAGTAAAAAGCAAATCCAGAAAATAAATTTAATTCCTGTTTAATCTGAACAAAGGTCTTGAATATTGTTGCAGTTATGCAGGAGTTTCTTAAATTTACTATCCAGTTGGCCTTAACAACAGTCCCTTAAGATATGTGGAGAGATCCTTGCTGACTAGAATGCAATACCACCAGTGTTCAACTAAAAACATGATGCAGAGTCTATTGCCAGCTTGTATTCTGCCACACATTTTCATTCTATGTTTGTTTGTGAGTAGCATCCTGTTCCACCTATTTAGTGACTGTTCTCAAAGTCCACAAAAGCAAGAAAGGAAAGGAAACTGTAGTAATTCTGAAAAATATCAAATATTGGATGGACACTTGTAAAGGTAAGGTGTAAAGTAATTTGTAAAGGTAAAAGCCTTCCTGCTGTATCTTCTTCCAGCCTTCATATTGATGTATTTTTACTATTGTTTAAGGACAGAGATGTTCAACGCAGAAAATAGGATTACAATATAGAACTCTAAGCTTTTTTTGTATTGGAGAGTTTTTGAACCTGTCAGTCTTCAAGAAATGTGCCTTTTTCTGTATACCAGTTTCAGCCACATTTTTACATGATGTCCATGTTAAAGCAGAAGTCTGTGAAACACCAGCTGCTGCTATTTTTTCTGTTTCATGGGGAAATTTGAGCCTTTTGTAAAACGTGTCCAGCAGGTTACAGAAAATGTGGGGGAGAAAGGGCACTTTTGAACAAAAGTGCAAACATCTTACTGGTTTTCATGGCAGCTAACAGAGATCTAGTTTCTTTTACCTTCAATGGTAAATTCTACTTTAATTAAGCAGAGCAGTAAATTAGCTTCTGGCATTTTTTATACTGGACAGTTGCAATGCTCAGAGCCACAGACATGACAATTAGAAAAGAAATTACATGAATAGTGTGGTATCCAAAGGGGGAAGAAAGAGTTGTCTTAGTCCAAATCATTTATCCAGAAAAGATTTCATTAGGGTAATGTCAAGCAATGTTCAAAGGGAATATGCTTTCTCCTTCCCTGGAAAAAACATGGCTGAATTTTCACCCCTTCCTGGCATATTGCCTTATGTGTTATGTATTCCATCATATCCCATGTTAAAAAATAAATTAATTACCATTATTCACAGACTAAGTTAGAAAAGTAATTTCTTCTACAATATACACTATACAGTGCTATAGCTTCTTGAAAGAAATTAATTCAAAATGTAATTAAATAATGTGTTTGGGTTTTTTAAAAGAAGTATCTTTTGGGAAACGAAAATACTTCCTGTACAATTGCATGAATAGATAAATCTATTATATCCCGACTCTGTTCATACTCTTTTAGAGAGGAATTTTTGGTTTGAGTTGTGGGACTGTATTATAGAAACAGTGTTTTTGCATTACTATTTCTATTTCTCCTTTTGCTGTTGCAAAATTAGAAATGCTAATTCATTAGTCTTTAATGGCAAAAAAGTAATGATTTCAGTGCTTTGAATTTGCTTCAGTTTCCAATAGATAGAGATTATGATAAAAAGGAGAATGATTGCATGGATATCTTTGATAATTATTGTATTGAAGAAGTCAGTTATTAGGCCAGACTCAAAAAACCCCATTTTCATTTGATTTTCCTTCTGTTTCAGTAAATTGCACACTAGTGCTTTACAGTGGTTTATGTCTCCCAGTTTCCATAAATTAGTTTGTGCAATCTGTCCCTATGACCTCAGGAACAATTCTCCTTCTGTTTGTGTGAGGCATACGAACAGGGATGCTGAGACTGGAAAACTTAGTAGAGCTGATAATTGATTATTTGCCCTGTAAAGTAAACATCAGCTGCAGCTAACATCAAGTTGGATGGGTAACTTTCTTGTATCACAGCCCCACACACCACCACACAGCAGGAGGGAAGGGAAACTTGTCAGCTGCTCACAGATTAGAAGGAAGGACAGGTTTTTTCCTTCTTGCCAGACTAGCAAATTGTAATGGATTTCTAGCACTGCGTGTGAGATAGAGACTGATGTTTTGCTGTTGGTTCCTTCTGTAGCCCTGACTCTCAACATCAAACCAAATCTTTGGAAATCACACATGTATGGGAGAGAGGAAGGGTTGGTGATTAACACTACAGATGCAGGATATACAGCTAGAAAAGGAAAAATAAAAAGATGATATAAAGAAAAAGACAGAGTGGGTTTCTTGGGGTACTTGGGACTCCATTCCCTTCCCTGCTCTTACACTTTCACCTACATTTATGTTACTTAATATTTACCTCCCCCTTATAACTGTTAATAAAATGTTTTTCTGTGCACTTTGATAAATCTGAGGTCTACAGAGAGAGGCAAAAGCATCAACTGCAATTTTCCACAAGATTAAAGCAGAAGAGATTAGACATTCAAACAACAGTTCTATTCCTGCAAACCTTACCTTTGAGGTCAAAAATTGGTTAGGAAAGGCTTTTGAACCCAAGCTTTCTGTTTTGCTGCATGATCTCTTGCCAGATTTTCTCTCATTTGCAAAAACATGAATGCTCCCTCCACATTTTAATTTCCATTTTAGAAGTTCTGTCTGTGAAGGCCTGGAAAGCACACTTCTTTTCTATTAAGTTATTACAAGCAGAATTTATTTTAGCATGACCATAGACAATTGCTTCTCATAAATGAAATAATTCTTCTTTCATCTTAATATTTGCTCCTGTCCCTTCAATATTTGCAGACTTTATCATCTTTCCTTTTCTGTTTTATTTCTGTAAACTAAACAAGCCAGGTTCTTTTAATCTATTTTTCAAATAAAGAAAAAAATTCCAGTCAACTAATCATTGTATTAGTCCTGGTATGGAATCCATTCCAATTTAAATTAACATTAAAAAAAATAAAAATAGGACCAGAAATCTATGCAATATTCTGAAGTTTTTCCAGTTTGGCAACTGATTCTGAGTTAATTTACCACTAGCTTTAAAAACACTAAGGCTATTAGCCATTCTAGTATTTGTTAAGTTATAGCATTGCTTTTAATTCCTTTCCTGGAATTTTGTGTCATAAAAAAGGAATCACAAAAGCATTTGTTTCCCAATTGTCATTTATTTTTGTTTTCTTTCATTTTGTGGGTTTTTTTTCCCTTCTTGTATATAATTCTAATAATAATAATAAAGAAACCAGCTGGTGTTGACTTTGTTAAAGGTGTCATCATGTGCCATCACAACCAGAGAGTATATTATAGTGATAAAAAGAAACTTGCTATGAGCATAAATGTGCTATTAGCTTGTCTCCTTTTAAATATTGCATGCAACTTGGGAAATAAAGGTCAAGGTTTTCTATGTCTATAAAATGTTCTAAATGTTTCATATAAACACAGCTGAGAATATGCTACTTTAATAAAGTATATCTATTAAATTTTTATCCAAATAGAGAAATGTTATACCAGTGGAATATTTATTTAAAAAGAAAAATCAATAAAATTGGTATATCAAGTGTTTTCTACTGATCTGATACTGCCTGTGGATTTAAGCATGTTGCCTGTGGCCATCCTGCAGCTTTAGAGGAAAATACCTGGCACTCATAAAACTGACTGTGATGCTGTACCTTTATTGAGCAAGACTGAGCAAGCAAGAATGGGAAAGAGAAGGTATTTGATCACAGGAAGTTGAGTTTTTATTATACCTATTTTTCTTGCCAGTTCAAGAGTTAACAGAAGAAAAGCAATATAATGAAAATGTAAGGTAACAACCTATTCACAGACATTCTTGAAAGAAAAGGTAACACATAACACAATGCAGTTGCACCAACTGTTAGAGAAAATGACACAGCATGTATGGAAGATAAGATGCAAACTCCAAGCTTAGGCCTTGATCATGTTTCCTTTGGGATCAGCAGTTCATTCCATGATGCAGATACAAGTGGGAGGGAGATATAAACCATTTTCAGCTATGAAGTATTTACTAGTCATGATGACAGATTTCTTATTGCTACTGACAGGAATGCTTTTCAAAATATTGCTAACACTTTCCTTTTATTCCCCTGTCAAATACCGAACATGCCTATTTAAGCATTTCATTTGATCATTGTTGTTGGATGCTCTTGGTCCTAGATTATCCTGCTATATGAATTAACATGAAAAATCTTATATTTATTTTTCAGAAAAGTACATCTCTGAATATATGGAGAGAGAGATTGGCAGGTGATGGTGGGGATGAATAATTTGCATTTCTATAGAAGGTAATTAAAAGACCATTTAGGTTATAGTCATATTTTGAGTGGGATTCAATTAATAGACTTGGTTGATCTACTGCGATGAGGTAAATTTTATTTAGTTAGTGGAAATGTAAAAAAAAGTCATGAACATTATAGTTTAATATTAAGAAGCCATATTCAGATGTGATATATTCATTGGATCTTTGCTTCCCCAGAAAAATTCCAGTGCCTAAAATTACCAGGTTTAAATTCAGTCCAAAGAATTTGAACTGCAGTCTTATTTGTCTCACATCTGTCATAAACTGTAGAATGATTTGTGTTGGAAAGGACCTTAAAGATCATTGAGTTCCGACCCCCCCTACCATGGGTAGAGACACTTCCCATTAGACCAGGTTCCTTAATGACCCATTGAACTTGGCCTTGAGCATGTCCAGGGATGCAGCAATTTTCTGCTGCTGTTGTGCTTCATCTTCTGTCTG
Source organism: Luscinia megarhynchos (assembly GCA_034336665.1). Taxonomy (NCBI): domain Eukaryota; kingdom Metazoa; phylum Chordata; class Aves; order Passeriformes; family Muscicapidae; genus Luscinia; species Luscinia megarhynchos. The sequence goes on along the minus strand of CM067566.1, from coordinate 39,928,771 downwards.
TTGTGTAAAAAAATAAATCCAGAAGTGCTAATCGGCTGAAGGTAATGACAACAGAATGTGTCACTAATCATTGAAATATAGCCTGGGAATTTCTAAAAATAAACAATAAATCATCAGACTTTGTTGAATCAAATTAGTCACTATAATAAACCAATGACAGTGCAGTGATGTATAGAAAATACTGAGTACAAAATATCACCTATCATTGTACCCCAGACCATAATTCACCAGCAGATATGATGGAATGTGGTTTAATAAAGTCTGTCAGCAGGTGTCATTATACTGAGGAAGATTGACTTGATAGAGTCTATGCATCCAGTAAAACTCCTATCATTTCTAGAGGCAACTGAAACTTATGCTGATTCCAGCCCTTTAAGAGGAGTTTCCCTCCACTTTTGGGACTATATATATGTTGAACACTGAATTACACAAAAAACAGGCATAGTATTTTTTTATATGTACTGTTGCAAATATGAAGATACTTTGGCTTCTAATACCATGTTCCCCCCCCTCCCCCCATAGTTTGATAAATAACTCTTCTGTATTTTTAATTATCAGAATCAAATGTTGGTCATTCTCCATTCACTGTGGGTTTCACCTATTTGTTTAGGTGTTATTTGTTTTTTTCCCATGTACATAATGAAAAATGTAATTTCTGAAATTGATTCATGAGTAATTGCAATCATGATGTTCTAACTTTAATTTCTTCAGAATGGAATGATTAGCTACTATATTACTTTTTAATTTACAAGCTGGATGTCCAGAGAGCACAAGGAGGTAAAATGTGTTTTAGAACTTAACTCTGGGTGTTTATGAGTACAATAGTAATAGTAAGGAAAGAATTAATAAATCAGGTAAGGCACGATATAAATAACTCTAAATCTAACCTGAGGCTAGTAAGAGAATATGTGATGCCTCTAAGAATGCAACAGTCTTGCAAACTGTTACTGCTGTGGCAACATAGTTTGTGTCAATAACACAGCCAAACTAGGTATTGTCCACATTCTTTGGCAGAAAGACGGAACAAAAGTGGCTAATGTGTAATACTATTTTTTGAGCCATCTGCGGCACTGTTGGCGTCGCCTAGCACTCTGCCTTGTACACAACAGAAAGCACATTTGCAACAGAGGATCAAAAGGTCACCTCTCTTGTGCTCCTGGAATCCTGTGTCCCACAAAGTAAGCCTGCAGTTTGGTTTTTTACATTTATTTTCTGTCCTATATAAAAGAAAAAAAAAGGTGTCAGTCATAAAATTTGGGTGCATTTTTATCAGCTCTGAAAAACCTGAATTGGTTGAATTCAGTGCAGTGATTAATTTAAAAACAAAATGCAGATCAGGCAATGCTGCCCAGCTGTCTCTGGAAATATTTTCATAAGATCCAAAAAAGATTTGTAGCATTTTTAAATCTCATCCTGAGACAGCCATTGGCAGGGCAGCAAAGGGCAACTTCCAGCTATGATGTTTCTTCTCGGTGGTCAGCTTAGTTCTGAAGGAATGAAGTGTAAACCAACAGCACTGTCACACCGTTGGGCACATCAGTCACTGTGAGCAGTGCTCCCCTTGTGTGTGACTTTCGGACAGCACAGGATATGCTGGAACATAGTTAAACAAGTGGCTGGTTTATAAGACCAATGGGAGAGGTTGCTAAGCATTGAAATCTCTAGTTTAAGATAATACTTTATGTCTGGGAATTAACATGGTATGACTGAGATTATTTTAATATATAAATAACTGTAATGAGAATCCTTACTCTCTGCTGGGTCTTGCTGAGACTTGAAGCTCCTGATCCTTCTTCACCGGATTTATACTTTTTTTTTGTTTTTTTGTTTGTTTGTTTGTTTGTTTGGGGTTTTTTTTGGGTTTTTTTTTTTTTTTTAGTTTTGTTTTGTATGTGATGATCATCCTAAACAATAATTAGTCTAAATGGTTATTTTGGCAGCTTTGATTAGAAGCCAACTGCTATGAAGTTAATGTGTAATTTTGTGGTTTGGTGTACTTTGAGTATCCTTGCATCCAATGATGTCTGAAATGACTTTCTATTACTTCTGCAGGAGTTGGGTTTATATAAATATTCCTAGGAATCTGCCCATGACATAATTTGTAAATGTAAGAAAAGCACCTTTGTAGAGTCTTCCTGCATTTCTTGTCCATTCAGACTTTCAAAATCATATGCTTTGGTCCCAAAGTTCAATTGAAGAGAAAGCAAGGCTAATATGAGGTATTTTGCTACCCACAGTACCTTAAAAATAGTCACTCCTCTACCTTGACAGCACCAATTTACTGATTAATGGCCCATCATCTTGCCTTTGTATGGAGCAATTGCACTCAGCTCCTGCTGAATTACCAAAGGAGCTGTATAACAGACTGCTGCACACTATAAATGTTTCTACCATTCAAAACTCAGTGAAAACCACCAAATCATATTAGGACAGCAATTCCCATCTCCTGATGTGTTCCTGAGGCAGTTGACCTGTTGTTCCCAATAAGGACAATTTGGTAACTTGAGGCTGTACACATCAGAAACCTCCACTGGACTGCTCTCTGCCCCACTAAAATAGTGTATTCACACTTTCAGTTTTCATTCTGTTGTGGGGGCCCCACTGAGAAACCAGCTTAAAAGGATTTTCAGATCTCTTATGCCCTCTTTTTATTTCCACTGAAGCTCAAAGTAGATCTTAACTAGTGTGTAGTTAATTGAGTTGACATAAATCAGCTGTCTGCAGGCCTGGTGTCTGGGATGGAGCAATTGAAAGTGCCTTGGAAATGGATGACAGAATACAATTCTAGTGGCTACTGAATGACTCCTGACAGCAGGGTGGAAAAACAAGGTTCTGGAGGTGTCATATCCTTTACAAAACCCGTCAATTAGATCTGTAGTGTTCATGCCACCTTGGCTCTTGGGAGTATATTTATTTGATGGACAAACCATTCACTCATCACCTCAATGACCACAAGGTATATTTGTTTTCTGGAGTTTGCTTTTCAAAGAATATCTTACCCTTCTTTCACTGCACTTTTTTTATGTAGATGGCTTTCAAATGCACTGGTGCACCTTGCCCACCCATTTCACTGCAGCTGCCTTGGCTGCAAATTCCTCCTCTGATGTTGAGCTGGCTTGTATTAATTTATTTTTTGGTAAGGAAGGAAAGGAACAAATTATGGAAATAATTCTCTATAAGGACCTTGGCAGTTTCCTTTAGACCTGACAAAAAACCAGTCAGGGGTTGTTTATTAATATTGACACAGTTACACCAATGCTTTATGTGCCTCTGCTTCAGTGCTGGCAGGGCTGGGTTCTCTCCCCCTTCACCACCAGCCCACACAGCCCAACAAGAGCCAAAGCCTTGGTGGCTGCCAGGTGGGGGGAGGGAAAACCATCAACCCACAACTACAATTAAACAGAACAAAAGCCAAAAACCAATCATGCAACCAAAACAACAGCCACCATTTCTCACTGGGCCCCTGCTATCCTAGCCCAACCCACAGCACAGCCACTCACCAAAAAATTCTCCATCATGAACAACTCCAACACAACCCAACAAAAATCACACAGCCATCTACAAACCTCAAACAAAATATTAACTGTTTCAATACACAAATAAGACTTACAAACCTTCATTCTCTCTCAAAAAGAAAACAGTAACAAAGTAAAAACACACAAAACCAACATAAACCAACATAAAAACACCAAAGTCAATAAAATGAAAAGTCCCAAATAAGAAAAATTAGTAAAAACACCTCACTCAAAAGCTATAAAAAAGATATCATTGATACATCAAACCTTTCCCCTAAAACTCATTAAAAATAAAGTAGTTTAAAACGTTCAAATTGTAAACATAAGCAAAAGCATTCATAGTAAACAAACAAATGTTAAAATAGCTATATTTTAATAAAACGCTTAAGCTAAAAAAAGAAAAAATTGAAGACTTTTGGGCTAAAACCAAAAATAAAAATAATCTCAAAAATAAATAAAAAACCCTTTAACTTTTTGAACTATTCATCCTTAAAATAGTACCCTATAAGTTAACATGACCTTCAAAAACAATTATAAAAAAAAGTATAAGTAAAAAAAACCCTTTTACACAGTAATCAAATTTCCATTCTCCCAAACAACTAACTCACTATAACATTAAAACAACAAAAACCTGATTTTCTTATGAAGAAACCTCCATAAACTAATGATGGACTCCTCTCCCTAAATAATTAGATAAATGAAAGACTATTTTAAATAAATTACTATTTTTAAAAAGTCCACTAATTTGTTCCTATAAATTATCAATGTAACAGAAAAGAAAGTGTAGAGGGAAGAAAAGAGTTCTAAAAGTTTTAATCTAATTATTATTTTTTTTAAAATTCTATTAATAAAGTTTTTTTTATACACTTCAAAGTTTAAGCCTACTTTACCTTCTCTCCTAACCCTGTCTCACAGCAAAAAATAAATAAATAATTCTAATAAATGCACTAACAATTTAGCCAACACTTATCCCCCCTGCCCCCAAATAAATTAGTGCATTAGCCAAAAAATCTCAAATTAACAAACAAAAGCCACTGCAGGTATTTTGCCTTCTTAAATTATAGCAATTGTGGAGAATATGAGATGCTGCTTTCTATGTCTTCTGTAGCACTTCTGTTCACATTTTTACTTCTCATTTGTATCCCAAAGGTAATAGGATTTGTCAGAAGTAAAGCATTAAAGGTGGAAGATTGGCAAGGAGGATAGTAAATTTACTGGAGTGACCTTGTAGCTGGGAATGTCAAGTCCTGGCAAATAACAGAGTGGGAAACCATATACTACACCTAGCACTGCTTATCCTCTGTTTTGAGAAATAGATTTTCTGTGTAGAGATAACATAGGTGTTTACAGAGTCTTGGAGACCTCTCCAAGACATGCTTGAGCATCCTGTCTTGGGAGAGAGATCAAAGCAGAGGTCATAAAAAGCACAGAGAAAATCATGGAGGTAAATTGTGCATGTGCCAGACACTTTGATATGTTGAGGCTAGTGAAGAGGTCACATGCTTTTTGCACCTGCTAAGATGGAACAAGCTCAGCAGTGTATGTGCCCCAGCTTGCTCATTAAATCCTCCAGCCAGCAAGGTGATGGAATAATTATATTCTTACATCTACTGTGGGTCATGGTCACCTTGGTTACTTGCATCTATGTTCACACAGTATTATATTTTATAATTCATGTTGATAAATTCAATAGAACTTGTGGCTGATATCCAAAATCATATTTTCTTAGGGCTGGAGCTAGAAATTATCAAGTGTCTAGCAGGCTCTCTGACCCTGAAGTTTGTATTTCACTCCTGCCAGCACAGTGGGATATGTGCACATGTCACAATTTGATATATAGCTTGTAAGGTCTTCAAGATATTATATGTCAACAAGTTAATCAATTGAAGAGATGTTTCATTAACTGAATAAGAACAGATGTGTGCATAAGGTAACTTATTGTTCATTAAAGGAGAGCATGCATGACCTTTGGAGCACTTAAGCCTCAAATTAATGATAGGTAGATAGTATGGAAGATTATCTTTTTTTGAGGATTTTGTCTGACCTATTTATATTAGTTTATGTTACATATATCACAGATACTGTGAACAAGAGGTGATACAATATAACAAGCATTCTACATAAAATATTATTTCAGTTGCTATGTACTAGACAAAAAAAGAGATACAGGCTGCAGATTTTTTCGGTAGAAAACGATGTCTTAACAGCGGCTTTTCTAGTTGTTGCTCCAAAATTAATCAATTTGGAGTGCACTTAAAATAAACAGAACATGTTTTGTAGGTGCAATTGTTCTGTTACATGAAATTACATCCAAATAATTGTTTTTCTGGGTTTAAAGTACTTTGTGTAACTGCAGTTGTGTAATGCAATGAAGATTAGTATACTGCATGTATGAAACTCGCATTGTAATTGCAAAGAAAAATTTTGGAAAATGTTAGGCTGAATGCAAGGAAAATCATTTACATTTATGAAGGCAAGCCCAAAAGGGAGATTTTTTTGTTTTTGGGAAAATATGAACCTAAAACTGAAACAGGGATATTAAATAAGGTGTGCTGTGTTGAAGTTTATATCTGGACAGGCAGATCAAAAGTGCAGGAAAATGAAGATTTTTTTCTATAGGAAGTATAACCATTCTAAACTGAAAAGAGAGAACACAAGAGGTTACATAAAGACTTCAGTGGTAGCACTGTCTAGGTAAGATAAATATATGGCATAGTTCAGAAATCTGCACCAGAGGGCTAATTCTGGGTTTTAGATTAGTTAGAATTATTTAACACATTCTGTTTAGCAGAAAAATATTTAAACTGTCATTGAGCTGATTTTATTGCAGAATATGTATTTATTGTTGAGTTAATCCTAGGGAACAGAATTAATAATCTACATTTTTATCCATTTAATATCAGATAATCCATCATTAAGTTTCAGAATTCACCTGTAACTGACAAAGAAATATGGGTGTTGCTTGTTAATTACTCTAATTTACTTTTTGGTTGAGGAGATAAGAGAACAAGAAAGACTTTGAAAAAATCCCCTCACTTGCATCGTCAAGTATTGATTTTTAGTGTACAAATATCAATTTAAACACGGATTAAAATCTGAGGTTAGGTTAGTGAAAGTCCAAGTGAAATAATATTGAACAGATGCAGGTCAGAGAGCACAAGTGATCCCAAAGGAAAGGCAGGCCAGGAGAGCAGTTAGAATAGAAAAAATGTAGAATGCAGGAGGGAAGGTGCTGTTGTGGTTAATCTGCTAAAACTACTTAGCATTGAACTAATTGCACATCCTGAGAGGTGAGTAGGAATTTTACTTTTTATTTTAGTGAGAGCAATTAAGCAAAGTCAGTCAAGACCGAGACTCAGTCCTATTCTACATCTTACAATTGTTTGCATTCAGTGATGGGCTGATTAGATTTTATGCATGACTTTTTGCTAAACTTTGCACTGTTCTTTTTAGGAGAGTGCCAAGGCAGTGGGAAAGTGGTAAGAAAAGTACTTGCAACATTAACATTTAAGTTAATAATCTAGTTTAATGTGATGATTGGAAAATATGTAAAAATCTTGAAGGACAGTCACAGAGGTAGCTTGTTAGAGTGTTTTGGATTACTGTAATATTGATCCTGATTCTTGTACAGAAAAATTGAATAATATTTAGTGATGGGTTAAATAGTTAAATGATATAAAACCAGAAGCAACTATTATAATTTTATAATAACTCATAATACTCTATCTTCTGTGCTCCATCCCCTTGCTCTAATTTGTGAATCCCTGAAGACAGCTCCTTTGGAAGCCATCCTTGCACGAGCTTCCAAGTGCTGCCATGACCTGGCACAACAGAGAAAAAAAGGTGTCTGCTGGATCCCAGTGCCACTGAATAAAGAGAAGAAGTGGATTAAAATAGCTTCTTCAGGGCGAGACAATCCAATCAGAAAATAGGATTGATATAAATGATTACGAGCTTTTGCTGAAGAACCTCAGCATGTTTCATTCTGATGTGCATTACCTCCTCAGAAACATGTATCTTCTGATTTTGGTTAATGAGAAAGTCGACAAACTCCTTCTATTTCTGATGTATTTTGCAGCTGTTCTCAAGTCTTCAGAAAACAGCTGAGTGACACACACGTATTTTTCTTCACCTCCTATGAACGGATGATGAGGTAAGTATTGCCCTCCATTGTTTCCACTCGAGTTGAAACATGGTATAGAAGTTACTCACATCTTGAAAGCCCTGTCTCTAAATAATGCATGTTGTCTGTATCCAGGCTGTAGCTTCAGTATTTCTTATGATCTATAGGATAATTACAACAGCTGTATCCAATTCAGACAGAATAACTGATAGAAGGGAACTGCAAAAGCATGCCTAGGTCTTTTCTCGACTACTGCCACAATAATAAGCTTTTTTTTTTCAATATGATTACCAGTAATGTTTAAAGATTTTGTTAATTTTGAGATTAACTACAATTACGACTATCTCAGTGACCTATGTGATTTCAACACACGGGTCACTGTGAAATATACATGCAAAATTCTTAAAGGGCATTCATCAATATCAAAGGCTCTGGTTCCGGATGAAATGAATGATTCTTGAGTTCAGGTAAAAGCAAAACTAAAAGAAAACAAAAATATTATTTATTTCATGGAAATTCAAGGTCTTTTAAATGACAATGTTTGTAGAAAATAACAGCTTGCTCCTTGCACATAAAAAACAAATGTTAGTGCTGCTGCAGAGAACAAGGCTCAACTTCTGAGATACATCTAAAATGGTTTTTCTGTTGGCAAAAAGCATTTGGGACTATATTTTTCCAGTTTTGTAATCAAACAGGCTGGTTCCTGGGGGAAAAAAAAAAGAAAAAAGTAATCAAGGATGTATGTTTCCCTCTGGTAAAACCAGGATGGAAAACCAGACAGAAAATCAAGAGGTAATTGTTGAGGGTTTTTTAACAAAACCCTGTATTGATTCAAGTAAATTTTGAATTTATGGCTCAGCAGTGAGTAAGGGACTCTGTATGATAAAAATGATTACATTTTTCACACGAGTGACAAAGCCAAAAGCATGTCAGTATTGTTCTGCACGAGTGGAGTTGTTAGCACTCTGTTCCAATTCCAGTTTGGATAATCATTTCCTCCTTACTTAACTTCACCTGCAGTTCAAAATAGATGCAAACTTCAATTTCTATTATAAAATACTGTGTAAAGTCACTATAGCCCCTGAAAATTCACCATAGACCTAGCTATGATTCCTGGGCCTGAAAAGATTCTTGCATGGTGTACGTTCAATTTAGAAAGAACTTTGTGATCCTGGTGAAGTGATATGCATGCATAAATATATAACCTCACTAAATGTAAGGTGAAGTGGGGATTTCTAGCTAAAAAAGTCAAAAGGTATGAGATTAGCCAAACCTTTGATAGGAGGGAATGAATCAATACATTACTCTTTAGATGGTTTTTTTTCTCTTCATTCACAGTTCTGTGAGTTACTTGATCAGAACCTTTTCTGTGGATGGAAATAGGAGATGAAAAGGAGAGAAGGTTGACTAAAGAGAGAAATTCTGTTATAGCTTAATCCTCAGCTGAAAGACCTGTAACATCCATGAAGTCAGACTGTACCACAATGGAGGAGGATATGCCTTCCATCACAAGAAACATCCCTCCAATATCTCTCTTTCATATCTCTTGTGTCTCAATACAGGAATACTGCTCTTACAGCTGTTCTTTCCTTTCTGATGTTAGACTGGCTGTGAATACAATAATGGGATCTGTGAAAAGCTGGGGCATTTACTCCACTGGTAAATGATTTAAGATGGGGAAAGAAGAGGATGGAAAAAGTTAGATACGCATTTGGGGCTAATGATGGCAGGTATCACTTTGGCTTTATTATTTATACCAATGTTTCTAAAATATTGTAGTCTCCCAAAATACACCTACAGACACATTAAGAAATAGACTTTTTAAGCCATGAAAAAATTAATTGTTTATTGTTCTTTCTTCTCTCCCAGCTATCATCTGGGATACTTGACTTATTTTTCAAGCTTGAAAAAAGGCGTTTTTAGATAAATCTCATTATTTTTCTAGCCACATGTAAAAATTAGCACCAAGGGAGGTGCATGACTTTTTTCGGCAGAAAAAAAATTTTGCTGTGTAACTTCCCAGTGCTTTTGCATTGGTCATTTTTGTAGGCTTCTATGATTTAAATATATTCTTTGGACTGAATACGTGAAGTTATGTAATGTTTACTGTTTTTACCATCTTATTTTTTTTCCTTGTACCGTCTCTCCACAATTTTTCTTCTAATGCTGTACCTCCAACTACTACAAGGGATTTGAAACTGTTGCAAATATAGCTTTGGAGGCTGAAAATTATTATGTAAGTACTAGTGTTAAGCCATAATGATACTTAACTCCCCAAGCACAAAAATGTGCATCACTTAACAAGTTAAAAATCTTTAAACCAAGAATCCAAAATAGGATACTGAGACCCACTTCCATTTCCCACTTCATAAAAATAGGTTGGAGATAATTATTACTGGTTGATCAGTAACTGATAACTCATTGATCCTGTTGAGAATATGAAGTGAATTTGCTCTTGCTTTTTGCAAGTGAAGTACATACTCCTTCATCAACATAGAAATTGTCAATACTTTATGGATTTTGTGTAGTATTTTTCTCTTCAAAAAGTGTAAATGACATTCCTTTATCTATTCCCTATTCAGATCAATGGCAATATCACTACTGAGTTCAAAACCCCCCAAATCACAATTTTTTATGTACCTTAAAGTAGCAATTGAGATAATTGATGATGACAAGTGTCTTATATCAGACATAGTGAATTCTACCCATATTCCCCCACATAAAGCAAAAGAAAACATAAAGATACATTTTGGTGGAAGGGTAGAAGATATCTCAACAGTGAAAACAGTAATTCTACAAAATGAATAGTTTCAAATGGCATATTTAATTTTCTATGAAATATATGTAACCTTTACAAATGTGCATTTAAGAGGTGCTGTCATTAATTTAAAATTTGATGGAAAAGCAGAATTTTTCTTTTTTTACTGTAAAACTGGGAGAATAATAATAATTTTCAAAAGTGAAATCAAGTGCCTTTAATGCCCCAACTTGTCAGTAAATGTTATAAATAATCACTGCTCATATGCATAAAAATGAACACCAGTTTCAAAACTAGATTATAAATTTGTATGAAGATTATATAATTTGAATAACAATTATAATGTCTCATTTTTCACAGATTTTATTATGTGTAACCAACATGTCTGTTTCTAGATTTGGTCCAGAAATTTGAAAAAAAAATTTCAGAAGACCTTTCTGTATAGTTATAAAATTATAAAAAATCTATGCTGCTATTTGCCTGTTCTAAATTTATGTTATGTCTGTGTACTTATTCCTTGGAGTTAGTGTCTTTATAGGCACCAGCTATTGAACAAAGATGTTTCCATTGTTTTTCCTTTGCAGGATTTCCCTTTTTAATGATAAATTTGTTTGCTTTCACATCTTTGGGTCATTATGAATGTATGCAGTGATTTCTAAAATGGCAATTTTAGAAGTGGCAGAAAGCAGGTGTTGTCTCATGGCAAAAGACCCATAAGTTAGTGAGTACTGAGCCAAGGAGCATAATGGAATGCTCTGACTCCAGTGTTGTTTAATTGCCTATTAAGGAATTGTCTTCTGGATGTGATTAATACAATCAATAAACAGACTGTCTCTAGTAATACCTGATATATGTCTATAATTTCATTTTATAGATAATTTCAAACATATTTCCTTTCTGACCTCAATTTTACATGCATTGCAAAAAATTCTTTTTAGTTTAATTTATTTTGATCATCAAATTATCTCCAATTTCTTCAATGGAGATTGGGAGTGATTGACCCCCAAATCTGTGTATAGCATGCTTTATGGAAAAGAAACCTAATTCTCTAGAAAATAGATTTGTATTTTAGAATACTGCCTGAAGGACTGCTGTATTTCTGCAAAACTTATATATCTTATTTCTAATGCATCCAAAAGTGTATCTTTGTGCTTTCATAAAGACATTGACATTTTCATACAAAAAATACATACTAGAGAGCAAGATGTATAATTTGCACTATTAGTCTACAGTAATTACATAAAACTTGCATTATCTGTATCAACTATTTATAAAATATCTTACCTTGTATTCTCTTAAAATTGTTTAAAAGATCACATTAGAAGGCAAAGATTGGAGTGATACATTTATAAAAAAACATACTATAAAAAACTTGTAGTTTTAAATTTAATTCCTCAAGACTCCCAATCTTTCTATACTTCATTGCCATCAAAGATAGTGACATCTATTATTTCCTTCTCATAAGAACACAGTGACCTACTGCTACTTTTTTTGCCCTGATAGGCCGTTTTTGTAAACTATAGGGTAAAGGAGGGGTAGCTTTCTATGTTCCTTGGCACTTTCCTTGAAAAGATGATGATGGACATCAGAATAAGGACACTGACAGATGACTTGCAGCAGTGGTGTCTTAAGCAAGCTGGATCAACTTGGCTGTAAATTTGCCCTGAATCAGCGACTTTAATCATTGCAGTTTGTGAGGCAAACAAAGAAATACCAGATATGTCTATTCATAGTCTGATATCCTAACTAGCTAAGCATGAATTCCTTCCTTCCTTCCTTCCTTCCTTCCTTCCTTCCTTCCTTCCTTCCTTCCTTCCTTCCTTCCTTCCTTCCTTCCTTCCTTCCTTCCTTCCTTCCTTCCTTCCTTCCTTCCTTCCTTCCCTTCCTTCCTTCCTTCCTTCCTTCCTTCCTTCCTTCCTTCCTTCCTTCCTTCCTTCCTTCCTTCCTGCCTGCCTGCCTTCCTGCCTGTCTTCCTTCCTTCCTTCCTTCCTTCCTTCCTTCCTTCCTTCCTTCCTTCCTTCCTTCCTTCCTTCCTTCCTTCCTTCCTTCCTTCCTTCCTTCCTTCCTTCCTTCCTTCCTTCCTTCCTTCCTTCCTTCCTTCCTTCCTGCCTTCCTTCCTTCCTGCCTGCCTTCCTGCCTGCCTGTCTTCCTTCCTGCCTTCCTTCCTGGAATCCTTCTTTCCTGGAATCCTTCCTTCCCTCCCATTCCCATTAATAATTTTATTAAAGTCCACATTAAAAGTAATTTGATATTTGGGGTTCCCCATATTTTTGTAACAAGGCACTTGCTTTGAATTTCCAGAAGGATTTCAGTTCTTCATACCCAATTTATGGTAAATTTTTTTCGTGTGTCACATTATACTTGATATGAAATGACATTTTTCTCTTTTTGATACAGTGCCTCTTGATATGTCTGCAGAGGGCAATCGTATCAAAACTTGGACTTTCGGCAGGCTAAAACTTTGGTTCTTCTCTCCCACAGTATCTATTTCTCTTTGATATCTATAGCTCTTTTCTGTATCTGTAGCAGGAATGATCAGAAGATTTGTGAAACTTGAAAGCCCTTTGAACCACCTGTGGTCACATAAATGCTTCTTTTTCTGCAGAGGTTGAGAAGCCCTTGCTGAATTTGCTCAGAGGGATCTTGTTCCCTCTGAGTGTGGTGTGGAGGTGCTTTGGTGCTGGACAACCCAGGAACTCTGCTGTAGTCCCACAGCAAAGGAAATCTTGTCTTCTCTCATTCCTGCGAGGTAATTAGCAATAAATTTGGATGTTCATAATCTGGCTCAAGCATAGTACAAAAGTGGTTTGGCTTACAACCTCACGATGTTGATTATTTTCACCTGATATCCTGCTAGTGTGGGAGCATCCTGGTACCTATTTATTTTTGTGTACCCAAATTGCTGAGTTATAATTTGTAGGAAAATGGTAGTTTTAGAATGGAAGTAGAACTTAAGTAGGTGTGATTAATTTTCCTTCTTCTACTGAGCATATTTCTTTTACAGTAGCAGAAACCTGAGCTGCTTACATTCAGGTTGTAATTTGAACGGTTCATTTGAGTAGCAAGATTGGTGAAAAATAAGGAAGGTCTGCCAATGAAGACTGCCACTCAAAGACAGAAATACTATTTAACAAGTAGAGATAGGGATCTTCAGAAAGATACCTTTAAAATAATTTTCAATGTAATATGAGAAAAATGGAACAAGCCCAATTTATGCAAATTGCATGTTACACCACTCTGTGTAATGTGTGTGTTACATGGTTGAAGTGTATGGTCTCATCCCTACACTGAAAATTTTGTAACAGATTAGAATGAGATGAAGATTTTTTCAGTAGTCCAGTCTAAGCTCATTTACAGTTATTGTGAGACAATAAATGCTCTCATCCTTTCATTCCTTTGTAACTCTCATCACGTGAGTGTGACCAAATTATTTGAAACTCATATGCTTATCCAGAGACAATGCAGGGTGAGATTCTGGATAAATTCAGTGGGTACAATGCAGATTTGTTATGCATCACTTAAAAATATTGGTAAACAAATCTATCTGAATGCAATTTTCCATGTTTAATTTTTTTAGACTAGCATAGACCTTGCATAAAATTTCCAAAATTAGTTCCTCTAAAATATTTAATTGCAAAAATTAACATTAGAATTACAATAGCATTTATGAAATGTTATTTGTTTGCCTTTTTTTAAAATTTTGTGAATTAACAGTGGAAAAAAAGGGAAAATACCTCTGTGTATTTATTGTCCCCAGTCAAGTCTGATATTGCTTTGCCTGCTTAAAAAAGGAAATTAAAGTATGTCATTAGATGCTCCATATTTATTTATTTAAATCAAAGCTTTATGATATATCATTAAGTAGTGAGGCCACTGTATCAATGATTCAGAAATTTATCATAAAATAAAGTCAAAACTGTATCCACTTAAATTTTGATGTAAGAAAGATTTTGATTATATGTAATCACAGCTGCACAAGAAGATTGTTTCATTTTAGCTGATTTAAAATAGGATCTATAAAGAGTAAAATTTTATAACAATGTTTGCTGCTCTATTTCCTTCTGATTTTTTTAAGAAAACCAATGACTTAAGACTGCAAGATATATAAGACTCTCACCAACGATGGATATTTTCTTCTTGCATTTAAGAAATGAACTGTAATTTAGGAGTAATAATAATGACAATGACAGAAAATGTTGGGAAATTTTGTGCATTGGTGCATTTTATGTTCTTTTTTGGTAGCAAAATCAATTTGGACACGTGTAAGCAAAATGTACAAAGCTAAAGAAAATAAACTTGTTTCAACCAGATATTTTCACAGAGTGGGAAGTTTGGAAGGGACGACAGTGGGTTGGTCTGGTCCAGCCTCCCTGCCCAATCAGGGTCATCCCAGAGCACATGGCACAGGATTGTGTCCAGATGGTTCTTGAATATCTCCAGTGAGAGAGACTTCACCACCTCCCTGGGCACCCTGTTTCTCACTAGTGCACCCACACAGTAAAGAAGTCCTTCCTCATGTTGGGGTGGAACTTTCTGTGCATCAGTTACTTCCCATTCCCTCTTGTCCCATTGCTCTGCACCACTGAGCAGAGCCTGGCACTGTCCTCTTGTCAGTGTCCCTTCAGTTACTGATGGACATTGATGAGTTCCCCTCTCAGTTGTCCCTTCTCATGGCTGAACAGACCCAGCTCCCTCAGCCCTTCCTGCTAAGAGAGATGCTCCTGTCCCTCAATCATCCTTGCTGCTCTCCATGATTTAATGGAAAAGGAAATAAAAGGCTATAATGGGCATGTGAAAAATGCTTTAATGATGTACTAGCAAATGAGAAAATAAGACTTTAAATTTACATTTAATTAAAATGATCAGTGTATAAAATCACACAATTTTGAAGAGTACAAAAATAATGATTTCAACTGTCTGGTTGAACTTGTTTATCACAGGCATACTGTAATATCAGCCAACGTCTGTGGAATTCATGATACTTTATTCTTCTATTCTTCACATTTATTTGGATATAACTTTTGAAAGCGAGGTCATAAATGTTTCCTTAACTTACTAAAAGACATTTCTCTGTTTTTTACTCAATAGCTATACTTCCATTAAAACAATTAAAAGCCCAGTACTTACAGGGCATAGGTGAGTATGTGCAATAAAGTATGCACCATGAATTATAATTTACTAATCATACACCAAGCTGCTTTTTAGGATAAAGTTTGGATAAAAATAAAGCGGAGGTAAAGACAAAGTATATGATGGACAAGTGAACTGAAATACAGAATAAATAAATAATCCCAAAACAATTGTACCTGAAGGTGCTGGAATGAAATAACATAAAAAATATTGCTTAATAAAAAACTGAAACATCAGGTAAGCAAGAGAACATACCGTTTATTACATGCTGTTTTTTTTTTTTTGTAGGATTGCTTGAAAGATACTGTTACTATTGATACATTTATGTCAAAAAATGTAACATCACTCACCTATTCTAGATAAATTTAATCTCCTTTGTTTTAGGAGTTGCAATATTGGAGTCAGTGGACCAGAGGTCCAACTTGCCCAGTATTTTTATTCTGACCTTAGGAGGGGTATTATTTACTGTATCTGTTGCAACAAAAAAAGAGATAATTTGTCAGTTGTTTAATTCAGAAAAATTTTCCCTTTTCCTTTCCATTCCTCTAGGTCTAGGTCTTAAACTTCTGCTGGATAGAAGTCTCTCAGCCCTACTCCTGCAGTTTTGTACATGCTCCAAAACAAAGTGTATTGACACTTGTAAGAATTCTGGATGTTGATTAGAGATATGCTATTTTAGGATCTCTAAGGTTTTGGCCTCAGTAGCTTCAAGGAGCAGTGAATTCTATTCTGCTATGTGGAAGAAAAGGTATTTATTATTAATTTAGCATCCTTTAATTGAATTCCTTCATACCGATTTATTACAGAAAATGGAGATGAGAAGTTCCCAACCCTTTCCAGACTATCAGTGCATGTTTTTATTCTGATGTGCTTACATTAAAACAAAGAGTAACATTTCTGTATCACCTTTTCAAGTAAAATTATTCCCACCTTACTGAGTTTTTTTTTCCCACCCCTTTGTTAATCTCTGGATTTTTTTTTCCAGAGATTTGAACTTCCTTTTCTGAACCTCTGCCAGTTTGACATGTTTTTGAAACCCCGTGATGAATGCTGCACATAATATTCGGGAGGAGATGACATTTTAGATGGATATGTGGTAATTTCTTGACTGTGATGGCACATTGAGCAATTGATGTTTTTTATTTCCTCCTTTTCTCTCTCTTCATTGTCAGTTAGTTTGGAAGGCACAAATCCTGTGTACAAGTACCACACAGAAATTGAAAGGAGATATGATCACTCCTATTCTCTCCCTTCATATCACTGTTGAATTCAATTACTGCTGTCTCTGAAGTTTTCTGTCTCGGTTAGAAAGAATATCCTCTTCTTCGACAAGTGATTTGATGTGGAGAGAAGCACTGAGATGGTGGCTGGGGTAAGGGCTTGTGCTGCTTTCATCTGAAAAATTGGAGCTACACTGGGAGCTGGCAAGGACAGATGCCAGGAAAGCCTCTGACTGCAGTCACTTTTAGACCCTTCAGAGGCATGCAGGAAGTTGGTGTGACAGTCTCTAGTCGTCTCATGGCAAGGGGTTATCTACTAGAAGATATTCATGGTCACTTCCAAAACAACCCATTCTATGATTTGAGGGAAAGAAGGAGTTTTCCCTTTTGTCAGCACTTTTTACTTTGGTAGTGTTATATTTTATCATGTTTCAGGGAATATTAGGGGAGGTTTCATCAGAAAGTTCACTTTTTTCGTCAGAAAGTTGCAGAATTTCTAAGCGTAGGCAGTGTCTGTCATTACTTCAGCCTTCCTCCTCTCCTGTGTTTTCATTTTAAAGGTTTTGACTGTTTATATTAAGGGCTCCATTCTCTGGTCAGATGCTGAGGTATAATTTGTGCATTGAGGGCTGTTTGACACCTTGTGGATGGGACACTGAAGAATTTCACACCATCTGTGTATCAGATGTACTTCTGATTAACTTCGTGGAAGTAACCTTACAGGAACAGCGCTTTGAATTCCTGAGTGTGTGTGGAAGGAGAAGAGGGAAGAGAGGAAAGCGTCAAGAGAAGTTATAAGGAAAGAAAGGATTTGGGGTGAATGTGAACATAACTGCATCCTTAAAGAGGGATGTTTGCTGTATTTAGAAGATGTGGCCTTAGACATGAATGCAGTTTCCTAACTTGTTCATTGATTTTATTTCAGATAGTTAGGACATAGACCAAAATTTATCCCTCATGTAGCCTGTATTCTAGGCTGCAGAGTACCTTTTTCACTGTTTAATCCACTTGCTTTACAAACATTATAAGGAGTTGGCTACCAGCTATGCTCTGTGATTTTTGTGTGTTTTCAGACTTCTCTTTATCCCTGTATTTCTTAAGTTGAATTTAGAAAGCTAAGTCAGAGATATAGACCTCATTAAAATGAACAAACAAGAAAAATTATATATTTCAGTGCTGCGCAATTTAAATCCCTCTTAGATTTGGCTCTAAGATCTGTCTCAGATATAAAGGTTTTCCACAGTAATGAGTTCTCCATGAATTGTTCTAATCAGAAAAAAAAGTCAAAATGGAAAATTGTCCAAATGTCCAAATGCCCAAAATATGTCCAAATTTCTCTACCATTTCAGACTTATCCTACAAACTTGGAGATTACATAAAAATGAAGGATAAACTTTGGGCTGTTATACAAGTTCTTTCAAATTATTTCTTCACTCTTCTCTAGTGTTTTATGGTATAAGTGACCTTGGAAAATATATTTATTTTTCTTTTTGGTATTCTTATTTTAACTTTTTTTCCCCCTTTCTTTTTAAAGTACTAAGCTTATCACAAATTCTAAAATCTAATCTTCTGTAAGTGTTAGTAACGAGACAGTGGAGCAGAAAGTCATGGCTTCTTCCACAAGGTTTTGCTTTCATAATGAATTAAGTCATATGAAGTGTGGAATCTGAGATAAGGCATGAAATTTTTAGATGGTGCCAGCTGGAGTAGCTCTATTAAAATCAACAGAAAGACACCAGTTTTCACCACTAGCTTGTGACTCATTCCCAGGGGAAATAAAATTATTGATATAAATGTTTCAGTCATGAGCCTCTTAAAGTCAACAACTGACATGGCAAGGACAGATGCTGGTATTCAAAACTGAAGATATTTTGGGAAATTATATTCTGGATGTGATAAAATCTGTTGGTTTTGTCTCTATCACCCAGTATCACTTTGGACCTGACTCATATTTGAGCTTTTTAGAAAGTAGCTCAATAATGTGAAATTTCTTAGGGCTGTGGACTAAACTGTGGGCTTCTGCCCACAGAATTCATTAGGATGAATTCTTGCTTTTTTATAAAGACTCAAGCAGGGAAGGGGAAAATCAGATCTTTTCCCCTTCATTCCTCACAAGACACACACTGAATTGTACTACCGAGTCCTTTGCAGTAATAGGACTATTGACAGATACTGCTACTACTAAATTTAGTAAAACCATATTTATGGGGTTAAATATGCATGTAAATTTTTTTGGCTTTTACTGTAAGGTGTGGGATGCCGTTTTCCAAACTGAATGTGGCAATAGCAACAGCCAGATCCATGCGTGAGGACACATGAATGAGCTTGGAAAGAAGGGGAAGCAGCTATGGGTTTTTCAAGAGCCACTTTCAGATTTTGTGAATTCCTGTAGTGAGCTCAGGAAACCCCCAGGCAAGAAAAATCTAGAATGAAAATCAGAGACATAGATGATTTATCTGTTTTAACTTTACTTTTTAATATCACCATGAACATGGAGAAAAAGCAGCAGGTAAAGAGGCAAAGCAGAAAGGTCCCTTCTCTGTGAAACAGTTACAGACTTTTATGAATCCTGTTTCTACAAGATGTGAAAGCATTTCATTTCATGGACAGGTTTCCCTATTTACATTACCCTTGGATCAGTGCACAAGCAAGTTTCTCACTGTGGAGTTTTATTAATGTGGTTATTGTTAAACAAGAAAGCTCAACTGCTTTCCTTCCAAATGAGAAAGGGAACATTTTCATGGGCTAAGATTTGCCCTCTAGCTAGGCTCCTGAAATCCCACCAAATTAAAAATTATCCTCTACCCATTTTGACTATTACAGTGAAAAGAATGAACTTTAAGCAGTTTCAAAATATGCCCATTAACTTTAATATGTGCTAAACTTTGTGGCAGAATTTTAACTTTCTGCCTTTCAATACAGCTTTTCCTTTTGATTAAGCTTTTCTGCTGAGAACACTCTCATTAGAAAAATTACGATTTCATTTTTCCTGAATTCTTAATTTATTTGACTCAAAATTTAAGATCATAAGATATTTCAGACTGGAAAGGACCTCAGAAGAGATCCTCATGCAATTTTCTACTCAAAGCACCACCAGCTGTGAGGTGAGAGCAGGATATTCAGGGCTTTATCCAAGCAACTCTTAAAAACTGTATTAACAAATTGTGAGAACAGAATAGAAATAGTAAGAACTTGTAAGTTCTTAATATTGGAGAAATTATCAATCCACAATTATTAAAGATACTAGAAGGTGCCTTTTTGCTTATTCACTTTAGTACTTGTTTATGGCCTTGATTATGTTATTTCTTTAAATATGTCTGAGGTTTTTTTAATCTGCTGGCTCCAAGAGAGGAGCTCCTGAGGCAGCAAATTTCAGAAGGTCACGTGTTACTGTACAAAAATATTTTCTTTTAAAGGCTTTTAACTGATATGACAAATTCATTAAGAGCTAACTGTTTTTCTTTGGTCTTATTCAAGAAATAGTTCTGGGCTCACTCACTCTTATGAGACCTTCAAGCATACCCCACCATCCTTCTCTTTGCATCAAACAATACTAAAAACCAGACTTTCTCATCTGCCTCTGTTAAGGTTATTACTCCTTCTCCATACTTTCTTAGCTGCATTATGTTTTTCTTGAGGTGCAGAAGTGTCCACAGTACTGAAGATGTTGTTATGGAAGAGGCTGCTTAGCCATCCCTTGATGCCTGGAATCTGCCAGAGACAGATGTATAAACCATGGATTTTAAATTATATGGAAATGGAACTGAAAGGAACTGTACAGCTGTGGTATAAGTAAAAAAGGAAATTCACTGTTGATCTTAATGGTGGTGGTGGACATCCAGTTATCTGGATGTCTTGCTTTAGGGCTGAGTTTTATTCCTTGCTCTCTTCCACTGCATCGAGTGTGGTTGTATTGTGATGACTAACGAGTTTGTAAATGCTTACAAAAGTAAGCAATTAATATTTGTGATGCTGATACACCAGGAAAAAAAAAAAACCCTAAAAGAAGGTTTTGTATAGATTTCTGGACATCTGAGGATGACCTAGAAATCCACATTCACATCAGGACTGCAAACCTAACTGGGGTATGCTCATCAAACTCTTGCACTTGTTTCTGTTCTGGAGCAGGAGGATGTAGGCTAGGAGATACAACTGGTGCTTGCTTGAATGTGGCAGGGGGTGGCAGAGGCTCTTAAGTCATAGAAATGTGTTCCTGCCTGTCTTGTCCATGCTGCTCAGTTACATGGCCAGAAGACACTCCTCATAAGAGTAAAAGGTTAGTACACCTAATTAAAATTGCTAATTTAACTGAGCAGTCAGAAGTATTCTGTTTCTTCTTCTTCCTTGAGCCATCTGGACAGCTTCCAAAAACTCAGCTAAATGGCTTTTTCTCTGATTCTTTTTCTCTGAGAGGTACTAGTCCTGGTTTTCAAGATTCATATCACCTCATCAAATAAATTCCTGTACTACAATAGCTGAACAGAAGTTAAGGGAAATGAAATAACATGTAAAAGAAGTTTTGAAAGTTTGAAGCCAGATTTGATTCATGCAAGTAATACAAGTTTCCTCAGAAAGTAGTGAATTTTTTTAACTGGAACTAGAAAATATTGCTTTTTAAAATACAAACTGTCATGTTATGTGAAACTTTATTTCCTGATACCACCAGTGATTTTACTGATAACTGTTCAAAGAGGTTTTATTGTTGACTACATGCTCAGTCATCACTGGGAAGACCATTCACTGGGAAGGGGGACTTTAATTTTTTTGTGATGGCTCACATTTATTTTTTCTCAATGATGGAAATAATGAATTATTTTCATGAAAGGTTCGTGTCAAAATACGTGTTGTGGAAGCAGAAATATTTCTTATTCAGATCTCTCTGTAATCTTCTTAGAAAACATCCAACTTTGGAAACTTTCCAGTCAGAAACTTTCCAAGTTGATACAACTCTGAGCAGCATGCTACTTTGATAAAAAAAAATTATTAACCATAAGAACAATATGAAGTCTTCTAGTGTCAAAAAATCTACAGTCACAGGCAAATAAAACCAAAAACATTCTGAAAAAATTCATCTCTACGTAAAGGTCTTCTTAACTGACACTGAAAATTCAGGAACTGGGTCATCCCTTCTTGGAAATTTTGCTAAGATTTTCTCCAAATATAGTAAGATATGATTCAGTATGCATTAGTGCCTATGTAACAAACATTTCATTATGGTATTTGCTTATGAAATTTGCTAAAGGGAAGCCTTTAGAAATGCAGTATCTGACTCTCATTTCAGTCCTGAGGGACAGGTAGAAACTCATGCATAATACCTATCATTTTCATCAAGCTAATGAATTCACACTGTTTATATGTAATAATTGTATATCAAATGTGAAAATATGCAGTGGGAGATTACCAACTGTTAAAACACTGAAAAGATCACCGAGAGAGAAATATAATTCATTTTTCTAAGCAACATTTTCAGGTTACTCTTTACTTCTTCCTTTAGATGAGTTATGAAATAGTAACATCACTGGGACAGCTGAATGTTATAATACATTAGCAGATTACAAAAATAAAATGAGAAAACAACGTCTAGATTATTCTGTGTAGTTTAGCATCCTCTTTGTTCCTGCCTTTAGGTTATATTTTCATCACTATTCTAATTCTTCCCTATGTGTAACACGGTGTTTTAAGCACAAAGTTTAAGTAATGCTATTTTAGTAAGAGTTATGAGAATAGCTTAGAATTTTGACTCAGTTCTACTGTACTTCTATTGCAAAATCAAAATAATTCAGAAACAACTTCAACACATTTTGACTTTATGCTGTAGGGGCACAGGTTTCATGCCAACTTTCAGTTAGGCTTTTCTTGATACCATCATAATATTGTCAGTCTCTAAGTGTGCCCAAAGTATCATTACACAGGCTGGAAGTCAGCTAAAGTGAAGTGGCACTCTGATATGTCTGTGCCATCAGGTCTTCACAAAAATTTCATTGCCACAAAGCGGATGTTGTAGTGACATCTCTGCCATCAATCTGTCATTAAGGGATCCCCTTAGCTGCTTATCCAGAGAAGTTTTATAATGCCTTTTCACACTCCTACTGTGCTGCATATCAGGATAAGGATCATAACGTTTTTCCAAAACAGTGCTTAAGCATTTTAAAATGGGCACTGGATATATTTTTTCTAGTCATTATCTTTCTTTTTGTCACACAATATTGTAGTTCCACTACTGCAATGTAATAGTATTTTATAATGCATATAATATCAATACATGTTTTATGAAAAAAGCTCATATATGTAGCTCTTTTGCCTCATAGATGAAGGAAAAAGCCCCTACTGCAACATTTTAAATCTAATTCCTAATCAATAAATAAAGTGCATTGTGTCTCAAAATCCTAACAAAAATAACTTTTGTTACTCTGTAACCTCCTTGCAGCAGAAAAAAAATCCTCAACTGAAAATACAGTAGTTATACAAAGACAAGAAAATATTTAACAGGAAATTTAGCTGTGACCATGTAAATGTGAAAAATGTGGGAATGGTATGTATGCATGGAAAGATGATTTCTCAAGCAATAGCTCACTGTTTACATCAACTCTTGCAAACAACCTTCCTCAAATTCTCAGCAAGAGTCTAGGCATAAGCTATGTGTCTTAGCAAGTTTTTATTAGGGCCCTACATGCCTTCTGCCTTCTTTTGACTCAACTGTAAAATTTGTTAAACCAGTAATTTAATAAGTTACTAACTACCAGTATATCCATTCCGGTGAAATCCTTTCTGCTGTGATTCCATTCATTTATTAACAGTAAATTTATTAATTTGTAATAGCACCTCATCAAACTCATAATGGAATGAAAAGTAAGAATAGGATTGGTAGTATCCAAATAAATATTTGGGTACTAGCTAATTATTGATATAACTATACAAATCAAAGTAAAAGTTCAAATAAAAGATGTTCACGGACATGTTTCAATTTAAGGAAAAAGAAAGTTGTTTGATTTACTGTACTTCAAGGGTTGCTTTAATTAAAAATGAAGAATAAATTGGCTAGAAATTATTTTGCTTGCATTATTGCTGCCAATGCACTAGAATACATTTTGTTTAACCATGTTCTCTATTGAGCTACTTTAACTTGTTACTTTTGGTGATAGAGTGGAGAAGATGAAAAGGTAACAAAGAAAAATGGTAATCTAGAAAAGGAAGACTCATATAAAGCCTGAGAGTGTTTTCAGACCTTTGGACTTGGCTAGATTTCAAAACAATCATTTCTCTAGAAATAAATATTTGAAAGTCACATTCTTGCATACACTAAGTTGCTAATGATGATTAACATAAATTTATTTTAACTGATTGAATTGAGCACTGGTCCTGAGTCATTTTCCTGGCAAACAAGGTAAAAATATCTCATTTGTGGCTACTTTCAGTCACTGTTATTGGTAATTTAATGTAGGCCAAACCAGTCCTGAAAGTCCTCTGTATAGCTCTCCAAAATCTTGACTCACTTTATGGTTCGGGGACCTAAACAGCTGCTGCAGAGCAACTGTTTTCTCCCTTGTCAGTGCATAAGCCAAACTATAAATGAAAAGTTGGGCTATGAAACTGCATTTTTCTCTCAGACTAGCCAGAAATGTTAAATGTTCAAATTCATATAATCATTATGTATAATTTTAAATACAATAAAGCAGATGGCTCAGAACAGAACCAGCCTCTTTTGGCTGTTGACTTTCTAAAAGAAAATTGTCTATTGATATTAGTGCAGGAAAATTTTAGCTGTGAAATTGGGTTCCTTTGTTGCTTTATTCGTCTCTGCAATTAGGAAAATATTTTAAAAAATTAAAAAGTTGTTCTGTAAGCTTTCTTGTATTTCAGCCAGCTGATGTGTACTTTGGCTCTATGATTAACATGTCCTTATTTTGCTAGAGTACAGATCACATTTTTTTAAGAAATGTGGCTGCCATTAATAAATTTTCAGAAATTCTGACTCCAAGGCTGTCTTTTCTAAAGAGTGGATGTAGTTTGTCTGCAGGTAAAACTATCTTTGAGCCTTAAGTTTCATAAGAACATTAATAGTAAATATTTTTGCTCACATTTAATTCTGGAATATCATTGTTCAGCATATTAGTTTGGAAATTTAGCAACAGCTTCAATTTTGTTTTTCCTTTTCCCCAGTTATGATATAATCACTATACATATCTATTAACATAAAGACCCAGGTTTAGGTTTCTTGTGATTTTAGAAAGAATGTAACATTGCAGCTATAGCTTGTGACCTATTAAGTATTGAAATAAAAATCCAAGGACTTCTAAAATGAGTAACTTTCTTTGGATTCCTCCCCTGCCATTTGATGATGTCTTGTTAACGAAACTGTGATCCCTTGTAACACATGCTAAAGACCTGTGGATTGATGTCTCAATTACTGAGAGGAAGCCTTAAAAAAAAGTCATAATTATTTGGATTTTTAGGTTGGTTGCGATTTGTTTTGCTTTGTTTGTTTTGATGTGCATATGTTCCTGTGAGAAGAATGACTGAATTTAAAGTTACTTATATAATAATGATCACCCATAGGACTTAAAAATATTTTGTGGCTTATGGAATTTTTCCATCCTCATTTCATAATTAAGAAAAAATATGATGGGTTGATCTAGAGATATCACTCTAGAAGTTAGTGATACTTGTGCAAAAATAATCCAAGCTGTACTGATACTGTAGATCACACTAAGTGAAAAACACTTAGCGAGCCTAGAGTATCTTGTTATTTCTTTTATTCATTAAGCCATATATCCACTTTTAGAAATGGTATATACAAATCTGATAACTTAGTGGAGTTTCAACTCTGCCATGGACTACAGGAAGAGAAGAGGATAGAGAAACTAAGAGCAATTAGTCTATTTGATTTTATGTCAGTTGTCCTGATAGCTACTTAAGAATATTGGGACACATACAGACATCTGAATCTCTCATTCTTAAGAGGTCTTAACTGAGGAGACTCTCAATGTATCATAAACAACTAAACAGCCTAATTTTACCTGCTTTCAATCACCACTTTCTTGACCACAGAACTAGTTTAACAGGCCAGCTGAAAGTGTCGTGTCCCATGGGAGAAAGCTGAGGCAATTCAATGACTGAGAGCACATAAATAGATAAATAAATAGGAAAGAGTGAAAACACTGTGTGGAATTGTGATGTTTTCACATCTCTTCAGACATAAAGGAACAGAAGAACTCTGCTTTATTTCTGTGAATATCAGTGCATTTATCCTTGCATTTGACAGCCAAAACAATACAATCTTTTTTATTATATTACATCAACACACTCCTTGGGGAAAAATCAGTGCTATGTTAGGCAACACAGGAATGCATTAATAGGAATGAATGTGCAATAAAAGTAATCCATGTCCTGCTTCAGACCCACAGGGTCTTTGCAGCCCCCACCCAGCAGCAGACATGAGAAACCTTGTCTCATCTGGAGGCTGCACAAGGTGGAGCCACATGAGTGGCTGTCTTTGATGAGACCTGTTTATATAAGGGCATTTTTCTCCTCTCATCCTGTCCTCCCACCTAATGAAATGCAGCTCAGGCAGCTCTCTCTGAATTTCATGGCTATTGTCTTTGTTTTCTTTCCTTTGGAAAATCAGAACAGACTGATGCTGACAAGTGAAACCTTTGGAGACCCTTTGGAAAGGGTGAGGTGCTGTAAGGCCAGGCGTTTGTTTTACCACCCAGTGCCAGTTCACAGGGCTGCTTCCAGCTGAGCCAGCAACAATCGGGTCAGTGTCTGCCTTTCAGTGCTGGTTGGGGTAGAGCAGTCAGAGACCTCTGGATAATGCAAACCTGAGCTCTTGGCAAAGCTGTGGGATTGGCAACATGCAGGAACATAGGGGTGGAAGGTTACTGTAGCTATCGCTGGCAGCCACGCATTCTGGTGGCAGCTTGCCACTGAGGACTTGCAATTTAAAGAATTCCATATTAGATTGAATGAAATTTCTTCTCCATATGGAGTGGCTCACTCTTACCAGACATGCAAGTGCTGCTGGAACAGCAAAGTCTGCTAGAAATATGTGAGACTAGTCTTATGGCCTGTGTCTGTATCACAGAGACACAAGGAGGCAAGTTAAGTGCAAAGATGTGGTTTTTTCTGGAAATATTTCGTGAAAATATAGTTCTGCTTTTCATATTTCTACATGTGTTGGCAGATTGATATAGAGGATGCTGCGGAGGCTCGTAGCAACAACAAAGAGAAACAACTAAGGGATTTTTTCCTCATTAATGAATCAGCTGAGCTAAAACAGAAGCTCAGGATTTGGGGATTAAATGTGTTAGACTTATTCAGTTAATAACAATCTACATCTTTGAAAGCTGAACAATCACCTTACATTTATATTAAAATGTTACATTACATCTAAAATGCCTTCTGTGTAATAGTGAAGGGAAAGTAACTGGAAGAAAATCTCTCATAAAAGAGTATTTCTAAAAACATATATCTGTAACTTTGGCACAGAAAGAAAATCTGGCTATTTAGCAAAGGAGAAAGAGTAGAGTGGAAGAACAGACTCCTACAGTGAGAGTTAATAAGTGAAGTTATACAATGGATTGATTTTTATGGCTCAGACATAAACCTTTGAATGCAAAGTTTTATCCAGTAAATGCTGACACTCTCTTAAATGCTGTGAAACATTCTTTAATGGTACAAGATTTTTGGTATTTCTTTATAAATATATATATATATATATATTACTATATATACTACTAAGGCTTTTGAGAAGAGATAGTACAGATTATAGTAAGAAGTACAGATAAAGGTATCTTTTTCTTTGCTCCAGTGTGATAGGTGTCAGTGACTTTCCAGCAACATACTATAAGTAACCACAGTAAAACTGCTGGCCTTCTGCCATTCAGTTAAAACCTTCAATGTGAATTATATTTTTAAAAAGGTAAGCTAGTTACTCAGTTATTTGAAATAATTCTTCTGACTATTGATTTTTTTCTCATGTTCACATTCTTCATTCACAAGAAATGACTCAGAAGTGAAAAAGAAACGGTTCAGAAGTGAAATATCCTTAAGTGCCACATTTCTTAAAGATGAGTTTGTGTGCATTTAGATAATCATAATCATTCTATCCAGCCACCAAACTTGTAATATTACTTGCAGTTGTAAATTCATCATTTTGAGCCAGAAGTTACAGAAACGCTAATTTATTGTTATGAATCTGATTTAATCTCATCTTTGAAAACGAAAATCTTCATGGCAGGTAAGGATTTTAAAATATAAAATCATATTAAATTTCTGGTTTGTTTTTGTTTTTCTTTTAAGTTGTGCACATTTTCATCCATTACTATTCTATTATTGTCAAGTCGTAATTTAAAACCTTCATTTTCTATTATGGATAGCATGTATTTGTAAAGTTTAAACTTGTCCTCACCTGCAAAGTTTATCCTTTCTAGAGATTATTAGAACTGTAATCTGTAAAAGGAGGACAACTTCTGATTCATGACAGCCTAAAGCCTTTCTGCAGGTAATGGGGTAAATGGCTCTGTTTAGAAATAAAGGATTATTATCATCAGCCCTTCCTATCCTTCCACAACAATGACTGATTATACCCAGGCTGGGATGAACATATAACACCTTTTTAAAAAGCAAGATGCCTCCTTTTAAAAAAGGAAATAGAACCTAGTATTCACTGAAGTAGTTATATGCTGAAAGTGAAAGCAATGCATAAATTCAGAAAGAACTATTTGCCTTTTTATCCAAACCCTGGTTTCAAAAGATAAGGTTGTGTAATTACCACAACGACTATTTGAGTTTTAGGGGACTGGAAATTCTGCTTTGACTGTCAGAGGCTGTCCTTTCTCAGGGATCTGATATCATCAGTTCCAGACCATGAGTACCATCAGCCTTTACAGACAAGGCTGTTAAAAGCTTCATGTGATATGAATTCAGCAGCATTTGTGTGCTAGGCTGAACATAGGAAGTTGTTTAAGCAGAATAATTTTTATATTGAATATAAGGGATGCAATTTTTTTTTAGCTACATGTGTGTGGTACAACTTCTAGGAGATGGATACAGAATGTTGAATAAAAATTAAGGGATTTCTTACAATGCTAATAAACATTACAAGATTAAGCAATGTTGATCAAAGTTTTAGAGTAGTAGGAAATAAGGTTTACCAAGAGAATGTGTATTCTAACAACTTTTGCTGTGTTTGAACCAGTGATCTGTTTGGAACTGGCTTCTCTGGAGCCACAGAACAGAAAGCCAGGGAGAATGAGTAAATTCTTTGGTATGGTATCAAGTTTGAAAAATATATTTTTCTGGTTTTTAACTGTTTCTAAGTGTCTGGTCTCATAAGAGATGTTTGCATGCATCTGTGTAGACATTCCATTCTTCTTGTCTGTTAACCAGCTGTGAATGTTTATTCCCACAAGAAATTCCACATACATAAAAAAAAATTACTTTATTTGTCTTTCCTCTCTTGAAATTCGGTTTTCTACTTCTGCTTCCATGAATCTTATGAAAAGACACTTAGCATGGTTGCAAAGAACCCCAAAGAACTAATTTTTCTGAGTTTACTTCATCAAAACCTTTATGCATTTGATTTTTTCAACCCAGTTTTAAAGTTTAAAAAGTTGAATCTTAATATTAAATATCTAATCTAGATTTGTGTTTCTATTTACAAGACAGAAATGTGTGCATGAAATATTGTCACACCATTCTTTCCTTATTTAAGCCACGTGATACTTTGGGCTGATGTAACTAGAGAGAAAATAAAGAGATTTTGTGATTAATCAGGTGAAGTCCAGAAGTAATTTTTGATTTAGCTCCTGGAATGCCAGCTTGCTCTGTAGGATATATTGAAGTCTAGAAAATAGTGTATGAAGAAAAATAGACACACCCAACACCTTCTCCTGCTTTTAAGGGCTAATCTAAGAGAAGTGACACTCTAAAAAAGGAGCTATAAATTGAAAGTGAAAATGCATCCCAGTGGCTTGTAACAACAACAATGTGGATCAAGATTAATTCTGCAGTGTATCAGTTGCAGCATATCTGGCCCTTATTATCTTTGCACTATTTTTATATCCCTGTAAAAGAAAACTAGTCCATTTTCTCTTAATATCATGTAGAGAAAAATTATTGTGTAACACAAGGATGGCTGTACCCTTGAAATGCTTATTCAAAGGCAAATCACAGATTTACCTTTCTGTCATTGTAGTCTTGGCACTGTTAAGAAGCAAATCAGATTATATATTGCAAAGCAGACCATGCTTTGTGTTATAGTTTTAGTAAGTGCTAAAATACACTCACCAGTTAGAACAGCTTATTTTGTTATCCTATTTGAAATCCTTTTCCAGTTAACAGGGTGATGAACAATAAGGGAATTATTTGAATGTTTTCTATAAAACTGAAATTTACTTTACTCTTGCAGCTCAAAATAATTTTGTGTTGCCGCTGTTCTTTTTCCTTAGGCAGAACACTGTCTCATGAGTATTTTATTTCTGGTGGCACAAACCAATGCATTTGGAGCTTTTATACTGCTAATGTTTTTTTTAATTAATATTATTTAGCTGTTCTCAACAGCAAATTCTAAGGCAGTAATTTAATCTATAAGCCAGATTCAGTCCTTAGCTGCAGGAACCACTTGGAAATTTAGGACAGCTACAAGGGTTCTTCTGTATTTCTTTAGGTGTTGTGCTATGAATTCACATGCTGTATTCTGTACTAGAACAAAATTCTGGAGACTGATTTTTTGTTAAAAAATATTTTATGAATGTAGTATCCATGTATATAACACTATGCCATTTCATTAGGTTTGTAGCTGGTGCAGAATTAAAATATCTGGTTGATTGAGGAGAGAATTGAACTTCTGGAAAAGATGATTGCCCATTCTACCACACTTAAACTTCCTCATTCCATTGAAGATGTGCTTTGATGATTTACTCATTAGCTGTAAGCAAACCTAAAGTGTAATTTTCTCTTCTTCTCATCCTTAAAGATAAACTTGTAAATAACCTGCCTTTGCCTGTGAGAACAGAAACTAATGTTGCAACTTTCAGAAATTTTTCCTATAACAGAAATTTTACATTCCTAATTCTAACTAAAAGACATTTGGATCTTCCAAACACTTTTAAAAACATGCTGGAAGTGACATTCATGCCAAGTTATTGAGTATAAAAGCAGTACTATGTGATCCAGAGTTGTGACTCAGAGGTTGTCAACTACTAAAGGAGAGGAAGAAGCCAAGAGGAAGTATTGGAATTGTCAGAAAAGGTAGCCAGGTTATATTTCCTGTGTTAATTCTGTCACCTAGGATGCGAGGGAGAAAGTGAGCATGGATGGTGGTCTGTGCAAAATACTGGGGAACAGATTGTTTGCTCTCAAGTTTGCTTGTGGACTACATGTCAAACAGTGAAAAGATACAAAGTATGCAGATCCAACAACATTTACCCTGCTCAAAGTCATGTTGACATAAATATATTTTCTTATTAACTAAATTGAAGGGAACTTGCAATTAGTGTACTGGTGGTGTTTACACTATTTTGTTATTATGGGTTATATATAGGCTGCATTCATACATCCAGTAAAGAATCTTTCTGAACAAATCACTGCTGAGCAAAATAGGGATACATGGAGCAGCGGAATCCTTGCTGCTCTTTATGACTACTGAAAATGAGAAGAGACA
This sequence comes from Luscinia megarhynchos, assembly GCA_034336665.1. Classification (NCBI taxonomy): domain Eukaryota; kingdom Metazoa; phylum Chordata; class Aves; order Passeriformes; family Muscicapidae; genus Luscinia; species Luscinia megarhynchos. The sequence continues at coordinate 39,897,360 of CM067566.1, read as the reverse complement.
GAGGTGTGTGTGGTTAGTGATGTTGATTTGGGTAGCTATATATCACTTTCCTAAACATCAGGGTGCTGTGCTCTTACTTTTATCAGCCATTTTTGATGAAATGTAAACAGGCTGTACATTAGGTACCACTGTATGTGCAGTATAAAAGTGAGATCAGATCTCCAGTCCACTTCCACCAGACTTCACCAGGGTTTTACTCATGTACATGAATACCTAGAGAGAAAGAGCACATCCTTGTCACCAGGAATTGTTCCTTTAAGAAAAGTTAAGCACAAATTTGACAAGTAATTTGTATTTGCTATGCAGTTATACCTCTGCAGACTGTGGCATGGCTCCCAAGCTCAGGTCTCATCATATCCCACTCCTCTTCTCAAATTGTATCTCCTTCTCTTTCCTGAGTTTGTCAAGGCTTTGTGGGTTTCTGCTCACTACACACTAAAATAGCTTTGTGAAAAACCAGGCAAGAGGTAATATTGTGTGTTCTCTCTGTGGTTTTGGATTAATCTCCCCAGAAGTGGTTGGCTATGGGGTCTTGAGTTACACTGACAAATAATGAATGATGCTAAGCTTTTTATCCAAGTTGTATCCATTTGGGGGCAGAGGCTGAAGATGATGTCCCCTTGTCTAATCACTGTCTTGTTTTGCAACAGGCAAGCACTGAAACTTGGTAAAATTGCAAAATGTGCTCTGTGAATTTATTTTACACTCCAGATTTCCCTATAAGCTTCATTTTTAAAAGAATTTATTACAAAGTATTTTTATCACAAATATGTAGAGTGAAGTATATATTGCCTTGAGTATTGATGTAACTTTCTAAAGTGATGGACAATAGAGCTAAATGCAAAAATGCAAATATTTTTTGTTTAGATTCCTATGTTTTGGTTTGGTGGTTTTTGTTCATTTTGGTTTTTTAAATTACAAATCTGAGCAAAAGGTTGGCTCATAGACCACATTGTCTTCCATGGGGTTTCCAGGAATTTTAACAACTGACATGGAATTTTTTAGTTTGCTGGAAATGCCTGCAGAGAATGACAATAGCTTGTGCCCTAAGCTGCAATGCTACCAGCCTGCCTGAGAACACCAGGAACCAATTAACCTGGGAGCTGGGAACCTGAACCAAACTGACACTTAGGACTTGCTTTGGAATTTCTTGCTAAGACACTGACAGTTGATTGTTTGGAATTTACTGCTAAAAGGGCACTCAGTCACCATCTCTGAAACCCAGTTACTTAATCCTTGTTGTCCAGCTTTACTCTGAATGCCTAATGTCTTGTTATACTGACCTTTAAAGTAACACTTGTAGCTGAGATATCTACCTAAGAGCACCCTGTCTGCTGAATGCTGGGTTTCAAAAATAGGCACAGCGGGGTTCTCAAACTCTTCCTTTTGTTCAAGGCTGTCACATTCATTCTGCTTTTACACAAAACTTTTCATCTAGCCATAGTGCAGACACAGCTATGGCAGAACACTTACACTTTTCATGTTCCCTGTGGCCTCCTGCAGACACAGCCAATACCTTCTCCAAGGACTTCCCTGTGCTTGCAACTGCATTGTCATCCTTAAAAAGTTTTTTTTTCTGTCTGAAATGAATTTCTCAGTGCTCACAAAACTTTCCCCTGTTGTAACAGTTTACAGCTCTAGTCTCATAAAACTGATTCACAAGGCATGCATATAAACAGATCTGTAATTTCTGATTTGCTTTTAGCTTTTAGTACAGACCATTTGTAAGATACAAACATGAGGTTTGGTTTCAGGAGTGGATCTCCTATCTGCCTTTTATCAGACACTGGCACCCCATTACACAGCCAGGCAGTGGGTAAGCAGCAAGTCAGGTCCCTCAGCAGCTCACACATAAACAGTCATAAAATTGGCATAATTGAGGTTACCAGGCTTTCTATATCTGCAGCTACTTGGGCATTAAAACCTCTCACAAGGCAGCTTCCTGTGCCCTGGGGTTCAGTTTTCTTCTGCAGGCTGCTGCTACCTGCACAGCTGATAAGCCAAATGGTGTGGCTGGGAGCTGTGTGAGTGGGCAGGTCAGCTCCTCAGCAGCATCCTGCTGCTTCTCCTGTTTGGCAGAGGGTGGGATACACTGGAAGCCATGTCTCTCCAAAACACCATGAAAGAAGTTTTTGGGAATCCATGAAGTCGAGGAACTCCACATTTTAGGACTGTTTCTAGCAAAAGAAGGTTGGTGACTGGCATGAAGTCAAGTCAGCATTGCCTAAAAACCCAGAAATCACCCGATTCCAGTTTTGCTGAAGCAGCATTTCTAGAGGAAAGCTGTTAGGTCCGAAGATTTTCCCACCTAACATCATGAGCACAACAGTAAAAGCAGCATATATTGGAGGACAAAATTTTGAAAAGGTCATTGACTAAGTATTCATTTTCCATTGAGGATTATGAGCATATTTCAAGAGCAGAATGATGCCCAAGTGCTAAATTGTCTTTGGAAAGTTACATTTTTTTGTCTATATGGCCCAGCCTCAATGGCTGAATGTCTGCTGCATACCTAAGATAGCCCTTTGGAAAATAGTCACCACATGTGGTTTGTACAATTTGTTCAATAATTTAAATTTGCTCTCTTTTTTTTCTCACTCTTTTTCCCCCATAACACTTTAAAATTCTCAAATTGCAGTATTTTAGGAAAATATTTTTTTATTATTCTGATTTATATGCAGGCAATAGAGAAAAATCACGACCTTAAAATACAATTTGATTTCTCTAGAAGCATGAATCTGACACTGTCCATCGGAAAATGTGGGCTTTCTGCAAGGGCACTAGAATCACCCAGTCACCTGCCAACACAACTAGACAAAAAAGATAGATTTTAATGGATATTTTAAAAGCACACATTACAACTAAAGAAGAGTGCACTTCAAAATCCAGTGATGTTAGCAATGCTACTTTATAATTTCAACAAGGACAATAATTGTTCCTTTAACAAAAGGAGGCAGAAAACAGAAAATAGAAACATTGTTTCATGTGAAAAGAAGAAAAAAAGAAAGACAGTGACACATTGTGTTTGCGGTCTAATTTGTGGGCACTCTTCCTGGGGCACACACATAAATGAGGAAAAAGGAATAAAAATAAAAGAACGTAGAAATACTTGGTTTTACCTGTTTATTTTACCCTACTGTAATTATATTTAGTATATAAATAATAACATGAACATAGTTGTATTTAGTGTATTTAGTATACTGTGATTATATTCAGTCATATAACATATAACTAAAACTAAACAAATATTGCTAGTGCTAGAGAATATAAATTAGAGAACAAAAGTGACAAGAGGGTGGTCATACGTCCCCTGTGCTCCCTGTGCATCTGTTGATAACAAATAAGGTGATGCTTTTTATTGCACGGCTCATCATCACCCTTCCTTGACTATTTAAGCCAAAAATAAAAGGAATCAGCAGACATTATAAATCAAATGTTAAAACAGAAAACAATATAATTCTATTTTCCTTATTACATGGCAGAGTTTGCACTCATCTCTGCCTTTTTCTTTTCTCAGCCCTTGATACCAAATTAATGAGAGGATACACAAGTGATTATCTGCCATTTTGTATTGGACATCCTCTATTCAAAAGCAATAAATGATCTGAAGGCTTTTATAGCAACAGAAATGTATATTAACCATTATTAAATTATACTGTAGCATATATCACAATTTTAATTACAGTCAGAATTAAAATTTTTGAAGCATGAATTTCACCCTAGATTTTTAAGAAGCTATTTGAGCTATTGTTACTGCAAATGGGACTGTGCTAGACAAATGCATTACTTGCTATAGCTAGACCTTTAGCTTAACAAGTGATACAAAAATTGTAGTTGCTGAGGGACTTTTCACTGACTCCAAGTGCAATGGGTGAAGCCTTTTGTGTCTTTCTTCTTTATTTTTAGAAAAATGCTGTACTGTGTTCTGGGAAGCACTTACAGAGCACTCCCAGTTAGGGACAAGCAGGGGATGAAACAGGCGTTTGCAGCTTCTTCTAGGTGCCAGTTTGTTCTACTGCCTTACAAAATATTGGAAAACAACCTAGCCAACAGTCAGTCAATATTTTGTTTGTTTCATTTTGAAATATGTCTGGGCTCTCTACCCAAATCAAATTAACAGAAGCTGTTGAGCTGTAGTGTCCTTACAAATATTTTTATGCTTTTGTAGCCACTGTGGTAGCACCAGTGCAGTACAAAAATCAAATGATCTGTGCTACTTTTAGTTCCACGTTTGGGGGTACAATATTATTCCCAAAATAATAAAAAGTAACAAGAAGGCGGCATTTTTACAGAAAGTGCAGTGTGATTCTATCATTCTATCATAACCCTCATCAGAAGAAAACAGCCACTTTTGTCTGATGTAACACATAAGAGAAGCTGTGAAAGGGATGGGCTAGTCACAACTGGAGAGAAAGTGTCCGTTTGGTGGAATGCTCTTTAGGCAACAACAATGTGTAGATAGATAAATATTTACCATTTGTTTTTGTGATTTTTTTTCCTACAGGTAGAGCTGTCAATTGTTCAATTAGTAGCTCATAGATCTTAACAACAAATCAATTAATTTATAATTGTTTGTAAATTGCAAACTCCTGCTCAGTAGGCAAATATGCAGTATCTGGCATGTTTTTCTTGACTTTATATAGGATGATGAATGTTTCTGTGTTTGGCAGAAAGATTTGTCTTATCTGAAACAGAAATTCATAGATGTTTTACAATATTGGTCTCGTCATGTGAAAACACCAGTCGTGATGCAAACTTAGGAAAAAATAAGCTAAATGTTGGTCCTCTAAAAGAATTCACATGGTATCCACCTTCAAATCAAGTTTTTTTTCCTTTGGATGTATGTGTGCATGTATGTAGGACTGTGCATACATTTTTTCTTGAATATGCAATAAGTGTGAGAACTTTTACAGTTTGGAAAAGACAGAAGGTCCAAGACAAGGTTCCTGATGAACCATCATCTTTTCTATGTAGAACTGTTTTGAGTATTCCAATAATACTTTTGCTACAAATTAATGTTTTACAAATACCTTTTTAATAGTTGTGCTGATGAAAAGGTGTGCAAATATTATTCTGTTAAGGTTTCTGAAACAGTAATAGTTTATGGTATCATTGTATATATTGCAAAGCTATAAATTTCGTAGGTCTAAGATTGATTCATATTGAGCTCAGCAACATCTGTCATAAATAGCAATATTTTGATTTTAACCACATCTGTACGGATGTTTTTATGGTTGTAACAAAATAAGGAACAATGAGATACAGAAATGCATCCTGAGCTGAAATATTGTAGAGATAATAATAATAACAACAGGAAAATTAATCTTAAATAATTTGAATTTTAATTCTGTTCTAGGGACATTACAATAGACTTTTTCTTTAGAAACAGGATAGTATAAAAGAAAAACAAAATTAAAAGTTATCTAAGCTGGCTGCTTCCATTTATAGTAAACTCCTGCTAATACCTACAGATAACAAGCAATATCTAGCCAGAATGGAAGTGAAATTCTTACTGAAAGTACTACTGACTTCCATATGCTTATGTAACATAGATGAGTTTGGTCTAAACCTAAGGAAAAAAAAGCTTAGTGTAAGATTCTGAATCTTTTATGCTGACCTATAATTTCCAATACAGTATTTTATAAGCATTATACTTATTTTACATTCTAGGCCATTCATTTTTCTAGCCTTTCTCTGCAGAGTTAAGACATGGTTTGGATTTTTCTGAACCCAAAATAAATAAATAATGTCTTTCAGCTTCTATTTAGAAAAATAACTTACATCATAGCAGCAAGAAATACATAGAAAAGCTCATAGGAAGAGTGTAACTTGCAGAAACAGGATCAGAAAACTCTTATTCAAGGTGATAAAGTGGTACTGCAGCGACCAAAAGGAATGATTTAGCTTCTACAAGGTGAGATATTTTCAGAGAGTTACAGAAACTCTGCTATCAAAAGCCACCACAAGATTCAGAAATATTACACTGCATGCATGAGAGATTTTTAGGAGTGTTCTGGCTCAAGTTGTGCCAGTTGTTCGATGCTCCCAGTTGATTTCTGACAAGCTGAAGTCCCCTGTAAGGACAAGAGAAGTTGACACAGAAGCATCTCTTGATTCCTCAAAAAAATTTTTTTTGACATCATCATACTGAATTGGAGGGGTGTAGTAAACTACCACAGTGACATCCACATTATTTGTTTGCTCCTTGATTGTTACCCAGAAGCTCTCAACTGTGCCAGTGTCTCCTGTGAGCTCCACACATGCTGTCCCTTCCATTACACACAGTGCTGTGCCTCCCCATACTCTGTCCTGTGTACGCCTCCAGAAGTGCCCAAAACAACTCAACAGGGCACTCTGACCACAGGACTCACCCCATCAGGTCTCACCTAAGCAGGTGTTATCAAATACCAAAGTTCAAGCTTGTCTTGTTTGTTCCTCACTCTGCCTGCATTAGGGTAAAACATTTCAGGTGGTTCTTTGTAGCCACAACAACTCCTGAAGCAGATTAAATGATCCCACTATTGCTCATTGTTATTGAGGAATCAAGTTTGGGTAAAACATTCCCTTGCTCATGACTGGCAAACTAGGTATTTTCCCTTTCTCCCTTCCAAACTAGTTAATAGCACTCCTTCAGAAGAGCTTTTGTAGCTTAATCTCACGATTGTTGAATTTTTTTAGCATATATTTTCTCTTAGATAAAGGTACAAGTGAAGATTTCTGTAATGTATAAAATATTAATTATTTAGTTGACTTTAAAAGTTCCTGTCATAGCCACTGTCTGCACTGTGAATCAGTGTTTTATAAGAGCTTTCCAAAGTTACAAAAATGAGAAAACTGAATATTCTATTTCTCACTCGTACCAACAAAAAATCTTTTGCCTTCTTTTAGTTACAACATGGTTTGTGTACTTACAAGAATCATGGCAAGTTCCTGGACCAAGCATAGCTGTTTCTTCTGTAAGGAATTCTGAAAAAATATGTCAATTAATAAATTTTGTTTTCAAGTCCAAATGAATTTGTGTTTACTTGTAGCACACCAAATTTCAGTAGATTTTTTTATAACTGAAAATTATTTAATAAATTTAGAAATGAGATGTTTTAAACTCTGGGAAGTGTAGCATCTACTTTAAGTGTTGCTCTTCTCAGTCTCATCAGCATTTTACCTATTCATTAAGGTCTTTACAAAACCAGGTTTTCAGTTATATAAAAAAAAGGTCAATGTAGTCCTATATAAAATATTTTAAGTCTGTAATTCCATTAATTGAAACCCAAAGTTAAATTTCCTTAGAGTATGAACGTTGTCACATAATTTTTAATCTAGATATAATTATTCACTCAAATCCTAACCCCAATTATAGCTTTGGTTTGAATGTTATTGTGGATTTAGGGATACTTCCCACCAAAAAGCTGATATAGCAACTCATCCTTTGGGAAGAGACTGCTTTTGTGCTTTGTGTAATGAAAAAGATTAAAGGAAATTTTCAAATATATCTCTGTGTGGGAGCTATAGCAATTCATGTTGCATTATTGATCATCTTCCATACAGTGCATTATTACAAATGTGGAAGAGAAATTTATCTGTCTTTGACTAAATTCCTAATATTTTAATTTATGGTCCATGGAATATAGGTAGCTCAGAGACAGACTGTCATGGTACAAATATGGTGATATTTCTTTCTGTTTTAAAGAAACATAAATTTTAATTTTCAGGGAAATAATGTTTTTACCAGAAAATTGTCCCTCTGGGCCAAGTACTGTTGCAATTATGAAGAGTAGTCCCATAGCACTGAAGGATGAATTCTCAACTATTTCATTGGGCTGTGAAACAATGCAAGAGCTCTTGAGCTGTATCAAAACAATAGTGTCTAATAGAATTTATTTGCAATCATTCCATCTCTACAGCTTTTAGAAGTAAAACTGCTCTCAATTTAACTCAGTTATTCAAGCACTGTTGAGAGAACACTCCCTAGAAATGAAAAGTGGGCAGAAACTTTAATTAGCTCTTTCTATTTTTTAATGAGCTATGAGAGTTGGTCAGCTATACGGCATATATAGGGCACAATTTATATACTGCATATAGCACTAAATTTTTCAACTTTACAACATTTCAGCTCCTCTAGACAGCACAGAGCCTGGCAAGGTGCCAAACCACCTAAAAGAGTTTATGCATGTGTTAACGTCCTAAAATAAAAAATTGCTCACTGGTGCTTCCATTTGTGAGGTATCACTTTCTGGCCTCGAGTGTGCACAAGCCCTGGTATGCTCTGCATGCAGGTCCATAACTGCTCCCCTCTGAAGAATGAGACCCATCCAAAGCCTGCCCAGAGAAGGACTGCAGTAGCTTCAGAAGCCAAATCTAATAAGTGCTTTCCAAATGGGATACATGCACCAGCAGCTGCCACGTAATTTGTGAGTGATGTAGTGTTGTGGTATGGTCCCAGCTACTGGGTGTGACTGGTGGAGCTGCAGGATACTGTCAGAAGAAATAGAATTTCTGACTAGATAGTCTGAAGAAATTCAGCAGAGACTCAGCGTGTAGCAGTGATTTCATTCAAAGTGAACAGGAGCACCACAGTTTAAGGCAGAGTAGGAAGTAAGGCACATGCATGGGTTTATAATTCTCCATTGGTTTGCTCCAGACTGCTTTCCTCCCTTTCGCCTCACAGTTAGTGCTTTAGGATTATTCTCAGCAGGTGGCTAATTTCTTTCCATTCTGCCTTTAGGGAGTCAAGTAGGTCTCTGAGTTCTCTGGGTTAGGACCAGCTAGTATGCTTTTAGTTTTATATGTGTGATCTGTGCTTCAGAAGTATATTTCTGCCAAAGGTAAAAGAGGTTTTTTTTGAAGAGAATCTAGAGAGGTTGGTGAAATAAATGCAAAGCAACCTTTTGAATTACATGTGATGCTGCATGTCTTTCACTGAGCTGTAGAGAACACCAGTGCTGAGGTTATCAGTCTGCTGTTTCCACCCATGAGAGACTATTTAAATTCTGGTGACAGATGATGAAATAGATACTGAAATTTCTCTAAGGCTAGTGCTTCTGAAAAAAAGAAAAAAAAAGGAATAGGAGAATTCCATAAGACAGCAAATATCTCATGCTTTGCATGCTGTACAAGTGGACAGGTGTTTTATGAAGAACCCCCAGGGAATATCTGCATTGATGTAAACAGGAAGGAGTTTTCATTTCATGAATCACTAGATAGTCAGTGATGCATTATAGCGTGTCACAGATATTATGGAGCAAAAATGAGGTATTACCCTGAGTTTTATACCCCCATGACTAGAAAATTTGAACCAGGGGATTTGTATATTTTAACTGTAATCATCAATGGCAATTTTTTAAACTGCAATTTTAACTGTGAGCATTTTTGCAACATTTTTTCTTTGTAGATTTTGTAACTGGATATAGCAATTAATCCTTTAACATTTTCTCAATGATAGCTCCTCTCTTCTGTCAAAGGCAAAATGTGACAGTACTGAATATCAAGCAACTGCTTTGTGAAATAAATACTGTAACATATTAATGTAAAAATTTGTGAGTTGGTCTCCGAATAGTGATAGATAAAATAGCCCTAAAAATACACTGTGTGTAGTAGTAGGTGTACGAGAGAGCCAGGAATTTATGAGTGACACTATGAATCAGAAAACACTTTTGTGCCTCTCATCATGCTCAACCAAATATGTCAATAGAAACTGGTGGAGAAAGCTGAGACAGTCAAGGTAATGACATATGCTTTCCTTTCCTGCTAGAGGAGCAGAAGACTAGAGGAATATTCATATAATGCAGAGAAAATAGCATTCTTCAACAGTGCTGAATACTGCTGTAAAAAGAGTGTGGGTCTGTAGGTGTTTGGGATTTTTTCCCCCATCTCGGTTGTTAATCATTTCACTGAGAGATACATGAGGGACATCAACTTGTGAAAGATTTGAGGAAACTCTACTGGACGTTAAAAAAATTAGAATTACGTGTGTGGCTATTTGTAAAGCTCTTTTTGGTTTGGAATTCTATTATTTCACCCCAAAAGTCTCTCACTGAAAACGATGTGTCATTCTGGTGTTCACAGCTTGGTACATTGCCTTGAACTTTAAGGATAAACCTGTTTCAAACTTTTTGCTTAGGGTGTTTGTACCACTAGCTAAACAACATATCCACTTCTTTAAAATGCTGTATTATTCCTGAATACATTCTATAAAATGAATATGCAAATGAACTTGGATTTTATTAACTTTTTTTGTAGTAGAATTTTGCCTTTGATTGTTCCCAGCTGTTACTACTTTGTGGGAGTCATTCAGTAAGGGCAGAAAATATAGCTATCACCTTTGCAAAAATATTTTTAACCTTGTGAATTTCATTCCATTAATTTGACAGCTAAGATTTAGTGTAGTGAACATCAGGAAATCTGTAGCACTTAATCTACTAACTCAGCAAAACACCAAATTAATTCAAATTTGAAAAGACCTCTCCATCTGTAGCAAAATCATGTTTTCAATTACATATTGAATTAAATAAGGGATAGGAGTATTTTTGAAAGCTTGAAATTTATGGTTTCATTAGACTGAAAAATTAAACCTTAAAATGTGTAAAAATCCGCATTAATAATTTAGTTTTGGCACATAAATGCAAATGGCTTGGAACTGAGCTTCATTTCAGACTGCAAGTGGTAATTACCTAGTGACACCTCATGAGGTTCATTAGAACCCTGCTTTTAATAGAAGTGGGGAGTACTAGGGATCTGCACAAATAACAAGATAATGGTATTTAGTCACCACAAACTGGTAATGATAAAATTTCATTAGATAGGATTTCCAAATATGAAATCCAAGAAGACAATCAAATATGAATGAGATAAATGATCATTTTAAATTATTTTATTTAGTGAGTTCTCTTTTCTTCTGTTCATGAATAGGTTGCTTTTTATGAATTATTTTGTTGCTTGAAAAATAATATTCAACAATTAGTAGATGGAAAAATTCTTTCTTCCAAAGTGTTGATCTTATACAAGGCAAATCCACAACTGGGTTTAGTTATTCATAAGTATTTTAGTATTTGTTACCTATTATTTTTTATATCTAATAACTACTTCTATACAAAATTATTTCTAGTCCATTTTTGGCCTATTAGCCATGAGATACATGTTAATATAAAAATATGTACATGAGAATTCTTACTATGGTGGAAGTAGTGATACACAAGGATTCTCTTGAAAGAGAAAGATCTACACCTGTGTCTGCAAAACAGATTTTATATAAGAGGAATCTTCTCTGCTGCTCAAGATTGTATGTGTAATTCCAGTAAAATGATTAAATCATTTTCTATGCTTTTTTTTGTGTCCTACATCAGTGAACCCAGGTTCTGTATTTTTGCTGATGTTTTATTTGCAATCACTACTAAATATGTTGCAAAAATTCTGCCTGTATGTGTGTGAGGGAAATTCTTCTAATGACATTTTTGTGAGCTTGTCTAGAATCTAACACAATATTCGGGACCACGTGATCTACTGTGTGATTTTATTCAGGTAGAAAAAAATGTACATCTACTACACTTACAAAGCACTGAGGCCTTAACTTTTTCCCCTATTCTTTGTTTTATGCCCTCCTCATGTTCTCATACACTATCATTTTGTTTATAACATAAAATTTTACTGAGTGTCTTATTCCATTGCTTTGGCAGTTGGCTGTATCTCATGTTGTGATATCCTCGCCACTGCAGCTTTATCATCCATGAGTTTATAACTGTGCCAAGCATTACCCTTCCAGATTCCTCTTTCATCTGTTCATGTGCAAATCCAAATGTTCTCTTATTTTTATTCAGATGCGAAAACTTGTGCTTGTACAAATTGGAAGGTTCACTAAAGAAAGGTGCTTAAGCAGTTTGGGTAACTTCACAAGTGGCCTACAGAAGATACAGTTCAGAAAGTGTATGTAATTATTGGACATCAGCAATTGCCTTTTTAATCATCCCAAATGTCCAATTGCATGTCTTGAACCTGGTGATCTTTACATTAAATTTAAAGTTACATATTTAGAAAATAATAATGAAAATAATTTTAAAGTTGCATCATTATAGCACATGAGATTTACAATAAAAATGTCCAAGCAATATTGAAAATCGAGGACGAATCTTTGAGAGTGCTTATTCTGATTGAGCAGATGTAATTTTATAAGATTTCATACATTTTCTCATTAAAAGCCAGAATTTTAAGTCATTATGCTACTCCATCGATATGTAATCTAGATAGTCTTAGCAATAACATGTTTATGAATCTATTTTAACTTCTGTATTGTTTCCTCTCTTACACCACAAGTTTCACTGGTGTTGGTATTCAGAATTTCCCATTTTTTTCTCTTACACAATATAACAATTCCTATACTGTGTGGATCTTAACCAGTACATTCAATTTAAAATGCAGTACTTTACGCAGTGGTCATAACACCATGCAGTTACAGCCTTAACAATGTACTAGTACCACTGTTTTTCTCATTAAATTTCTCCTAAAGATGGATTTCTTTCCTCACAATTGCTGCTTCATGGGCATAAAAAAGTCTTTTCTATAGTTTTTGCATAACTTGCTCTGTAGTTTCTCCTTAAACTATTTTTCCCAGAAAGGTTATAATCCCTTCCGGTCCTATTGTGCGTAATTCATAAATTTCTCAGAATGACATTTCTTTAGCACCCAAATTCTTCATACTTAGACTTGAAGAAAAGTATAATTAAGGTCAAAATGCTTAGGTCTGTGCTGTCTTATAAGCAATAGACCTCAGAGAATAAGATATTTTTGTAGCAAATTGGATAGATCATAGAAGAGTTTAGGGTTGAAAGGGTTAAATGCTTGTCTAGAATAACTGCCTGCAATGAGCAGGAACATCTTCATGTAGATCAGGTTGCTCAGAGCCCTATCCAGTCTGATTTTGAATGTTCCTAGGGTGAAGGCATCTATTAACTCTCTGGGAACCTGCGCCAGTGTTTCACCACCCTCATTGTAAAATTTCTTCTCCTTAATGTCGCCTGAATCTACCCTGCTTTAGTTTAACACCATTGACCTTTGCAACAGAGTCTGCTGAAATGTTTCTACCCATCTCTTTTATGAGCCCCCTTTACGTGCTGTAAGGCTGCAATAAGGTCTTCCTGGAACCTTGTCTTCTCTCTCAGCCTTTTCTCATGGGAGAGGTGCTCTATCCCTCTAATCATCTTGATGTTTCTGCTCTGGACTTGCTCCAACAGATCCATGTCCTTCCTGTGCTGGGACCCCAGAGCATTTCGGGTGGGGTCTCACCAGAGCAGAGCAGAGGGGCAGGATCTCTTCCCTCCCCTGCTGCCCACGCTGCTTTGGATGCAGCTGGGGAATGGTTGGCTTTCTGGGCTGCAAGAACATGACAGTGCATGCACATCCTTTTTCAAGCACTTCATTCATAAAATCTTTGAGATCAGATTGTGATCATGGTGATCCCAAATTACTTTTTATTTCCTTGAAACTTTTTCTGACTTAATAAAATGTTTACAGGTAGTACTTACATGGAGAGGAAGTTGAAAACTCATTATGTCACAAAGTAATTCTAATGTCTTTATCTTCTCTGACATTAAGTGGATTGTAGGTGAATCCAAGCTTCTTTATTGCTGTAACAGTGTGTAGGACTGTCCCTGAGATCTGGACCTGTCCATCAAAAGAATTTTTGCTATCTAAGAAGTGCCTCCAGGCTTTCAGAAAAAAATACAGCTGATTAATTTTTCAGCCATCTGTCTAGATTGAAATACAAAAAAAATTATACAACTTACAGCATCTGTGTCATTTAACACCAGAGTTGTTAATGACTGAAGATCATAGGGAAAAAACCCCAAAACTTAAAGTCTTTCTGGTTGTAAATATCTCATTAGCTGGAGTCAAACCATATAATGTTGACACTTATGCAATAAAATACTTTATTAATATTAATGCTCTGGAAATGACTGGTCTTTTCATGTCTGAAGTATTAATATTCAGAAAATACATATGAAACTCTCAGGACTGACCCTGGAACTGTTTGAAAATAAAAAAGCTGAGTTCATTTAATAACGAATGCCCAACAAATGAATAATTAAAAAGAAAGATAAATAACTGCATTATCTAGAGGGACAGTTATCTATTATCTATAATGAACATATGTCACCCTTGCAATCTCTAGTTGCATCTGACAGCTATTCTCAAAATAGCTGACTCACAATATTTCTGAGTTTGCAGTCAGATGCATTGTTTGAGATGCAGCTCAGCTGGTTAAAAAGTTAGTTCATAGCTTCTTCTATGACATCATTATCTCTGAGTGTTATCATCACCTGTGAGAGTTATCACCACATACTTGCCAACCTAGGAACACACTCACTCACTACTAATTTGCTTCTGTAAAATTATCTGAGTTAGAAAACAACTCTACTATTAGCTTATGCTAGTGTCAAGTGCTGATACCCAGGTTAAGCCAATAGATCTGAGGGGATGTGAATGGGAAGGGAAGGGAAGAGTGACAAGGAGTGGCGAACAGTACAGTCTTAACCCAGCAGTGTTGCATCTTAAAAATCACATCAAACCATTGTCTTGTATGATCCCAAGGATATTCTTATACTACACTGTTTCCTTACTTAAGCACAATAATGCTAGCTGGCCCATGAGATGCTCAGTTAGTAAAATAACTTGTGAATAAATTGCTTGCATAAGATTTATTCTAACATTGTTGCATCACTTGTCTCTTGGTAGTGAAGACAAAGATGTCCACCACCCACCCAAAAAAAGAGAAAAGAGCCAGATGCACATGATCACTTTGGATGGCTGGTATATTTGATCAGTGATACGGATAATTTGGATTACTGTTGAGGAACAAGAATAAGTTAGAGGAGACACATGCAAATTCAGTATTTGAAATTAGTGACAGTGTACAGATAATTTTTGACATGAATTGAAATACATTCTTGTGTGCCCCAGAAGTAAAATAAACCTGTTTAGGCTCTGGGCTAGGAAATGTTATTCTATAGATGATGTAGCAGAAGGTAGTGTTTTATGTCTTTTTAATAAATCTCCAAAGTTAAGAAACATGGACCAAACTTATACTGATTCTAAGATGTGAATCTGACACTATTTAGCTCATTTAACCTTATTAATGTAACTGATGTTACCAGGACATTTTTCAGATTGCAGATATAAGCACAGTGTAAATCAAGAGAAGATTTAAACACATTACCCTTTAGAGCAACCAACTTCCGGCTTAAAAGAATTTTGCTTAGGTTAGAAAGATTTAATTCTATGTTTCCAAACAGTTAAATGCCATCCAGCCTAACACAGTTTTTTTAAAAAATTATCACAAAAATTAATTCTGTTCCATTTTCTTTTTTTAATTCCAGTACCTGTGACTATCTAATTCTAACAGAATGTAAGCAGTACCATAAAATGAAAATTCTTGTGATTAATTGTTACTAGGATGACCCTTGGCATAATAAATATGTAAATATTGGATATTTCTTCAGTATGATGGCTTTTATTCAATATTTAAAAAAATAATAAGATCAAGATCAATTTAAACATACATTAGTAGAAAACAAGCAAGTTTTAATGCTTTAATTTCGAAAAGGCAGTGCAATTAAAACCAGACAGCTGCTGTGGAAACCTTAAGGTTTAATGGGAAAAGTTATAAATCATGATATATAGTGAGAGAATACAATTTCTTGGAATGGATCAAGCCTGAATTAAACCTGTTCCAAAAGTGCACTTTATAAGTTTTTTATATAACTTTATATGATCTGCAAAATGTCACTGAAATGGTAGCCAGGGATATAATTTGTGCTTCCCATAGGAAAACAGAAACAAAATTAAAGCGAAAGAGAGTGTAAAGCAATTGTGTGTTCAAGCCATCAATTCATCCTCACAATATCTGTATGGCAGGTTTGTTTGTTTGTTTGTTTTTTCACTAGCATTGGACATTTCATGATGTTTCTGGGGCCTTTGACCTTCACAGGATCATAGAACCAGGATGGAATTTTACCCCAAGCTAGCAAACGACAGAACAGCATCATTTCAGAGTTCATCTTCAGGGTGAGAATGTACATGAAGGTACAAAGTAATGTCAGTGTGGGGGAAGCACTCAGTTTACCAGCACAGATTAAGATCATCATCTCCTCCTCTTGAGAGTTGAGTAGCAGGTAGATGTTCATTAACCTGACTGAAACTATGAACGTGTTAATGACTGAATATGTTATTGATGCTCATTGCACAAACTTTATATAGGGACAAATCAGAGCGACAGATCATCAATATCTGACCTTGATCATCAATATCTGACCACAGCAGATGAATGTTAAACTGTTAATGGAATGTCAGTGGATGGGATGATCTTGGGCAATAAACTCTTAGCCTAGTCATGAAATGGTAGAAGCATACAGATTTTTTTATTTCTTGATACTTTCAGTGCCCTCTTGGACGGCAGTGTGTCTTCATTTCTAGAAAGCCCAAGATATGTGTCCTCATCCCCTCCTTTTTCTTCCACTTTGCTGGAGTAAGAAAGATATTCAACAATGTCAAGAGATAATTTTCTTCTATGTATTCTGGAAATGGTGATAATCAGTAGAGGAGACTGAGATTTGTACCTTTATCTTCTTCAGATGCCAGTGGCTTCACAGAATGTAAGCTGTTACTCAGAAGGGGAGCTTACACAAGAAAATATCCGTTCTATTGGAAATTATTGTTTAAGTCAAAACCAAGCTGCATCTTGTTTTCAGTGTCAGTTGTCTGTGTCAAAATCTGATTGAATAAGCCTATTGTGGGATTTATTTTGATGCTAACAGACATATAGTATTACCACTGGTGCTACAGACAGGAGCACAAGGCACAAGGCTGCTGCCATTTTCAGAGCTATTAGCATTTCAGGAACTGAGCAAGCACAGAAAAAAACAACTCGAAATATGTAAACACATAAAAACTATTCAAATTCAGGAAATTATTTAAACAAACAAGCAACAGAAATAAAAAATGAAACCAAATATTAAGCAGCACACTCAATTTACTAATCTATTTTCATAGCCTATTAGACCGTAAATCCACAGTAGGAGACACACAGACATGCACATTTTAAAATTCAGTTACACTGGGTTAGAACTGTAGTATTCCATAAAATGGATAAGTGCAGAACTGTTACAGTTTTTATCCTCGTTTTCTGAACTTTTAAATGATAAGCATGGAAAGATGCTGTGCAACTACTGTTCAGTAATTTTAGGAAATTGAAGCATCCCGGTTGTGTGTAGAAAAAAAAGATTGTTTATACCTCAAATGAAGATTCAAGTGTTCATTTAGAAATGATTATCAGATCCATGGATGAGGGGAACCTGTGTGTGAAAGTATTCATGCACATATATATATATATATATATATATATATACTGGAAAATTATATTTTAAAAAGACAAATGGCTCATTTTGCTTCACTTTTTTATAAAACCAATATTTGAATCATGCTTTTCTGTGCATTTGGAGTTTCTTGCAGCACATTGTGGTGGGTTGGCCCTGGCTAACAGTCAAACACTTACCTGGTCATTTGCTGACTCCCTCTCCTCAACAGGGTAGAGGGGAGAAAACAGGAACAGTAGGGAGAAAGTTCATGGCTCAGGGTAAAGGCAGGGAGATTGCTTATCAGTTACTGTCACAAGCAAAACAGGATCAACTGGGAAAGGACAATGTGATCTACTCTTATTTAAAATAGACATTTATTAATTTGGGTAGTGGAAAACAGAAAGACAAATCTTGAAGCAACACTTTCCCCCCAACACTGCCCTGCCCCCCTTTCATTTGCTCTACATCCTTCTTTCATTTCTGGCTCTTCTAACCCTGCATAAGGGGTGCAGGAGCTTACAGCCAGTACACATTCAGTTTATTTGTTCCTGTGTGCTGCTCCTTCCTCCTCACACTCTGTGCTCCAGCTTGGACTCTTCACAAGCTGTAGGGGAAATATCAGTCCTTCCACGGAGCTCCTCCTTCTCAGACATCAGTTTTCTCTCTCTTGTTGCTCACTCCTTTTTTCCCCTCCTCCTCTCTCTGTCTGGCATTTTATGAATTTTTAAAAATGTGTTCATGGAGGTATCATCAGCTTTCCTGATGCGCTCACTTGTGTCCTGTTGTGGGTCCATTGGAGCTGAGTGCACCTGATTTTGTCTGGTACTGAGCAACCTCTGGCTCCTCCCACAGAAACCCTCTACACCTGCATACAACCTTGCCAAGAGCTAAAAAAATTCTGTAAAATTTTAATAATGTAGGAAATTCAGTTAGTTTCCAATTTTTTTTTCTGTTTTTCTCTGATGTACATCACAGGAGACCACTTACTTTGAATTGAGTATTAAAGTTGAAACTTCAAAGCCATTGGTTAAAAATTAAAAAGCATGGTCCAGAATACCAGCTGTACTGCTAAGTCTTTGCTTTCAGGAAACATAATTTCTTTTATTCCTTAGCACTGATAACTTAAATTGCCATCTTCCCTCTCCCCACCAAAATAATTCTGAAATCTAGCACTGGGTAAGAAGCAAAAATGTATCACCTCTGGAAAATCAAAGCTTCAAACTTCCATTTTTCAATAACTGGGATACAATTAACCAATTACTTTTATTGTCTAACTCTCAGATTTTACCACCTTTTAAAAATGCTGTTATAAACATCAGTTGTAAGACAATGCTGTTTGCAGCTTGGCAGGTATTTAGTCTCTGGTGGCTGTGAGATAGGTCATTTATCTCTGCCTGAAAGCCCTTTGGTAGTATTTTGTATTTCCTGCCATTAGCAGTGAAGCTGCAGGTCTAGTCACATCCATTTGGACATCGAAGTCTGTTCTTCTAGTTCACCTTTGCAGCAGCTATTAGAATAAAAAATATCTTGGATTTTTGTCAGTGCACCAAAAATTTTTTCAGGGTTAGTAATCACAGTTCTGGCATGCTAATAAGAGAAACACGAAGACTGAAAGACTGGGTGTTTGACCTTTTATGACAGGAACTTGCAAATCATACTGTTACAAGCTTTGCTTGCTTACAGCTTCAAAGTAAATAGCTACAAAATGTTCTGCTATAATGCTGAACTATTTAAAAAATTAGTAGAGATTCAACTGCTGACAAAAGAGAAAATACTTCACAAAGGGGACATAGAGAAAAGCAAAGTGCAGAAAAGAAGCAATCAGAGAGGAAAGCTAACACTGGGAATGAAGTAAGAAGAGGGCTTTATGCGCTGGATATGATAAAGGCGGAACAAAGCAAATTAAACAACTTCACTCGAGTAGCCTACATTTTAATGAAGTACAAAGCTGTCAACAAAAGAGAAAATGGCACCAAATGTCAGCAACAGAATAAGCACAATATAAATCAGAACATATTTCTTCAGATAAAAGTTGCATAAACTCCATGAAACTTTCCCAATCAAGTTCTAAAACAAGAAGAAAAAGTCTGTAAGAGAAAATGTCAATGATAATAGACAGTTAAACAGAAAACAACAGTACTGGGACAGAATGAAAAATAAAATTATATCAAGCGACGACAAACTATAGAATGACCTGAATGAATGGCCCTGTACATGAGCCTCCAATTTTAGAAAAAATAAAAATTTTGTAATAGAACACAAGTCAGTGAATTGTTTTATGAAAAATTAAATGTTTATTGGTAGTGTATAAGTGAGTTCTGTGTAGTGTAACTCAGGTGCTTAGCAGTCTTCTCTTCTTCCACTGTAAATAAATAATGCCCTTTTGCATCTTTCCTGCATTTAGATGCTTTACTTCTTCTTTGGTAATTAAGAATAAGTTCAGTAACTTAATAGAGACAGAGGATCTTGGGCTTAGGTACCTGGAGTGCATAAACTTGTTTGCCATTTTCCACTGCCTAAAGAAAAATTTCACCCTCTTCTATTTTTTCCAAACATCCCACTTGTGTGTTTAGGGGAAAGTGTCTTCAGTACCATCTCCAGAAACTTTTGTCCTTTGTATAAAATCAAGATCTGTTAGTAAAAACTATGATGTCACAACCTGAGGTGTCTCCTTAGACTTGAGATCACCTCAGGTGGACATGCAGTGGTTTAAATCCTGTTCTTTCCCAAAGCTGCCAATGAGAGATTTCAGGAGACTGATTTCAAAGGCTTCAAGGATTGTTTATTGTTTCTTGTCTCAGAAACTCTGCCTGGCGAACAGCAGTCTTCTCCAGGATGGAATCTGCCTGATGATGGCAGGGCTTATCTTATATAGTCTAAATTACGTGCTAAATGTTAATAACAATTTTCTAATACAATACAGTCTTGTTAAATGGTCCAGCTCTGACCCCAATCTTAAAGTGCCAGCATGTCACCCAGCATGGATGACACGGAGAAGAAGGAGGAAGAGGTATCCACACCTCCAAATTCTCCATCTTGGCCATGTGTCCCTTATCACAAACATTCCCAAAAGTCTATTTATCTACGTTCTAACAACCTAATTTACACTTTACTAATCTTGGTGGCTTGTTTCCATTCCTTCTGTGTTGGTAATTTCCCCCAGGGGTGTGAATTCAGCACCTGAGACACCAGGGTCTCACTCAGGGGTCTTTGAGTCCCTTGCCAGGGGAGTTTTGAGACCCCCAAGGAGGCCAGAGGAATATTTTGGACTCCCACACTATGAAACATCCATAATCCATAATGGATAATCAACCTATGGATTATTTTAGCGTTTACTTATAGTATAAATACTGTATACAGAGGAAGGAAGGAAGGATTCCAGGAAGGATTCCAGGAAGGAAGGAAGGAAGGAATGAAGGATTCCAGGAAGGATTCCAGGAAGGATTCCAGGAAGGAAGGAAGGAAGGAAGGAAGGAAGGAAGGAAGGAAGGGAGGAAGGAAGGAAGGAAGGAAGTAGATAAAGGGGAATTTGGTAGAAGAAAAATATTACCTTGAAAGAAATGCAAGATTTTTTTTCTATCAAAAAGGAAAGAAAACAATTCAGATAAATGAAATTAGGTGTAATGCTACTGTCACAGAAACAATAGAATGATCACTAATCATTAGTAGCATGTTTGCTGCAGCATCATCAATATCTAAACAATGCATTATGTGTTTCTGCTGGCTCTGCAAATTTCAAGCTGGATTCTGAGGATAAAAAAAAAGGAGAAGATGTAAGAAAAAGAAGTAGAGAAAGTAAGAACCAAGTGTCCTGCATCAGTGTAATTCTTGAAATAGGAAGTATGTGTATTTCCCTGCCTGTCATTACAGCAGCAGTAACCAACCTAAAATTTCATGACTGCTTTTACTGAATTTGGCTGAGACAGAGTTAATTTTCTTCATAATAGTCAATATGAAACTGTGTTTTAAGTCTGTGATTAAAATGGACAATAATATTTTGAATATAGTAAGCAGTGCCTACCATCATATTCCATGCACTTGGAAGAGTGTATGTCCCCTCCCCTTTCCCCTCCTGGACTGCTCTATGCTGCAAGAGAAGGGCTCCACTAGGCCCAGTGTGGTAGTTTGGTAGTTCAAAAAGTCACTAATGGAATGGCAGGTATTCAAACAAAACAAAACTGACAATACTATATATCTATATTTATATATACATATATCTATACCTTTATATGTAGATATATATATATCCAGACATGCAGGAAATTCTTTAAAAGAAAATATACTTCAGGAAAGAATATCTTAGAAGCAAAAAAATCCTAAGCAATGCACAAGGTTCTTTGTCCAATAAGTACTTCAGCGTCTGGGAAAAAAAGCCTACATTTCTTTATAGAAGGCAGATGCTGCTGATTAATGTCCTGATTTAGGTACTCAAGAGATACAAGACCCTTTTTTACTCATCACTTCCTGTTGATCAGCCTGACACTGGGTTTTCTGATTCCTATTGCTAGACCTTCTCTCCATAAACTGAAGAGTTGAGACAGATCATGTGGGATTGTGAACTCTATAAGATGACAGGGTACTTAAACCCAAGTCACTAGAACCTCTCAACTCTCCTCTCCCCAATGTGTGCACTGATGGTGAGCAGTGACATAAGAACCATGAACATGTGGCCTTCCCATTATTTCCCCTACCTTTGACTGCTGGAAAATCCAATTCTCAAAGACTTATGCCCTATGAGTATAGTTCCACGGAATTCAACAGCAGAATTTACGTTTGTGTTTATTCAGTATATGGCCCCTTCAGGCTTTTCATCCACGGACAAATGCAGCTAAATAAGAATAACCAGAGTCACAGAGGTCCTGTGCTCTCTATGAAAGTTTTCTATGGTGATTTTTGTAGTCCAGCTCTGCCATTTTTGTTTAATTTCCATTGAAATTACTTTGTAATTTAAAGGGTGCATTTAAAGCCTTTTATTCATTGTGAGATTAGTGTGGACATTTAGACCCAGATCAACAAAGTACTCACCTAGAAATATAGGAAAGTTTATGAGCTCTAAGGATCTTGTTCACTAGATGGGAGGAATGTTAGCTGGTGCTACAGTTATTAATGGTTAAATTACCCTTGGGTAGTAGGTAGTAGGCAGCATAACTTTACAATCTGGTAGCTTTAAATTTCACGACTAATTGTAGCAGTGGGAGTTAGAATGCAGGTTGAAGACATAATGAAATTACCATAGGGAGGAACAGACTAATGAACTAAGTCCAACAAAAGTTATGGCTACATTACTGTCAACTTGAAAATCTGTAAATAACAACTTTGAAAACCGTTGAGGGCACTAGACAATGGGTTTTATGTGTATATAAGTATGAAATGTGGATTGGGAGGAATAATTGAGTTTGCTAGATTGTCAAGCATGTACTTGGAAAAAAAAATCACTTGGTCATCATTTAATCTTCTTTGCACACCTTTTTCATCTTATTTGCATTTTTAATGCAATTCCCCACAGAATATCTCTTCAATCATACTGAATTGGTTCGTGTCGAGCAGTTAATGCATATACAACTTTGCAAGTCTTTTAATACTTCAGCAAAAAACTTAGAGGAAAGCATAAAAAACTCTTTATGTTTTTGGCACTTGTAATTTCAGAGTCAAACTTTCCCACTTTTATTCAGAATTCTGAAATCTTGGTTTGTTCAATAGCAATTCTAAAGCAGCTTTTTAATGAACTGAACTGCTTTAAACTAAATTATTTTCAATTAGTAAAATACAGATGAGAGAATCCAGTGCTTTAGGAAATGTGACCGAAAACTGATCCCTGTGGATGTCTTTTCTCCCAGGTATTTTAATGTGGATTTATAGGTTTGTTTTTAAAGTTCCTGTTCTGTGGAAATGTCACACGAAAATCAAATATGTTTCTTTGTCTGCTGCAGAAGTTTGAAAGAATGGCATTTTACCTTCCAAAGGAGGCCACAGCCTGTACTTGTTGTAGAAGCATTTGATGAGACTCTTATAAGATCATCTTCCTGTGTATAGTGAGGTTTTTTCATGGATTAGCACTTGAATCAGCTACATCAGCTGTACCAGTTTCACCTATATAAACAATATTATTTTCTGCTTTGTGCAGACCTGGGTATTGCCTAGCCTGTGGATTGTTCTAATAGTGGAAATCCCATTAGTTTACCAGTCAACCTGTGCCATCAGATCAGTCCATCTAATCTAAATTATTTCCTAATATCTTTTCTTTTCTGTAAGTTTGTTTATTCTTGTCCTGTATGTCACCATAATAACGGAATAACTTATTTTCCCTTTGTTCCACAGCTTTTAACACAATTACATCCACATTCAGTTTTGTCTTTATGTTAAAAAGATGTCCAGTCTTCTTTTTCCATGTTTTCTGAACCTCTGACCACCTATTGATCACCTCTCTAAGCTGTATCCAGTTAATTCCCACCTTAGACTGCAGTAACCGAGGCTGGTCAATTCATGAAGGCTGTGCCCCTGATAATTAGAGCAGGGAACAGGTAATTAGACTCAGATCTGCTACCTAGTGGTTCTTTTGCATCCTGTCCCCTTTTTCCTATATCTATTTGGCTGTTGTTGGACAACTGGAATATCTTGCACCAATTTCCAGTATTTCACCTGTACATTGTCCTGCAATTTAGGTGCCATCTCCTTTACCTTTGTGCAGGTTCTAAGCATCCTCTGCCCCACTATCAACGTCATTAATGAAGTCATTGAATGGATTCTAACTAAGTGTAGGATCTTGTATTTCCCCCAAACCTTCTGAATTTCATTATGCTAACTGCTGTCTAGCTACAGTTATCTATGACTATCCAAGTTGTTTTGTACCTACCATCTAGCAATTAAATCAATTTGAGCTTTCTGGTTTATTATGGGCCTGTATTATGACATGGAAATATATGATCTGTATTGCCTCTGCAGGACATTTGTAAATAGTTAGCTCAGATTTTTCTCCGAACTAAGCACAAGCTGGTTATATTTTTTAGTCCCATTTTGCTTGCTTTTTAGTTTTTTTTTTTTTTTCTATGAACACTACAGTTACTGCATTGACTAGCACTATCTTTATTATTTTCCACTCCTTTAGTGTTTAACTCCTCATTGATGATTTCACAAAGAGAATGATTCTATGAGTTTTCAGATAATTTTTTAAGTATCTTGGGTAGAAATCCATCATGTCTCAAGGTTTTGAAAATACGTAATGTAGATGTTACCTTGTAAACTTTTCCTTCCCTTTTCTGGGCTGACACCATATCTTTGTTACCCTTAATTAAACTACCTTTAATAAGATAGTTACATGCTTTCATTTAAATGTTTTTATGAGACTGTTGGGGTTTGGTTTTTCTTTTACCTGTTGCCTGTGGAATTTTTCCCATTGAGTTGCTAAAGACACACTGATGGCTGTTGGGACAGTGGAGGGGGACACAACCCCTCTGATGTTTGGGAGTTTCTCTTGGAGGAACAGAAACACTGCAAGATTAGAAGCAGGTAAAAAGAGAGTGGGAGCTCTCACTCGCTCTCGGCTTCGGATGAGGACAGTCACCCCTACCATCGCCATAACCCAGCCAGGAGCTGCCTCTTCTTCTGCTGCTGGACCCCGCACCCCTGCCCTGCAGGCACATCCTGCCATTTCGGCTTGCTGCTTCCCAAAGTCCTGCTGGGGCACCGGGACCGACACTGCCCCAGGGTTCATGAGGCAAAGCCTCTCTTTCCCATCCCTTCCCGCCTTGGACACAGCCGCCATCACCGTCTGCTCCCCGAGCTCGCGCCACAGCGCCCCCTGCAGCCACGGGGGAATCATCGCATCTGCCCTGCCCGCCGGGAGCCACCAGCGCCCCTGCCGGCTGTGACGGGAACTGCACCTAAGGGAACGTGCCCGCGGCTGCGAGGATGGAGCTGGGTTCCTGTTCTGCTTGTTAGTAATTCCATAGCTGGTGGTGTTGTTTTGTTTGTCTTGTTATACATACTAGTAAAGAACTGTTATTCATATCCCCATATCTTTGCCTGAGAGCCCCTTAATTTCAAAATTGTAATAATTCAGAGGGTGGGGAAGGCCCTGCTTTCCCTAGTAGCCATCTGTCTTTCAAACCAAGACAGAGACTGACGAACAAATGTGCAAGAAACTTTTCAGCTTTCTCAACATCCCCTGTCACTTTCCCCCTCACCCACTTATTACCAAATTAACACTTTCCCTGAGGTTTTTCTACATGTGAGTACCTTTGGTAGACTTCGCATTTCAGTCAGTCATCCCAGAATTTTGCCAAAAACTAGTATGACTAACTAGACTGAGACAGTTTCCACAAAAAGTGGTTAGGAGGTGTAGTGGGAAGATATTCAGAACTGGTTAATATTAAATTTCCTTGATAAAACATTTATTTTATAATAGTGGTGAGTCATACAAAACATGGTTAATAATTTCTGCTTTATTTTCAATTTGAGTCTTTCTAAGTTGAGCTTCCAGTTAATAATCCTCTCTTTGGTACACCACCTTTGCTGGATTAACTGCCAGCCTTTTCCTTCTGTAAATGCACTTGTAAGCTGTGATGACTTCAATTTGCATTTCACCTTTGAGAAGAGTCTGAATTCTCCTTGCAAGTGTCTATCTCCAACAGTATATCTATAAACCTGTCTGGTTTTATTCACTGTTTCCTACTGATGTATGTCCTAGGATATAATTAGTCAGTTCTATGATGGCTGTTAAAGGGGTGGTCAAGGTGGTAAAATGTGAATGTCCAGGGTTAAAAAGAACTGACTAGATAAATGTATGAGGAGATAGGAGGTTGTAGCTGTTTTTCTGGCTTGGTGCTTTCCAACCCCAAGCCTAACAGCTTCAGGCCCAGATTTCTCTGGACTTGGTCTGCTATGCTGAGTGTAAATAGTGTAAATTTTTTTTTTCTTTTTGAACATCTGGGTTGAATTAATTTTTAATTTTTTTGGTAATACTTGTTTTAAAATTAAATTTAATTAGCATTATAAAGATTTACAAATTGTTTTCTTGTTTCCATTTAATTCTCAGTTTGTGATTGAGCCTGTCTGAAGACTTTGTTTTGACACATATCCCTGAAATACAAAAAAAAAAAATTCAATTTCTGAATTTATGATTAAATTAATAAAATATATAGTAAGAAAGCATACAGATGTATAAAAGCATAAATGAAGGCATTTTTGAAATTCTAATTCCTACACTTGAAAAATATGATGATGTTATGATTTTAAGGGGATTCTTTTAGTCCTCTCCTACCATGTTCCTTGTAGCATGTATATTTAGGCATTGTGTACAGCCTATATGATGAAAATTTTGGTTTTAGGTAAATTTAGAAAAAATGTGAGGCCCTAATTCAGGATCAAGTAAATATTAAGAAATTAATGAAAATAATGATATCCCCTCCCCAACTTCGTATTCATTATCACTGTCATAGCTGTCCAGTTCAGTACTAACTCAAACCATCTATATTTGAATTAGCATCTCCAGTCACCTTAGTTGCAATGCAAGTGGTCAGACTGCAAGAACACATATGGAATACATGTGGAATACACAGCTGATGGCTCAATTGGCAACAGAACACAGTTGCACTATCCCCTTGGAGTACATGGTACTCCTGTGCAGTACTAAGTTAATCAGGAACATGCTGCTGTCATTATTTCCCTGCTGGCTGATCCTTTTTGAATTTAAAGACCTATTTAACCTGAGGTGGAAATTAATGTAAGTACATGAGAATGGAGTTCTCAATGAAGTATAACTCTTCCTGTGTCAGAAGCTAGCATTGCACTGAAAACAAGAGCATGAAGCAGTCAAGCACTTCAGTAATACTTACGCCTCCACTAGCCCTCAATTTCTGTTTTACTTTATTCTACCTTTTTCATACAATAAAATGCATATTCAAAGCAGGGAGCTAAGATAAAAGTGAAAAAAAGCACTAGAATCTCCACTTTGTATAAGATTTTTTTTCCTAACAAGCTTAGTCTTTGATCATTTTCCATTTGATCAAAGAGAGCTTTGATGCTCTTTGAAGATGTACTGAATTATTGAGATAAAGATATAGAATTTGATTCACATTTTCATCCAAAGAAAATAAGCAAAAGAACTGGACTAGGAGTTTGTAGTAGATGTGTCTAAGGATATACAAATAATTGGTAAAAAACCCCCAAAAATATAAAGAAAAATGGACTATAATCTACTTAAAAGCAAAAGTTAACAGTGGGAAAGAAAACCAGATGTATAGCATGTTCTTTCTAGAAAATGTGTTTCTAACTGCCAGTCAAACTGTGATAAATGTCTTCGACTTGGAAGGCAATTTATGCTTGTGAATATCAAAGTGCAAAATGTATTGCAGATCCATGCCTGAGCAATACTTACCACAGCTGGAACGCTTTACTCTAAGGAATGCTAGAAAAGAAGGAATAAAAATCTAGGAAAAAGCAAGTATAGTTTTAGCTCTCCATGTTTTATGTAGTGTTTCATAGTAAGTGAGGTGAGGTTTTTTTCTGGTGGGTTTTTTTCTTGTTTGATCACAGAAGTGGAAAAGTTCATACTTATTTCGAAAGTCATCAAAATGAATATACGGAAATTCTGTAATCTGGGCTTAAGCTCGTGGTTTTGGGCCTTTAATGAAATACTTCAGTTTCATTTTAGAGGGTGGATGGTCAAAAGCTGCCAAGAAACTAAGCCAAATTTCAGAGTACAAATTCCTTTGTTGTTGTTGGGGTTTTTTATATTTTTTTTCCTTCAGCTTTCTGTTTTGCCCTTAGAAATAGCCCAGAGCTAGTAAGTGCCAGCAAAGTCAGATAGAAAGACTGGAAAGACTAAAATCTGCATTTAGTCTGGAGAGAAAAAGACTGCTATTCATGTATACATTTTGATAAACTTTTGTTGCAGAACATTTATTTAATGAATACTTTGTCTCACTTGTAAATATTGCTTTAAAGATGAAGGAACTTTTGAAGGTAGTAGCCAATTATTCCTGTTTTCAGGAGAATGGTTGCAGTGTTGGAGCTGTTGCTACCCTAAAACAACTTTAATGATACTTATGTTTTAGGTCTCTGTGATTTGATTGGACTAAAGTTAGTCAAAGTTCCAGTACTAAATCTTTTCAGCAAAATCCCTTCCTTCAACTGAGATTTCAATGATTTTTTTTTAAAGTGCTATGAAAAGTTGACAAGTCTTCATAAATTCAAGCTGATGTTTATTGTAGATGGTAGAATAAGATTCATGTAAAACAGCTTGTCAGGTTAATTTGGCTCTGACCTAACCAGGCATGAAGAGAGGCAAATGAGATCCATGCTAAAAAAAAAAAAGTAAACGAAAACCAGATGACTAGGTCTTGAGCATGAAAAAGACTTCAACAACAAAGACTACACCCAGAGAAAGAAGGAGAAAGATGTTTCATATTCAAGGGAGGGAGCATTTGAAAACATGCTTTATTTGTGCCACCAGTGCATAGAGTAGAAGAGCTTAAAACAGAAAGAAGAACAAAGTTGACTCCTACTCCATCTGCCTAGCAGAAAACATTATTAGAAGCAGCGTCAGATGATGACTCAGATAATTTTTCAGGTCTTTTATATCTCCCCAGAAAATTAATTGACTTCCTAACTCACTGAAGTCATCTTTACCACCTTAATGTTCTTTTTAAAGAACTCTTGGAATAGCAGGGGCATTCCAGAAAGTTGGGAAAATGGTAAATTTTGAATTACATGGATCATGTGCAATTGCCTCACTCTAGATTCACATCAATACATTAACAAAGTAGAAATGTTGTAATATTCACACATGTGAAGTGAAGCATCATTTACGAATAAGAAACACTGAAGATTTTAGAGTGAGGAAAGCTTCAACCCTGAGAACACTGTAAGAACTATTAGTATAAGTAAATAAAAAAGACCTCCAATACCGGGCTCTGTCTAAAAAGGTTAATATAATTCCTACATATTTAAAGGGAGTAAGACTGAGAAGCCATTCTCCATCTGTCTACACACTGGTAAAATCAAGAGTAGGATATTCCATACAGTGTGATAGACTTAAAATGGATATTTTATGATTAGTACAGGTGATTAAAATCCCCTACTATAGTTATTTAAAGTGACAGAAAAACTGTTTGTCATTGAAAGAGGTCAATTTTAGGGATGATACTTACAGAGCTTGTCCATCAGAATTTCAATCCATATGAATTCTGAAGTTAATTATTAAGTCATGGTATATTGCTGTGCTCATAGTATTTTCCAGAATGAAAATGCATCTCTTTTATTTTAGTTGAGTAAGTCTTAATTTTCAAATTATGATAGGAATCTTTGTTCATATCCACTGATAAAGAGCTTATGCAAGTTAAACTTCTCTCTGTTTTGGTCATTTTTTTCTCCTCCTGTGGCTTTGCCTCCGAAGGCAATGCTCTGGTTGCTTCTGAGACTTGCTTTTCCATTGTCATAGGTTAGATGTTAAAATGCTCTGAATGATTTCTTGTTTAGCTATATTTTATGAAGAATGAACTTTCCTTTTGTTTTGTAGTTTAAAAAAGGAATGAACAGGAATCTAGAAAGCTAGACTCTGGGAATATTAAATAAAAGAACAATCAATAACAACTGTAAAATATTAGATTGAAGAAATGGAAAAACTGTATCCAAAAGAATAATATGATACTTTCATAGAAAATATCTGTTACCCTCTCTCAGATACTTTACTGACATGGTAATGACTTTTTCTACTTTTTTTTAAAAAACCTCTAAATATTTTATATATGAAAATAAATTAAAAAAAAAAGACAGATTCACTTGACATTTAGAATGCTAAAGAAAACTTTAATAAAACTGTAAGATACTTTCTGGAAAGATATTTTACATGAGAAATTATTGAATAATGTAGTTGAAATTAAAATTACAGGAAAATATAAAACATGCAGATTTTAATTTGCAGTACAAATACATTGCCATGTAAGTGTGTTCTATGCCATTGGGGCTTTTTAATTATTGTATGGCAAATATTCTTTGTTTTTGATGCAAATCCCAGCAGAGTCTTTTTCCAGTTACTTCAAAGGATTCAGGGTAAAATGCAAGCCTCTGCCCTGCATTGGATCAACAATGATAAAGGAAAAACTTCCTATAGGTAGATCACTTATTAAGGGTCAAGAAACAGACGAGAGAGTAGTCTTGGGCCAACGGAATCTGCTTAAAGCTAGGAAGCATGGATATCAAGCATTCTCAAAACCAGTAACAATATGTACAGCTGTAGAAAAACATTTACTACCCAGGTTTGGAGAATGACAGCTGCTTCTAATGGAATCACTCACATTTAAATGATTTACTGTGGTATTCTGGTCACTTTTGTTTCTGAATAGAAAAAACATGCATATTCATATTTAGATGTCCTCAATGGCAATGATGTTTCTTGTCTGCCACAGAAAACCTATATGAAAGAAGAGCATCCATATCCTTATTACAGTATACATTTATTTCCAGTTTACAAAATTATTTCTTTTGTGAAAGAATTTTTTTTGTTGTTGTTGGTGAAACAAAACTTACAGTGTCTCAAGGTTACAGTCTTATCACTGTTCTCGAAGTTCTGTATATATGAAGCAACATTGATGCAGTGGCTGTCCTGTTGAAAGTAGATCTATTGTTTCTTCTGATATATGTCTGCAAAAGTGTCAACTATTTGACTCTCCTACTGTATTAAAAGTTTTCATAGAGCCAGATTCCAAAGGCTTCAGCTTCTTGTTACTGTCCAGTTCAATTTATCAAGCACATTGAAATGACAAGTGCAAGACGGAAAGTTCTCATTGCCCTTGGGCTGGCAAAAACCAGTCTGGTCATCTAAAAGAATCAGAATAAGGTTTGTAGCTGGATATTACAGTTTCATTTGGTGATTTTTTTTTAATTTGTGAATTGTTTTGCACATAGCTTGATCCATAAGCAGAAAAACAACTTTAGGCTGGAAAATGAAAGAAAGTCCTAGAATATTCTGAATGAAGATATATGTGCTCAATCCAGGACACTGAATTTATCACAGACACAAATATTTTTGATTGGAAAACTCCCCATAAACCATTTTATTCTTGTTAGGACGTCTTCAGGTCTCTAAGTAACTGACTAATTCCTTGAAGGTGGGCCAGGCAGATATAAAAACAGGTTTATGTGGTTAACCATAGGAATAAATTAGTATAATAATTGCCAGGTTGGTTCTGGGCCTTTGTTCCCTTTAGGGGTGGGTAGAGCTTGGGGAAAGAGGATAAAGCTAAAAGAACTGAATGTTTTAAAATTGGTTATATACATTCTAGGCTGAAATATAAAATGTATGTTTCTTAGCCTTATATTAATGAAGTAGCTAAGGTAACATAACTGTTTCTTTTTGAAGAAAAATCCTGCTTCAGCTACAAAAAAAGGCACTAAATAAGACTCAGAGCATGATCAGGTAAGTGCTTGAGTGCCTGATATGCTGATTTTAAAAGTTCAGCTAAGACATGTAATTAAGTGTATGATTCTGCTGCAGTGTAAATTAAAATAGAGGACAATTTTGTGAACCTATGTACAAAAGTATATTCCAGATTTTAGAGGTACAGGATTCCCCTACTTTGTTTGAGGAAAATGTTATCATAGAATAACAGAATGGTTTGGGTTGGAAACCAAAGAACATTTGCTTCCAAACCTCCTGCCATGGGCAAGGACACTTTCTGCTAAACCAGGTTACTCCAAGCCCTATCCAACCTGATCCCGCATATTTCCAAGGATGAGACAGCCTCAGCTTCTCTTGGCAGCATGTTCCATGATGTTATTTTCTGAAGAGTGGAGGATTTCTTCTTGATCTATAACCTAAATCCACCTGCTTTCAGTTTGTAATTGTTAGACCTCATCCTATCCTATCACTACGCTCCTTGGTAAAGAGTCCCTGATAAAAAATGTTTGTGGCTTTTCCTGCATAAGGAGTTTTATTATTTTCCATGGTGGGACACCCAAGGGGCACGCTGCAGAGCATTTGATAACAGAGTTATCTTTTCTTCCTCTTCCCTTCTCCTTACTACATAGCTGGATGGAAAAGTCCACATATCAAGCTTAAACACTGAAACTAGAAAAGTAAGAGTAAGAAAGGTAGCAAGTTGATACAATTGCAGATTAATTCCCCTCTGGAGTTCAAGAAGAATTGGGAACATAGCTGTGCTCTTATATAATTTTCTTCCTTTTCTGTTCCCACGGTAGTAGTACTTTTTGCTGCCTCTTGCTACTGACTGCTGAGGAAATTTTAAATCTGTGTGTACATTGTTAAATCTCACCAGCAGAGGTTTGATCTTTAAAACAGAAGCCCACATACTTCCAAGTGATGTGTATTGCATACACATACAAATGAATTACAGTAGAAATAAAAATAATTCAAACATTTTAAAGATGTCTGTAATTTGAAGCTCAGAATGACTATAATAAAATTGTGGGTCTCCTTTGTTAAGAAAACACCCAGATGGGCTCACCATCTACACTCCATATGGCACTTAGTCTCTGCTCTGCATCCTGCTGTGCTCACAGTATAATCCATATGGACCTTACTTGATTGGTTTCCTGTTTCTGCAACACTGACTGTCCATGGCTTTCCATCAAACATGCATTTACTGCTGAAAGAACACATTATATGTGGTGATTTCCTAGACTGCTGGAAATGTGAAAGCATTAATTGTTTGTGTGTTGATCTATGCTGTGGCTTTGGCCATTAGTGGTGAGGCAGAGTGCACATATATAAAGCTAACGTGCAGAATTTTTGTCAACTTATGAGTAAGCACTCATATGCACCCTCTAAAGACAGCTAGCAAGCATTTTTCTGTTCAAGCAGCGTGCTTATAGGATGTAAAAAGAAGGGCTAGGACCATGGAGCAAGGCCATGGACAGATATCAAGTAGCTTTAGCTCTGAGCAGGGTATAGAATTGAAGGGGAACTCTGCAATTGCTAGGGTGTCAATTGCATGTGCATAGATGAGAGACAAAAAGAGCAAAGGAAGTGCAAGTGCCACTCTGTCAGGATTTTCAGTTTTCAAGGTGAATTAGCAGTGCTTGTACACTGTAAGCTGAAAACATGCGATGCAACTCTAAAACAGGGTTTACACCTGAAGATTCCAGGTCATAGAAATTCCAGCTTTAATGCTCGCTAGATGTGTGCTTAAAAAACCTACCAGCAGCTCACTAAGTATTGACACAAGTTGTAGGAGTTCATCTCACAATCATATCTTGCTAGTGTTCATAGGAAAGTACAACTTTGATGTTATCAAATTGCTTTGAAAGCTACATTTAGTTCTGATTGTCCTGATTCTAAAGAGATTAAGCAAGAGGATGCAATGCTGTGTGATGAAAGACCATAGGAACATGGCAGACAGACTACAAAGATAAAAAAGTGGAAAAAGGGAAAGGCCTAATGACTATATGGTAGCGATTGAAAAGGATAAAGAGAAGGAAAAGGGTTTTTTTGATGTATCTTTTGTTGTAGTGAACCATGCTAAAAAGCATTCTTTTGAACATATTGCAATTATCCTGTGGAACACTGTCCTTTAACATTTCTGTAGCAAAAAAAAGCGAAAAAGTGTGGTATTCAGTAAAGAATCAGATAATTGTACTGATGATGAAAACATGCAACCAATTTCTGAATGTTATATAGATTATCTATAACTATACATTTAATTTTTTTTAAAATGTGAAAGTATATGTCTGTATCTTATAGAAATTTACCTAGCTGCTGGCCAGTAAGATTCAGGATTATGCTTGTCATATAAATATATATATATACACACAAGCATGTGCACACATACACACATTTACGTTTATGTATTTATTTACTTACTTACTTATCTATCTCTCTCACAAAAAAACTCTCAGCAATTTTGGCATCTTCCTTGAACTGTGCATAGTAAAAAGCAGCATATGGGAAGCCTTGGGACTGGTGGTACTACTGAAAATTCATAAAACATAGGCATGCCGAAGGACAAAGGGAGAAATCAACATATTTTTGGCAGTCCGTATCTCTTGTACATGGTAATGCTTATATAAGGCAAAATATATATTGTGATAAAATATACCCTATTACATCCTTTATTTTTATTGCTGTCATGACAGCTGATAAACTCAAACTGCTGATTGTGTCTGGTTTAGTGACAACTTGTAACAATTTCTCTTTATTTCTCTGCTTTTTGCCTTTATCCTTTTTCCCAACTCCAAGAATAGTTTAAACAAATTACCACTATAATCTACATCACAAGTTCTCACTGGGCATATTTTCAGATATACTATATTCATACCTATAGATTTAAAGATGTAGATATGGGTTTTTTCAGGCACCAAATTTGGTTGTACTCTGCACACAGTTTTATGTGCACCCTGTCAGCCACTGTATAATCACCACAGAAACACAGAATTGATGAGATTGGCACCTTTGGATCATCTGGCTGAAACTCCATCTCAAGGCAGGGACACGTAGGGCTGTTGCTCAGGGCTGTATCTGATCAGTTTTGAACTCTGCCATGGCAGATTTCACACCCTCTCTGGGGAACCTGTTGGGGAAAAAAACCCTTTTTTTTAAATTGTACTTAAATAGATTTTTCTGTTTTAGTTTGTGCCTTCTTATCTGGTCATTGGGTTCCATGAGGAAAAGTTTGGCTCCATTTTCTTTACTTCCCCTGTCAGGTATTTACAAATATCAAAAACATCTCCTCTGGCCCATTTTTTCTTCAGTTTAAGTAGTCCTAGAACTTTCAGTCTCTCTTTGTATGACAGATGGTCCAGTCCCTTAATCATATTTGTTGCCCTTTGCTGGACCAGTATATCCCTGTCTTCTGTTGGAGACCAGACCTAGGCACAGTACTCCAGATGCACCTCACTAGGCTGAGCAGCCCTCCCACTTCTGGCAGTGTTCTTCCTAATACACTCCAGGAGGTTCTTGGCCTTCTGTGACACAAGGGCACATGGACTTTGGTTGATTTTCAACTTGTGCAACAGGACTCCAAGATTCTTTTTGGCCAAGGAGTTTCCCAACCAATCTGCAGCATGTACGTGTGCTATTCCTTTGCAGGTGCAGGAATTAATTTTTCTGTTTGTCGTACTTCATGAGATTCCCATCAGCCTGTTGAGATCCCTTTGACTATCAGTAACACTTTGTGGTTTATCAGTTGCTTCTCTCAGCTTTTTGTGTTTTTTTATCATGTCCAAACTTGCTGAGCATGTATTCTATTTCATTATCTAACTAATTAATGAAGATGTTAAACACTATTTGCCCCTTCGGGTACACTACATATGTCTTGGACTGCTGTTGTCCTCTTGTCTTGTTTCTCCAGGAGATACTGGGGTTATACAAGTTTCCCATGAGTATCATGGCTTGAAAAAGTGAAATTATGTGAAGATTTTGTCTGCATTTTCCTAATCAGACGTCCTTTAATAAGCACACACAATTGTCCAACCACTTTGGTCTGACCTCTAACCCTGACCTGTAAGGTCTCAGCTAGCTCATCATTTATCAGAGGGAAGATCTTCATGTATTCACTCCCTTAAAATGACTCTCCCTTTGTGCCATCCTGGCCTGTACTTTAATGTCCCTAAAGTGGGACATGTCTCCATCCACTGCAGCCCTTCAGTTGTGTGAATTCTTATCACACCTCTAGGATGCTTTCACAGCCCTGCAGCTGCACACTGACCTCTATTTCCTCATTTGTTCCCCGTGTTTCATGTGTTATTATACAGGCACTTCAGAGAGACACCCAGCCATGCTCATTTCTCAGAAAAGGTACAAGTCTGTTCCCCATGATACTGTCTTTGCCGGCAGGTACTCCTTTATTTCTGTGGCTACACTTGAAATGGAATCCCTTTCAACATTTTTTTCTTTTTTTCATAATAAGGATGTTCCAGTCCACATCACCCTGGAACCCTTGCTTGGCAACCTAGTCCACCATTTCCTCATTTAATTACAGGCTGCAGACTTTGTCCCATTGTTCCTACTTTAAAGCTCTTCCCATTTGCCTGCACAACCTGATGACAAAGACGATTTTTTCCCTCTTTGAAAGGTGGGTCCTCTCTCTTTCCAGACTTGAATAGTCCCACGATCACAATAAAGCTGGCTGTTCACCCACGGAATCAGTGAGTCCTGGTCAGGGCCAAGGACACAAACTCTGAGTGCTGATCTCTCATCCCTGCTTGTTTACTTGGGAAGACAAACCTTCTGTCAGTGTGCTCTTCTTGCTACCCCAGCCTCAGCAAGAGGGTCTGGCATCCCTGCAGACCCAGACCTGAGGAGATGCATCTGTACTGAGTTGGGGCCCCAGATGTGCTGAGTAAGAGCTCCATGGGATGGGAACTGAGCCCTGCAGTGCATCTCCACTGCTGCTGAGCAGCGCATGTGCTGCTCTCCCCAGAGTTTCTGCCCCCACTCTGTGCCCTTCTGCATGAGCTGTAGCCTCTGTTACACCACGACCCATCACCAGAGCAATGAATTTCCACTCTGAATTAGCTGGTACCTAGATATTTGTAACTCTGCAATTGTTTGCTTCACCCTGCTTTATTACAGTGTCAGAAAAATCCTTCGTGGTTTAACAGCGGGCGGCCGTATTGTTTATTCAACAATAGATTAGGCCTGGAGAAGGAAAGGTGTGAGGGCAGGAATTAGGTACACACAATTTCAAATACCAGCAGAATGTCAGACTTTTAATAATTTGATCAAAGCCAGAGATGTGTATTAGCCTGTTCCATATTAAGGGAGATGTGACCTGGACAGAAAATAATTGAAAAGGCGTTAGCAAAAATCAAATAATATCTCTAGGGTTTTTGTTGGGTTTTTCTCTCACTTTGTTTTCTTTCTTAGGCTATATAGACTCACATTTTAGTGTCTATGGTGTTTTCTTTTACTGTAATTTGAGATGCAAAGTCTTTATTTACTAGTGCAGAAATAGTCTTTAAAATGACATTTTGCCACCGGCATCAAGAAGTATTTATATACACTGATTACCAGCCACTGTCTTTTTAATGAGAAATGGGATGTCATTTTTCATTGTAGCAGATTCTGCTGTCATTGTTCTGAACTCTATTTTTAGCAACTCCATGACAAATAACTGAACACAACAAAGTGAATAGTTGGATTGCTCCCAGATGAGAAAATCTTCAGAAACCTTCACCAAACCTCCAAAATGGTTATCTCTAAGGAATAGAGAGCTACTCTAATTTTTTTTTCCTAACGTATAGGAAACATATAGTAACAGCATATTAACAAACTTCATTAGATTCTAATTAATTATTTTGAATGTTAACATTGCATTTAAAAATGAAAAAAAAAAAAAAGTAGATCTATTCATGCCATGAGGTTGGTGAGGCAAAAAGTTCTATGAATGTGAAATCATTTCACATGTTATGTAGTTCCAAGTGCTACCAGAAGCAATGAATGAAGCCTGAAGTCCCAGAGTAATTTTTTTCCTCCCAGGTACATTTAGGCTCCTTCATTCTAATTAACACATCGTGACTCCAGCTGTCTTTGAAGTGCATGTAAATTCAGACATTGATGTTATTAGGTTCACTGCTGGACCCTGAGTAACTGAAATAATCTGGAAAACTGCAGTCATCACCATGAATATTTCCTAAAAGTAAATTACCTGGACATTTCTATAGAGTGGACACTGTATTGACCTTGCAGTAAAATGAGATGATGGTAGCAAGTCTAGTCTAGTCATGTCTGGTGCAGCATAGCTCTTGCCATTAGAGTTTCTCACAGGTTGAGTTTTTGTCCTACAAAGGAATGAAATGTTCCTTTGTTTACCTGAGCACCAGGTAGAACTGTGACCTGATGATGATCCTTGTAAAGTGAGAAAGGACTGATTTTAGGGTTTTTATGACCTTTGAGTTTGTTTGTGATTTCTTTGCCCCCTTTCCTTCACAGTTCCATAGCAACAAGGTTTGAACCAACTATTCACTTCATCACTGAAAGAAAAAATTCAGAGAACAAGAAAGATAAATAGTACTGAAGTCCATAAGTCTGATGTTCATGACAAACATTGAAAATTTATGAGGAACTACGTTTGTATTTCATAAGTTTACTTTATAATCTGTTTTTGTATACAGGAAGGGAATATGCTGTTGTTTAAATGATACAATATACTGGTGCTTTATCTTCTTCATTGCAAAGACTTATATATAGTATAATTTTTGTCAGGGCACAATTCTGATATACACTACAGTTAGATACATAATTATGCCTATTGAAACTCAGTGGGATGAAAGATTAGGTCAAATACTCCTCTGAAGTGGAATTTTCTTATTAATATCTGTTTTAATCATTGATTATCAGACTTTCAAAAAAGGTCTAAGTGGATGTGGATTCATGCTCTTGCTGCATACATGTTTTGACAACTGAGAACTTATTTAGTTTTACCTTATTTTATAGTGACAAATATGGATATATATTTCTTTGATATATATTTGTTGCTATGGGTAAGCTTCAGAATTTTCATGTTTTCTTGCATGTAATGTAACCATACAAGGTTCATGAAGATGAAAAGAGGAAAATGTAGCAAGTACTTTAAACACTTACAGTGAGTGTTGTAAAAATATGTGAGGTAACTGTGCCTGTTAACTGACACCATTAATTACTACTGAAAGAGGTAAGCAAGAGTTGCAGTAAATGCAGGAACTTGTGCTTGGAAAAAGGAACCACTCATCAAAGCAGAACTTTCCTTAGCTTTAGTGCCATCCTGACAGAACTTCAGTTGTGCTATTAAGGAATATGGAATATTTGCATGTTTGAGCTGAATATCTCAACATATAAAAGGTAAACTGGAATGAATGAATAATATTTAGATACAGATCATAATGTTTTCCAATCTAGTGACAGGTCTAGAACTCTTCTCTGAAAAGAAGCTTCTGTAGTGGGAGAGTAGATTTTCTCGCTATGGGGCTCTTCACTGTTCAAAGTTAGCAAGTGATGTTGCTGGCTTTTCCTCACAGCTGTTGGGAGCAACAGACAGAAATGCAGAGACTTTTATCACTTCAGGTTCTTTCTTGAAACATTTGAGAGGCTGGGTGCAGTGAAAAAACCCTTGTACATATGGAAGGGCTAACACAACCAAACTGTAGCAGTCATGATGCTGATAGGTTGCTCCATGTTTGGTAAAATGTAATAGAAGTCACATTATGGTGCCTCCCCTCAGCCACCATGCAGTGGGAATTTTCTGTAATGTTGAAAGTGTTTTCATAGAGAGATAAAACGTAATTAAGCAACACTGGGTTTGAAATTAATTTGACAACAACTCAGATGTTTCTCAATACTTTGTGTTCCTCATTAGTATGAAAATCTGCAGCCTTTACCACATTTACATTCATCTGAGGAGTATGTAATGAGGGAAAGTAGCAAGAAAACATATAAAAGCTGTCTGTACAGCAATGCAATAGCAGTTAAGAAATATAATAAAATGAACACAACCACCTAGAATTAAATTCTACTTAGAACGATGGATTGTGGCCATTCACAGAATTTGATCTAAGCTCTTGACTGCTGGTGAGTACAGACTATTCAGCAACAGACAGATAAACTTCATAGATCCACCTGTCTGCCAAAGTGGTCCTATTCAAAGTGCTTTCCTATACGATGTTCAACTGATCATCTGAACCAAACATTTTACTTTGAGCACCAAAATGGGTGCTTTATTTATTGACCATGGAGATCCCTCATCCCTCTCACTGGCAATAATGACCTTGTGAAAATATGTTATTTTATTTTTCTGTATAGGAACAGAATCAGGAAGAAAGAAATTAGCCATTGGGTCATTGACTGCGGTGCTTCACAGCTGTAGGCAAGCATTAAATACAGTGGTTTCCAATCCCTTCTAGCAAGGTAATACAACTGCCATCTCTTCATCACAAAACTGGAAAAAAAATTAATTTTGATTTGGGTTGTTTTTTTTTTTCTCTTCGTCATGCAGACCTAATCAAAATATTTTATTTTCATTGTTTCTGGAAAGCTTTGACTTTGTGTTGTGGAACTAATCACAGTCCACTTTAACCTTACTGACTTCAGAAGTATTGTTAGGAATTATGGTAGTATTACATTAGTCCAGTAGTTCAGACCACAGCTAATATACCATTAGAAAATTGTTGTCTGCAGTTCAAGAAATACACAATGTAATACTGTGTTTCACAGGGATTTTGCAATAGCTTATAGCCCTTAGAGTTCCACTTAAAATTTTGCAAAGGAAAAAAAGGAGAAAAATGGGCTATAAACCTTGAAAGAGTCTGTCTGTCTTTAATTAATATATTTAATTAATTTGTTTTATTTTTCTGAATCATCTGCCACCCTTAAGCATAGGCTGCTCCATTACAGTGTTTTTCTCCCTCCAGAAGGAACTTTCAATCTATTTTATTTGACAGCTAACTAAAGTGTACAGTTTTCCTTTCTTCACTTTCATGGCCTATTAATTTCCCTTATAAGGCCAATCAATTTTGTTACCATTAACCAATGTTACCACATTAGACCAAGAGGCAGAAGCTGCTCCCAAGCTACATCTCTATGAACTCTGCTACTAAAATGGTCTTCCTCAACACTGATTAGGACCAGAACACTGTAAACTTGGAGACTTGTATTCACCTAAAGCAAAGCAAAATTAAGTAATTTTGCCCACAAACTATGTAGTGTGACCATTCAAAGGTAACTGTCAGCTTTTTGAGAATGACTGTTGGGTTCGTGAATCCTGCATGAAGCAGGGAGCTCCCCAGTGCCAAACTGGTTCCAAGGGCTGTGCATTGCACCAAGGGTGCTGTGAATTTGTCAGCACTACCCAGTATTCTGTGCCAGGATTAAGACATTTGCACAGTGCTAAGACCTGTGCTGTACGCCAGTCTCCATCAGAAGACTGGGATGCAGAGTAATGTAGGTCATATCCAGAAAAAATGGTGCAAGCTTCATTGCACTGGGAACAGGGGAAGCTCTTCATAAGCAGGAAAAAAGACTGCATTTTTTATTAATATTTAAAGTCATAGAATGATTTACAAAGAAAGGGAGATTGATTTGGGATCACAGGAAGTATAGTCTTTAAGGATCAGTCATAACTGTGAGGTAATTACAGAGGTGTAAGTAACACTATGATTTAAGAAATAAATATGACCCCTTTTCTGGAGAGGAGTGGCAGAAATCTCCTCCATCTCCTGGGTGATAATGCCAGTTAAAAAACAGGGTGACACAGAGACAAGGTTCCTATGCAGGACACAAAACTGAGAATTTTCTAGGAAAATATTTTGTTGTTTTAGCCAAAAATCTGTGTCAGTAATTTCCATGTTATGTATGTAGCAAGCTTGGGTGAACCTGAAATGAAGAGTAAGGACTCACACTCGCCTGCCAGTT
Source organism: Luscinia megarhynchos (assembly GCA_034336665.1). Lineage (NCBI taxonomy): Eukaryota > Metazoa > Chordata > Aves > Passeriformes > Muscicapidae > Luscinia > Luscinia megarhynchos. The sequence continues at coordinate 39,855,681 of CM067566.1, read as the reverse complement.
AATTGAGTGATGCCCATGTTGTTTACTTGGTAGGTGAGAGAATCACACTTGGAATTGTCATTCTTGGCTCATAATAGCAGGTCAAATATTTTACATTATTGTTTCAAGTAAATGCTTCTATTAGTTTACAGATTATGACAGAGTAAAATTCGCTCATTTGTCTTTGCAGATTTTTTTTTTTTTTCCTTTGGTAATTCAATATATGATAAAGCCCTGAACTTCCACCTTCCCCAAATCAGATGGAGGAACTGCACTTTTATTAACCTTCTCTTCTGATTCTTCTTCCTGTCTTTGCGCATTTATCTTTTGAAAGAAATCAAAAAAGAAGAGGAGGGAGAAAGTAATTTTAAAGCATAAAAATAAAATTCTTTCCTAGCTTGCTCTGGCAAGCATGATGTTTCAATATACCCAGGAATTCTATGGTCCGAGAACTGCATGGTGAAATGGGTGGACACATCATTGGAATTTTCTCAAATTAATAAAAGTTTACAAATTTACTGATCTAGAGCTGAGATCTAAATAAAGTAGTTTAATACTTAACAGGTAATTTTTGACAGACAAATCTCTCTGGCTTTAGAAATGCTGAATATAAGGGCAGCTGGGTAGTAGAGCAGAGAGTACTGCAAAGTTGATGGATGTTGTGGGCATCCTGCTCCTGGTGGGCCAGAAGCCTTGGAACATCAAACAGAAATGTGAAGGATGAAGCAAAAGGAATGTTGTACTTTGTCTAAAGGAAATAATGCAAGACTGTGGTTAATGAATGTTGCTAAGAAACAAAAATATTGCAGTTATTGCCTAGGCAATAAAGAATTCTACCCAAAGCTATCAGAGTATATAAACTGAGCTATAGAATCAATAATCCAACTTCAGCTTCTTGCGGAGTCCCGACACTCAATCGCCATCAGACGAGGATTAGAATTAGAAACTCCAACTTCTTTCAGGTAAAATAACATTATCTACTGGTATTGAGGTAATAGATACATAGAAATAAATTCCAGAGCACATTGAAAATTGTTAAATTTAGAGCATTTCTACCTTGAATAAGGTATAATAAGAATTTCCACCATTAGTATTTTTTACAAGGTCTAATTTCTCTATGACTCAGCAAGGAACCCACCTTTATTTGCTCAATTTTGTGATACATATTCAGGGAAAGTCCTTTTGTTCACACAAATATTTAGACAAGAGCTTCTGTGTGTGTGAAGAAGGCTACTGGACCATGGATGAATTTTTTTGTGTGTGTGTGTGTGTAAACAAGGGTATTCATGCTGAAATTTTATAACTAGCTCCACACTATAAAAAGGCTTTGTGCATCTGTGAGTTATGGGTTAACAATCAGAGGAAGCCAAAAAGTGTTTTAAAACAAGAAATAAATAAGCTTTGGTATGAATAAATGTGAGCAGAAAAAATTGAATTACAGGATAATATTAGTAACAGCAAAACATAGTCACTGAAAGAACAGGTCTGTGCTTCTGTTCTAAAACACTCGGCTGATAAGCTTCACCTCAGTCTCTGAGAAGGTGATTAAAAACCCAATCCTGGAAACCATTTCTAGGTGCATGAAGAACAAGAGGACAGGAGTAGTCAGCATGGACCCACCAAGGGGAAGTAATGTTTGACCAACATGAAAATATTGTGCAATAAAATTATTATCTTGATAGATGATGGAATGTAGTAGAGGTTGTTTCCTAGATTTCAGTAATTATTTCACTGTTACTTCCTGTAAAATTCTTCTACAGAAATTGTTGAAGCACGGGCTGGATGAGCAGGCGGAGGTGGATTGAAAACTGGCTGAATAGCCTGGACTAGAGCATGGCAATCAGTGGTTCAAAGCCTGGTTGCAGGCAATGGAGAGACAGGAACATCCGAATTTGGATTAGAAGCCATTTTTATTGAGTATGCAAGGCATTTATATGGGGTATCTCTTGTATGGCATTTATATAGGGTTCAATTGTCCATTGGTTATGCACTCTTTGTGACATTGCATCACCTGGTAATATTATCTTATCACAAAGTTTCACATATTTCTTGGTCACTTCTTGCCCAGGGAGCACTTATTTCATGTCTGTCTCCCCTGGTTTCTGTGCTATCAGGCCCCTTTATCAGTTCCATGGTACTCTGTTTCATTCCCTATAGCAGGGCAGCAATTGCAGTGTACTCCAGTGATCTAGAGTTGTTCCAGTCCGATACAAAACCTTCACTAATGGTTTGAATGGTGTGGCAGGGTGTACTCTTAGCAGGTCTGCTGATGCTGACCTGGGAGGTGTGGCTGATATGCAGGAGGGTTGAGCTGCCATCCAGAGGGACTGTGACAGGCTGGAGAAAGGGAGAGAAGAAACCGATCAACTGGCTTGCATTTACATTAGTCTTTAACTAGTATGCCTCAGGGATCTGCCCTCTAAGTGTGGTTTTAAAATTCCCTATCGCAGCTAATGTACCAACATAGTGATAACAATTGAAGTATGAATTTTAGTAGTTAGCAGCATCACAGTATTCTGAGGTATCCCCATGTTTTAGACAGGAGAGATCTACAGTAGTTTCTAACCATATCATGGCTTCTAACAAATATAATCAATGCAGATGAAGGGGTATATGATTTTTTTCACTGCTGTTCAGCTATCTTTCCATACTGAGTGACTGTCACATTGAAAAATGTTGCAGGTTTTATAAAAGTAGACCTGTTCTGCAAGGTTGGTATATGCCATTTCCAGGTGAATATTATTGGTTGGTATATTCCATTCCAGGTGATCAATTTATTAATTGTTCTGTAAATTTTTACTATGGCATTTAAAATTATAAATTTATGAACCTATAAAATGTGCAATAAAGTACTCAAGATGAAGGTTTTGGAAGAAGAATGTTGGAATCTCTTGCATATTGGTTGTCACAATCAAGATATCATGCTGTTTCAATATATCCATATTGCAAAATGAATTATGGATAAATTTACCTTTCCTAGAGATGTTTCATATGTATTTAGGCCTAGGTCAAACAATATTATAATGATGTTGAACACATGAGCACATTTCCAAAGACTTTAAAGCTCCTTGTAGTTTACATAATTTGCTTGACTCATGGTCAAAATTAATGCAAATTAATATTTCCGTGGAAAACTTGCACCTTTTACAACTGATATAAAAATTTGAGTGAAATTTGGCAGGGATCAGTAAGAGTCAGCAGAGAGAATAAAGTAAGCTGAGATAGCCAAGCAAAGCAGCCAGGGCAAGAAAATCTGATCCAGTGGAACCACTGCCTGCCTGGAGTCAGGAGCAGTTATATAATGTCATGCTAGTCTCTAGCAGCCAAAGCACAGCTGAAGTAGTAATTCTTAAGGAGTAGAAAGAGGAAAATTATCAGACCCCAGAAGTCAAGACCTCATTTACCTAAAGAAATGAGTTCTCCAAGGTGGTTGATAAGACTACACAATAAATGCACTAATGTAGATAAGAGCAACGTGACATAAGCATCTCAAAGGAGATACAACAAAACTACAAGCAAACAGAGAATTGTTGCCTGTCTCTTTGGTTGTAAATTGTGCAATCTTCATTTCGTAGAACTCAACACAGATGGACTAGATATTTGTTACTTATGTGTCTGACTTTCTGATTATGTCATTCAGTTACAAAAAATGTCAGTACATATTGCTTTTGTAAAACACTACCACAGCTCCACTAAATGCTTTAGAAATGCTCAATGAATCTTTCCCGAATTCCATCTGTACTCCTGTGAAACACCCCTATTTCAGCTCCTTTTCACTCATTGCTACTGTTCCTTTGAGGGCCACTGTAGAACTGGGATAGGTGCTGTCTGAAAATTCTGTGTCCATCTGCTCATTGCTAAGAATTGATTTTCATCTACTTCCTGTTTTCCTCAACACCTCACCTTCAGGATTCTGTACTTCAGAGAAATGAGGAATAACTTTTCTGATAACTGTAGTCTTTTAAATTTCATGATTATTTATGTAGAAATGAACTAGAGTCCCATTTTATAATGGATTTCATGCTTTTGAATCCCTGTTATACTATGCATTTTTTAAATGTCTTTATAATTTTTTCTTGCTGCACATTTCAATTTTTTCTATTCTCTGCTGCAGTTCTGCTAAACTGGGAATTTGCTCTCTCCCATTAAACACAATTCCAATAGTGATGTACTGTGCTGTAAAGGCAATGTCCTTGGGTTCAGCTGAACTAAATCCTTCCAACTTCTGTAGCCTTTTGAATTATCTCTTAACTTCCTCAATTAGTTTTCATCAAACTGTTCAATCACAGATACCTGTGACGTTAAGTGTTGAAATACAGACTCTTCTGAAAAAGAAGCTTTAGCAGTTTGCATTAGACTTTGTTTCTTTTGTACATTAAGCTGCAAACCACCACCAAAGAAAAATATTCTGGAGTCTCATGTCCTGCGAGTACAGATTTAATGTACACTTATGACAGGTTGCATTATTCCTCTTAGCTTTATTACAAACATGCTCTAAGATTTTAATGTGTGATTATCCACAGAATCATATAGAATCCATAGAGTCATAGAATCATTAAGGTTGGAAGAGGCCTTCTCTAGAACTTTCTTTCAGGTTTTTAGGGTTTTTGTTTTTTGGTGGGTTTTTTTTTTGGCTTTTTTTTTTTTTTTTTTTGCGAAACTTCTTCTTTTAATACAGAGCACTGATATGCTGATATTTGATGTGGTTAAATTAAAAATTATTGTAAAATAGTTATGAGTTATGTTTGTGGTATCTAAATATGGGTACTGGATGCTTGGATCTGTGCATGTTTTTACAGCTAATGCACTTCCTGTCCATCACAACTTCTTCTAGTTCTAAGATTTTTCTAATTTATTATTGTCTTTCCATTTTAAAATTTCCTCTTGTGATAATCTGTTTGTCCAGTGTAACTGCATCTCTATTTTCTTGTAACATGTTTTTTGACATGTCCTTATTTCATCTCCAGATTTAGGTTTCTATCTTCTAGCTGTCATTGCAGCAGCTTTATATCTTTGATGCCAATCACTATTTGATCTCTTCTAATGGAATCAGTCAGTATGCCATAATTGCATGGTGGACTTGTAAAGTGACTGTCAGTCAAAGATTCCTCAAATTTAGAGAAATGAAAGAAATTCTGTTCTTTGAGAGACGCATGTGATGACAATAATGTCCTTCAAAAGTTTCACTTTTCTTAGGAGCACAGTATTTCTCCTGCGCATTTTCAGAGACGGGATTTTCATGCTCTATTAGTACCAAGCTAATAAATAAATGGAGAATTTCAGGTACTTCTATATTCAAAACATAGCAGTACCTTTTTGTGATTGCTTTTGAGTCCAGTTGGTCATAGATTCAAAAGTCTGCATAAATATTCTCTGATTCTGCAGCATTCCCAAAGAACATCAGTTACTGCTCACTCTCAATAGTATTCTTCTCCCTGTCTCAATTTCTTAAAAAACTTATTTTTTTCAAGAGCTTATTTCTGTATGATGCAAAAGCTGTGGGATGTCTGATAGTAGACCAGCCATAGAGAAGTTAGAAACATTGTTTCTGTGTGATCCAAATTTCTATGCTTATTTATAAAATAACCAACACACACTAACACTAAAAAAAACTATTGGGAAGGTAATGTAACTGATATCCTGCCATTTAGAGAGTTAAGTGTTGATATCTTTTTAATCAATCATATCTTGACACAAGTGTTTCGGGGGTCTTAAAATTTATTTTAAATTTATATTGCCACTCTGCCTTGCCTCTTTGTATTTTGTCCTCTATGTTCTAAGATCATAGTCTTTCTCAGATGCTGGTTTATGTCTATATATGCCAGAATGACAAGGTTGTTCAGTGCACAGTCTGACAGTGATGTTCAGCAAGACCCAAAATGGCTCACCTTTGAAGCCAGAGCCGTGGCTGCCTGCAAGAAGATCACACTTCTAAGTCACACTGGGTTAAGGTGCACAACCAGCTTAGGCTGCAAGGGAAAGTTCATACAGGGAAACCTTGTGGCCTTCATTTAAGACGGTGTGCTGTGTTGTGTGGTCCCTATTTTTTAGTGCAGATTTAGTGAATTCTATACAGTCAAAATGAAGTATTTGAGAAAAACTTTTAAAACTTTTAAAAATTCATGAATAATGGTAGGATTGCTATTGTATTAAGAGTGGATGTTTCATTTGGCTTAACTGTGAGGCATGTATAAGACCACAATCAGGATGCCCACACGATGTGTGGAAAAAGGTCTCCTTGCTGATCTGAAGTGAAAAGAATAATGACCACCTGATAGAGTTTGAAAACTGCTAACAAAATATCAAAAAAGTCATTAGTTAGGCTGTCAGTGTCTTCTTTCACCTTTCCCCTGAAACCCTCAGAGATCCTCATGTCTAACCCTTCATCTATCTGGCTGGGAATTTCAGTCTGCTGCGATGCTGAATTTAAGAGTGCATAGAGAGATGAATAGTCTACTTCTATTTTCTGAGTTAATGAATCTCAGTAACTCTGAATGAAGCTGCGTCCCAGTGATAGGCAACAACCAAAACCATGATGAATATGTCTGAAGAAAGTTTGGGAGCTGGTAAGATGATCTAGAGGGGATTAAAAAATGAAGTATGGAAATATGTTCAGTGTTCAAAAGGATAGATAGAGCTTGCCACAGAAAGCCTATAATGTCATATATTTTACTGAAAATACTACTCAGTCATGTTCAGGGAGGGAATAGTTCATTTAGGTGAGACGATATTATCAGTATTGCCAGTAATATTAAGTAGGATTTTGTCATCAACTTGTTATAGCTGCATTTTTATTGTTTTTTGCATCCTCCTCAACATTCCCAGTAGTCAGTAATAGTCTGGTGCAGAGGTCTCCTGGAGATTCCATGCAAGCAAAGCGTGCTATGCCTCTGTGATCCTATGCTGCCCATAGGCAATATGATGAGGAACTTGAACAGTCTGCCTTAGGCTTGTCCTTTTCATATAGCTTTCTGTAGGCACTGATGAGCAGATTATAGGCCTTGATGATTGTTTTGGTTTAGCTCAGAACAGGTTTTTTTGTTGCTGTTGTTTTTTAGAGGTATTAGGGAGAAGAGGAAATGCAGGTATCAAATTGTCCCCTGAAAATTTTAAGTTGCTTTCAAATTAGTTTTCCCCTTTGTAACAGGAGAGTTTGGTGCATAACACCTGAAGCAACTTAAGTATATTGTGTGATGTGAGTGTGCTTTCACTCTGATGCACCAAACTTGCACATCTCTGTCATTTGTTCTGTCTGGTCATCTTATAAAATAATAATTTTGTCTTAATGAATTTCTAACCTCAGGATTAAATTATTTAACGTGAAAGAGAGAGGTATTTAAATGACAGCAACTCATCCATGTTGGATGCAGGCACTAAAACCATCCTTAGGCAACTAGTCCTATTGTAGATCTATTAGTGTTGCATACCATGATTGTGTGGTGTATCTTCTCATCTCAGTTACTTATTACACATCTAGATGCTGATGGAGAAGGCAGCTCAAGATAAGTCAGAATTTTTGTATGTGAGATTGTATGGTATCTGGATAAATATGAAGTTCTGAAACTATGAAGTAAAACTTAGGGGAAAACGGAAGTTATGCAGGTAATTCAGAGAATATATAAAATGGTTCTTGGTAACATTTGCAATTTAAGATCTTGACAAGCTATTCTGTGAAAACAGTAAGGAAACTAGGTAGGAAATTTAGCAATCAGTTTATCTGAATACGCCAACGGTGAAATACTCCATCATCCATCTGTTGATTCCTCCATCTATTCATTTGGTGATTACTGTAGCATTTCCTTTGTCACAAAACATGCATCACAGACTAGACTTCTTGCTGAGGGAGTCACCTTAAGATGGCAGTCCACACTGAGAGACATCAGAACAATTCACAGCTGGGCAGATGTCGAAACAGTGCTGGTATAATACAGCATTTTTAAAAGATGTCATGGCAATTCATTTGCGGATTCAGTCTTTACAACTACAATATTTATCCCAGAGTATTCAAATGAATTGCCCTCAGTTAGGAATCTAAACATGTCTAACCATGCATTGTTTGTTGTGAGAACACTTGACTGGAGTACTCTGGGTGTTAAATAATGGTTTTAGATACACTAGTACTATTTCTTTCCTCTTCAGAGATAGAGCATCTATTGTATTTGAATTGAAATGAAAATTATTCGTTTGGATTTCCAAAGCAATCAATTTTTGCAATAAATGTGTTTATGAAAAAGCTATATTAGGCCTCTTTTACCTCCTATCTCTAGGAAAAAGTAAACTTTTCTGAATGAGTCTCCATGCTGAGATTTTATGGGAAGATCGTGACATCCACCTATTAAGATGCACCTTCAGGATGCAAAGAGTAAAACTCTCACAAGTAACCACCATTGGAGCTTTGTCTCTTCTGCCTCAATCCTGGACATCTTTTTGCTCACAGCTTGCACCTGCAACCTTAACTATGTTGACTGTGGATTTCTCTCTTGCACCTCTCCTAGGCAGTTCCAGGAATGTCATGTAGATCCTCTTGAGTGCATCTTTAGAATGGAGGAAGTGATATTGACCACAGAGGTATATTGTTATCTGATGGAAAGTCTAATAACATAGCCAAGTTTCCTCATATTTACTGTTAGCTTGGAGTAAATGCCTGTATCTATTTAGTGGATTAAAAGACACTTGGTAATTTGTTCAGTCATGGGAATGTGATTTCGTGCTTGATGCATGTTTCAGTTCAGCCAAGAGTATAATGCATCATGGCATGTAAACCAGAAAAATCTGAGCGGCCTAATGGTGCCTCGCAGCAAGCTTTCAGGAAGGATGCTCAGTTTCTTAAGTAGTAATTATTTTGTGAATCATCCTATGTAAGGAAAGAATTTTTAAATTAAATCCAGTTTTAAGGATTACACTTTGCTTATCAACCACTGATATCCCAAAGCAGATAAATAGGGAGGAAGATACTCAGTAGGATCATTCTAGGTCCCTATACAGTAAATGGTCGATTAAAAAATAAATAAGATACCTAAGATCAGGAGTGTAGATTCTTGATCTCTGATGTGCCATAAAAGAAGTGGAAAGCTTGTAGGCTGTGTTTGTTATTGGGTATCCAGCACTGACTGCAATATATGAGCGACTGCAAAGCTGGTTATAAAGTTTTGCAGAAGATTACTTGTTAAATCACCTGCCAGGATACACATATAAGGCTCTTGTGAGACCCATCTCATATTTAGGGCTTGAAACAGAAATTGCAATGAATTCACTGCAAAATGCAACCTTTTGCTGCCTCTAGGAAATTCTATATGAGACATTTACCAGCACCAGTAAATGCTGGAATTAAGTTTAGAACAAGGATGGATGTCAGTCAAGGGTATATAGGACATATAATTATACAATATAGGACATATTATGATTTTTTGCTTTGGAAATTGCCTGTGCTATGCAGTAACTGCTTATTTGACATGTTGCTGTCTAAGTGAAAGCAGTGTTAATGCTGCTTGTTTTCAGAAACACGCTGCTTATCCCATTAACATGTAACAAAACAGAATTAAATTTCATAATTTATTAAATTTTTAGTATATGCAAGTAAAGAAATAATAAGACCTACAGAAAAGACTTTAGAAAGAAAGCCAATATTATTTGGATGATGACATAAATATAAAAGAGCACAAGATTATGCTATATTATGGGAAGCCTATCACTGAGACTGAAAGTATATTTTGTATGTGTATGAACATCTCTGAAAAGTCTGAAGACATTTTTTTCTACTCGTGACAAGGCAAAAAATTTGTATTGCTTACTTATGGAATAAGGTTTAATTTAAGTTAAACTAAGCAATATGCTGGTGGCTTAACTTCAATATTTTGCACAAATTTATTTGGAGCATTAGAGCAAGAAAGCAATTCAGTCCATCTATTTTCCTTTATCACTTACCTGGGAAACTCCTAATACTGTTTCTATTCTAGATTTTGTATTTTTCTATGTGTCTGGGATTAAGTATCTCTGCATAGTTTAGAGTTTAACAGCTGCACGTTCAGATGACAGCTAAACTCCATTACAGTTCAGAGATGCAGTCCCTGAAGTGCTAAATTCTTCAGAGATTTTTCGCTTTCAGGAATTGTCAGAGTGGACACTTTACCAAGGGACCAGAGCCAAGGTGGAGGCATCAGAGTTTAGTTCAGAACAGCACCTGAATCTTTACCTTTTTAAAAACAAGAGTTAAGGTACATCTCAAGATACTGAAATATCAGTGCTTAGACCTCCTCTGCTCAAAAGCTGCTTCTGCTCTTGAGATTGTTGTAATCACTGAGCTGATATGAAATGCTTTAATTTTGCTGTTGAACTTGCAATGCTAGGCAGCAAGAACATGATTCTTAGAATGAAGAGCATTTGGGGAAGACAAGATATCACCTGGGACTAGGCAAGGAAATTGTCCTGTTCATTTATATTCATTATATTAATGCAATCTTCTGGTTTATTCAATTTGCTTGTGAGCTGGAAGTATGTGTATGAGGCAGAGAGACAGAGGAGGACATTTATGTATAGTACCCAGGATTGTCAAGGAGTTTTAAAGTCAATCATTTCTGATACATTTTCCCCAAACTGATCTTTAGTAAAATTCTTTCCCCCCCTTGAGACTGAGCTACTTTTATATAGTTGTATAAACTGCAGAATATGAAAAGAGCTGCATTGGTTATGCCACTGGGAGCCTGAGACTAGTGTTGTCTCAGAGGTAATAAAATTTTGTATGACGAATGTTCATGTAGTCAAAATGCTAAAAAAAATTGTTATTCAATGCAAGTATATCAGTACACAGTAATCTAAAAAGTGTTTATTTTAGCTAATTTTCTGTTTCAGAAGGATAATAGTCACACTATAAATATCAAAATTACTGAGCAGTTAACAGTGTTTAATGCTCTCTGTACCTTAAATGATCCTATGCAGTCAGGGGAACCAAATTAACTTTAACCGTAAAAGATCACATAATTCTACTGTGTTTAAAGTCATGAATGACAGTAAAGATTCTAAGTGTGTGCTTAAATATATCTCAATCAACTCTAAGGATGAACATTTAAATCCTGATCTCATCACAGAATCACAGAGTATCCTGAGTTGGAAAGGACCCACAAGAATCTTCCAAGTCCAGATCCTGGCCTTGCACAGCACCCTCACCAAGAGTCACACCCTGCTCCAGAGCTTGTTGTCCAAATGCTTCTTGAACAGTGGCGCTGTGACCACTGCCCTGGGGAGCCTGTTCCAGTGCCCAAACACCCTTTGGGTGAAAACCTTTACCTAATACCCAACCTAAACCTCCCTTGACACACTGACGCAGCTTCAGGCATTCCCTTGGGTCCTGTCACTGCTCACCACAGAGAAAAGATCAGTGCCTGCCCCTCTGCTTCCCCTCATTATTTTGTCTCTATTACGTGTGTAATTTTAAACTTTCAAAAGCACTAATAAATATGATAGCTAACCTTCATCTGCTAAAGTGGTAGTACCCATGAAGACAGATATAACAGAAGTTTCTTCTGAGATTACAGGTCTGTAAAGCTCTGTATTCTGAATTACTGCACCTGTGCCTAATTTATGTTTTTTTATCCTTTAATAATTAGAATCTTGATTCTTGATATAATTACTAATCTCTATAAGCAGTCAAGAAAGCAGGTCAGACACCTTCAAAGAGTAAATTATAAGGCTTAAAAGATCTCATCTTTCTTGTTATGGCATACAGTGTTTTCATAGTATGGTGTGTGTAACCATTTTTGTTTGTAGGAAAAAGATGAGCTCCAGAATTAGGGAAGAGCACAGATATCCCAAACTTGTCTGAAGAACTGGCAGAGCCGTCTGACCTCTCAGGTTTCAGAATGGCAGCAGGTACTGAAAACATGGTTTTGGCACCTCCCTATCCACCTCCTGGCTGCATGGTGGATTAAACACCTACATGCCATCCAGAATACTCTGATTGTGTGGAACTACATTCAGGGATGTAGGTGGCTTCATTATCCAGTAGAGAGACAATGAATGTATTTAGATGACTGACAGGTCTGATAGGATTTTCCACTAAGTGTTCTAAATTATAGGATTGAATTTGAGAGCAAACACCTCTAAGTGAAGGAGGAGGAGGTAGGACTTGCATACTATACTAAGAAAAAGTATAGGAAGAAGGCTGGGGAGAAGGAGCTCTCAAGCAGAATAAAAAACATTAACAAATGATCTACACAAGTCCTCAGTAGTAGACATGTGAAAAAGGATTTCTTGTGGGTGTCCTCTCATCTTTAGGATTATCAGATTTTGCATCATCAGCTTCATTATCTTCAGACTACTCCATGCCTCCTCACACATAGTTTGCTCTTGCATTGATTTATAGCTTGTATAGTGTTGTAACAAGAGAGTCTCATTCAAATTTCTTTAAAGTTTATCTGTATCAGATATGACCTTTATCCATTACAGTTAACGGTTCCCATGTATTGATAGAAATTCAGTCAGTTCAAATTGACTGGTATTTACAAATCTGGAAGTTTAGCTGCTACATAGTTATGACAGAAACCTTTAGAATTACTAAGATGCATGTTTTCTAGCTATTTCATAAGTTTTCTTAAACAAAAATATTTTGAATTTGTAATAGTCTCAAGAAGATATGAAATATGTCAGCATCTGAACAGACTAGATTTATTACCTGGAAAGGTTATCTCAGTTTTACTCCTCAGTTATTTCAGCAACTTGCAAGCAAGCCATGAGAATGTGCATAGTTTAAGCTTAGATGATGAATTTCAAAGATTATTTCATATCAGCAACTAATTTTCCATTAATAGATTGGTGTCTCACTTGAGTGATTAGCAAAAATGCAACCTCTTTCCTATTTTTTAGGTCTGAAATATGAGAAAAGAGAAAGCTTGCAAGGGAGAAAAAAGGGTATGTGTGGGACCAAAAGTTAAAGCTAATCTAACTATTTAATAGTTGGTTGGCATTAGGTGATCACAAAATGCCTCTGTCAGGGTGGCAGAAATCTGTCCCAGCAGAGCTGATTCGATGTCTTTGACAGTGTGATAGATAGCTTTGAAACAGATTATGTCCTGGTTTGCCAGGAGATGATGTGAACCTCTTCCATCAGTTTGTGCCCTGTTTCATGCCAGACATTGGCCGGAATGGTTCATTAGCTAGGGAGCCCTCCTGGTGTATTTCACTGCCTTACAGAAACAGCCAGACCGTTTTCTCATGCAGCAGATATGAGGAAATAGCTGCTCTGTAGATTTGTTTCAGATGTGTACACTAGTGTAGCAGCAGGCAGAAGCTCAAACTATAAAGCTGGGAAAAGATCCATAACTGGCAATTAGCAGTAATTGTGATGCTATAACACATTCATATCACACTGGTTTCAAAATGAAGTTCTTGGCACTTGAGTACATTTAAGGAAAGCACAAATTATTTTTCTGTCGTTATCCGTTTTCAGTACTGTAAAAGTATTTGGAGGACGTGAACAAACTACATTTTGCAGGGAGAACATTTCCCTGGAGAGCTGTCCTCCAGCTTCCTCTGTAAGTTTACTGTTAGTGAAAAATGAGAAAAAAGAAAAAAACTTACAGGCAGTATTCAGGGATTCTGGATTGCTTCGAATTCTTGAATGAGGAGCTCTAAACCAGTGTACCTTCCTCTTTTCCCTCTCTCTTTCCCTTTCTCTCTCTCTCTCTCTTTTCCCTTTTCTCTTTTTCTTCTTTTCTTTTTCCCTTTTCTCTTTCTCTCTCTCTCTCTCTTTTCTCTCTCTCTCTCTCTCTCTTCTCCTCTTTTCTTTTCTTTTCTTCTTCTTTCTAGTTTTGTTTTGTTTTGTTTTTCCTATGCCTTTAAGTTTCATGTTCCATGTTGCACCCATCTGCCCTTTTCCATGGACTTGGCACTGCTGGGATTGCACCCTGAATTTAGTTCTGGGTCCCTCACTACAAGAAAGACATTGAGGTGCTGGAGTGTGTCCAGAGAAGGGCAGCAGAGCTGGTGAAGGGTCTGGAGCACACGTCCTGTGAGGAGTGGCTGAGGGATAGGGGGTTGTTTAGCCTGGAAGAAAGGACACTCAGGACACCTTATTGCTCTCTACAACTGCTTGAAAGGAGGTTGCTGACAAGGTGGTTGTTGGCCTTTTGCCCATCAAACAAGTAACAGAATTACAGGAAATGGTACTATGGCAAGTTTAGGCTGGATATTAGGAAAAAATTTTCATTGAAAGGGTTGCCAAGCATTGGAACAGGCTGCACAGGCCTGTGGAGTCACAGTCTCTGGAAGTGCTCAAAAAAGCTGTAGATGTGGTGCTTAGAGACATGATTTAGTGACAGACTTGTCAGTGCTGGGATAATGGTTGGACTGGATGATCTTAGAGGTCTTTTCCAACCTTAATGATTTCATTATTATATTATTTTAGTAGATAATTTAGATCTAGTTTAACACTTTGCATATGTCATTGAGCAACATGTCATTGTATAAAACTTACCAGATAAATTAGAAGAGTACTCACAGGAACCAGGCAGATCAGTTTGGTAAGGAAATAAAAAGAACTTCTTTAGCTGATAATCTCTTACAAGCATTTACAGCTAACCAGAACCTCATGTTACCAGCACACTGAGTAAAGTATTACTGAGCCCTGCTGCCTTTTAATTTATTGTTTCTATTAATGGCATTTAATCTCCTGCAAAAATCACAAATATCTAATGAAATTTAGAATCGTGTCTGTAATTAGTAATTTACCCATAATATATTAACTCTTAAAATGCAAGAACCTTCTTTCACTAATTTTTATCGTATTTGGTTACTACCTGTTTGCAAAGAAATGAATTCTGTTAAATATTTCTGCTAATAGCATTGCCAATGCCAGTGAAGTGTACATGATTACTTATAAAGTTACAAACAAGTTAGAAATTTACTGTATACATTTAGAAAAAAAATCTTATGTTTGAATAATTTATAATCAGGGAATACAAATTATTATTACCTTTGAATAGTTAAATCCCTACATGATTCACTGAAGAATTTTTCTATTTAATCTCTTGAGTCACTTTTATACTAGTCTGGGGATGTTTTTACTTACCAATTTTTCTTGATAGGGTATTTAATATTAAATACTAAGTACATATCTATATTAAAAAGCTTAATATAAGCTGAATATAAGTTGAAAAGCGCAGGGAAAGCCCAAATAAAGATTTCTATGTTTATTTGAGGTATTTCTTATACTTTAGTTTGTTCTCATTTTCTTGTTTTCCATGATTATTCATCCTCTTCTTAAAAGAAAAAAGTACTTTTATCTTCTTCCCCTATTAGGAAGTTGGTCACTAAAAAATATTTTTCAACAACAGATGTTTCTAGGATGAATGCACCAAGGGAATGTAAATATTTGCTAGTCAGCAAGCTGTTATGAACCAAATCAACTTGGACCGTACGGAAGTCCAAGGATCAGAGTTACACAATATGTGCTGATGCAGTGTCATTTTGTCTTGCACAGGCAAATTTAGTCTTCAATTTAGATCTGATAAAGTTTGCAGTAAAATAATTATTTTCTAATGATATAATTAAGAAGCTTAATATTGACACAAATGCAATAAAAAGTCAAAAATTCTTTTCCAATATCAAATTGATTTCAAGAGCATTTCTTTCCTGACAAGACATAAAGTTTTAAAGTTTACCCTGAACACACAAGGTCCCTGATAGAAATTCAATCTAAAACCCAGCTTCAATACTAAAGAAACTTCAGTACAAGGCAGATGAAATTTTGACCCACCTGTAATGAATAACACGATATCAGCCAAGTAAGAAATCCTTCTCTTGTTAATTTTCTTTTGTCTTGTATCACAACAGTCTCTCAGATCTGTGCTGTTTCCTGCTGAACTAATTTAAAAGAGAATTTTAGGGCAAACCTTGCTTCCTTTTTTGGGTTTGTAGTAGAAAGGCTTCCTATTAAACTCTTAAGATTATAGTTTTAGAGAATCAGTGTCCCAAGAAATCCTTGACAGGTAAAAACTACAGTAAATGAACAAGTGTAGATTTAAGTTGCATTTAACTTTGTCAGGTTAATCAAGATGGTGCTCTATTCTCCCATGTTGAAATTTGACTCTGGCAAGAAATCAAGCTACTGATTCAGCAGCTAAGAAAATCATGTACTTTAGCTAATAATTCTACATATGGAATAGATGTGGAACATTCATTAATAAAAATAATTTAATTTTGAAGGCTAACAAATCTGAGGGAGTTTTATGGATCTAACACAGAAATGAAGGAATGAAATATGGTACCCTATATGGTACCTGTAAATATGCTACTTAAGGGGCCTGAAGGAAAAAAAAGGGAATGGAAAATAAGCAATGAAAAATGTCAAAATATCAATCTACTTAAAACCTTTTTTGACTACAATAGCAATTTTATTCTTGTCTTGGTCAAATACTGTATTTTACTGCTTAAATTGTCAGCTGATGATTTATCTGAATAATGCTTTATCCCTTCAGGTTTTAAGACTGGTGATGGAGGGGGTCAGGTGCTGGAGTGGAGATAACTTTGCAGTTGATATTTTACTGCATGCTGCAGTGTCCTACTGATTACCTTTCAACATCTAAAGATTTCTCTGTGTCTCCTGCATTTCCAGTTCACTGTCAGCCTGGAGACAGCAGTGTTTTGGTTTATATACTTATCACAATACAGCCCTCTTTTTGTCTATTTATTGTAAAATTTCTTCAATCCAGATATTTTTAAATGGTTTTTGCCTAGAATATAAAAAATAGGCAAACAGTTAAAAGTATTTATAAAAAGCATAAAGCCATGAAAAAAAATTCTTGAAGTAAAAGCAAACCAGATTTTGCTTTCTTTCTTCTTTCTTCAGATGATTTTTTTCTTTCTCTTCTAACAAAACATTTATCAAGGTTTTCTTCTTTGAGTGTATATTATATTTCAAGCTGCACCTTTTAGAGTGTTAACCTTTCTAATCTTCTCCACAGAGCACTCCCCAGAGGGTACCTCCTTCTGGTGTCTCTGTTAACCTTTATAGACCACTACCCTTTTGAAATTTTCCACAGACTTCAAAAAGATTAATTCTTTCTACTTAAAATTCATCCAAGGGACAGTTTAACTGTTCTTCCTCAAAATAAATTGCATTTCTCTGTTTATAACAGTGCCTTGACAGAGATGCCATTAAGTGTAGATGTTTTGTGGGTGTCTGACCCAGCCTCTAACAGATCACTCAGGAGAGCAAAGCCTCTCTGTAACTCCTGAGAGATTGCAAGACCTGTGTGGTTGTCTTGGATACCTCAGAGCACTGGATTATGCTCAGATTAAGCCTTCTAGCTTTTCTGTTTCATTGTTTTAATTTGCCTTAACTAGATGTGACCGTAAGTGCTCAGCAGGTCCAGGCAGCAGCAGCAACTTTTGAGTAACTCATCCCCCAGTCATTTGTCTTAAGCATATTATAAGAAAATTGCACCTAAATGTGGCACAGCTGTATAAAAAGAGTTTAGGTAAGCAGACTTTCATATTTCAGAAACAAGGTGCTCTTCATTAAGCAGAAATCATGGCAGTAGCACCTGGGTAAAAGATGAAAAAAATAACTCTGCCATGAATTTTAAATTTTTTTTTAAAAATTAAATAGCTATGTGCCTTACACATGTCCATCAATGTAGTCTCAGAGGCTTCCAATTAATTTGCAAAGCATGTAGTGAACTGTCTGAATAACTATCTTAATAACTGATTTCTGTGGAAAATGAGTTTCCAAGACGTGCTAGAAGTATTAATTGTAGCTGAATACATAATGTCCCTTTTTATAATTTCTTTTCTAGAAATTATTTCCTCATCTTCTAAAACACGGAATATCATCCGTCTTTGCTCACTAGTTACCGCTGCAGTGTATGTTTCTTCCATGCTTAGAAAGATTATAATTTCAATTGTTCTGTTTCATTCCTACCAAAAATTCCCCTACAACTTTTCTACCAATTTTAAAGGTAAAAATGTTAAGAAAACTGAATTTACTTGCCCACATTTCATGGTCTTACTGGTGGAAGGTGATTTGCAAAGCCACCAGTTTTTTTCAAAGTCATTTATCCAGCCTGTGTGCACTTTAGAGAAGTAGCCTGCTTCTCTCTACGGCTTTCCCATTTTGGGAGAGATGATCCTGCAAATGTGTGTTTTGCAGGCCTCATGAGGTGTCCTAGCTAGCTTTCAACAGCTAGCTGAGGTAATAATAATAGATTAATTGTGGTATTAATATCACCTAATTTTAGACTGCACAGATCTGAAATAATCAGCAAAAGTTATTTTTTGCAGTCCATAAAGAGAATTAGGCAGTTGCATGCAGGTTTTAATTAATCTGACATGTTTAATATCCTTGTTAGGGTGAATTATCTTTTAAATCTGTCTCCACTAGTTATGAAGGGAAAGCAGATGACAAGCAAGATATAAACATCTAGATTGTAGAGGGATTATATTTGATCACATTTAAATATTTACCCTAGGTCACTCCCAAGTTTTGAATACTGTTTTTTCATTTTCAGTTTGATTCATCTGTATTTTAGTAGTCATCTTACCTGACTATTTGAAGGCCAGGTGTCATTGATCTATATGCTTGCAGAGCAATAATCCACAAGCACAGTGCCCATAACTGATTTCCTATCTCCCTCATATCATTAAATCAAAACCAGCCAAACTAAAGTGACATGAATAATTTTTATGGTTCAAGTAATGTTGCATCATGTCAAAAAAACAGATTAGGAATATTCATACTTCTTATCCTATGTATAAGGATCTCATCTCTTCAGATACTAAATAATCACTTTTTTCATTTCTTCTGTTGAAATATAAGTGCACATGTTGCACTTGTATTCAGGTTATATTGTATAACAAGTCTGCAGGAAAACAAGTCTAAAATAGGAGTCTGAAATGGAAAAAAGTTATTACTTTCTATCTGATTTAACTCTGAAAATTTAATGTTCATGCAACTACTTACAACAAAGTTGTTAAAACTGATGTAGATCAAGGTGTTTACATATACGCATCAAAAACAGTGAAGGAACATTAGTCTGATCTAAGTAAAGGTATGGCCATTGTGTGGGAGTATTCTGATTTTGTGTGAGTGTGAACAGATGCAATGTGGGAATAGGAAATCAAAGTAACATTTCTTAAATCTTAAAGTTAGGTTTTATAAAGCTTATATTTTATTCTGTTTCTGTTGCAGTTGCATAAAATCCCTAGGTAAGGGCTGAGTATGTGAAAGACTTCATTTTCACATATTTTCATTTGTTCTGAAAGAAGGCCTTGGGTAAAAGTTACTATGTTATGGGTAGGAAAGTGAAGATTCAGAATGTTGGGTTCATCCTACTCTGGCTTTGCTCAGTAGTAGCTGTTGATTGCAACTCTGTTCTGATTGTCATACTGATTTCTGATCAGCCAGCTCTTGCCTATTTTTTCTCTGACAGGTGGAGACAGCAGAGACTGAAAAATGCATCTCCATATAAAAGAGAGTTAAAATGGAAAAAATCTGTCAGAAGGAAGAAAAGAGCTTTATTTATTTTCTCTTTGGTACTGTATTCCAGTAGACAGACAGAAGATAGGCAGACAGACACATGGAGTGAGAGACTCCTGACAAGTATATAGGTCTCTAATGCTTAGGCTCCTTTGGGAGTCTCTCCTTGTGCTTGTTAGAAAGTGCTTCCCTATTTTTCCTTTACAGTTCCACATTATTTTTGACACCCAGTATTTCCCTATCTTTGAGGGTTATCAGGAAAAGGAGTCATTGTGTTTTAAAGTAGTTTTTTATAGATTAGAAAATTATAATATCTGACAGAAAGTGGGGGAGGGGGGGTGGGGTGGGAGTTGGTTTGTTTGTTTCTTTCATTTGTTGGGTTTTTCTCCCCAGGCGTAATAAACCCTTTCCCCCTATTTTCTATCAGTTTATTTATTTTTTTGATTGTTTTTCTCATCTGGTCCTTGCCTATCAAAATCACATTTTTTCCCTCCATTAGAGTGCTCAACTCTTAGTGGTATGTTTGAATCCAGGTTAAATTGGTAGTGAATGAAGAGCAAGACTACTTAAATGACAATTTGTTTTTATATCCTATTATAATTATACCAATTTGGGCAACAGTTAGACACTCATGACTTAATGTCTTATTGATTCTGATGTTCTTGAAGCACTTTGTTGCTGGTGCACAGATGCTGGTGGAACCTAATAGTTTAGAATCTTTTGGACTATGGAGTGCATATTTGTGTAAGACTAAGTATAAGTACATGTATTTTTTTTGCCTTTATGTAAGGAGAGGTCTTAAAAGGGCATAAAATTAGGTAGACCATATGGCTTTATGTCTTATGGGATGCAAAAGAGGAAGAAATGTTTTTCCCTCTTTGCTATGCAGCTCTCCTTTGCTTTTCTCAAGTGAGATACTGGAATGAGAAAGGAAACACAGCTCCACTGATGACTTATCTACTAGACACCTGGATGAGAACATTCATGTACAGAAGAGGGTTGCTCCACTGTACTTTGCCTCTGATGATAGATCTATTGTCTTTGTCTCCATTCTGTGCTGCAGAAGGAAAATACAACTAGCTTACCTCAGATAATGTACTTCCCAAACAAATGAGCAGATTTCCAGGGCATTTGTGAATTTGAATCTCAAAACGGAAAAAAAGATTATATTCCAGGTACCATGGACAGCATGAATTTTTGCTCTAAAAAACCCTTAAAACACCAGAACAATATTAAGAAATCCTTAGAGATAAAAGATATTAATCTCCCATAAAAATTCAAGATTCCTTTGGAAGAAGTTCTAGCTGTCTAAAGAAAGTTTTTTTCTGGAGTACACCTCAATAAATAAGATTCATCTGGTTGATTACAGAGAGGCAAGATCCCAGTTCCAATGAGATTAAATCCTCATGTTGTCATATTGACATCACATCTGTGCATCCAAGTGTGAAGAGCTTTCTGTAACAAGAGCAAGTACTATAATTTGCACTGTTTTGATTGGTACTAATCTGATCAAAATAAATGCTTGCATTTATGCTGCTGAGGCTGGTAACACTTTTCTCATATTTATCCATTATTTTAAGAGTTTGGGGATTAAATTTGTGATTCCAGGAAACAACTGTTGTGAGAATTTGATGCAGAGTATTAAGAAAGAGATTAGGGGAAATTACCAAAAATCAAATAAAATAAACGCTTATAATTTTTCCGAATCTTGTAACTTTGCAGTTCTTAATGTGAGACATTATCCCATATTTTTCTGTAAAAACATATCTGTTAACCCCAAAAGCAGTGGAGAAACAGTTTCTACAGGAAACTTCCTCCCAGCACAAAAGCTTAAGTGCTGGGCAGGTGGATCTTTTACAATTTGTCTCTCCTTAAATAAAAATGGTTGGCATTTTTATTTCTGGGATACATGTGGTGTGACACAGGTACTGCGTCTGAATTACTCCTGATCATGGCACTGATCTGGATAGTACATTCACTAAAATTAAAAAGGATGTTGAGTACATCAAATTATTTTGTTGTGATGCTCATTTCTTATTCAGTACCCTCCAGAAATCCAGGAACCAAATCAAACTGCAAGATGTCCACAGAGACTAGAAAATGCACCAAAATTTCAAATTCTTTTCAGAAAAACTGTTCTGCATGACGGGGAAAAAACCAAAAAAGCCCAACAGAATCTTGCCTAGCCTTACTCCATAGCAAAACATTCAAAGCCTGTACAAAACCCATAATATATTACTGAAAAAAGATATGGTATTTTATTTTTTTTCCCTGGAAACTTTTGTCACAAATTTTGCATGGCTGAACTTAGAAGTTCAGTTTCTTGAACATTCTATGGGCTGATCTTTTTCACGGCTTTTTTATTATAGGAAAAAAAAATCTTAGTCATATCTTTTCATGCTTCAGGAAAGTTAGTAATGACTTTTGAAAATGTATTAATAAACAGGGTAATATTTTTACCTCTATTGTAGCACAGATAGTTACAATAGATGTAAAGTAATATTCCACTGTAATATTCATTATCCTTTTATTTTTCCAATGTATTTCACAGCAGCTTGTAAACCTCTGAATTTTTAAAAGCTTGCCTTAAAGAAAGAAATGCATTTTAAAGTTATAGTCTCAGATTAATCAAGAAAGTAGAGGCAAAGAATTGCATGAAAATAAAAAAACTCCTTAATCTCTTTGAATTTTGGTACTTGTAAGTTATACATTGGAACTTTAAAATAAGTTTGCTTTCAATATTTTACATTCTTTTACTGTCACTGAAAACAAATGGCTTAGATAAAAAGGGCTTAACAGAAAAAAGATAAATATTTATTTTTCCTGCTTTATTATTAAACTAGGAAACATAAAATAGAACTGAAGTCTCATGCTTTTTCCAAGACTAACCTTTTTCATTAAAATGCTACACAAAGTTCAGTTAATTCTCCTTTAGCCTTTTTCATGCCTGAGGCAACTGCTGAAGAGCTCTGAATTTTGAGACTTTTCAGACCTAAAGCTGTAAAGAATGGTGCCAAGGGTTTTGTGCTATTCTGTGGTTCATAGGCAGACACAATTTTTTTCTTTGATCCCTTTGTGTTTAGCAATCAGTTATTTCTTTTCAATGGTGGTGATTTTTATTTCTTTTTTCTTTTTTTTCTTTTCTTTCTCTATATTAATCAGGACCATTCAGGGCCTCAGAAACAGCCAGGAGTGGTGCCCAAGTACCTGGCATGACTTGGTGACCTCTCTGAAGCTGAACACAAAAGAAATTGTTGGATTTCAAAAGCAAAGATCTGTCTTCTGCTTGCAGAAAGCACCTTTCTAAATGAAGGGTCACCAAATGAGAAGGGATGGTTTAACTAAAAATTACCCTCCATAAATTTTGAGCAAGTTATAAGAATAGCAGCTTCCATAAGGTAAGCATAGTTCTGATCTGTCAATTTTTCTAATGCTTAACAGCAGAATGACAAGTTTTTTAAAATTCTTTTGAAGCTGTCTAATTTGACAGAGGAAATGGATGAAAGCAGTTTCCATTGTTGGTGCCTTACTTTCCACTCAAATATCATCATTGAACACCAACAGTGAAACATTTAGAGCTGATATGTCCTACTTGTGTAAACAGGTTGCTGATGGCTGACTACAGTGTGCAGGGAACTAAAAGACAAAATTAAAAATTAAAAAAAAAAAAAAACCCCAAACAAAAAACCAGAAAGAAAATCAATAAAAAAGAAAATTTAAATCTGAAACAAGCAGTGTTCAATATTGCAACTACAAAAACTGAGCTGGCAATATCTAATTAGAGAGTCACGTGTAGGTTATCCTGACTGTGATTTGGAAGGCTGTACCAGAAAGGACTGAAATATTCTGGAAAACAAGTATCTTAATGCCTACAGCCTCTTTCCCACGGTATGATTTTTTAATCAGTTTTGGAAATGGAGCCTTAATTTTTATCAGAGAATCTGGTGATAAACAAGGATGCAGGGAACCCTGACAAAATCTTGATTTTATGATAACAAACTAAGTGTTCATTGCCACATTATAATCTTGAGATAACCAAGTTGTCTGAAGCTAACCAAGCTAACTGCAGTGAGTCCTGATTAAAGGCCCAGTGCAATAAAGGTGAGTGTCAGAGGGTTTTCTCTGATTTCTCTAAGTGCCATACTGCTACAATTTCCATTCTATTTCCCAATGTCAGGACACTATGTGCCTCAGAAAATCAAGCAAAAAGACACACTCAAAAACCAACGCAATTACAAGACATGTCTGATCTGAAGAATTTTGGCCTTATTTGCCTGGATAGATTTTGAAAAACATTTTTGAGGAGGCAGCTGTTATATGACATTTAAAAATTCAAGCATCAAAAAGATATAATGCATGTAAGGGGAAATATAAATGGTAAACTGAAAGAAGATTAAATGAGTAACTCATAAAGTCTACAGGCTATGGAAAGAAGATAAATGGCTAACTCAATTTAATGTTACAGCTGAAAGTCTAGGTTTACAGAGAGGCTCCTTCTGTTGCTTTTACATGGACTCTTTATTCCCAACAGGTGATGAATGCTTAGGGAGGTTATGTTATGGGCATAATAAATGTTCAGAACTCTTCCAAAATACGTGTAAATTACAAAGCTAAGAGTACGTGCCTAATTATAATTTATAATCCCTATATCAATCAGAACAATGTAACAGCAGCACAAGTTCATTATGCACATGAAGAGACCAGAATCTGACAGCTTTTCACTACAGTTTACAGGAAAAGAAATGTTGGTACTTTTCAAGCAAATGTCTCAATGATACTCATGCTGGAAAGCTGTAAGATAGCACACACCATTTCCCTGAGTTTCCTCTTTGAAAAGAAAGAATAAAACTGCTGAAAATACACGGATAGAGCAGTGTTAATTTTCAAATAATTCTCTCTACCTCTTAATGGTCACACTACTAATATCCCAAGAAGGGCACATTTTCTTGATAAATATCCTGTTGGTGTTAAAGGAAGAGCCTGGCAACATGAAAATATTGTAACAGTTTAACAACAGGAACAAATTAAGGGTTTTGGTTCCTACCTGGTGAACAGTGAGGTGAATAGTGACAATTTTTTTTTAATTTTTGCATGTATGTAAAACCTATGGAAAGCCATACATTATGGTTGGCAAAGTAGTTTACATGAAATTTGTTTATAGGAAGAAGTTCTTATGGTTCTTTGAGATGGCATTCAAATTTCAAAAAAAACCATGTGATTTAGATGGAAGAAATATTTTAGGGACCAGAGAGTACTGACTGATTGTGGTTTAGGTCTATTTATTCTGTATTGAATAAGGCATGCAACCTCAGGCATAGTTATGGAGGCATCAAGAAAGACATGAAGATAATCTGTCCCAAAGACTTGTAGGGTCATGCTAGCTTTCAACAGAGAAAAAGCAAATAAAATAAAGACGTTTAATTTATCATGTGTGTAAATTCTTAAACAATGTAAATACTCTGCTGCCAGCCACAAAAGTTTGTAGGTAAAGAAAATGGAAAAAAAATCATTAGAGGTTCAGAAACGTTTCATTTGTAAAGGCAGACACTTAATGGGTCACACTTTAATTTTCTATGCAGCTTTAGTCCTGAGTGAGGCAATAGCCTGTGGTGAATATATGTGATCTGGAGCTGAAGAACATGTCATACTACATAAGCATAACAACAAAGGAATTACAATTGTCCAAGGAAATGTAAATATTTCATGTCTTTGCATTTGTGACTTTCTACTTAAATAACCCTAATTTAATCTATTTTTATAAAAACATTACATAATTGATTAATGTTTACATTTAATGCAAAACAGATAAAAAAAAGCTAGGAATGTGTTTTCTCCAATGTAATGTGGAACTAAATTAAATTTACAAGATCTTAACATCTGGGGGTAAACATAGAATTCCTGTGCTATGTTTATTGATGTGTTACCATTTTTGTGTTGCTGTGTAATTGTTACATTAAAGCATCAGTTATTATTCTCTGCTTTTTCAGAAATACATGCACAGAGGGACATTAGAGTTTATAGTACACAGGAGACTGAACACCTCTTCCACTGGGAAAGTGAGGGAAGGATGATGCTTTCTTAACCCGAAGGTTTTCTTATCCTGAAGGTTTTATCTTGTCAATGTTTACAGGTTTTGTGCAACTAAGAAAGAACTGGATGTATGACATCTTCTTGAAAACATCCTGTGAGCTTCTCATTTGCTATATGAAAAAATTTCCTTTTAGAATTTCAGAGCAGAAAATACAGAAAAGCTTCTGAAATATAAAGGGTAGAAGATAGAGTCCTGATCTGGTCTGTCTAATCTGTGCTTTTTATTTTTTTTTTATTGTTCCCAACTTCTTTGTCTCTCTCTCAGCAATGCCTGTTATTTTGGTTTCAGAAGTAGTTATTTTGATTCAGAAAGTATGATCATTGCTGACAGTATAGACTACTGGGTAACTGCAGCAATTCTACGATTTCTTTCCTCATGGAAAGAATGATCCCTTGTGAGTGTCTTGATGGCTGAGGGAGAGCCGAAGGCAGGCTCTGTCACCTCAGCCTACCTCACCTGATGGGAAAACATTATATTCTTCCCTGTTTAAGCACTGGAAGTAGTGCAAAACCTATGCATAATATGAATGGAGATATCTGGGAGTCAATCCTTAGTCCTAAACTACACTTCCAATGATTCACTCAAAAAAAAATTACAGTGATTTAATCAATTTAATCAGAGCCTGTAGATCCACACTATAATAAATCTAAAAGTCTCTTCTCTCATACGTTGGGACTCTACATTAATGCTAGAACAAGCCTCAACAGCTCCTGCCAACTGGTAACAGCTTACAATATGTATAGAAGTATTTATGTACAGAGTGGAAAGCACTCTGTATTATTATTGTCATAAATCTACCAGAAAATTTCAGGTATGCACAAGTTTTTCAAAGTCATCTATGTGCGTTGACATTTTATATTATAAGTGACAACAAAGAACATTTCTTCATTTCATGATGTTCTTCCATAACTGATGATACATACAAAATTTATTTTACCAAAATACTTGCATTCTTATTTTGAATCACAAATATTATAAAATGATAACATTTTTTCTGATTTAGATTCAGCTGCTTGATCATTAGACATTCTTTCGTTTAAAATAGTTTACACATGTTTTAAAATATCAACGGTGCAGTGCTTTAAATATTTCTAACTTTATGCTTCTGTGAACTATACAGTCCATTTTTATTCCAATTTATCATCATAACTCTCATTAATTAAGTTTTCAATTTGATTTCTAGCTGCTTGCTTTACCCAGGCCCTGCTGAAAACTTTCCATCCAGAATTTAGTTTAGAAGGACAAAAATATGCTCAATGTAGAATCTTTTTTGCTTTCCTGATGCAAAAATTATTTTGCAAGTGAGACTAGTAGGCAAGTTATCTATGTTTCTGATCTGGTAGATCTGAGCCTAGAGTTAAAAATTTTATCTTTAAGGATGCACTCTCTTCCTTTCAGCTGTTTTGCTTTGTAACTTAAAGTAATAGTGTAAATGTTGGTTCCCTTAATTCCTCCTCCTAGGTCTTTTAATTATACCATGATCCAAAATTTTTATGTAGTATCTCCAGTAACAACTCCCCACCTTGTCCAACATTGGACTTTTATATAAAAATGAATAATGTATATGACACAGCATTAATTGTTCTACTCAGACTGTCGTGTTCCTCCTCAACTCCCCAAACTCACATCTTATCACTTCTACTCAGAAATAGAATTTTGCTTGTCCAAATCGCTAGATCTCTGCAGCCAGCACAAGGTAGTAACACACAGTGTTATGTTATCACAGCAGTAATAGGGTCACTGGATTTTAAAACCCAAAACAGACACTAAAGACATAATCATGACAGGAAACAGCTTCTTGTATCTTATATGGTGAGAAAAGTGTCTTACTTAATATGCAAAATAAAACAGCATTCCAGTGTTCCTCGGCTCAGAAGTCTGAATTTTTGGATTGTTTCAATGCAGAGTAATTTTGCTCTGCCTTCCAGGCCATAGCAAGTTTATGCCCGGCTCAGTTTGGTGCTCACATAAAGAAATTCAATTCTCTTTGCTTGCATATATATCTGTTGACTGTATCCAGAACTGTTTTCTTCTCTGAGGGGCCTTCTAGTGAGGAAACAACACCAGAAACATAGCGACGGTTCTCTCACCTGCCAAACATTCACCTGCAAGCTTTCTACTGCACTTCTGCCCTGGGAAATATGTCATAAGTTGTAGATTCTTTCGGGG
Source organism: Luscinia megarhynchos (assembly GCA_034336665.1). Taxonomy (NCBI): domain Eukaryota; kingdom Metazoa; phylum Chordata; class Aves; order Passeriformes; family Muscicapidae; genus Luscinia; species Luscinia megarhynchos. The sequence continues at coordinate 39,827,974 of CM067566.1, read as the reverse complement.
AAGATCACAGAGTATTTGTTTTGGCATACCAGGATCTGCTTCTAGATCTCTTTGAAGAGATTGTAAATAAGTGCGCTTAAGTTTTCTGCTCGTTTACTTCAATCAAGGTAGGACTATACACACCTTTCTGAGTATGAATCTTACAGTATATTGTACTTTATCTCAAAGTCCTAATTTTACATCTCATCTATGAAATGGTCATAGAAAATATGTTATTTCTTGGCTTGTGAATTGATAAACAACAACAGTAACAACCACAAATATCTCCTGGCATTTCTATTTATCTGGCCTTACTGAAAAATTCAGGGATTATTTTTTCCAAGAACTTATGATCATGCTTTTATTGTTTTTCTCATTTCCATTTCTCACAGCATAAAGACATACAATTCATGATGACTTGCTTCTGTATTTACAAGATTTGGGTTGAACTCTCAATTGCTGAGTGCTGAAGATGGCATCTGAGGAGCAGTGTCCACTACAGCTGGTGAGAAACTAGGACTTACTCCTTTTGGATCCCATATACCTTCTACTTTCCACATCTGTTCTTTTTGTTCTTGTTGAAGTTAAAGTAATGCTTTTTGGTATCCATTGAAGAACTTGAGCATTTTTAATAACAGTGCTCTTAAGGAGAGGTTAGACTGTCTTCATTCACTCACCAGTCAGTCATCCTTGAAATAAAACCTAACAAAATAAAGTTTACCCTTTAAACTAGAGTAAGGCTAATATGGCATTCTCTTGATATACTTAGATGCTAAAGGAAAAAAAACCTTCCTAATGCGCCAAGCAGCAAAATGAGCTCAATGATCTCATACTTCTGTGGCATTTTTGCCACTACATCAGGAAATGGTTTCTATAGAGCAAAGGTTGCTGCTAAGGTGACTATAAAGTAATGCTTTTCTTCATCATTTATTTTCTTGAAAGACTTATGTTTTTCACTTGTTGAAATGGTAACATTTTGCTTTTCTTAAGGAACAGCAAATATTGCAAAACATGCACTGGAATGATTCAATGAGAATATCAATCAGCAAGAACTACTCTATTGAAAACCTATGCAAAAATTTCTCATTCATTTGTAATTTCCACTTAAGTTATGGGGTGTCTTTTCTTCACTATTTCTTCCTTATTCCACTACACTTTCTGCCTTCTGTTTGACATCCTAATTTTCTAAAGATAAAAGTATTCTTTCTTTCATTTTTGATCTCATTTTCTTTCAGTATTATTAAACATAATTGCTTATAATCAGCTCCTATTGACTGATGTTGAGACGGTTTCTGATGTAGTGAAACCATGAGGTACTTTTTTGCTGTAGGTGTATTATCTGAAAAATGATGACTGTGATACAGCTCTAGTACATGCAATAAAGATGCCTTCACTGTTTGCAGTTGTACATAGACCTTTGCAGTGAAATATGCTGAAGACATGTAAACCTTATTACTACTTGGAATTCTGACTTATTATTCCATTTTGCTTTCTTTTTCTGTCAAACTCTGTTGCAAAGAGATAAGTCTTAGTAGACTTCTAATGTATGTGCATTTTTCATATTAATAACAATTAATATTTAAATGTGCCTTAGTACATGTAGAAAAATATATTATGAACCAATTAGAGGTGAATATTAATTTGTAATTAATCAAATAAAAACCTCTAACGGATTTAATTCAGCAGAAAATCTAAAAATTTCTGGTTCTTTCAGTTTTTAAAAGACTAATTCCAGGACAGAATAAGTCTGTACTCTGATGTGCTTGCTTTCATCATGCCATGAAAAAAATCAGATTAAGAAAGCAGAAGCAAATGAAACTAGCACCTTCTAAGGTGAAGAGTAAAAATCTCAACTTCCTAGAAGTGCTCTTCTAGGTAGGTCTATGCTCTATGCAATATGTTTAAAGATGAATGAATGAATCAATAATTTCCAATAATGGGAGGTTTGACTTCTTTATTTACTTATCTTTTTGTTCTTCCTGGTTGCTCTGAGATATAGAATGTCAGGAATTTTATGTATCTATATATTGGAATCTAAGGAAGCTGCCACAGGTGGAATTCAGTAGTCATTGAAATAAAACTATTAATTACCCAAATAAAAACTTTCAAGATAATAGATGCTCAAGGAGCCTTTATCACCTCTTTCCATTTTTCAAGTTGCTTTTCTAAATCTTATTTTTTCTCAGAGTAATGGTGCTATTTGGAAATGTAAAACTGGATGAACACTAGGAAAACCAATGGTGTAAGGTGGTTGGCATGTGGTTAGCAAAACTACCCATCCCCATCAGTTCTGACTCCTGCAAAGATATTTTCCTCTGAGCAGATGTGTGGGATGTGAATACAGAAATGGTGTGGGTACCATTCTGTCTTAAAAGGTTGTAAGCAAAATATTTCATTTCTTATAAGTTCCACAGTATTGGTAATAACAAAAAAAACTGCTAGGGATAGATCAGTTTTTATTGGCATTATGGACTTGTCAGACAGAAAAGTACTACTCACATTTACAGTACTCTGTGTGGTCCACTGCAAGAGTTCCAAACCTGAAGTTCACACTGTTGGTATAATTTGCTTAGCATATTTTAAAAAATGTAATTGCTTATTAATCTGCAGTGTAGGACTGTATCCATTTTATAAAAAAAATCTTTACTATACAGAATGCATTTTGTTTCCATTATGGTGGGATATACGCACTCATAGAAGTTGTGTGTGTATGAGAATGCATTTGTGTTGTGTGGTCTATATGTTTATTTCTTCTCCAATAAACAAAAAAAAAAACATCTGGAAAAAAATACAAATCTAAATTAAACAAAATATAAATCTTAGCTCTTTTCAGCTAAATAAATCTTCATATTTACATGGTGAAAAAAGCAGTTCATGTTAAACTTAGCACAAATGAGCTGTAACCATTCCTCAAATACAGCACAATCATTAGCACATGCATGCACTTCCTAACCCTGGTTTCTGATAACTGTCTCATGCTGTAGTCTTGATCTCTTCTTATCTCCCTTTCACTTTTTCACTCATTAAGTGGCTTCAGAAAATCTTTTCACGAAGCAGAGGCAAATGAATAGCTGATCTGGTGGCTTTTTCAAAGTACTTGAAGGATTTTAATGAAATTTATGTTTGTCTTTTTTATGACTTTATTATATATGAAATAAAAGAATAAAAAGACTTCAAAATATTTCTGGATAGCTCCTTGATTTTAGACTGTCATCATACTCTCTGATTTCAAAACCTAAACTGCAAGCTACAATATAAATTTATATGCATATACAATATTTGTCTTGGTCTCAATATGGAGAAAAAATAAAATTTGCATCAAGATAGACTTATGAATTTAAAAAACCCACACAACAATACTTTTGCCTGTTTCTCATAGATGGGAAACACTGTGATAATTCTCAGCCATCAATACATCCCTCTTATTTTTAATATCTCTTATCCACAACCTTTTGGAAGACTTGTTGCTAATCTATCCTTATGACTTAAATATTTTAGAAAAGGGGGACAGGTCATGAATCCTATTTAATTTTACATTTTCTCAACTTAGCACTTACTGCCTTTTAGGAAAACTCCAACATCCTGTTGCTTTTTTCCTGCATTTCTCCTTTCACTCTCATCCCCTTTCTACATCTGAAAGTCAAAGTATGTGTGTTCATTGGCAGAGAGGAGCATAACGGAATCTTCAGTTTCCTCTGATTTTTATGGGATAAGTTAGAACCAACTAAAAGAGTCACATGAAGATGTTCTGATAAATTTCAGTATTTTTGTTCCACTTTATTCCTTATAAATATTTCTTGGCAAAATGTATTCCCCAAATTTGCAACAAAGAATTCTGAGGATTTTGAATATCATCTCTGTTCTCTGTGGTCCCTTGAGTGAAACCCTGGCAAACAATTGTCACAGGCAAAAGCTCTTAACCTTCAGATCTTTCTTCAATCTTTCCTTTGAAATATCTAACTCTGTGAAATTAGGGTGTACGCTACTGTGTTTCTGTTCTTTATGCAATGTATCTGAGACACTTTCTCTGGTATGTTAATTTTCCTAGCTTATCTTTCTTTGCAGGCTTCTTTGCATCTCATTGTCCATCCATGTCAGCAAAGTCTTATAAACTCCTTCATGGAATAATTTGATTATGCTGTAGAATTTACAGTTTTAAAATCCTTACAAGTTTTCATGCCTCCATTGAAATTTGCCTTTTAGAATAATACACTTATACATCAAAAGTCTTTCTCAAACCAGGATTTTGGATATAATATCTTTATTTTGTCCCTGCCCTGTGTGGTCTATTTATGAAGTGAGAAGGAAAAGTAGAAGCTTGATGACTGAAAGGAAACAAACAGGTCAGCTTCCCAAGTGAAAACAGGTGCTTTACTTTCTGGTAAAACTGTTTCTTAAAATATGTCAAATAATTATATAAACATAATAAATTCAAGTAAATTATAAAACAAAATCCTTGAAAAATAGTTTCTAATTTACTGTAATTTATGTATGAATTTATATTTACCATAATACAAAAATTGCAAAAATAATTAGTTTCTTTTTTTTCTGCAATACTCATACTTTAGGTCCTATAGAGTCCTGCCTCATTGGGCCAAAATTTATTTGTCAAGATCAGAGAAAGTTGTCTGTCATTTTAAGTGCAAAATTATTTTAGCTGGTCAACAAGTAAGGAGAATTACTGTAGAGTTTTGTTTTATTTATATGTAATACTGCTTTGTTCTTGTCCCTGATTCCTTTCTCCCTAAATGACAAAAGGTACTCAGGAGCAGTTCAAATCGCTGTGATGCTGTTTCAGTCAGCCTTGCTCTGAGCTAGAATTACAGGGAAGCAGATTACCCCTTAGTCCTTGGTTGTTTATGCTGGTGTTGGCTGGGCTATGGTTAATTTTCTTTGCAGCTGCCTCTGTTGTGGGGGTTGTGTTTAGGATTTGTGCTCAAAACACTGTTGATAATATAGGTACCTTCTAATTGTTGCCAAACCACGTTTATATAGAATCAAGGAATTTTCTAAACCACAATTATACAGAGTCAAGGCCTTTTCTGTTCCTCACCCCACCGCACCAGTGAGGAGGCTGGGGGTGCACAAGAAATTGGGAAAGGACACAGCTGAGACACCTGACCCCAACTGACCAAGGAGATGTCCCACACCATATGGCCCATGTTCAGCATGTAAAGATGAGGGATGAAGAAGGAAGGGAGGAACATTTGAAATGGTCATGTTTGTATTCCCAAGTAACCCGCATGTGAGATGGAGCCCTGCTTTCCTAGGGATGCCTGAACATCTGGCTGCCCATCGGAATTGGTGAATGAATTCCTTGTTTGCCTTGCTTATGTGAGTGTGGCTTTTACTTCCCTATTAAAATGTCTTGATCTCAACCCATGAGTCTTTTCACTTTTACTTTTCTGGTTCTCTCCCCACTCCGGGGGTTAAAGCACAAAACTTCTCCACTGGGATTACAGCCTGCAGGTCTTACGTGTAATGCTGCCCACTGCAAATTAAATACATATGAAATGATTCTCTGTATCTGTCTCACAGGCCACTAAACAACCATGAAATGAAATTAGCTTTTCTTCATTACTAACTCAAATAATATTCAAGTGAGAATATTACAGACAATAATTCCTGATTATCAATTTTCTGACCATGTACTATAGTCTAGTTTGAAGCTTTTATGCAGTTGATTTAGGTGTGGGGGTTTTGTTTTTGTGTTTGTTTGTTGTGGTTTTGTTTGTTTGTTTTGTTTTAGATGGGTTTTTTTGGGGGGGGGATTCGGGTTTTTTGGGTTTTTTGTTGCTGTTTTTTGCTTCAAAACGATAATTTCTGATTCAGGCACATAGCACCTGAGAAAAACTTTAAAACTTCTGATGTGTTTCCTTTATTTAGCTTATGATAAGAACTTTGTGTGTTTCTAAGTGCCTACTCTTTAGCCATTCTTTCATATTTCTTTGTCCTTGCATTATCTCCCATACCTTACACAAACAATCTCCAGGTTTCCTTTTCCAGTGTATCATTTTCATTATGAGTGAGCTGAAAGTAGAAGAGCTTATTATGACAAAACGTTTCCTCTTTTTTGACCTCTTTTTCTGTCTTTTAATTTATTTAAGTATTTAATCTATATTTTCCATTTTGCCAGAGAATACTTTAAAAAAATACAAAATCCTGTTGTCTGACTTACTAAAGATGTAGCAAAAGATGATCTTGCATGAAGGCCTAGTAGATTTCAAATAAACAGGTAGTGACATTTCACTTGCTGGTGTTTATTATGTACATTATTTCACGTGCCAGCACAAAGGAAAGGGAGAATAATTCTTTCATTGACTGAATACTGCACCAAGAAGAGATTTCTGTAAATAATGTAACTTGCATAGAAAGCAATGCACTGCTATCAATCTCAAATACATAGAGCCTTCTAACATCAACCATCAAAACTTTTACATTTTCCTAGAGGAACACACATATAGAGTGTTTATATAGTACCCAGCTGGGTACTGCAGAACAAATTGCTGGTTTTTTTTGTTTTGTTTTGTTTTTTTAAATAGGTAATTTTTTACTTTTATGAAAAGGTGAAAAATAAATATATAAGGGGGTAGGCATAGTGGAGACAAATGCTTAGGTAAAATTCCTGTGGCACTTGCAGGTGCCCAGGAGTTGACAGAAGGAGCAGCAGGTGCTAAAACGATGCTTTGTCTTTTCCTAATTACTTAAGATAAGACAATGTATCTTTTAGCATGGATGGAAAAGGATTACAAAAGAGGCTCTTTCTGTTCTCAGCTTTATTCTATGGCGATGGCGTGGCCCGATGGAGTAAGGAGGAAAAAGGAAGATCTCTCCTGGGACCTCCGTCTTCAGGAGAGGGAATGGGGAGTGGCTTTGGCTAGCAGCCAATGGGATAAGGACACAGGGGGATAGGATCAGGATACAGGAACTCCCGGTAGGGTGCAATGTTACAGGGAAAGGTCACAGGAAGGGGGACATGAACCGGGAGCTAGCCGGAAGATGGCCAGGTTTGTTGATTCATTCCTTCTACCTCATTTATTGAATTACAACATCTCCCCGTTTTTTGTTTTTTATGTAGGGGGGTGATATTAAAACAATTCTAGCCCGAATTTATTATTTTGACCACCATTTGTGAGAAATGGGAGAATCAGATTGTTTTATATTTGTCATTCCTATATGATTGTTCCCTGAGGTAGAAGGAATGATACCACAAATGGCCTTAAACATTAAATGACTTATGATTTCAAATGCCATTGCTACAAAGAAAAGAACAACAATGAACATAATGGTTTTGACTCTGGAAGCCCCCACCCAGAAAATCCCCACCCCTTAGACAGTTTATTAAACCAGTCCTCTGATTCTTGTTTCACTTGTTAAGGCTAACAAGAAGATAACTTGGATGGGGTTTCACACAGGGTTAACTGGAGGGTAGCCTTTTTCTAAAAAGAAAAACAAACAATTTAAAACATGTTATAAGTCTCTGTTTGAGGGTATTCCTTTTTCTTTGCGGCGTCTTCTTTTTGAAGCAATGCTTACTTGCTTCTCATCTTCTGCTGTAGCTGGGGTTTTAGGGAGAAAAGGTTTTACCCACTTTTGGGGAATCCATCGAGGTCCTGAGGGAGTTGACACACATGCATAACCTCTTCCCCAGGTTACTAGCTCATAGGGACCTTTGATTTTCCATGTTTCTGGGTCCCTAATCAAAACTGGTGGATGCTGAGATAATTTAAACTGTTTACTGCTGTTAAAATGACGAACCACTGGAGGACTCATATTTTCAAATGAACAATTTAAGAAATTGATTGTAAACAAAGCTTTACAGAGCTTTTGTTGGGGAGACATCCACACAGTTGAACTGCTTTGTCTGGCTAAAACTTGTTTGAGTGTCTGGTGTGTGCGCTCAATCACTGCTTGGCCTGTAGGGGAGTGTGGGATGCCTGTCTTATGATTCACTCCCCACTGCTGGATGAATTCCAGGAACTCCTTGGATGTGTATGCTGGGCCATTGTCTGTTTTTATTTCTCTAGGGATCCCCAAAACTGAGAAGGCTTGTACTAGGTGTTGTTTTGCATGTACAGCCTTTTCCCCTGCATGAGCGGAGGCATAAACTGCACCTGAATATGTGTCTATACTCACATGGACATATTTGAGGCGTCCAAAACTAGGAATGTGGGTGATATCTGTTTGCCACACCTCACAGCTGCCAAGGCCCCGGGGGTTAACCCCATTACCCAGCGATCGCATGGCCTGGAGCTGGCAGTTGGGACAGGTGGCTACTATAGCCTTGGCTTGACTCCGTGTTAGCTGGAATTGACGGACCAAACCTGGTACATTCTGGTGGTATTGCTGGTGGCTCAGCTTTGCCTGTTGGAAGATGTCAGGGAGGCATGCCTTTTCTGCTGGAGCTGCAAGGGTGTCTGCCATACGGTTCCCTTCTGTGATCTCACCTGGCAAATCCATGTGTGACCTCACATGCATTACATAGAAGGGATGTTCTCTGTGCGAAACCAAATAGATTAGTTTGGACAGCAGCCTAAAGAGCTGCTCATTATCAATGTCTTTGAGCACTGCCTGCTCCGCTCTGGACACTACCCCAGCAACATAAGCTGAATCTGTTACCAGGTTAAGAGGCTCTGAGAACTTTTCGAAGGCTCTCACAACTGCAGCCAGTTCTGCAATCTGGGGTGACCCCTCCACAAACTCAACATCAGCTTCCCAATGCTGAGTCTGGGGATTTCTCCAAGTCATCACCGACTTATGGGAGGCCCCCGATGCATCTGTGAACACTGTGAGTGCCTCGAGCGGTCTCCTGCTCCTCTTTTCACGAGGTATGAGGTGAAATTCCTCATTAAACAACTTATGAGCTGGGCTGTGAACAGATATCTGTCCACTGTAGCTGTCCAGAGATATCTGGAGGCTGGCATTGCTCTGCAGCAAATGCTCAAACATCTCTTTTGTTAACCTTTCAGGAGAATTCTTTCCCTCCCCAGAAAGTTTAACTGGCAGGTGTATGCATGTGAAATCAGACCCAGACAGCTCACGCAGCCTCATCCTTGCTTTTTGAATCAGCTGAGCCATCAGGTCCTGAGGTTGTGTAATAGTTTTGGATCTTTGGTGGGAGAGGAAGACCCATTCTATGATTAAGAGTGAGTCTCTCTGCCCCTCAATCCACTGGAATATTAACCCATGCAAGTGTGGCAGTTTCCCTAAAACAATGAATTTGAAAGGCAGTTCAGGGTGATAGCGGTGTGCCTGCCTCTCAGACAGAGCTTTCTGTACCTTTTCAATTGCAGCTTTTGCCTCAGGTGTCAGTTCCCTAGGAGAAACCAGCTCTCTCTCCCCTTTCAATAAATTGAAAAGGGGTTCTAAGTCCTCATTAGTGAGGCCTAACCATGGTCTTACCCAATTCAGAGATCCACACAGGGAGTGGAGATCTGCTAAAGTTTTAGGATTACAATTAATTTCTAATTTCTGTGGAACAATGGTCCTGGCAGTGATCTCTAGGCCCAGATACTTCCAAGGTGGCATCCTTTGAACCTTGTCATCCTGTAATTGAAATCCAGCAGAGGTTAAAACTTTAACTACTAGGTCAAGCGTGTCTTGGAGGGTGGAGTTATCAGGAGCACACACCAGCACATCATCGATGTAATGCAAAATTATTGCTTCCTTTCTCTGTGCCCGCACCGGAGACAACAATGAAGCTACATACCACTGGCAGATAGCAGGACTACACTTCATGCCCTGTGGAAGCACTTTCCAGTGGTATCTCTTCATTGGAGCCTCTCTGTTCAATGATGGTACTGAGAATGCAAACCTGGGAGCATCTTCAGGGTGTAATGGGATATGGAAAAAACAATCTTTGATATCTATAACTGCCAATTGCCAATCTCTAGGTAACATAGTTGGAGAAGGCATCCCAGGTCGAGGAGATCCCATGTCTTGAATTACTTTATTTATTCCCCTAAGATCATGTAATAATCTCCATTTCTCTGTTTTTGGTTTTTTTATTACAAAAATTGGAGAATTCCAGGGGCTTGTTGTTTCTACTATATGACCTCTTGCCAATTGTTCATCTACAAGTTTTTCAAGTGCCTGTAACTTTTCCTTTCTTAACGGCCACTGTGTAGTCCAGATAGGTGTGTTACTTAGCCATGTCAGCTTCTGGACCCGGCACTCCACGGTGGCCGCTTCTAAAAATCCTGGGGAGTTTTTGGAATTATCATTTTAACTCCCCATTGTGACATGGAATCTCTTCCCCATAAGGGACACTTATAATCTATTACAAACGGACGAACACTGGCCAATTTGCCATCCGGTCCCTCAATTTGTACAATCCGTTTTGATATTTGCGCTAATTTAATACCACCGATACCCTGAATTTGCCCTGCAACAGGTTGCAATTCCCAATGTGAAGGCCACATCTTTTCAGGTATTATGGTTACATCAGAACCTGTATCCAAAACACCCTTCACATGTAGATGGTCTGTTCCATGTGTCATGTTGCATGCTAGAGAAGGCTTTTCCTCTTTCACTGTCTCTGCCCAGTAAACCTCTGGTGATTTATTATCTGCTGTGATATTTGCTGGAATAGGAAAAGCTTGGGCCAGTACTTGTCCCTCACCCAAATAGAAAGGTGCTTGTGGACAACGAGCTAATATGATAACACCAGATATTTTCCCCTTAATGATCATAGGAGCTATTTCAATTTCTGAGGGTGTGTGTGCTGTGTCTCCCACAACAAAATACTCACTCTCCATGTGGCAAACCGTCATCTCAATTAAAGGACTTGAGATGTCCACTGTAATGATGGTCCACTCAGCAGATCTGAAATGAAAACCTTTGGTAGTTTGTAGCCTAATACGGCCACAAAACTGCCTGACTTTGTTAGGAGAACATTTAACATTAACATTATCTGTTATACCCACATTGTCCATCCCATCCTCCCCCCTTGCTTTAAGAGAGAGGCTTTTGCTACAGTATAGCCTGCAGAATTTATATCCTGGCGCGCTATGGTGTTTAAGGCAGGCCCGCGCCTCAGTTCTAGTTTTTTTGCTTGTTGATTTTGTTCTGTTTCCTGCTTTGAGGACAGTCCCTAGCAAAATGTCCTTGCTGCTGACACTGGAAACAGGTGTTCCTCTTCAGCTGCTGCGATGATAACTGCGGCTTCTTCATCCGTGGTGGATCAGGTCCTGGAGGCTCAGGAGGTGTTGGACTAGGCATTCTCTCTGGAACACTGAACAATTCTGCTTTCCGGGTGCAGGCTTCAATCATCTGTGCTAGGGTTGGTTCTGGGTACAGGGGCAGGCTTAGAATGACTCTGCGACAGGCTTCATTGGCGTTTTTCTCTGCTAATTCCTTAATCAGTTCTGCCTGCATGGCTGGATTCTGTACCTGGCGTTCCACCTGTGTCTTCAAACGATCTATAAAGCTCAAAAAATTCTCAGAAGGATATTGTTTAATATTTACATAACTAGTAGTTACTTCAACAGTTGGCAATTTGATAAAAGCCTGTTCAGCTACCTCACAAACCTTATCCAAAATAAATTTAGACAATAACCGAGTTTGTTTTTCAGGGCAATGTATTTCCCCCTCCCCACATAAATGATCTAATGTAATTTCATTACCATCAGAGTCTTTGGAATGTTCAGGATTTTTGTGAAGCTCTGTTAAAAGACTGCTTAAAGAACGTTTCCAAACATTAAACCACAATTCATATTCAGCAGGGGTTAGCAAACACCTGAAAAGGTCTTTTAAATCATGTGGAACCAGTTCATTTGATGTAAAAGTTGCTCTCATCATTCCCTTAAATATTGCACTTTGCCTTCCAAACTCCCTTTGCACTTTGCAAACTTCTTTTTTATCTTGGTATGGTAACGGTCGGTAGTTTCTTTTACCGTTCTTTTTACCTAAATAAACAACTGGTGCTGCTTCAAAAACCTGGTGAGATTCAGGGTTAGTCAGTGAGTTAGGGGTTAATTGTTTCTGTGTCTCTGCGGATGGTGTCTGTGTACCTGGGACACGTGCTTCCCCTCCCCCTCCCTCTGCGGCTGCACTCCCGGGGCTCCCCTTGTTCTGTGTCCCGGTGTTAGAAAAAGCGTTAGAAAGCGGTATAGCTTGGAAAGATGGGTTACAATAACCAGGAAGGTATTGAGCAGAAATGGGAGGTGGATGCAGGAACGGATTATTGGAAGAAAAAGGCATAGTATTAGAATTTACTACAAGTTTTTCCCCTTGCACTAGAAAAGGGCGATTTTCTAAACTAGGTTGCTTAGAGGGCAATAGCGACAGAGGAGGATACAATGCTAAGTTTGTAGCACATTGTTCAGGAGATTCGAATTCTGTGTATTTTGGAGGAACCTTAGTATTAGTAGTTTCTGGAGATATTTCTGATTTCTCTTTTAATTCAGGGACAGGAGGTTCCGAATTAGGTAAAGAGGGTTGTAAAGAATTTTCCTGTGGTTGATTTTTGTTCTCCAATTGTGATAATTGTTTGTGAATATTTAAAAATATAGGCAAAAATAAAGCAACCGTGGTATCGCCTTTCTGTATTTTAGAAGTTAATAAATCTCCAACACTGTCCCAAAATAAAATAGATTTGATATTTTGCTTTTCAAATTCCATAACTTCTCGATACAACCACCTAACAAACTTTCTAATTTGTTTCTTAGAAATTACAACATGCTGTGCATCTAACATTTCTTTAAGCTGAGAAATAATACTCTTTTGTTGTGCTGAAACATTCGCCCCCATTTCGATGTTATAAAAACAAAATGCACGATTCCCTGTCTTTTACAGAAAAGTTACACAATAGCAGTCCATTTGCAAAACCCAGGTGGGGGTGCTGCGCTTTATTACTACACGTGGTTACACGTAATAGCCACACCAGACAGTCCCGGAGGAATCCCACTTCAGGGAAAGCTCCGGCGCCCGTGCCTACGCCAATACCGCAACACACACCAGGCAGAGCTGGCTGAGCACGTGTACTGCCGGGCGGGATTGCAACACCACCCACGCGTTCCCCGCTCCACGCTGGAACTGCCGCCGCTGCTCCACCCGCGGGGTACCAACCTCCCCCCACGAGTCTGAGCTAATCCGCCCGAAAAACCCCCTCCCCTGTCCCTCGGGGTTACCTTGGAGTTACCTTTCTCAGACGGAGAGCGGTCTCGCCAGTAACTTTGCAAAAGTTCCAATCCAGAGACGGCTTCTCCGAGTCCGCGAAGAAGTTGCCCGTCTCACCCTCCTAGGCTCGGGGCTGGTAAAAACCGCTCCAAACACGGAGGTAGTTGATCAACCTAACCGGCCTTTAAAGTCCTAAAACTGGGACTCCAGGCAAAATGGGGTCTAAAATTAAGTCCCACGTTGGGCGCCAACTGCTAAAACAATGCTTTGTCTTTTCCTAATTACTTAAGCTAAGACAATGTATCTTTTAGCATGGATGGAAAAGGATTACAAAAGAGGCTCTTTCTGTTCTCAGCTTTATTCTATGGCGATGGCGTGGCCCGATGGAGTAAGGAGGAAAAAGGAAGATCTCTCCTGGGACCTCCGTCTTCAGGAGAGGGAATGGGGAGTGGCTTTGGCTAGCAGCCAATGGGATAAGGACACAGGGGGATAGGATCAGGATACAGGAACTCCCGGTAGGGTGCAATGTTACAGGGAAAGGTCACAGGAAGGGGGACATGAACCGGGAGCTAGCCGGAAGATGGCCAGGTTTGTTGATTCATTCCTTCTACCTCAGTTATTGAATTACAACAAGCAGGGGCAACTTCTGAGGGAAGAGGCCAGGGCCAGATACAGCCCATCCCAACCACAGGGAGCCACCACAAGGAACAACTGAGCCCTTCAGTCCCACTCATGGCAATTTTTGGAAGGAGTATTCAAAAAAGGGCATGAAACATCTGAAAGAGAGAGGTGGAGAGTGTGATGAAGGTCGATGTCAGATGAGGGGAAAGTGTTGATACAACAGGCCAACAAAATTAATTTAAATTTCTTCAGGTTGCGCCTGTGCTCACCATAGCAAGAACTGGTAAGCATTTCTGCCTGCCTTTATCCTGACCACAGGATTTTCATGTTCTCTTTTCAACCCTCTCCCACAGAGAGCAGAGAGGGAGTGAGTTAGGTGGGGACTTAGCTTGTAGCCTTGGTGGTCATGGACCCAAACTAGAGCACAATGTGGAGCAAAACCAGTTGCAGAAATATATGAGAACAGCAAAGGGAGCTGGAATGTCCCCTATTTCCTCTTTCTGCATTAATCAGCAACACAAGTCATCAATTGCAGTTCATCAGATTTACAGCTTCTTGTTGACTTTTTTTTAAATAAGAAAATAGGATTGATAGATATCACCACTGGATGAAATAATGCACACAATTTTGTCCTCCAGACAACTTCTCAGTAATTTTGGTGCACTGGCCATGCTAAATGTTTTTGGCAGTTCAAAGAGGGGCCAGCAGATCAGCTGAGTGCCAGTTCTAGATGTCATTATTATTATTATTATTATAAACCTATTGATCCCCCAGGAGGTCACAGGGGGTTTTAAGCTGCCTTAGCAACTCTACACCGCTCTCAGCTTCCACCTTTCCACATTGTGTTGCTTAGTGAACACCGTCTCCCTAGGATTTTATGGTAATAGGTAAGTTTATAACATTATTTTGTAAAGTAAGACACCAAAAATAGTGCAGTTAATGTAACTGTCATGGTTTTTGGTCATTACTTTATTTAATATTGGTGCAATAGATTTTCATTTCTCTTTAATAGATCAAATGCAATAATACTGCCAATTTTTTAGATTCAATTAATAAAAGCTATAAAAGTAAGTTAAGTAAACATATGGTTATTTTCAGCTGTCTTCCACGCAAATATTAAGCACAAATATTTATTTGTTTTCCTAGATATTAAATTTCTGTTGGCCAAATTGTGCCTATGGGTATAACCATGCTGAGGTTGTTTAAAGTATAGTTTTTATTTTCTGTAATGATTGATGTGTTAGGGAATCTCAGGAAATTTGCCTGAAGGTAGTTTTTCTTTATAGTGATAGGAACAAACCCCTATTCATTGCAAAGATAAGTCAGAACAATTTTTAGATTCTAAAGAACATTATAAATTAATGGAACTCCTAAAGAGGGATCAGAGTTATTTTGTTTCAAAAAGTATTTGCTTGGATTTCTCATTAATTAAATATGATTTCAAGTATGAAAGTAGATAAAATTGATTCTGTACTAATCAACACATATTGCCTGCCTATGGCACTAATATTATGCTGATGCACTCAGTGAGAGTGGTCTGAAATCAATATAAAATCACTTACAGCAATGTTCATAGCCTTCAGCTGTGATGTTTTCAGGCTGTTTGCTTTACAATTAATGAAGCTAACAAACTGCATGAAGAAAAAAAATTAAACCCTGCAGATTTTTTGAGAAGGGAAAATATACTATTATTAAGACTGAAGGTTTTTTGTTATTCATCTGTTACAGCAAATTACATTTTTTGTGCAAGAAGGTAATTATGGAAGACACTTATAAATTTCTTAGATTCATACATTTGGAGTATACTTAATTTGAAAATTGATTTGATTTTCTTGTTAACATAAACATTCAGATTGATAACTTTTTGTTTGATTGTTTGCCATTTTTGGTCATAATTATTTTTATTTAGACTATAAGGCTTCTATGATCAGTATCATGCCTTCACATATTTTTGTATTATCACGAATTTCACATGGATGAAAACTTCTGAATTCACTTGTATGATCTTACTGTGTAAGATCAATTCCACAGTAATTGTAGTGTCTCTTAGAAAATTCTGGATTCCTATTACCTAGGAAAGACTTTGTATCTTAAATTTTAATCTCAACACAAAAATAAGATAATGTACAACACAAATGCTAATAATTTAAGTGATGCTACTTTAAACACTGGAAATATTTGTAAAATTCTAACTTCGTGATGATGCTCTCTGATTCATAAATGTTTCAATTTACTGGAAAAAACTCAATAAAACTCCAAAACAAAAGACCCACCATGCAGGAAACAACACTCCAGTACCCAAAAGTTCAGTAATTTATTGTAAATTAATTGTCTTTGGAAAAATTAAATTATTTCATAACATATTATGCTTGAAATTACTAAGAAATACCTATACCCCAAAATGCCAAAAAGAGTTAGAGCTGATGCAGCCTTTCATTGGGACCCAGAGCAGTGCTGAACAATTGAACATCTCCTTTGTGTTTACCCTTCAAAATGTCAACGGGTTTGACTGGGATTTAAATATTTAGATTAGAAATTAAATTTTTATAGTACCTATGGGGACTGTGTGGGAAACAAGTAAAAGCAATCATACAGGAAAAAAAGCTTCAGAAGACAAGTGACATTTAGTTCATATGAGGCAGCATATCCTTTGTCTCCTCTCCTCAGCTGTGGAACTGCCCAGGCTTTGGATCTGTTCCTGCAAGATAGCTACCCTCAACTCCAAGTCCTGCTCTCCGTGTTTACTGACAAGTAAATCTGCAGACATCTCATTTGTTAGGACAATTGCCACTGATTCTCATCATTGCAGGGCACCAGAATTGGGCATTTACAGTTCAGTGCAGAGTCCTTCAAAAGATGTAGTGTCGGGCCCTAGATTAGCAAACTCCCACCAAAGAAAGCAGTACACATCTTTGTTTTGTTTTTTTTCCTGGTATAATTGCTGAATCTTGTAATTTTTTCTCCCTCTTGTGTGATAACTTGCCTATTTAGAACAAAAGCTGTGTAAAATATGAAAAACAGGCATATGAAGGCTGGAGTGAGAACATGTCAAGGGGTACAGCTGTATGGCTCAGACCAACCATGACTTGTTTTTGAAGGCAAGGCCTCCTGGAGCTCATTTGTCTACAAAGTTGTGCGCAAATTGCCACCTCACAGTGGGGTGCAGAGCTGTCCCTCAGCACAATCTCTCTCCCTAGCTATAGCTTTAGCAGTGTGCTATCACTTACTCTACTTTTGGGAATAGTATACAGCCTCAGAGAAGCTAAAGGGTTGAAGCATCAATTCTGTCTGGCCCATATGCTGGGGAAAAAAAAGTCAGGAAAAAAGACAGATGGCATGTTATCCCCAGGACTCGAAATAAGCCAGCCAGGCATACTGCAGCTCAGATGTGTTAAGGTGGTTTCTTCATCAAACTAAAGATTAGTGACTCATAAATAATAAATTTACTATAAAATTTCAATCTTTTATCTTGCTGAATTTGCAAAATGTTGCTTAAGCGTAACAATGATCAGAAAACATGTAAATAAACTATACTACTGTTGAGGATTACTTTGGTTTCTAAGTTCTCTTAGACCTCTCAGGTAGTTAAATCATATCAGTAGTAGTTTTGTTAAATATGTCCATATTTTCAGTTAATGCAGTTATTTTTATTCTTAAAAGTAACATCATGACTGCTACATGAGTTGTAGCACCAGACGAGACCATTGCTACCTACACCTGAATCATTAACAATTTGGTAAAATATCAGGAGGCAAATTCTATCAGTTTGCCCACTCAGAGTCAGGCTTTTGAGTAGGGACAGTTTAGGACTTGGTATTTCTGTGGATATGGTATTGGAGTAGGGTTACCATTTGAGCCATGGTTTGCAAAAGTAATTTATCATTTCTACAAATATTTTATTGTAAAAAAAACAGAAAAATAAGTATTGTGTGGATGTTCATGGATATAACTGCTTTATGAATATTTCAGACATATTGTATAGAATCCAAATGTATAGGAACATTGACAGCTGCTCCTTTTCAAAAAGAGATAACTGAGACATCTATTGACAATGGCCAAAACTATTAAGTGGCACCCAAACTTTCCATGCTTAGTTGATAAACCTACTCTTCTGTTGCTGGCCATTGGAGGCTTTTTCCTTGGGTTTAAATTTTTTTTTTCCCCTGAGGGGTTAATAAATCTGCATTATTGCATATGTTCAAAATTTACTCTGCATTTGGATGCAGTCATGAATACTCACTAATTCTACAAATGTAGTTCCAGTTATCTTGTCCTGGGCATATAGAAAAGGAGGAAGACATGACTATTGATAAAAATTCTCGTTCCACTTGCTCAGCATCCTACTCATGGATAAGGTTTCTGTCTAGCTGTCTGTAGTAATATTTTTCTAATTGCAAAATAATCTCATTTGTTCCTGTGCTGTGAATTTCTTGTCTTCTAGTCATGGAAATGACTGAAGAAGAGCTTAGATAATTTTCTAGTGCATAACATACATTCACAGAATTCTGTTTTCATGAACTCATATCTGAGTATTTGAATTGTAATTAAATCTTTAGAGATAGCCAAAGATTGCAATTGAAAAGCATTTCTCAAAAATGGTATCAAGTCACCTCCTGGATATAAATTATATATAAAAGACCATTATCATCTAGAGAATTATGTGATAAGCTAGAAATAAGCACCGGAGGAAACAAACAAACAAACTATTAAAGAACATATGAAGGAAAGAACAATTACAACTTGTCCTTTAACAATTTTTTAAATAAGAATTAACTGATGGAAAATAGGCACTGTCTGTGTGCTGTATGTTAGCATTTAATGTGCATCATCAATTTGTGTTTAGGCAGCTTTACACCATGACAGTGGCTGAAGCTAGCTGAAAATAAATAAGTAAACAAATGGAAACAGTTAACTAAGGGATTTGAATAATATCATTATTTATCAAATAATTTATTTGACAAGTAGTATTTTGACTGCTGCAGAATTGGTTGACTATCATAAACACTATTTGCTGAATAAATTAGTCAATGAAAAATGACAAAGATTCAATGAATAATGTATTTGATAAATAATATTTAGCAAGCTCAACTGTACATATAATTTTATTTTCTGAGTCCTGTATTAAGCAGAAAGTAATCAATTTTTATTCCCCTCCCTCCACCAGCTCCCAGCTCTCCTATGGCCAAGTGGGAACTGCTGTTTTTTGTTCATGCAATACTGTTGCTCAAGTTGTACAGGAATGAAACTGAAAGTCAGTTACTTGTCCTAGAAAAAATATATTTGATAGAGGTCATGACATTAAAGACAAGAAAGACTTCATCTTTTTTTTAAAGGTATGACAAGTTTTAGTAATGCTCCACATTTAAACATTATGGAAGTTTCTCCTTAAAATCAAAATCCCAATTTATTTGCACCACTTCTACCTTCCTCTTTGGTGTAATGATGACTGGAGACATGCTTTACTAATAGCATTACTTCTTATCAAAGATGCCAGCCAATACAAACTAGAAGCAAGAATTACACACACACACACACCAAATCCTGATATTTAAAAGTTATTTTACTTGAAATTGACATTTTTAATATCTCAAATGTAATAGAGTTTTGAACTGCTTCAATTGAGTAAGTGATGAACTTCCATTACACTGTTCTGTGTATGTATCCTTTCTTCCCATAACTGACAATAACAACCTTTAATTCTTTCAAGTGTTTTAGGAGAAAGTCTAAAAAAATCCAAAATTAAGATGATGGTGGTTATTTGAAATCATATGTCATCTTTTTTCTTTCTCTGTGAAATTTATATTTCAAAGGTTTTTTTAAGATATTTTATAATCAGCTGCAAATGAACACTACTTAATGCCCTTATGTAGGGAGTCAGGATATTTGGCTAATATTTTTCTCCCCTTACCAGTCAGATGTTCTAATTAGTTTCTGGAGGCATGAAAGATATGAATTGAGGAAGAGATGTAGATCAGAAGAAGAAAACAAATGTCAAGGTTGAGAAGCTGCCTGGCCCTTCAGAACTTGACAGGAAAGAGCTGGACAGGAGCAGCGACTCTGTCTGTATGGGGTCTTGGGCACCAGACCCTCCTTGCTGTCTGCTCTACCTCACCTGTACCTCATGTTTTAATTTTTCTGAATATTGAAATGCTTGCTAAAGCGTTTTTACCTGAAGAGTCTTTTTATATAGGACAGGACAGAACAGAGTAATTGAAATTTCTAAGGAAGGATGGCACAGCAGGGGCTAGAAATGAAAAGGTGTTTTTGAGGCCTTTGCCTGCCAGTGTGCCTGGCTTATGCTGTAGCTCCCCGTGGGCTGCTTGAGATCCTGCAGAATTTTCTGTCTTGTTTTTCATACACATCTGTTTAGGAAGCAATTGTATGTGTAGGATCATGTAATGGAACCCCTGGATTTAATATGCATGATATGATGAAAGTTTCCAGAGGAGGTAACAGTTTGTGCCATCTTATACAGAAAGAGTTCAGTTCTGGCATTAACTGTGAAGAGTAAAATAATATTAAAAAAAAATTTTTAAAAACCCAGAAAAGTATATATTGTTGAACTAAAATTATATAAACAGGATGAAATACTGTCTTTGTTGCAGTTAATGAGAGATTTATGCTTGATTTAATAGTCAGAAGGTCATCACTCACAGAACTGTATCAGATGTTAAAATAAGCTTTTGTCCTTTAGTTTCAGCAAAGTGAGATTAAAAAATTGATAGCATGGATTTAAACATCTGCTTGGATAGTTTCACTATTAGTAGATAGTCATCTTTTAGTATTCCAGAGTAGAGAATACGGGGTGAAAAATCCCAACAGCAACAACTCTAATTTCTTTGTGATACATAGAAGTATATTTTACCAATTTCCTTAGGCTAGTTTTACCAAAAAAGTGAACAAACAGAACCAACAAAACCAGATGCTCAAATGTACTGCTCCAAAATCATCTATCAAAACTTTACCTTTAATCCTTAATCTGTAAACTATACTACTCCAGGAAGCAGTTAACAGACCAGGTGCCATTAGCCTGTGTAACAATACTGGTATATCAAATGTCCAATCTTGAGGACAAAAATGAGACACCAAAGTTTTACTTTGCTTTAGTCTTTTTGTTGAAGCTGCAGAGTTAGGATGCCTGTTTATTTTGGTGAAGAATTTAGGGATTTAAAATAAAACCTCCTTAAATGTGGTGTCTTAATAACTGAGTGTGTTCACATGCCATCTCTAATTTAACCATAGATGGTAGCCTGCCTTCTAGCTGTCATGTTGCTTCTAACATAAGATTTAGGAATTTAGCCAAGTATGTTTTCCTCATTTGCAGCTACAATCTTACTGAAATTTAGAAACAAATTAATGGATACAAGCCATTGCAAGCTATTTTACATACATACATACATACATGCATACATACATATATATATACACATAAATATATATATACATATATGTATATATATGTACATACACACACACACACACACATATATATATATATATATACATATATGTATATATATATATATGCCACTGGCAGCCAGCAGAAAATGTTTTTATAGGCCTGTCCAGGACTTTTCCTGTTAAAGTCTATATTAAAACTTCTATTAAATTAGGTTCTGTCAGAGCAGAACACTGATACAGTTCCATAACACATTTCAACATTTTGCTGTTTCTGTTGCATTTTCCTCCTCATGATTCTGCACCTTTGATTACAAAGATCCACTGACGTTTTCTCTCAGATGGATCAGAAAACCATTCTGTTAATGAGAACAGTACTTTTGAGCTGTTCAAGCATAGTTTTCAGCAATACTGTTCTGACCTTTTAAAAATTATACTATTAGAGTTTGTGCCCTGACTGTGCTCTGCCACATAGAACTCAATTTGTTTTACACACAGGGTGATGAGGGAGCATTAAGAAGCAGATGTGAAAGTTCTTGAGTGTCAAGACCCAAAAAAGAGATAAAAGTGAGTGGTCTAATTCAGGAAAATTCGAAGTAGTGAAGGGCAAAGCACAGACTTAATCAAATGGAAAGAGCAAGAAAAAAAAGGAGAGGATAATGGAAGTTATTGAGGTTACATTTAATTTAGGCTGACAAATTAGATCTCACTGTACATTTACACAGCATGTAAAAACATTTACATGTAAATATTTTACTGCATGTAAATACATGTATTAAGTAATATTTAAAGAATTAAGTACATACAAATGTAACTAAAAATATTGATTTTAAAATAATTACACCGACAACTTTGTGCAAGAAGAGGAGAGAGAGTGGGTGGCACTTAGCATGCCATTTATCATAGTGAAGGCAAGCAGGGGGATGCACATTTTCAGAGTGTCTGTTAATATCCATGCAAAAAGGAAAAAAATGGTCTTTCATAGGAACAAATGGGAAACACAATTACAAAAGGGGCTTACAATTGTGTCTCTGGGACAGCCCAAGGGTTGATTTAACCACATTGCAATACAAAATTGAAGAACAAATTCAATATGATTGCTCTGTTATTTCAACGCAAAACCCTAGATTTTATTACATGAAAAGAAAATAATGCCAAGGTAGTTGTACAGGTAAATGGAACACTTTCTGGAGTACCTGCTGCCACTCTGACTGAACAACGTGAACTCCCCTGTAGATTAAAATGTAAATTTTATTGAGCAAAACCAGCAATACACAAAAAGTGGTCTTTCCACTTTCTGCAGAAACCCTGCAATGAATCTCAATGCCTTCAACTATCAATCCTATTCTCACATTCCCATAAAATATCAGCCCTTTCCAATGTGGGTTTTTGAACTGGAGATGCCTTCATACTGTCAATTGTTGGTAAATGTGATTTCATTCAGTTTTATTAAAACCTATCATCCTAAAACATCCTGAGCTCAGTGTGCTGATTTTGGCCAGAGTAGAGTTAATTTTCTTTCCAGTGGCTGGTATGGAGCTGTGTTTTGGATTTGTGCTGAACACAGTGGTGATCACATAGAGATGTTCTTGTTATTGCTGGTCAGGGCTTGCTCAGAGCCAATTTCTGCTTTTCCTATGGCCAGGCTGGTGAGGGAGATGGGTGTGCATGGAAGGCTGGGAGGAGACACAGCCAGGACAGGTGACCCCAGCTGACCAAAGGGACATTCCCACACCATGTGACGTTATGCTCAGTGTATAAAGTGGGGGAAAGTAGGAAGGGGAGGATATATGGAGTGATGGTGTCTGTCTGCCCAAGTAAGCCTTGCATGTGATGGGACCCTGCTGTACTGGAGATGGCTGAACACCTGTCTGCCCATGGGAAGCAGTGGATTAATTCCTTGATTTGCTTTGCTTGTGTGCCTTAATCTCAACCCACAAGTTCTCTACTTTTCACCCTTCAAATTCTCTTCCTATTCCTGGTAGGGCAGTGAGCAAGTGGCTGCTGGGACTCAGCTGCTGGCTGTGGTTAAACCATGACAGCTCAGCAGACCTAATCATTATCTACTAATAGGAAAACAGATCTGGTTTGTGGTCTTTTAAAGATATATATGGGTTAAAGGGAAAAGCTTGTGCAATCACTGTGGTGTCTTATAATTTCAGAAACATAAGACACGTATATTGACAGCTTCCTTGCTATTCTTAGGTATGTTTAGAACCACAAAGAGTTTAATTTGCTACTTCAAATAACTTGTACAACAGCCACAAGGTGTGTTTATAAAGTTTATGAAAATGTGTTTCTTGCATTTGCAGCTGAGAGTACTCCTGTTGTATTTGATGGAGTTTATTCTGGTGGAAAGAGATTTTAAATAGGTTATTAATATAAGCATGAAACATAGTCCTTTTGAATTAACACAGATTGTCACATTCAGATATAAACCATGACAATTGAAAGTTTTTCTGTTTTATTCATGTCACCCAAGGCAGTTAAGACCATTTTAATTCTGAATACTCAGAGCTAGCAGAACAGAGGTGAATAATGTGTTTCTTAGCTAATCTAGTGAAGTGTTGCAGATGTGATACCCAGTATTTTGTTTTCTTGCATAGTATCTCTGGGCTAGACTGGGAGATGCCGTGACTACAAACCTAAAGTAGATGTTTATGCTCCCTACATTCCCTCTACATGCAACTGGAGAAAGAAAGATCCTTCAGTGATTAATCCAAGGAAGACTATATGCAAGTTCCTTAATATAATAGTGTCTGCAATGAATTGAAAAACACTAGGAAAAGAATTCAGTTAGCTTTTTTAGTTTGGGTGCCCAAAGTCCAATGATATGAAAGATCTTGTAGTATGTAATTTTAAAACATTGTCACTGTTTCCCTTTTAAGGCAAGGGCAACAAAAGCACAGCTACAAATACAATTTATTGTCACGATACTCCGTGTGATCTAATAGCAATATTTTTCTCCTCCAACTATGTACCTATAATTTTGCTAAGAATAATTCCAAGGTTTCAACTGCATGTTGATGTTAGAGATATTCAAAAGCCATCTGGACATGGTCCACCATCTCCTCTCCAGGTGAGCCTGCGTGAATGGGGGATTTAAGAGTTAGACAAGTTGACTCCTGAAGTCTCTTTCAACCTCAAACATTTTGTGATTCTGAGATTCTTAATTTCATGGAAATGCTTGTGGTGCAATTTTAAATGTTAATGATAGCAATTTTGATTAAATATTAAAAAAATTTCCTGAAGACTCATGAAGGTCTCCTCTGGAATCCAAGAGACTGAAAAAAGGGTCCTAGAGCATTGTTTCCACCTATGTTTTGCTGCTTACTGGAGTTCATAAAGGATAGATAGTGTCCCCATCCACTGAAGGGCAGTGAATTGCAGGCACATCTTGATTGTTTCTAATTGTTTTCTTCATTTATGGTCTTTTCATTTGGCTATTTTTTTGTTTGCATTTAATCCATGTGCAGTTTGTATAAAAAAATTATGGAGAGCTAGAAAAGTTAGAGGGGTCAGAACACAAAGCAAGCAGCTTCTTGCAGAAACAGAAATATGTTCTTTATCCTGTTGTGCAGCACATCTGGAGTGCTTTCAGTGGCAGAAAATGCTCATATTGAAAATTTGGAGGCAAAATCAGTACTGGTAGGAAGATCATATTTTTACCATTTTAATGATCATATATTCAGCAAAAAGTTTAGAGTTCTGACTAACAGAAGTATTATGAGAATGGCAGCTACCACTGGAAGGAAGGTCAAATGTCTATTAAAAGCTTTGGCTCTTATTTTCTGCACTCCTACACGCAGAAGATCTGGCTATACTCCTGTCAGGAAAGTATTATTCATAGTTAGGGATTATACGGTGCAATAGAAACATGGTTTTGATGAACTAGATTCAGACTTCTAGTTAGGAGGAAAAAGTGCATTGGGGCAAGTCCTTTACTAACTGAGATATAAGAGTTTTACCTGCAATCAGATTGCAATATCATTGCCATGTCATAAAATAACATTGTGTCTTTATCAATGAAACATCATCAAAAACCATCATCAATGTCAAAAAATATCACTGCAAATTTACTCTAGCTTGTACTGTAAAAAATAGTGAATAAAGTAAAAGAATGGTCTTTTAAGGAGATCAAACCTTGCATCTCTGTGTAGCTTTGAATCAATCCATTCTGACAGGTCAAATTTCTTCCATTCATGCAAATCAGGTAAAACACCAAATCTCTATGTTCTGCCCTAACTCATGCATCTTTTTTCCTGTTCTGAAAGGAAACATGTATTTTTCAATATACATATAGGAAAATCAGGAAGTATCTACAAAATAATTTAGAACTAAAAATTAGTTTATGAAAATTTATGCCTATTTTATAGTCACTCTGCAGAAAAATATGCAAATCTCTTTATGAAAAGAAATTATTCTGGTTGATCTACCAGTATTTATTGAAGAGATTTGCTAGAGAAAAGCAAAACATTGCCTGAATTTCTGTCATCTCTGATTTAACAAGCAGCCTGTGATACTTCCAGGCATTACTTACCCTTAACAGAGAAACTTTTAAAATAATGTGTTTTGTTCTTCATTATTTAGGGGATTAATTTTTTAATTTTATGAATTTAGCTTTAAGATGTACCTTATAAGGTGTAAAGTCTTTTGTTAGTAAGCAGAAGTCCACTCAAAAATATGTAAAATTGTTTTAGAAACGTTTTTTAATCTTTTGTTGTCCCTTTTGGCTGTTCTTGTGATTTTACTTGTATCTTCTCATTTAGGGCCACTATATAATTAAATACCAAACAGATAGGAAATAAGAATTCTTAACAAGGTTTTGAGAAAGAATTTGAAGTAGAAAAACATATGTTTTGAAAGGTTCAACATAACCCTTAAAGATTGCTAACCCCTTTCTTAAACTGTAGGAGACTGAGGCTGGGTGGAGGATGGTGGAAATAAAAGGTCAGAAGGATAGAGAGCTACAAAAACTTTTCCTTCACTTGTAGAAGGATGGATCAGCTCGGCTCCTCACCTCTCTTAATTTAAGAACAACGTAAGTCTAATTTAATGCAGAAACTGGAGCCATGAACTTCAGAATGATATTGACTCCAAATGAATAGAAGCAAAGTTCCTCTGCTGTCTACAAGGAAACAGAACTTTTTTTTGTGCTGTTTCTGCACTTTGAGGAGATTCCAAATCCCTGTTTCAGTATTTCCTCGTTTTTTGACTATCCACAACCTGAACAGCTGATGCCTCTCAAAAAATATACATACTATAGGACACTATACTATAGGACACTATACTATATCAAGGCAAGAAGTACAGACACAAAACAGAGTCAGCATGGTTCAGAAGTGCTTCCTTAGCACTGGCTTAGCACAAGACATATAAGACACAAGCTGGCACTTGCAAAGCCATATAGGTGTTTCTGCACTGTGTTTCTTATAGTCTCAATCCTGGGGAGACTGACCAGCTCCAGCACCAGATCAGTTCTTACCACAGCACATCTGTCCTTCTGCTGTAGCTTAAGCAGAGTTGAACTGAATGTTGTGAAAAAAGATTGACATGGGGTTTTTTTTCAGAGACAGTGAAGATTCATCTAGGCTTATGTAATGGTTTTGAAATCAAACCCAGTAAGAGACTCCAAGTCAGAAGTACAATTTAATATGAAAAAAAAAAAAGAGAAGAAAAAAATAAAATACATGCAATAGTACAAGAGAAAAAAAAAGGACTGACAGAGACAGAATACAACCTGACACCCCATGTGTTAGGATGGTGGTAGCAGTCTGGATGAAGTGGTCTTCTTGAAGTAGTAATCCTGTAGAAATCCTGGCAGTGATCCTGTAGCTGTTGTCCTCTGGAAATCAGTGGGTAAGGGCAGCTTTGGTGTTCCAAATCTCAGTTTTTATCTAGGTAGGAAAGGCTTAGCTCCTCCCCCTGGATGGAGCATCTCACAACGGGATGATGTAAGTTTATCAGTCATGCAGTGGGACTCAATAGTTCATTAACAGAAGATATGTTCCTGGAGGAAGGCTGGGTTGTGGGAAAGAGAAAGAACATTGCCCCTTTTGGTTTTAGCAGATGGTCCATTAGCAGAGGATATCTCCCACAGATAAAAGAATCACTGCCCCACCTGGTTTCAGCAGATGGTGATAGAATACATACCTTTGGGCATATCTTTACACTGTAACCTAGGATAGCTTAAAGGGAAACTGATGTATTATTTACATTGATATCTCTGTAAGTATGTCTATCCAAGAATGTAACTCAAAGTCCAGTATAGGATGATTTTGTGTTGACAAAGCTACTGTTAGGGATATATCATTGTGATGAGAAATACAGGGGAAGAGAAAATTCTGTGAAGCATTGTGGAATTTTTGATTGACTTTTTGATTCCTAGCTGAAAACAAAACCAAACCGAAAAATAGACAAACTCAAAATCAATCAAACATCCTCTCCCCAAACTCAGAAAAAAACAAAGAAACTATAAAGCTTTTCCCTAGAATACTTTTTTATTATAGCATTTTCCTAACTTTTCACATAAGCTGAATTTTAATGTAAACTCAATGGTGTAAGTTTTGGGGTAATATTTCTCAAGGAGAAGTCTTCATAGGCAAGTGAAAACAGACTCAATATCTATTGCATGTGATTTTGGAAGTGATGATAACTACTCACTGGCAACAATAAATATTTCAGGATAGTCTATCATGCACTTCAAATTCTTGACTTCCCTGTCTGACATGATATGTGCCCTATGTAAATTAATGTCATAACAGGAATAGACGAGTTTCTTAGACAATTGACCAAAGCTGGATAAGAATACAAATTAGTTGAGGTAACCTTAATCTGATTTACATTTTAAAGTTTATTTACAATTTTTCATCTGCTTTCCTTTTGACTCTTGTTCATACCCAAAATAGGAAACTGTCAATGAATCACACAGAACTCCATCAGATAATCTCCTATTTCTGTTAGTTCTTATTTATTCAAGTGCCATGGCAGACATGGATTCTGCTTGTGTTTTTTGTCCCTTGCTTGTCTCAGCATCCTTTTTCTCCTTGTCATATCTCTTCTCATATCATATATCCCATATTCTGTGGTATCTGAGAGAAAACTAGCCTTTTTTTTTTAAGTTGAAACTAAGGAAAATATGTGGATAATGATGCAGCGCAACATTATCAAAGAGGAATGATGGAGACACCAATGGTGACAAAATAAGCGGTCACCTTTTCTCTTAAATGATACCCCAGTGAAACATTGTACAGTAACGTGATCAGGACCTCATGGCTACTGAGCCGCTGAGCAAATGGAAGGAATTTATATTTGAGAGGCTTATGGTAACATCTCCAAGAACACAGAAAATTGAGGAAAATAATCCTCAGAAAAAGGTTAAATGCTAGGTATAAAGCATATAGTATAAATTACGAGTTTGCAAGTAAAATATAAAAAAAAAAATAGTGAGTAGAGAAAGAAACTAACAGCTAGTATTGCAAAGGCATAAAAAAGGATGATGTGAGACAGCTACAGCTGGAGAAACAGGAAAAATGAGACCAAGTTAAATGAAAGAGGAAAGAGCAGCAGGAGTTTATTTGAGGCTGAATAAGAGCCAAAGGTGAACACAGTGGAATCTGCTATTCATTCATAATGACAGATTTGATAGATTCCTCCTGAAGTGTCAAGAATATGCCAAACTCTGAGGCCAAGGAATTACAATAGTAAAGGTTTTCAAGTGTTATTTTTTTAACATCCTTTTAACATAAAAAGCAAAACAAAAAATGTAAGTGGAGGGACTGAATAAACCGTGATAATAGGTAAATGACTGGGAAGATAAAAAACATTACATTTTCAAGCCTTCAACCATAGACAGGTCTTCAGAAACACAACATAGTGACTAAACAGAGTCCATTTTAGAGAGAAACCACCTTCAGATTACCATGACTGTAAAGATCCTGAAAATCAAAGCAAACAAATTTGCACTCACTATGCAATTGCCATCCCTACTTCTAACACACAAAGAAAAGGGGGAAAAGAAAGTCACATGGCATGTTGCAATAGATAAATGATCCTGAGGGAGGAATTTAATAATAACACAATATCGGTTAAAAGTGTTCATGGAAGAGTTGAACATAGACAGTTGAATACAGAAAAAAGGAAATAATTGTAAAGTCTGCAAAGTCCGAAAAGTGCTCTGGGAAGGTCAATAAACAGAAGGAAAAGAACTACATGTGTCAAAGAGGGTATTATATGGATATTTGAAACCTAGTGGCTAATAACTAACAATGGAAGTCAATTACTAAAATTCAAAAAATCAAGAAGCAGTATAAATGGAGGAAAAAGCATTAAAGAGATAAAAAAATCCACAATAAAAAGGAATGAAAATATACTGAATGAAAATAATTGCAAAATTTGTCTGTACCAAACTATTTTTTAAAAAAAGTTAAACAAATTATTAAAATTGTGGCAGGATTTAAAAAATTTTATTACTCACATTACTGAACCAGTAAGAGATAACTCTTTTTCAGATTCAGTTTTGGTAAAAATTAACTAAGACTCACGCTCAAGATAACATGGGTTTACTGACAGTAAAATAATTATTTTTTAAATTCAGTGAGTGGAAAAAAGATATGTGAAATAAGGTCTTCAAATCCATAAGATAGGTGTTCAAGAAAGTGCAAATTTCTTTATGCCAAAGAAACTGTATATAGAATAGGAAAATTTTAAATACCTGGTAATCTTAATAAAGATGCATGGTACTGCCTGTAGTGAGTTTTAGTTTTAAAATAATGCTTTATTTAAGTATTACTTTTATTCCTTTTAACTTGAAATAAGCATTTCAATTTATCTGATTCTGTACTGAAAATTCATCACGTGAATCTCCACTTTCTTCACTTCCTCTAGTGCATTCTTGGTGGTTAGCTATTGCCAGTATAACTTCAGACTTCTTCCAAATATCTAGAAAAAAACATACAGCTGTTATAATTGCTAGCTACATATAATTTCTCACTATTCTTAAGTAGCACCAATTTCTATGACATTTCAGGATAATCACATCTTAAGCCTTTCTGAAGTAAACTTGAATTTTAATTAAAGATTAAAAAATATGAACTTTCCAATACATAGAACTAGAGCTTCTGATTTAATGCACTTATTTGATGCTGAAAGGTGTGAGGGTCAGGAATGAAAATACAGATATTGTGCTAATGCTGGCAGTTTCAATTCTGTATCTTTTGGCATCTCCATAGTGCAGATGAACTCTGACAAATTATACCAATTTATAATTTTAAGAGTCTCATGGCTATCTTTTTATTATGCATTTTAGTATGCATCTGCAGTGACACAGTTCTGCAGTTCCCTTTACATAGCAAATGTAGCAGACACTTTTTCACTGTAATTGTCATGTTGAACATGAGTACTGCATCAGGATTTGAGAAATGGTTGTTAAGAGTATCCCTCACGACAGTTTTCACTTCAGTTAATGTATACGTCAATTCTGAAAGTGCGACAAAGCATAGAGAGTTATTTTGTTTCACACAAATTCATAGGAAAAAACCTGACAAATATCTCAAAAGGTCAGTTCCTCTACTCATCCCAAAGATGGCAAAAGGATATATATAAGACTCCATGTAGAGGAACATATGGGTAAAATTTTACATAATATATTTTTTATAAACTTTCTAATAAGTGATGATAATTTTTAGTTGTGATTACACAGTATAATCAAAATTTGCAAGAAAAAATATTTAAAAGAAAAGTTTAACGTTAAGTAAAACAAAGTTGTTTGTACAATTTTAAAAACTATTAGTTTCCCTTCTCTAAAGCTCTTTTTTCTTGCTAGCTTTGATTATATTTTATGAGAAAGAGTCATACTCTTTTGGTAATATAACATGATCTAGTATTTTCAGTGTAAAGTATTTAACAATAAATACAAATATTTAAGTATGGGGAGTGTTTTGAAGCCTTGTATTGTTTTTATTTATGTGATGTTGAATAAGGACACAATTTACAATAAATTACTAAAAGTTTTCTTCTAATATGTATATATCTATTTATCAATAATGCATTTAAGTTTACACCAGGGTAAAATATAATCCTAAAGTAATTTAGGATACTTATCAGCAGCTCTTACAGACTTTAAATATTGATGAATATGAACCCGTCCATATACATGCCTTAAAGAAATATGCCACACTGGATACCATAAAGTTGACCTGTCTGATAAGGTTGTTCTATTATAAAGAATATTCTTCACCCTATATTACTATTCATCATTTTTTCTATCACATCAGAGTTTATGATGGAATTAAGTGATATTTAGCTATTTATTGCTGTGCTATTTAATTATACATCGAGTTTTATGACATTTCTAAGTAAATTAATTATACATGTTCTCCCTGCTCCCCAGTCTGAACACTTATAACCAGGGGCCATTTGAATAAATATCTGCATGTATCTTGAATTAGAAAGTTGGATTTGAGATACTTTTGCATAATTTTGTAGCATGGAAATTCCATTAAAATATCAACAAGAAAATGAGGCAAGAACATCTGAAATAAAAATAAGCAGAAACAGATTACATCATGTTACATTATACATAATCTAGCATCTTTAATTTATATTCCATATGATAATGAGACTGACAACACCTTAAGTATTTACTCTGACCAATGTTAAATGTAGCATTAAACAGAATTATGAAATATTTACTTATACCACTATTTTTGTGGTACCAAAATATGGTATGTTTTCAATATGGAAGTTACCATCACATAGTAGTTTTAAATAATATTCATGTAGGAATTAATTTATCCTTATTATAATTATGGTTCATATTAAAAATGATTCTGTAATAAGTGGTGTTATACAGTAAATATTAAAAATTATTAGATGGGTGTTGCAATGAAAAATGAATGCTACTTTCTAATCGTTCCCTACATTTGACTGACTTATAAGGGGAAATATTTCAGTAGTAATGACAGTATTACAGTTAGCAGTGATAAGGAAATATAATAGTTGGAACAAGTAGCCACTGTAAAGGAAATGGGGTGGTGCACAACTGCATGAACATTTGACATAGCATGAGCATCAAAGACAACACTGAGCATCTCTTCTTCTCACAAAACTGATTTTAATAGATGTTAATGTAACAGAGTAGTTGTATTAAACCAATATTAAATACCACATGATGGTTTATTACACACCTGGGTTATTTGCAAAAATAAATAGTATTGATTAAAAATAAATCATTTGTTTCATGTTCGCTGAACAATACTTAATGTTCTATAAAGCCTTCCATTCAGCTACTTTTAGGTTTCTAGAATAGTCTTCCCATGAAAATAAAACAGAAAAACTTTGTCCAGCTTTCAGCAAGGAGTTGACCCTCCACGGCTGTTAGCACTTCTGTGTGAAATGCTGGCAAATAGGATGAGCTGTAAGGGTCTGAACGAGTACTTCCTTTCTACTATACTTGCTGTGGAAAATTACAACTATGTCCAGCTCTAAAAATGACATCTTGTTTTTCTTCTTTTTGTTGTTAGCCTTGTGCAATTTTTTAAAGAGAGATAAAGATGAACAAGGTGAGATTGTAGGAATAGAGGGATTGATTTTATTTGTCATATAAATGTACATATTGGTGCCTGTGTATTGACATACTGCTTTAATTCCTAGCATTACAAAAAGATGGAGATGGTGCCAGAAATAATAAATAATTCCAGTTAATACTCAATCACATGAAGGTAGATTCAAAATAGCAATGTTTTTTATTTAGAAACAAAAATGGAAAAATGCTATACTGCCAGTAAAATTTCCTCTGTATTTTGAACACTGTTTAAGTCTGTTACATGCCCAGATAATAACAGTGGAC
Organism: Luscinia megarhynchos; assembly: GCA_034336665.1. Lineage (NCBI taxonomy): Eukaryota > Metazoa > Chordata > Aves > Passeriformes > Muscicapidae > Luscinia > Luscinia megarhynchos. The sequence goes on along the minus strand of CM067566.1, from coordinate 39,795,009 downwards.
TAAATATATGAAATGTCCTCTTCTGGGGAATGTAAGATATAAATATATTGGATTAAACTGAAATTGATACTCATTTTCACTATCAGCCACTAGTAGTTATATAAGCACAACCACAGTCCTGGCTGTGAAGTTCTACATCAAGCAGATAATTTCCTAGACGTAAGATCAGACTAAGTGCTGTGTTTCATGCCTTTCTTGTAATCATATGTGTTGAAATCTGACAGGAAATTTAAGTGTTGAAGAGTAAGGTTAAAAAGTAACATTATTCACAATGCTCAAAATTAATCTCTGCACAACGACTTGGTAACCATGGACACAAAAATCTCATCTGAATGTTATCTGGAAGATGAAAGATTACATCTAGGAATTTTTTTTCCTATGTTTAATTTGTTCACTGGGAGCTAAAGATGTATCTCCTCGAAATTTGGGTTTGATACATAAAAGACTGTGTATCACAGTGGTTTACACGCATGACTAGGCACGACTACATCAACATCTTCATTGATGTAAACTGCTATTTTAGTAATTTTGCCATACTGTGGAGTGTGAATTGGTCATAATTTGCCAGGCTCGAGGGATTATCTTTTGTAAAGTGTGAATTTAATTTGATGCATTTGAGAAGTTTAGATTTTCACATGAATTGTGAAGAAATATTAGTATTGATCAAGGAAATTTATAATTCTGCAAAATGGTTACTTAGGAAGATGTGACCTGATTATAAAGTTGATAGGTGTTTAATAGGCTGATAAGAATTTGACAAATGTTAGAGTGATGTTTTGAGGTGCAATTTTATTATCGTGATCAGTGTGGAAGATATGCAAGTGGAACTTAATTCAGATGTAATCTCCACATCCATGTGTCAGAACTTGGTCTAAAACACCCACTTGTTCATACATCTGCTGAAGGGACTAAAAATCACCTGTCCTGCAACAGAATTTATATCCAAATTGCATTAGCCAAGACAGTTCTTAAATTTTAAAAGGACTGTATTTGAACCTAAGGATTATTATGACAGTGATGCAGTGAAGTCCCCAGAAAGCTTAGGTAGGTAAACAGTGGCATCTGTTAAAGCAGAAATTTCCCATTCTCCATTACTCCTTCCTTACATAGATAAGATATCACAAGGGTCATGACATCTTCCTAGGATATTGAGAATATTATGCAATATATATATTTAGCATATTATGCAAAATACTGATCCTTAACCTTTTCAACACAATAGTCAAGGAACCTCTGCATCAAACACAGTAAAAATGTGAAAAGTTCCTTCTTTTTTCTTTTTTTGACATTTGAAAAAACAATTTTGATTTTCAAACACAAAATAAGACTAAACTATTTTTAAATAGTTTTTATTGTGGTTCTGCCTTGAACACACCAAAAGAAAAAAAAACAAAACAAAACACGAATTTATCTATCTTTGCATCTCTCAGTGCTGCAAGCTAAATTATGGAAAGAATTTCAGACAAAAATAGAACATGAATTGGTTATTTTTATATCATCAACCTTACATGTCACCACAATGCACCATACATAGAATTAAACAAAACTGCAGAGCACACTAAGATTTTCAGGTAAGATTTGAATCAAGAAACTTGTTCGATGCAGTAAAAATTAGAAGTGATGTCACTGGGCATCACTTTTTTATAGAATCTTGTACTTATTAAAATAAATCATTGCTTAGTGATAGCTGGGAGCTGAGTTTAGGTTAAATAGCAGTGATCATTTTAGAGACCTAAAAGAAAACGAAATGAAATTTTGTAGACACTGGAATAGGAAAATACGTACTCTTATATGCATACATAGTTTTGCAACATATGAGTGGCAAATGTGCTTGTGCAACTGGGACTCATTTTTCTATAAATAAACCAGCCTAAATTAATAATGAGTTCATCAAGCAATGACCAAGTCTTTGAGGATGGTTAGACTTATTGCTTCAGGCACAAGCTTGAGATCTAAGAGGAAAAGAGATTTGTCTGTTGGTTTTTTCCACTCTGTTTTTTTCCTGCGGTGCATGAGAAAAACAGAAAAATAAGCAAGTATGACTGTACCTTTCTAGGAGAAACTCCATTTGCACAACAGTGCACAAGAAAATGCACCTTTGTAGCTAAAAAAAAGAAAAGAAAAAGAGAACATCCTAAGTAGGTTCAAAGGCATGATTTATAAAACAATAGAAATTCTTCTAGAAATAGCTATGCCACAGTTTGGGTAAACATGCTAAAGAACAAAGCTATAAAGTATAAATATTTCTTACTATGAATTAGGACAGCTTCATGCTTGCCAAAGGAGTAAATATGTATGCAATATTATTTTAAATTATTCTTCTCATATAATTTGCAAAGTGTATTAAAGCACTGGAGAATCTCTCATAAAAGAAGAGACTTAGACCAAGAACTGTTTAGCCAAAGAAGAGAAGGTTCAGGGGGATCTTATCACTGTGTACAAATTCCTGATACGGTTAGAGAGAGTACAGGCACCAGATCCAGCCTCTTCTCAGTGGCATCCACATGAAAGAATGAGAGGCATAAACTGAAATGTAGGAAGTTTTATTTAAAGAAAGGGAATAAACTTACTTTCTGTAAAGGTGATTGATCACTAGAATGGGCTGTCTAGGCTAGTTGTGGAATCTCCATCCTTAGACATGTTAAATACCTGACTGGATATGGCCCTGAGCAACCTGCATTTGGGCCCTGCTGTTAGCAGAAGGATGAAGTGGAAAATCTCTCTTCCAAATTCAGCAATTCCATCACACATTTTATATTACAGTGTATGAATAAGCATTCTAAAAAAAAAATCGTTCTGGCAGAAAAAATGTAGAATTGACTAGTCTCCATTTGTCATACTTGCCAGTTAGATGAGTTGCTTGTATTCTTTTTTTTTTCTTTTGCCTGAAATTGGCCTTGCCCTGCCAGTGATTGCCATGACAATGAATTTGTTTGACGTATCATTTGATTTACTTTGGCAATAAGCATACACAAAATATTGTACTCTCTGCACAATAAACTGTGTTTCTTTTGGGAGTTTTGTGTGGCTAAAACAGTATGAGCTGAGTTAGCAGAGGACGTCAAACTGTCAGAAAAAAGTGTTGTACCGCAGGACTTGGTTTTGTTCTGGACATGATTCTCCTATGAACAGTCTGTTCAACAAAACCATAGCTTCATACATACATGAAAAAGGTTGGATCTCCCCCAAGAAAGGTCTCCATCTTATCTAAAATTTTGATTGGAAGAAAGGAGTGGTTATTCTGACACTACCTGCTAAACTATGATCAAAGCTAGGGATTCACTGACTACCAGGAATAGCATGCTATACATAAAGTAAGATGTAAGAATGCTTTCTAAATACCTGAGATTGACTTTGTGTTCAATGTTCATGCACTCAGTTTCTATCATTGTTCAGTCTTAATTTAAGAACACATTTGCATTTAGGAAGGCATTTATAAACATTGAGTAAGTGGCCCTAACACAGCAGAAAAGTAAGTTATAAGGTAGAGTGAACACACGCTACTAGGCTAGAAAAGGAAAACGTGGTATTTACATGAAAGAAATGCTTGTGTTTGACACAGACTGAGAAAGAATGAAAACAGACATTCTAGTCACCCTGGAGACACAAACCTGATTCAGATTTTTGAGCAGACCTGGATTCTTACATGTGTATGTCATTGGTAGAAATTCCTTCACATAGCGTTTTTCCATTGCTCTCTCATTTCCCACATAGCTCTCTTCCATTGTTTTGCAGGTCAATGTGTGACCTCATTGTGTCTTATGTGAAGAGAAATACTTATATAAAGTAAATGGTTACAATTCAAGGTAATGTTTAGTACAAAAGGCTACTTTATCCAAGCAAATGTGACAAGGCCACGATGTATGCCCAGCACATAAATGTTTGTTATGTTGCATTTTTAAAATAGTCTTAGCTGACCTGCATCAGCCACTATCAGTAGCAAAAAAGATTCCTGTTTTCTGGCACAGGAGATACATATTAAGGTAGAGAATGAGCTGAAGAGTATAACCAAAGCCATGTAATTTTTCTAAGCTTCCCCACACAGGTCTCAGCATAAGCTGCCCCACCATGCACTACTCTTTCTGTCTTGATCACCCTGGACACACACCATTGTGTCCTACTGTGAAAAAAGCCAACTCCTACAAAGTCCAGAATCTCACCCTTCTGATTCAGATGAGCTGCCCTAAGCATTTCAAATTGAAACAAAGGCCCAACTGGGTGTGAGAAGGCCCTGAATGTTCATGACATTACAGTGGCTCCCCTTCTTGATATTCCCTCTTCTCAGATTAATATTGTGCTGAAGAAGCATGTGACCTTTGAGGGATGAAAGGGAAAATGTTGGAAAAGAGTCATTTTCTACACTGTGGCTACCATCATCCATACTGATGAGCCTTGCAAAGGTTTCAGCCCGAAAGCCCACCTATGGTAAGAAAAAAGTGCCTTAAAAATATGCTTTTGGGAAAGTTCTGGGTTAAAGCTAAAAGATAAGAATACCTGCAAGATGCCCTCACAAAATGGTTTCTAAAGACAAATGTAATTCTAAAGCAGTTTAGATTGTAGCAATGAAATTACATTAAAGATTGATTTATTATAGTTTAAATTCTGGCTGCCAGAGGACGGAAGAGCTACTTTTCATAAGAAAGTAAGAATTTGCTTTTGTATTTTACCTGAATGATGTAATAAGGATGACTTAATAACTACAGACCAAGAAAATTATATATGTTGGCTATCACCCAGCCAGGTTATTCTCTGTCAACTGAATTAAACCCTGTGTTAAAATAGATCCCTTTTCACTTGCTTTTACATTATAGAAGTATTCTGAGCATTCTATAAGTGCCCATTCATTACATTTACTGTCAATTGTTCCACGTGAATAATTTACAGCAAATGATCTCTAAAAAATCAATACCAGACTTCTGAATTTACAAAGCTATTGGATATGCAGGAGTAAAGCTTTTATATTAACTAGAACTAGATCTAACTTTTCCCCTGCAATTGTCTTGGATTGAAAAGACAGATGTCTGCTAAGGAAGGTAGGACCGTTTCTTGAAATGGAAAATGTAAGCACTTTCTTTATGAATTATTTTAATTTTGAAATTAAGGGCCTCTTAGGCAAAGATATGGCAATAGGAATAACAGTTCTTTAATAGAAAATTAAAGTAAAAATGCAGAAATAATAAAAAAAAACCACGTTGACAGAGTCAAAATACAACCTGACATCCTGTTTGATCAAATGGTGGCTGCAGTTTTCCTGAAGTGACAAATGTGGTCCTGTTGAAGCAATGATCTTGTAGAAGGGAGCAGTTTTCTTCTGAGGGTTTAGTGGTGGTGTAGATAGGCCTGGTCTTCTTCTGGGAATATAGGGGAAAGAAGGCTGCTTTGATGTTCTAAATTTCAGATTTTTATTTAGGTACGAAATGCTTAATTCCTCACCCTGGGTGGAGCATCTCACAATGGGATGACGAAATTTTATCAGTTATGCAGTGAGACTCAATGGCCCATATTTCTCTGGAGAGAGGATAGGTCATGGAAGAGATAAAGAACACAGCTCCACCTGGTTTCAGCAGATAGTGGTAGAATACATACTTCTGGTAACACCTTGCATTGTAACTTAAAACAGCGCTGTAGAAAAGAAACCCCAAAGATAAAAAAATCTTTCTAAGTAATTGTAAGTACTTACCAGTTATTTTCAAAAATTCAGTGTGCTGTCCTAGCATTGCAACTTGCATTGATGTCCTTAAGTGGACGGTGAGGTATGGTGCATAGGCATTTTTAGGGTCCTTTTTTACATTCTTACGATGTTTCCTAGTGGGAACACAGTTAAAAATGCATGGATAAATTGGGGAAATACAATGCTTCTTTTCCATCATGATATGTAAAATACCTCCTTAATGTCCAGATAAGCACTTGCAGCCATTGACTGGACTGCAGGAGAGTTTTGTCTTGTAACTCTCTTGCTTATGGGGAGTCACTCAGTAACACTGCAGCAGTTTGCAATTATTTAAGGGAAAAAAGTTTATTATATTACTTCTTTTCTCCATTTTTATGTTTAAGTAATACTTTTGAGTAAGTAAGCAGTCCCCTGTTTCTTCACAGTGCTTGAAACATTCCTAGTATTATTAGCTCCAGCTACTGTTGGTGCTACCTCGATTTCGTTCATGAGACCTCTGATGTCTTCACTGCTCAGTGGTTAGCAAGGCAAAAGATTTTTGGTCCATATCAACTAGCAGTTTCTGGCCTCAGTTTGGAAGTTGGAGCTATAGAACCAGCCACGGAAGTCCCACAGTAGACATTAGGGACAAGCTTTTAACAGGTTTGAATTTTTATCTGTCAGACAGAAATCTCCAACACTACCTGAGGAGGCCTTGTGTTCTCCATCCTCCTTACATGCGTGGCCTGTGGCGTGACACTCATCAATTTCATGACACTCTTTTCAGAAGCTGCCTGTACTACTCTTTCATTATTTCATGTACCTCGAATTAAGAACACAGTATACACACACACAAATGATTATCATCTTTGAGGGGCACTGCAGGAAATCATATACTAGATAGGCAAAATTCAGCCAAGTCTCCACAACTTGTCCTCAAAACCAGAGCCTCTCAGCCAAGTGTAGTCTACCAGCTTTTTAGTCACATAATTCATATTGTCATTAGTGCCTTCTGGCACTTGAGTAAAAAATATTTTTTCACCCCTATGGTTAAATTCTTGCATAAAATTCTCTCCTGAGGAAGACCTTTCAGTTTAAAGAATGGCACCCAGCAGTCACACAGCACTTACAATGAGCCCTTCAACACTGGTGTGCCAAAACCAGCATCGTGCTGCTAAACTCAGTTCACTGAATTTACCAACAGAGAGAGGCAAGGCCAGGGAGAACTCTGCACACACTCAAACACACCCAGTTTGTGCCATATTATTGTACCTTATTATACACTGGATATGGTAAACAACACCTTAGTTAAGGCCCTTCTTTAGTAGTTAGAATATCTATAAAAAGCGGAGAATTGTTCATTTTCTATTCTGGGTCTGTTGTGCCAGCCTTAGTGATTTGTTTCATATATATATATTCATCCATGCATGCACTACTGTTTAGATATATATTAAAGAAAAGGAAAAAAGAAAAGTGACTCACAACTATAAAGATGAATACCCATTTAGTTGGCTTATTGACAGGGATGCTAACCCCAGCATCCCCTTCCTCTAAACTCTTTGTTTCTTATGTTCGAAGGCTTTTTCATTTACAATATAATTTCCTGCAGAAATTAATGTAATATCTTGCATATTATAAGAATAAAATTGTGGATTTTTTTCATCCTTGCTTCTATCTTGAGACAATAACAACATAAAACTTCAATTTAAACCTTGGTCTGAGAAGGGCCCAGATATCTTACCACTTGGAAGGCTATTAGATATTTTGTAACATGGGACCTCCAACATCATATTGGGTGTTTTAAAGAATGATTTTTTTCCTGTTCACTATTTCAGAAACTACACCAACATAATATGACATCTAATAAGTAGCTGAATAGCTGCCAGTATTTCTGAAGTCATAATTAAGCTATACAGTCATTCAGATACTGCTATACTTAATATCTTGTACTGGCCAACTATTTTCTATCATTAACTGAAATTTGCTGCCAGAGGCAATAGATCCCCGCTGGAACTGTGTAATTGATTCCCAGTAATCAGATACAAACAAAAGTAACTCTGTGGCAAAAAAACATTATCATGCAGCCATTATCATATAGCTAATACATTGATTATATATTTTATATCTATCTCTCTATCTAAAATTATATGTCTAATTCTTACCAACAAGTTAAATGAATTAGAAAAAAGAAGCTGAGGTGTGCCCCTCATTAGGATAGTACAAATGTTACATCAACAGTAGCACATACAAGGAAACACTTCTACATTCATAGTTATAACCTTCACAAACTTTCCTGGGAACTTTAAAAACAAAAAAAATTAAATATAAGAGAAACGTTAATCTAGTACTTATTCTACCTGTCACATACTAAGGAGAATAAGAATTTTGTGTATCATCTGCAGTTAAATAGTTTATTTTTTGGTATGTGAATGAGCTCATTGTTAGAAAAGCAGCTTTTTCTTTCAAGCCTGCAGCCTGAAGGAACATATTATGCAAGCATGTAATGAAATGTCTTTATCATCTACGGCTATTCATGTTAGAACAAATAAAATATTACAGTTGTCTTCAGTGGAAACCCAGCTGACCCTTTGCTTGCATAGCCTCTATTATGCAGATCCCAATTATGTTTCTGTAGACTTGATTAGGCTTTTTATTTCAAATAAGAGGGATAAAAAACTTAGCTTTCACATGTGAAAATCCTTCATTAATCAACTCTATTTTTAATAATTCATTTGCTACTTACATAAGCATTTACAGGCTAAAATGCAATGTTTTGGCTGACGGTGTTTTTTCTCCCTTTTGTGGAGAACCATTCCCCTGAGTCATGTGGTATTAATTCTGATATGGGTGAATGCAACAATACAAAAAATGATGTAACAAGAAAAATAATTAGTACTTTACGCCCCATTTGAATTGTTGGGGTGTAAAAATGTAACCAGGGAATGGAAAAAAAACATTAATGAGGCAATTGTATCGAGCAACAGTCAGCCAAAGTCACTATTCATATTTATGTATCAGTTATCATTACTCAAGCAGTACTAGAAAAGAGAGATTTACCAATGTAAATTAATTAATTAATTAAAACATATATAAAGCTATTTGGAATAGAGAAAAATGTATGTATTTAGAGATGATTGAAAAAAATAGATGATATGTGTATACTCGGATACATAAGAAGGCTGGTTCTTCCAGAAGAAATTGATGGAAGTGAAGATGAGTGTCTAGTACAGTATAACAGATGTGATTAATCTGTAGACACAAGAGACTGGAAAAAAACCAGTCACTTCAATACTTGAATTAGGAGCCAATTATTAACTAAATTAAGACCCATGTTCAGAAAAATATAATCCAGAACAGGAGGTGGTCTTGATGGAAAGATATTGGATGTTTTAGGTTACATGATTACAAATGTTCTCAAGAAGAACTGAATGACCACAATTGCAGAATCAATGTTCAGACTGACAGACAAATGATTACTTCTGGGCATGCCAAGAAATGTGGAAAATGAAATCTAAAATGGCAAACATTCCTACTCTTCTTCCCTCCTTCCTTACATAATATCCTCTACACTATTTTCATGAATTATACAAATGTTAGCAGGTGGATAAGCGTTAATATTTTCTGACTGAGAAACTCTGATCTCTGAAAGGTGGGGGACATCACCAGCCAGCAGCTTGAAGGAAGTGATTCTACACCTCTGCTCCTCCCTGGTGAGACTCTACATGGATTGCTGCATCTAGTTCTGTCATGCCCAGTGCAGGAAAGACATGAACCTATCTTTTACAGTGAGTCCAGAGCAGGGCAACAGAAAGTCAGAGGGATGGAACACCTCTTCTATGAGAAAAAGTTGAGAGAGCTGGAGTTGCTCAACCTGGAGACAACTCTGGGGTGGCATTATAGCAGCCTTCCAGTATTTAAATGGGGCTTATATAAGAAAGATGGAGACTGATTTCTTAGCAGGGCCTCCACGGACAGGACAAGAGGTAATGGTTTTAAACTAAAGGAGGGTAGCCTCAGGCTAGATACAATGAAAAAATACTTTACTATGAGGGTACTGAAGCGCAGGCAGAAGTTGCTCAGAGAGATTGTACATACCCCATCCCTAGAAACCTTCAAAGTCAGTTTAGATCGGGGCTCTGAGCAACCAGATCTAGTTGACGATATCCCATGTCATCGCAGAGAACTTGTTCTAGATGATCTTCAAAAGTCCCTTCCATTCCAAACCATTCTATGATTTTATGACAGAGTGCCTGGAAAGCGAGTGATATCCTTTATTCCAGTCCAAGCAACTGTTTTTAATATTCTGTCTATGACTGGTATTATAGACATGGATATAAAAATATTAACAGCCAGAAACCTCCTATAAATTTTTTTATTGACTACACTGTCGTCTATGTGGGGCTCTTTAGTGGATACTATTTTAACTTCCTTATTCTGGTGGGTTTTTTGGGTTTTTTACTTAATTTTCTTCTCTATCTTGTTTACAAGGACAGGGATACTCTATCTGAATAATAAATGTAGCTAATAGTTTTATCTTTAAGCAGAAACCTGAATTAAGCATTGTTTAATTTCAAAGCTATTTATATTTTTTGTGATCTGCCACGTGTAAGTTTACAGGTACACAAAATTACATGCTACAGCCTGGATCACGTAAAGTTTTCATGCAATCATATTTTCTCTCATTATATTTTATTTGTAAATGAAAGTGGTTTTGCACAATGATTACTCTCTCTGAGTGATTTCAGCCGAAGAAAAATAGGTACTGTGTTGGGGCAACTCCACTGAAGAATGCAATGATTTGAGACATTTGAAGGTAAAACTGGGAGACTGCACGTAAATTCACTTGAAGTACAGTCCAATGTAGCCTTCAAGCTGATGAATATGGACAGCACATAGGCCACAGGACACAGTAAATTTGCATCATTTAACTGCTTCTGAATCCTGACTATATATAATTCATTCATCACTCAACTGCAAAAGATCTGATTATATTCAAATATTAAGAGCAGTTATACAAAAGCTCAACCACTAGATTATGTTGATATCCACTTCATTGTGTCATTCCCTTAACACTGCCTTAAATGCACTCTAATTGAAATTTTATTTACACTATCCAATGACTTTCATTCCAGTATGACTTAGTATTGCTGACACAATTCATTTTGTATTGAAATTACCTTTTTAGAAACCATATAAATAGATGCAACCACCTCTACTAGACTGGAGGGGGGAATGATTGCAATTAGCTTCACATTTGCACTACTACAAAAACTGTGCATTTCTAAAATTCGTGGGGGAGGGGGCTATATTTGACAGGAAAATTGAAGCAATGACTGCTCATGTTCTACTGCCTTGCTTATGTTCTCAAAAGAAAACAATCAATATGTTTGGGGTTTTAGGGAACATGAAGCAGCCAAGCATACATAGACAGGGAAAAGCAAGAAAAGCTAATTTTCTTCATTTCCTCTGCCCGCAGTAGCTGGCTAAACCAGTACAGTTATGATCTCAAGTAAGTCATCATAGCTCAGGTCTATGCTAATACATGATGAAGCAGCCTAACCACGAGGCTGAGCTGTATTCCAGGTTAAATTTCTCTGGTGTAAAATGCCGCTTTTCAATTAAGAGGCTTTCTGCACATGAATCAACCTTTTGTTTCTTCCCTCTCCTTTCTCTTTGTCCCAGATTACCTCACTAATTTCTGCTAGGGTAATTAATTGAATACCTTCAGCTGGAGAAATTCAGAGCAAGAGACATACGTCCCTGACTATCTGGTAACATTGCAATTAGGGCACTCTGCTGAGATGGAAAATACTTTCATCAAAATGCAATCAGATATGGATGAGACATTAAATGGGTCCCATCTGAGCACCCTGTCAGCTCTGCAGCTGTGCTCTATGGCAAGAGTGGACACTTTGTAAGATTTTTTTTTGCAAAGATTTCACATTGCTTTAAACTCATCTGCAAGGTCCTACCCTGGAGGTCTAATCTCTGAATGCCACTGTCACAGAGATGCATCAAAGAAAAAGGGCAGCTTTACTGTAGGCATTTCTGTCATCCTGAGCAGCAAAAATGTAGGCACTTCATAGCTTTGCTGGGTGTTTCAATGCTATAAATTCTGGTGACTTCATCTGGGGTGTACCAGTGCATCTTGCTGAGCTAGAGGAGGAACTGCAGCAGTATTCTCTCCCACAGTACACTGAATGTGCTGGACTTCATCCTCCTCTCCATATGAGCTGCAACTCAATGCCCTCTCTGAGCTTGCAAGGTTTACCACATAACATACCACTGTAGCCAGCACTTCCTATTTCATTTAATAAGTTACAGAGCTGTGCGGCCAAATTCAACAGGTAATCTTACACTCTGAGTTACCACTAGATTTGCCATTACTTATCTGTTTTACAGAAAACTATTCATTCTATGTCTCAATAGGGCACCAGGCAGAGATGTACATGAGAGATCTGTAATTCAGAAAAAAATATGCTGCTAGAAAATTCAAAACAACTCCTGTTCAGTCTGTATCAAAGACACTTATCAAGTATCTCATTATTTTTTTATAAGGAAAAAAAAGAAAAATTAGGTCAGAAGCTATGATACCTAGTCAGAACAATCAGCAGATTCACTGTAAAATGCATATGTGAAAAACGTAAGTGAATAATGGCCTGGGAAGCAGAAACTGATTAAGCTTGTATAAGTCTGCTTAATGCACTGGTGACCTGATAGTTTGCAGATCCTCCACTTTCCTTGATGTTTAGCAGCTTTTTATTTTAAAAAATCTGAATAAAATACAATAAACCTTTCTGGAAAAGACCAGCTCATAAGATTGCTTTTTCAGTTTCTCCCTTAAATACTCTTTCCACATCAGTGTGCTTTCATGCCTGTCAGTACATGACTATCTGAAGGGCTCCTGCAACACTGAAAGTGACAAACATACATCTCCATAACTAAAGCTCACTGCTGGTCAGAATATATCATCCCTTTTCCTGTCTGTCATTTTTGTGCCCTATGCCTTAGAAAGACTGAAAACCTCAGCTCTCTGTGCTGAGGGGCTTCCAAGAAGTTTCTTGTGAATTTGCATCATTCAAATGACATGGGAACGAGCCTGTAGTTGACCACTGAGATCATACACCAATATATCATAATTTTCCATAGATTTTGTTCCAGATATTTTTCTATAGATATTGTCAATCAGAATGTGGCTACATCATGGAGCCCTGTATCAACATAGCAAATAAATAAGAAGCACATTGGTCAGCTGTGAGGCTTTTATAATTTGTCTTTCATGCCTTACAAGAGGGCATTTTTCTTGTAGGCTGTAAAACTCAACACCAAAAGGAAATCTTTTCAATGTTATCAGAAACCTGTCATGTCTGCTGAAAGTTATTTATTTCTCTACTTTAGTGTTCTTTTCTTTAATTTCTCTTTGTGTTTTATCTTTCCCATAAACTTACAGACAGAAGACCAGAATCTTCCACAGGAGAACTTTCTATACTTTTCATTTAATTTAGTCTAATACTATTGGCTTAGATTTTTTTTTAAACTTTATAGAGAAACAATGGCTTCAAACTTTTCTGAGCCTAAATTGTCCACAGAATCCTGTCCCAGATAGGTAATTGCATAACCCTGTGTCTCACAAAATATCCAATTTTAGACCGTGACAAAGAACACTGAACACTGTTTGAAGATCAAGAAAAGCAAAGTAGAGTTGAAGGCAAAAATACTGTTTCGAACATTTTTCAAACCCTAGGTACCTACCAGACAAGATCACAATGATAATTAACTATAAAATAATCACATATATAACTCCTCAATGTCCTTATGTAGGTGTTACATATTTGCATTTGAACCACATTAAATATCTATAAATGAATGAAGTTGCCATAAGCTTTTGGGTTTAAAAATTCAGTATATTGGAACTCTCTGAAAGATGTAAAGCCCAAACTTTGCTAATGGGATAAACAGCATGTGAAGGCACATCCTGCTGTATATGATACTGAACATTTAGATATGAAAATACAGAAAATAAGGATAATTTTTGATTTTTTTTTCTTTCTCTAAGGTTCTAATAATCATAATCTCTTTTGTCTCCTTCCTAAGGACTCTATCTCATGAACATGCCAAGAAATAATATACACTAGGACTGACAATTTGCATAGTTAATATTAGTGCAGTGGAAGGAGCACTAATACAGGAGTTAATCGCCTTTAAGGGAAAGTACTAGACCATTAATGTCTTCAATAATTCACTCTAGTCGACACTTATCAATAGCTAGGAACAATTGTTCCATGTTAACAGGTCTTACTGAAAGCCCATGTGTTTGATTGAGAAAAGTTTTCCTACCAGTTCAATTCTTAATCATTCTTTTCAAGCATTTCCTTAATATTTTAATTTCCTATGTTTTAGAGGCATTTCAAAATCAACATTAACAGATTTCATTGCTAAGAAGTCCCAAGACAGTTTCAGAGAACTGACCCACACTTAATGTAAGGTGTCAGTTTGATAAAGAACCTGAAGTGTTTCAAGCTGCTGTTTTAATCCTTAGTCAGACCAATGCTACATGCATTATATTGCTCTAGTAAATCTCCTGATAATCTTTTATAACACATGCTTCATTCACAGAGAAAACTTATTTTCTAAGATTTTCATTTTTCAAGAAGAATAATTTATGCTTGAAATAACTCAGGATTAAGAAGATGAAAGTTAAAAAAGGAAAAAAATACTTATTTGAAAGACGAATTCTGACATCATCTGCCCTTGAAGTGCTTTGAGATCTGAGAAGTTAAGCAGTGCTGACAATTAAAGTCTTATCCTGAAAGTAACTAAGTCAACACTATGAATAAAGCAGAGTGCTGAAGCAACGGGTAGAAGCAAATGCAAGCCCTAAAGAAAGAGGTAATGGAACCTTCTGTGGCATTGAACTTGACTAATTGAACCACAGACCTGATCTATATTTCAGAATAGAAGTAAAAAGTTGTATCTGCTCATTATAAAAGAACAATATTTCTAGTGTGGTATTATAACTTTGTGTGTGTCTTGTGAGGGGGAATTGTGACCACACTAGGAACTGGTTTATGATTTGACTTCCTTTAGCATGCCAAGCACAATTCTACAACAGAAATTTAACATTAACAGCAGACTCCTTTTTAATACCTGCTCATACTGAGGAAAACGCAAATTGACAATGTTACCAGTCAGAAAAACTATTTTCTGTCCATGGCTCTAAAGTACTTCATCAGAAAATCCCTCTGACATATTACATACAGGACAAGATGAAGCCCTATTCTACAATCCAGTCCAGCTTGAAAAAGATGATTCTTTGGCAACAAATTGCACAGTTATGCCTGAGATGTAGTAAGCCTATGTGCAGGCTTCCTTTCAAGAATCATACAGAAGGAGATGAAGATCACTCCTGCCATCCTTCCACCCAGTGGCCTTTTGTATATCAAACCTCTTAACAGAGAATTCTTTTGAACAACTGAGGACATTCTTGCTAACTATTCAAAGGGAAAAAAGTCCCTTTTTAGGAAAGTCCTAAATGTGAGGCTCAGAACAAGTCCACATTAGTATATAAAATCCTAGGCATTTTTAACAAACCTCATACAATGAAATAGAGTTGGTAATCAGACCATTAAATATTTTGGAATATTTGAAATATTCATAATTGTTTTACTGCAGCTGCTTTGGTTTTCTTTTTTCCTGACATTGAACAATAAGGTTTGAAAAAAATTTCTTTAGTGTCTGAAAAATAGTCCATTTTATGATTCACGTACCATTTCTGCAGACCTGAAATCCCAGGAGACACCATGAAAGATTATTTACATTAACTCAGACACAGAGGCAAAAAATGTAAAGTATTTATGTTATATTTAAAATCATACTAATATACTAAGAAACCCAAAAAACCCCGAAGGGAAATTACTGTGATGGAGACAGCTTTCTGTATCTGTGTGGGGTTTTTTTCAATTCTTTAAAGTCACAGAGTGTGCCATTGCTAGATCAACTGATATGCATTTGAATACTCCAGAAAGAACACTAAATGTTAACTGAGTTTCAAAGGTTTTCCTGAGTATATGCATTCCACTGGTTTAGAAACAGTATCAAATTGGGAAAAACATAAATTATCTTGTATTTTTTTACAGAAATGTCATCTTAATCCACCTAAAGAAGAAAGAAAAACAACCAATCCCATCATTTCAGATGAAAACTTTGTGCTAGAATACCAGAAAATACAGTTATAAAAAAAGGGGAAATACAAAACAAACAATAAAACAATAAAGAAGTGAGATATTAAATAAGGTATATAGAAGACAAATTGAGATGAAACTAGTTTTGGTTGATTCCTGGTATATATCCTGAAGACTGAAAGAAATAGGATAATGAAAAGAGACTTGTGGTAATCTCAGAGGTAATTTCTTGAAAAGAGGCAAGTATCTGAGAGAACTTTCTTAAAAATTAAACAGGAACCAATTGATACCTTAAAAATAGATGCGTCAATCACTACCTGTCAGAAGAGAACAGGGTTTAAGAATACAATTCCTTAACAAACAATACCAAAAGAAATGGAGCACACAAGAGAAAGGCTACTTCCAAACTAGAGTATCTGTCTGGGAGATCACAAAATTAGAAAACAGAAATGGAAGTCACCTCAAAATGCTGTCTAAGCCACTTCTCCATCAAAAGATATGATCCACTAAATCAAAATTGTTTCTGAGAGACAGGGTTTTAATCTCCTCTTAAAAGTGTCCTAGAATCCTAAGGTCTAAGAAAAGCTGTCTTGAAAAATAAAGAGACAAAAATCCTATGCAATTTACGGCACCGTCTGCTTAATAATTACAAAAGCTATTACCAGAGTTAAGGTTTAAAATTGAGAAGAACTAAGGGAAACATACCAATGTGCTTTTCACAATAATTTCTGGTAGTCTAATTTATTTTCATGTATTTCTTCAATCCTTTTATGTCAAGTAAAATTAAATTGCAAGTGCATGTGTTTTTTCTTAGAAGCAGCACAGCAGAAATAATGTTTCTAATACAGATATTAGCAAAGATTATTTTTTTTCATATAGTTTTACAATTTATTTTGTATAATATATTGGCGCACTGGAACTTCACTCAAATATGATTATCTTTACTATAAGACCACTTAAACACTGATCATTTATTTGGGATGTTAGCAACGTGCCAGACACTACTTTGCTATTTTCGAAATGTTATTTAACCTTGTTTAGATGGTTTTATTATCAAAAAAGGGGTATTTGTATATCATGATCATTATCTGAGGATTATATTTCTTTATGTTCATTTACAGTCTGTCAAGATATTTTGCGACACCAAAGCTGTATTTTGATATAAAAATAGCAATAGATTACTAGATTACTTGATATTACAATATATCCCTTAACTATTTAAATTGTGGGTACAGCTCAAGAGTGTCCTTCTTTCTGTCCTGTGTTGTGAGATGTACTCTGCCACTTTCTAGCACCTCAATTCTTTTTTTTTTTCCTAAACAAACCTACAAATCTGAAGATGCCACAGTTTGAGTTTTACCTGATTGAAGCACAAGTAAAGAATTACTATTATTGTCCATAGAAACTATGTATTTTCCCCATTTGATCAAAATGTTAGCCCATTTTCTCTAGAAATTAGTTCTAAGTCTCAAACAACCAAGGCAAATGCAGAATTTTTCAAGTCAAAATCTGTCAGTTGTCTGATTCAAACACCGAACTTAAATATTGTTGCTAATTTCTGATTTCAATCTTACACCCCAATGTTAAAAAAAAAAAACAAAGGACAAAGCACATATGGATTGCTAGTTGGAAGGTGCCTTGGAGATGCATTTGTTTGCATTTTACTGATGCAACTCTGCTTTATTATTAGAGGAATTTTGTAGCAGAATATATTTTTGTTAAATTAATACTGGAACATTTGGTTGCTTGCCTTTGGAAGTAGATACAAGGAAGCAGATTCCTCGTCCCCATCCTCAAACCATGAATTTGTCAAGAAATTTAGAATTTTCTTCAACTCAGTGGATAGGCTAAGAATGAATGTTTGGGTATTACATGAGTAAAGAATTCCACAGAACGCAAAAACTACACTATGGTTTTGAAAATAAAAAAATCAAGTAATAAAACAATGGAGTCTAAAATAAAGGAAAATAAGAAGCAATTTATGAGAAAAGGACAGAGGTAGCATATACAAAAGCAGTTGGGTGACAAACTAGAAGACTGTCACGGTGTGACTTGGGTTTGCCAACCTTAATATATTTAATTTCTTTTTGAGACAGGACCCAGGAGTAGAGACAAGGCAGGCTCAAAACCTGAAAAGGTACAAGAAGAAATTTATTAATAATACAAAAAAAAGGAATTAGAATTCAGGATAAAATTCCTAGATTGTTCCCTCCTCCCCTTCATTCCACATTTCTTACCAACCAACATACAGAGAGAACACTTCAGTCAGCTATACACTTAAATAATCAGTTCAGTTTACTTCAGAGAGAAAAGTCCCTTTTCTTATGGCTTAGGGGGTGTCTTCACCTTCACAGTCTGCGTCCACCCGAGAACCACAGGACTATGAATTTTCCTCCCATTTACACAGTCCTTCCAGAGCTGTGTTATGGATTACGATGCACACATGGGGTACCACCTCTAAAGGCAGGCTGCAAAAAACACAGAATTCTCTTCACTGGCTTCTCTATCAAATGTCTCTGTTCATATTCCAATTCCAGAACAGAGACCCCCATTCCCTCGGGGCAAAGGATTCTTTTCTCAAATATTTCAACCCCCCATGTATTTTCCACAGTTTAAAGGAACTTCAGTGAAGTCACAATCTCCACAGCCCACAAAAAAGGTTTTCAGCTACTTGCATCTTTTCAATCTCTTCCCACCAGGAACTTTGTCTTCATCCCGCTGACTTTTGTAGTCTTCACGCTTCATCTCCTCTCATTCAGGGGAACTCAGGAGGTCCAGGACTCCATCCAGGCACAAAGAAGTTACAATTGTATCCAGATTACAAGGAAACAAACGTGGGCAGGTGGAGTTCTTTCTCCGCCACATGGAAAGGCGAGCGAGCGAGCCCAGCCGGCAGGGCCGGGGCCATGTGGCCGGTGCTGGGGCCTGCGGAGCCCGGGGGCCCCCAAGCCAGGGGCCCCCCGCAGAGCCGGGGTGCCGGGCCGGACCTCAGACCGAGCCCAGAGCCGGGCCGGAGCCCCCGCCAGGGCCTCCCACCTCTCCGGAGGCCGGGAACCGAAAAGAGAGAATCAACTCGATGCAATTGTGATTTGTGAAAGTGAAATAACTTTTTCATTGGTTTCTCGAGCTGTCCATCACCAAATCAGCTCTCTGATTGGTGCCAGCAGCTCACAGGGGAAGCTCCCAGAGACGGGAGAGTGCCTCCCACTCCCCACCTCATGGAGCCATCCCTGAGGTGAAACCACCCATCCCCCTTACCACGTGAAACCAACACAAAGACTAATGAAGAAAACCCAGAAACTGAGAGAATCAATAGATAAAATACTGGAAATTCACTAGAAAATCATTTAGGACTACAGATGAAAAAGTGAATGTATCTGGGAGAAAGCTGAAAAAAAATCTCACCTGCTTTACATATTTCAAAATCTTTGCTGGAGGAAGGTGTCCTGTTAATTTCGAGATCTGTATTTATTAATATAATTTAAATAGCCAAGCCTAAGGAAGAAATGCTCTGCTGATGTTCAGGTTGCTTATTGATCCCTTGCAGTTGTTTCTCTCAACATGTATGGCTGGGGAACAAGCTCTGTTCCCCAGAAAGTGCTGCTAAGATCGAAGTTCAGCAGAAAACTCTGCACTCCAGTTTTTTTTGGTTTTTTTTAATTCTTCCAATCTGCAGTTATTAATGTTACATACAAAACGCCTCCTGCATCATTTCACTACTGAGCCAAGTAATAAAGTTTCACCTTTCTGCTAACTGGATCAATGCTACAGATCAGCTGTGGAGAAAATAGGCTGCATGGAAGGAGAAGGAATCAGTCTCTGTGACATCTAAGCTTTCTCCCTTGTTCTGTTAGTGTAATACTAATGTTAGGATGAGAACGCTGAAGGCCCTAAGGACAACATGGAGATTATAGGAAGGATAAATCCTCCTCATAGATCCTCTTCCCAGGGCACAGAGCAGCCATCTGGACAGTTGCTGTGCTAGTCTTTATTCAGAGAGGCTATATGTACCTCAGGCTTTGAATAACCATGAGGGTTTACTGATTATAGAATATTTTCTGATATTAAAAACTGTACTTACAGCAACATAGAAATTAGTAACAAAAACAGCTGAGAGTATGGATTCAATTGGGAATGGAAAACCATGGTTTTTAAAATCACTTGCTGATTTTGTAATAGATGATTTGAAAGTCTAGCTGGGATATGCAACTATAGAGCATTATAGCCATTTGAAATCTACTTGAACACACTGAACATGAAAAGTAAACGCTAATGAGCTATTTATCTCATCATTTTGGACATTTTGTTGTCTTTTATACTGACAGTCTTCACCAGGATTGCTATGGTATGTCCTTCAGAACAGTAAATATTGTTTTATTTGCTGTGTGGGTCAGAGAGAAAGAGCCCCATAAATAAAAAGCTTGTACTTGAAACAGAAGGGTGATTAAGCATTGTGGTATGTCCTTTGCAGTGTGAAAGATAAAATGATACAACTTTATTGAGGAAGTAATTGAATTTGGTAGAAAGAATCATCTCCAGTTTCAAAGTTATTTACTCTCAATTTTCTGAAACAATGCTTTACTGCAGAAACTAAAAAGAAACTTGACTGAATTGCCCTGTCGTTCAGATAACCATAGGAAGCAAAAGACAGTGATGTCTGGAATGATCAAGTCTAACTACATATGCATAAAGAACATGTTGAGTGGGTATTTTAAGTAGCTTTGGCTGATTGGTTTGATTAGAGATGATTACAGCTGGCTGAACATAGTAGCATACTTACAGACTTCTGGAAATCTTGTCATTTGAGTCAGGAAGAGAACAGACATGGGCAACGAGGTATAACAGAGAAAAACTTTATCTTCTTTCCCCACCTTTCTTCCCTCACTCTTTTAAGTAGGCTGGTTTTGGTGAATGATCTCTGTTCACACCACTGCAGTGAGGGGTGAATCTAGTGTGCACTTTGAATAAGACAAGATATTGAATGCTCCCCAGAAAAGTGCCGCCTTTACTTTTATGTTGATGGAAAATGATCAGCAATGAGAACTGGGACAACTTCGTTTTAGCATTAGCTATATAATGAAAAATTGTCATTCTTTACTCAATGGTATGATTTTCCTGTAAATTTCTAAGGAAATGAGAATGAAAACATAGTAGGTAATCACTGAGTTTATGTGTTTGAAGTATCAGTGACAATTCCTTTATTTCTAAAAAAAGCTGTTATAATGTTCCCTCAATGTATTTTTGGATATTAAAAAAGGTGGGAGTAGTTATTACTTACTATTATTTCAAATGTATTGTTCAGTACATACAATTTTCATCTTACATCTATGGAAATAGAGTGGAATCTTATATAAACTGTCTTCTGCTATTTTTTTGCTGAAAGAGATGCTTTCAGTTTCTAAGACTAAATTGGGATATCAATCCATTATTTTCCTTCTTATAGTAGCCTTATATTTATTTTCACTATTAATAATGTGCATATTATACATATTTTCTTTTGGAATCATACTTTAAAATTGTGGTACTATAATTTAGAAAATGTAGAAAGTACTTTGGTAGGATTTTCACTGAAAGAGATAAGGTTGGCAATAATAATCAGATTTTTTGAAAGGCATTGTTACTGCTGAACTATCAGTTCTCTATAGAATTCAGAGTTTTCCACAGCTTTGTTTTCAACAGTTGAGAACTTTCATTCTGAACTTTCAAACTTCAAGCTGGACAATTTCCAGCAACGTAGGCAACACTGAAGTTTTCCAAAGACTGATTTTGGCTGTAATGAAGCTCTTTTTCTTCATGGCAGCATATATGGTGTGGTGTTTCAAATTTGTGACTAAAGCAGGGTTGATAACAAACCTATTTTTGGGCTATTGATGAGCAGCACTTACATATCATCAAGGCCTTTTCTTTTTCCTTCTCTACCTCCCTCAAAGGTTGTAGGCTAGGAGTGGGCAAGAAGCTGGCAGTGGACAAGGTCAGGAGAGTTGATCCAAGTTGGCCAAAGGAATGTGCCACTCCATATGACATTGTGTTCATCTGCCAAAAGACACCAGGAGGAAGGGGGACCATTTGTGGTACCGGCTTTCATTTTTCCAAGGAAACCTTCTGCATGCTGGGTTTTTCCTGAATTACCTGGACGTCTGCCTGCCAAAGACAAGAAAACATTGTTAATTTGCTTTGTTTGTGCACACATTTTTGTTTCACTTACTAAGCTGCCTTTATCTCAACCTGTCAGTATTTGCTAGGAGTGGCAAATAATAGCAACACACTTCTTCTTGGGTGAAATAAAAAGCACTTTATTAAAACCTGACCTATATTTATAGGATGGTTCATGAATCTAAGTCAGGATAGCAATTCACTGGGCAACAGGAGAAAACATCCCATGTCATGTACATCACGCACTGTCCCACAGTCAACACCAGGTGCTAATCCATGTTCATTAATTCCTTTCTATTTGTAAGAAAGCGATCACCCTGGGAAAAATCCTGGCCAGGAGCTGGGAAAGTGTCACGGCCTAGGAAAAGAAGCTCAGAACCTGAGAAAAGGCCTGGCTGAAATTTGCCTAGGCCTTCAGCAGTGTCCACATCAACCCATGAGTTTTTCTGATTTTGCCCTTCCAGAGCTTTACTCTAGTCAGTTGGGAGGGGAACGAATAGGTGGGTGGGGTCTTAAGACCATTGTCAATGTCACAAATGCCATTAGTCTGATAACATGGGAAAGCAGAAAAACAAGTCAGATTTTCAGAGAAGTGAGTTCAGCTGAGGGTACCAGAAAAAGTTAATAAGGCTGTATTTTGGAACCCTATACAAAAATGGGAAATTAAAGGGTCTTTTTTCTGTTTGTTTCTGATATTAGTGATTGGTATTAGGTAAGCATGGTGGAGGGTGGGGAGCAGGGTCTGTGTGCTGGTACCTTAGGCAAGCCAGGGTTTGATGATGAGACAGTAGAAGAGAAGAGCCACTTTTTAGAACCTTTCTTGTAAGTCCCTCAGGATCAACATCATCAGCAACAGAGAATACTGCAAGGAAGAGGCAACAGGTGATGGTTTGGGTTACACTTGGCTAAAAGAACTAGTTCTCACCTTCTTTAGAAGGGTAAAACAAGCACTATCAAGAGAGGTAGTAATTTACTGGGCAAATATTAACATTGCTTAAGATAAATTTAGTTTATCCCATTTATTTATATCCCCAAAATTTTTTTTTCCTTTTATTCTTCTCCCTCAATATTGAGAAATTATTTACCAGAAGAAAGGTATGCAAATGTACTAGTGTTTCCAGCTAGATTTTGTGTGAGCTTGTGTTTTGGTTTTGTTTTTATTAGAGCTATCCTGCTTTGCAGAGATGCATATTGAAAACAGAGAGAAGAAAATATACAAAGGAAATGCTCTAAACCATGAAAAATTCAAGAGTACCATTTCTCTGAGTTAGGCAAATTGAGACCTGAATAAGTCTTGCATAAAGCACAGACAAATAAATGTCTGAACCAAGCTATGGAGTGCTCAACACAGTCATTCTCATTTTTAAAAATGGGGTAAAATGCCAAAAGCTTGGGTTTCATCCATACAAGTTTTGACAGTACTATATTTTTTCCAAAGTATTTTTATCTTATTAATTGTTGCAATTTTAGATATATTCTTTTACAGCAAGTGCAATTTGCAATATTCAAAAAGGGCAATGATTAACATTTCCTGCAAGATGTTAGGGAGGAACTCAGGGGAAAAGAAAAAAAAGTGTCCCAATGTTAGAGGTATGTAGACAGTGTCTTGAAAGAGTGATGTGAACTGAGTTTACTAGATTTCAATTAAACCTTTGTGGGTATTATTTCTGTTTTTTCCATTTTTATTCTCTTTCCTTGGTAATACATTTTAGGGTAGGCAGACATGCATACTCACAGTGCACTGGAATAAGCTTTCAGCCTGCCTACATACTCTCCTGTATTTTTCAGATAGGATGCATATTTTTTAATTTTTATAAAGTCTAGGAAAACTATTAGTCGATCCAAATGTGGCTTGGCATTCAATAATTTTAAATCACATGAAAATTCAGGTCTGCACTACAGTGAATGTCATTTCTGTATACAGAAAACATTCTTGGCCAGATATACAGCAAAGACCTACTTTGTCTAATTTGGTGCTTTATACATAGATCATAGGTGGTTGGCTCTGGCACACTCCTAAGTATCCAATTTAAGGTCTCCCAATGCAGTTCAAGACTGGATGGATCTAAAACCATCCATTGGCCAGACATGAGCTGTTTACAGTTAGAAAGCTCTTAACAAAGAGTCCAACACAGTATAGGCTGGCTTTCATTGTAACCTCCTTTATCAAGAAAGATAAAGGAACTCTCTTGCTCGTTAATGCCCAGCAAGAGGCCAATGATCCCTGAAGGACCTACTGCTTTAATTCCCGTATAGAGTACTTTGTGCTTGTCTTTAGTCCTGATCAAACTTTAACTTGTTGAGTTAAATAATTTTCTTTGGTCTATCAAGAACTCCTGTGAATTCTAATCCTATCTCCAAAGTGCTTCCAAACATTTGCATCAGATTTTATATTGAAACAATTTCTCATTTCATTCCACAATGAAGAGCATTAGTGGAGATATTGACCACCATCTTGTCCACTACAGATCACTGCAAAACTCCCCTAACGTAGCCTGAGGATAAGTTACAAATCAGGAAAGACACTGTCAAAAATTAGTGATGAGTCCTAATAAATTTCATGGTCATTTGACCATATGCCACTGTCGTTATTCTTTTAAATCAAATTCTCATCTTTCAAAATTGATTCAGAAATTTTGCTTATAGTAACTCTTTAATCCAAGTAACTTCACAGAAAATTATATTTTCAAATAGTTTTTCCATTAGGCATTCTTTTTCTGGAAATTGCAACTGGATATGAGAATTATTTCACTGTTTTTAAGATTTAGAAGTGACCCAAACTATCTGACTTGTATCTTAAGGACTTACTGTATTGACCACATTAATTTTCATTGTTTTGAGACACGCACACAGACAGACAGGGTAACTTTATTTCCAAGTACCCGAAACTGTAACCTACTGGATTTCTTTTACAGAAACAGCCTTCACTGACACATCTCTAGCCTGTTACTTGGCAACCTTGACACATTAGGTATTAGCTGCCATTGATGTCACTTTCTGGTCTTAAGAAAAAAACAAAAGACTGAAGCTTTAAACAGGAAAACCAAAGTGGGCATCTGTCTTTCTAAACCAGTGAAACATTTTCTATTTTGACAGCTCATTCTGCCAAAGTCTATACTATTATCAATTATTCAAAGCAGAGAATACATCTCTGATATCAAGCTAATAAACAGATAATTATCCAGCAGCAGACCCAGTAGAGCTTTGTATTTCACATTGCTATTAATGTTCAGTAAAAACTTTTACCATAGTCTTTTTCTCTGCCTTCCTTTTCTTTGGAAGGACAAAAGAAAAAGAGATATCTCCAACAGCTGTCTCCACCACACTGGTATGAAGAGTAGACCATATATTCAAATTCAAATTCAAATAAATATCATAGCATCTAGAAGACAGGACTATAATATTTATGCTATAAGGCTGAATTCTCAGTGAGGATAATGAGTATTTTCTACCTAACAATTCCAACACATGCTCCAGCTCCAGTTTATGTCATCTATTGCCAGGCAATTTACAGCTTCTTCTGTTCAATCCAAGGACCTCAAAGGTAGGCTTTATTTTCTTTGTCCTGGTACTAGAGCCATTAGGGAAACCTGTCATTCAAATTTCAGGCGCTGGACTGCAGTAAAGTATTTATAATCAAAATATTCATATTTGATTTTCCTCGTCAAGCCACTAATGATGCCTTGACTTGATATACATCACACGTGCCCAGACTGCAGATGGTGTGATAGAACAAACCCATGATTATTGCTGCTTTCCTCACCTCCTCACTGGTTCAGCCAAGTGACTTGCTGTAGCTCAGGCAGTTCCACTAGCATTTATGGCAGTTTCATAAATTACCTTGAATCTTGTAATTGAATTGTAATATGCCAATTGTTCCTGAGATGAGCAACAGAAGAGCAGAAGAGAGTATACCAAAAGGTATGAGAAGCTGATACGATGCAAATTTTCAACTACGGGTGATGTGGTGTGCAGAAAACAAATTACAGAGGTAATGTTTAAAAGAAATCTAATGACAGAACAAAATGTGAGAACATTGAAACAATCAAAATGGAAGCTTTTAGGTACGAAATCAACCCAACTGGACCCATAACAGGATATTGCCATAAAGAGTGAGAACAAAGTTGTGTAATTTGTGCCTAGTCAGAGAAGAAATGCAAATCAGAATACATGGGAAATGATTAAACAGAAAGATCAAGAGCTAGCACAACTACAAACTTTTCACAAGAAGTCAAGACCAGATAGCAGTGTCGTTCAAAATTATACTAGAATATATTTTTTTTTGTCCAAAAGGAAACATCCTCTGTACTTTTACTTTGTTATCTCCTGAACCAAATAAGAAAACTCATTTACTTTTATTTAACATCCACTGCATCATTGAAAAAGTAGGTACAAAATCTACCACTATCAAAGCTTTGGTGAATGAAGAAATACATGATACTGTAATGTGACCAGTGTTGAGAGATAACCTAATATTTCTTCTGTATGTGATACGAAAACATGAAATAATGCTGAATGAGTAACTAGCTACTGGAATAACTGTGAGGTGTCAAAATCAAGGATAGACATCTACATATTTAATGAAGGACTGACTGAACCAAAGCCTTGGTTTGGACCAAAAATACAGGTGTGCAGTTGTGAAAAAGAATAATCATCCTAGATTAATTCAGAGATCATCTAATGCCAGCCGTTAAAAAATATTGCCAGGAGAATGAATATTGATCTTGCAATCATATCAAGAGGAATGACACCAAAACTCTCTATGTAGTAATGAAAATACCCTTTAAAGACTGGTTAAAATCTTCACAGTCAGAATGGCTACTGGCAGGAAACATGCTACCCTTCCTACAGGAAAAATATGGAGCAGTGAAAAACTACCCTGTCATTTCAAGACTATCAGATCAAATAAATCCAGAACTTGGAGCTAATGTTTTTAATAAATACTATATTTTAGATTCCATGGATGGAAAACACGTTGTTATAAATACAAACAAGAATCTGAAATAAAAGAAGACACTTGAAGTGAAGAATAGATTGAATATGGTGAAGCCAATTAAAATAACGTTGGAACTTAAAAAATGAGAATTAGTATAGCATGTGGGAAGAGTACAGATTAAATACAAGGAAACTGCTAAAAAAAATATTTTTATACTAATTATAGCTTTGAAAAAAAAAATGTTTCTCTGTATAAAATTCTTTTGAGGGTCAATTTAAACTCCATATGCTCCTTCTTTCAGGTTAGTATGGTACACTTAAACTTTGATGGTGTGATTGATAGATTTTAGATCTTTCCTGCTTCTGTCACTTACACCCACTGTTGTGGAGCATCTGTGGCACTGTGGCTTGTGCTGACATAACACTGAACTGAATCTATAATGAACTGGATTATAAGACCAATGAAGACCAAATGGTTTTGATACTGAATTTGCAATCAGCTGAATCATCACAGTTGAGAGACCCTTGGGGTATAATGGAAAAACTGACATCTTGATACAAACAAAAGGAATCCATGAGCCACTTTAACCACTACAGTAGCATTGCACGTGCATGTTACTGCTCACTACTACTTCCTTCTTTTTCCTTTGTACCATTCTTATAATGTTCTTATTGAAGTTTCAAGTTACACGTGAAAATATTGGTTATTTTACACGGCCCACCTGGGGCCCAGGCTAGCTCTTTAGAGGCACACAGGCGCTGTGCCAGGTGCGGGGAACTGCCCCAGGGTAAGATTTCCTAGAGGCAGAACCTCTAGAACTAGTAGCTCTTCAGTGTGGCTCACATCTAGGGCTGGGTAAAGGAGGCAAGGGAGGCTCTCAGCATCCGAGGTTCCAAACAGTTCACTACGACAGGAAAGCTCAGAGGCACAAGGGCCCTGAGCTCAGCTGCACTCAGGATTAAATATGGGGTCAGATCAGGGACTGGGTTCAAACAACTGACCGATAAAGGATCTCTGGAAGCAGGAGTGGAGGGCAGGGTCTTACAGGGTTAAACCAATGAGAGAAGCAGGGGAGAGGAGAAAGGGTCACATGGGCCAAGGGGGCGTCGAGTAATAGGGGATTTCCAAAGGGGTGGAACAACTAGGGATTGGCCCAGGGTAAGACTGACTAGGAAGGTACTGGAACAAGGGGCAGGGTTACAATGATGGACAAGGAAGGTACTGGAACAAGGGGCGGGGTTACAATGATGGACACGGAAGGTACTGGAACAAGGGGCAGGGTTACAATGATGGACAAGGAAGGTACTGGAACAAGGGGCGGGGATACAATGATGGACAAGGAAGGTACTGGAACAGGGGGCGGGGATACAATGATGGACAAGGAAGGTACTGGAACAAGGGGCGGGGAATGCCAAACAAGGTATTTTCAGGGGTGGATACAACTTGGGACAAACCAGCTGGGGAAAACATAGGGGTATATAGGAACAAACTATTATAACAATAAACTGAATAAAATAAATATGGATCATAACAATTATTTACCTCACCAATCAGTTCAAATATATATCTTTCACCAAATGCAATTCCTGTATTTAGAGATCATTCTTTCCAATTTGGAATTAACTGATCACTGCTGCATTACTGGGGTTACTCTTGCATGAGAACAGAGCAGTGGACAGAGACAGCAGATGCAAAGTAAATACTGGAAATACTTTAGATAGGTGAAATGTGTTACAGAGTCAATGTATTCAACCCATCGTATCAAACAGTTTAATTAGGATTTTTGATATGTTTTCAGAATATTATCAAGATTCCAATTTTTTTTATTTGTCCTAAGAAACAGTGAGAGTCTTTGCCAGCCTCATCCCAGAAGGACAGATCTCACATCACTAAGCCTTAATAAGGAGAATCTGCCAGTTCTTGCAGTACTGAACCATAGCTTTTGCAGTCACATCCTGTTAGCTATAGACCCAGACTACCTATTCAAAAAACAGGATAAGCCATTTGTTAACCAAAGACCAAGTTTAAGGGTTGTGCCCATAAGGGTGAACAGCTTTTGATTCATTTTCTTGTAGATAAGAACTAATGATGTGGAATGCAAACTTAATTATAGGTTAGATTAAAGAGCTGCAGGAGCTCATAGGATAGTTTTAGTCTTTGTTCTTTTAATGATCAGAATACTCCATCTGACCACTGGTATTTATTTTTATACAATAATTTTTATGAATTCCATTGTGACGAGATGCAAGTTAATATATTCTAAATTGTTTTTAATTTAGATTTGTGATTTACCTTATTTTGATTAATCTAATTTTGTGGACTGAAATTTCTCTTTAGAAGGATTGGAAGATGAAAATATTTTACCCTTACAAATGTTGCTCCCTAAAGATGTCTTAACTAGTTTCAATATTAATCAAAATAATCATTTTTAAATCCCTAGTTTTCTATAAAATTTTCTTTGACCAGACAAATGACAGCTATGATATTCTTTGCACATACCTTTTTAAAATTTTTTTCAATAAGAGCATTCACAGAAAAATAAAATTAATCCATGTTCTTTCAAAGCACACCATCTGTTGAAGTTTTATACTAACATGATAAAAAGAGTTCACTGCAATACCTGGTTTTTATTGGAAAGATTTATCACCCTTTTGGCAAACTAATTCATGAATGAACTAGGATATGCTTTCCTGATAAAAAATGGTGATAGTAAATGTTTGATCTGAAAAGCTTTGGATTAAGATTCATGCCCTAGAACTCTGGATATTTTAAACTGATTCACTTATTCACTGATCTTTTTCAAAGTTCAGAAACTAAAATAGTTATCTTCCTTCCATCTTTCAAAACTTCACTTGTACTAGAGCCCCTGAGAGGGATAATACAACATATAATTTTGTTCTCATCTAAGCATTTTTAAACCAAATTTTTTTTAAAGTCATGATTATGACAAGAAAACTTTTTTTCTGTTTTGGATCTTATCTAAGTCTAAGAAAAGTACTGTTCAATTAATATTTAATGGATCAGCTGCTATGCATACAATTAATGCGACAGTTCCATGAAAGCAACAGGTAAGGGAAGACAAGGGATTCCACCTTTTGGGACAAATAAGTTTCAGTGTAAAGCTTTGACATTATCAGCTGCTAAAAACCAATTATTACATAGTAATTAATGTGGTGATTCAAGTAACAATCTCTTTAGAAAATTAGTTAACTGAAACACTCACCATAGAAAATGTTATTGTTTCCTCCTTCAAAGGAGTGGCTCACGATTGCAATAGGGTGACCTGGAGAAAGAGAATTTAGGGAGATTGTAGAAAAGGTCTTCTGTAAAATAAGATTTTTGGCATGAAGATAAAAATCTCAAGTTGTGATGATCACATTTGCCACATTCAGAAAGAGACTCATAAAATTTCTAGCCAATAGGAGCCAGGTTCAAAATAGAAAAAGACATCTCTTTTTAAACAGATTTTTGGTACAGCATGCTCTGGATTTAACAAGTTTGGAGGGTCTCAAGGGAGCTACAGAAAAGATTGAAAAGATAAACCAAGGGTTGCTAAACAGACCTACCATACTTGAGCTGAGGAATTCTTTCACATGAAAATAGTTTCATGTTCAGAGGATATTACAGGGTATGGTTATATAAGTTTGTCCTGTTTCTAGTCTTTTTGTCTAGACATTTACTTTGGTTTACTGATGGAAAAATGATGTTAGGTTATATTGACTCTAGGTCTTGGCCAGTAAAACCATTCATATATTCTTGAAGCCTACCAAAACTGCTGACTTTGAAGGAGTGTGGATCATGTGGATCAAATGCTACATTGGCAAAAGGAAGTAGACATCCTGCAATCAATGGGCATCCTTAAGTTTGTGCTCAATTATACACCTAAGTACTCCGATCAAACTCTTTATGAAGGACTAGAACAGCTCTTAAGACAGACAGAGTTTCTGTAAGGATTCCATAAATTGTCATAATGAATTAACCCAGTATTTCACTGGAATATAAACAATGACTAGACCTATGAGAAATCAGAACTGTCATCTCTTCTGGTATGTTTCTCACCATGCAGTCGGCATACTCTGGCATATTTGCCAATTATTTCAAGAAACACTTGGTTTCACATAATTTTCTGTTGTATGATAATACTTATATCACAGTTAAAAACAAGGCTAGCATCTCACTGCTTCAAGAACAAAAGATAATCATATAAAAACAAAGAAGCAGTCTTCTGGGTTATGGAAAGTTCTACTATGGCTGCAGTGAACTGAATAAAAGGACAGAAATTTTGTTTTCCAAAGACTTATCCTACCTTCCCAGTCCTGTGGATTCATGAAAGCACACTGGAAGCTAGGATAATGTCACTTAAGCCCTAAGATTAGTTTACTAAAGATGCACTGAAGTGCTTTTCTGGACCTGGGCCAGACACTCAGCATCTTCCAGAATCAAGTTCATATTTATGAGTGCTTCATAAGTAAGGAAAATCATAAAATTGAATGGCTTTGTTCCCATAAAAAGGGAAATATAAAGCTCTCAGTGCAAAGTAACCATGTGTTAAGTACTCATAGAACATTTTTCCTTTGTTAATTAAGCAAAAATTTCATATGGGTGGGGCATTTCCTGGCATCTGATGTTGAGGCGAGAGCCGTGAGTTTTAACTGCCACTTAAATCTAGGGCATTTCATTGAACAAACAGGTGGAGCATATCCACTTTGAATGTATGCAAACAGCTTGCCTTTTCATTGAGAGGAGAATGAGTTTTCTGATTGATTAGTTCCTTTTTATTCCAAGCAGGTTGTGGCCAATTGCAGTAACTGCAGATTTTCTGCATTGAATGTTAACACAGTAACTGCAGATTTTCTGCATTGAATGGTAACACAGTTTGGATAGAAAACTAATTCAAAGAGAATAATTAAGAGTTTTAAAATCTGTACTAACATGAAAAAAAAAAACAACCAAGCAAGCATATTTCATTTATAACTCCTGGAAATTGGAATTATTAATTGAATTATGTGGCTGAAAAGGAAAATAATCTATTTAAATGTGACAAGTCTCATTAGATTTGAACAGGCAACTATTTCTAGGCTGACACTTTGTAGAATCTAAGAATTAGCTAGGAACCAGATCTTAAAGTACATTAAACCAGTTACTAAACTACCTTCTGTGATCTGGAAAACAACTCAGTGGTTTATATATCTTTTTAACATAGAGAGAAAGGAAAAATGCATTTGTGAAATGTGTTCCATTTTATTCTAATAATAAGGGGTTAACTTTTAAGAAAGATTTCTTTCTTCTGAATCAGCTACCAAGACAAAGGTTAACTCATACAAACACCTCTCAGAGACAGCACATTAATTTGTTATTTTCAGAGGTTTAGATAAGGTGGTAGTAGATGATATGTAACCTATCTCCTGCATTTAGATGCATAATGCCAAGGCTGAAGAACACTTCAGAGCTAAGCAGCTGTATAGTGGATCTAAGTCTTCATCATTTTAGGATTAGTTTATACTTTTGATGTTCAGTAATTGAAGCCCTTGATTCCAGCCTCAGTGTGTTAATACATGAAAAGATGGAATCTGACTCTCAGCTGACTGGCTTGATGTTGCACTTTGTGACATTACTTTATTCACCTGAACCAGATGCAAATTTGCAGATTAGCCTACAAAGGTCCATGCCTTATCTTAATTTATTTTGTTATGATTAAGGCAAAAAAAAATTATTAGTGTCTACAATTTTTTCTGCATATTTTTTTCTATATTCTGTATTTCTTCAAGCATAATTTAGAGCTAAAATAGGAGGATGAAATACCTCTTTGTATTACACTAGATGGGAAGCTATTTTTTGAGAGGAAAGTAACATGACCTTCAGGTCATTTTGGGTGGTTAAATCTGCTCTGGGTTTATTTTAAAGACAATGTAAACCATAAGAACTGATGTATGAACTAATGTCTAAACCACAGAGGAAAGGAAATAATTTAGGAGGAGCAAAGGAGTTGGGGTTTAAAAGCAGGACAAAATCTAATAGAAAACTCATGTACTCCAACCCAGATGGCCAAGGTAAGAGCATGGTTAGAGGTCAGATAGATGGCCAGCTAAATTGAGAATCAGAGCAATGAGTAGCTCCTGGGGGATTAAGTGAAAAGGAAGAAAGGGGATGCAAATGGATTTTAAGTACAAATTTATCCTGGAAGGACATGAAGCATAGAGTTCAAATGATATGGGAAATGAGTGAAATCAGTGAAGGAAGGGCTGTTCTCCATGAAGTCTGTAGCTTGCAAAAGATCCTTGCCAAGACATCAACTTAGAAAGTTTGGTTTGGAATGAGGTTGATTTTTATGTGTGAAAAACAAAAGACAACAACGGATGCTTCACAGACAGCAGAAGTGCTTTTATATATGTAACATGCACATGCCAAAAAAAGATGCTGATCTAGTCTATTTATTTCAGGTAACATGTAGCAATCAGCTGTCACTGTGATAGGCACAGCATAACTCAATAGAGCCTGAAAAAGTATTCTGACTTACATTTTCTTAAAAATCTAACTGTGCTTCCTAACTGTAGGCTAGAAAGCATAGTAGTAAAATTACAGCAATATTTTAGAAAGGTGGTCACAATGATAATCTGGAATTGCCTGTAGAAAACATATCCTTATTTAGTACTCTGTCTCTGAGATGAGCTTTAAAATTACCTTTCTTCCATTATATGTCTTCCTTAAAAGAGTTATTAAAATAGTTTTGTAGTATATTTTAATAGGATTTTATTTCTCAGTAAGACTTCTTTCTTCAGAGCCCATATTTGAAGGTGACTATGGCTGTTTTCAGTGAGAACAGATAAAAACAGATCAAGAGGAACTGCTCTTAGGACACAGTGACTAAAGCATTTAAAAAAATAAGAGAGAGAAAGAGATAAGAACATTTGCATATTAATTTTACCAAGCAAATTAAAATACTAGAAAACATTTGATCCAGTTGCAAACTTGGAAAACTATCTTACATTTTTTACTTTAAAGCATCTGCATTCATTAAGGTAGTGGTTAATTTTTCATTAAGAAAATAAATATTGAGATCTTTAAACTATTACTACATCTTGGGACATAAATCTCTTCTTCAGGAAAAGTAATATTTATTCTGTTATTTATTGAAAAATAAAGGAGTCAATTGTGCCTTTGCTTTTGAATGTCTTGGTTTGATTTGGGTTTGCCAATCTTAATATATTCAATTTCTTTTAGAGATAGGATTTAGGAGCAAAGACAGGGCAGGCCTAAAACTTAAAGGGTATATAGAAGAAATTTATTAATAACATAGAAAAAAAAGAAATTCAGAATAAGATTTCCAGACCATTCCCTCCTCCCCCTTCCCTCAGCTTCTATATTTTCTTAACAACAACGTACAGAGAACACTTCAGTCAGTTTTCCACTTAAATAATCATTTCAGTTCACTTTAGAGAGAAAAGTTCCTTTTTTGGTTTAGGCATAGGGGGTGTCTTCACTTTCACAATTTGCATCTGCCCGGGGAAAATTTGCAAATTGTGTAACTTCCTCCCATCTTCACAGTCTTTCCAGAGCTGTGTTATGGGTTATGCCACACACACATGGGGTATTACTTTTAAGGACAAGCTGTACAAAGACAAAAATTCTCTTCATCTCTTTTTCCATCAAATGTCTTTGTCCATCTTTCCAGTCTCCAGAACAGACAGCCCCATTCCCTTGAAGCGAAGGATCTTTTTCCTCAAGCACTTCAACCCCCCACCCCCAAGTAGTTTTCCACAATTGAAAGGAATTTCAGTGTAGTCCAGTCCCCCCATAGCCCACAAAAAAGGTTTTTCAGCCAACTTATCCATAGCATCTTTTCAATCTCTTCCCATCTGGAAACTTAGCTTTCGCTTCACTGACTTCAGTATACTCCTTGCTTTATTCCTCTCATTCAGGGGAGCTCAGGAGATCTGCAGTCTTATCCGAACATTAGAAGGGTTAAAATTGCACACCATTAGAAGGGTATTAAAATGGCCATGCCATCCTGAAAACTGTGCCAGGGCCTTCAGGCTTCACAGGCTGCGCGGGGGAGGCTGGATGAAACTGCAAAGTTCGGAAAGCAAATGCAGGAGGGAGGCTCGGCTGGAACAGAGCCCAGCTGCATTTCTCCCAAGCTGCATGGGCAGCTGGGGGGCTTCTCCTCCCCCTGGCTGCTTCTAAGAGGGCGGCAGGGCCCCGGCTGAGCTGTGGCCATGCTGGAGGAAACTAGGATCTTAGCAAAGGTTTCCCTTTCCCCTGGCCATCAGGGCCCTGAGCTAAAAACAGGGAAGGTCCTGTTAGGCTCCCCCACCCCTGCCCAGCCAGACCGCATGGGGAGGGGGTCCGGGTCGGGCCGGTTGCTGCCGGCTTTCGCGACGGAAGTGAAAAGAGGGAGATTAACTTTACTGGTGTAATTTATGAAAGCGAAATAACTTTTTAATTGGTTACCGGGCTGTCAACCACCAAATCAGCCCTCCGATTGGTCCCCGCAGCCCACAGAGAAAGCTCCACAGAGGAAACAGCCCTCCTGTGTTTCTGTGCCCTGTGCGCATCCTCTTAGGCGACCCGCCCCCCGTGCAAAACCAGCACATTGAGTCATTAATTTTAGC
Source organism: Luscinia megarhynchos (assembly GCA_034336665.1). Lineage (NCBI taxonomy): Eukaryota > Metazoa > Chordata > Aves > Passeriformes > Muscicapidae > Luscinia > Luscinia megarhynchos. The sequence continues at coordinate 39,759,477 of CM067566.1, read as the reverse complement.
TAAAAATTGTGAAATTGTAAAACATTATATAGGTTTTTCGTTTTGGTGCTCTGTGTGGATGCACAACACAAGAAACAATTTCAAATTAATAAAAATATGGCATGATTAAAGCCAGCTATTACTGAAGGCCAAATGTTATTTTAAATCGTGAGCTTTACTGAAGCTCAAATATTGGTGTTATGATGATTTTGCTCATACCATATTTAAAGAATGGCTTCCACAGAATGAGATTGGGATGAAGATGCTACAGAAGTGTACAAGGCCATTTGACAAAAGCATTTTTTAATGGCTAAAACTCAGCTGTTTAAAAGAACATCACTTCTGTAGAGATAAGATGGATTATCTAATTTCTTCATACCAATGGACTAGGCATGATATAAGTCAGTCCTTCCAAAGCTTAAAAGGAAGTGGTGACAATAACTGGGTAGAAAATTTAACAATGGAAATATAGGACAGAGTAATAAATTTCTGCAAAAAAGTATTTCATGGTAAAAGTTTTATATACAATTTTGGTTTTTAAAAGACTTAGCTTAAAGTGTTATGTTAGCTAAGCTTATGTTAGCAACCTAAAAATTAAATTTTTCATTTAACAAAAGTTCTGTCTCCCAGAACATGAAAGAAAAATGAACTGGTGAGAATCATAACACTGCCTGTACAGTTTCCACTGGGATGAAATGGTCTGGCTAATCAGTTGAGATGATTAGAAAAGGCTTTTAAAAATTTCATTTTGAATCAATATCTAACAAGATTTCAAAGTTGATGACTTGATCAAATATTTGTGTCTAGATGTGTTCAAGGCTGGGCCAGATGTAGCTCTAAACAACCTGTTCTAGTGAAAGTTGTCCCTGTCCATGGAGGGCAGCTGGAACTAGATGATTTTAAAGGTCGCTTACAAACAAAACCATTCAATGATTTAATGTGTTATTTCAAGTCAATCTCACTACTGTTTTCATCCCTTGTACTTTAAAGTCTTATCTTTATCACATATTTAAAGAGAGGCTATAATGAGTTCTGGAATGCAAAGTGAAGGTGACAGACCTGTACTCATAAAATCTCTGCTTATTTTCTGGCTCACACAGGTGACTTCTCATTTCAATCAATGTTGCCTATAGTTGTACCTAAATGATATATTGCATTTAATATTTAAGTTCTGAAGTTTAAATGATATTGCTCAGTATTTAAGTTCTTTTCATCAAGAATAGCCAGGGTTTTTTTCTGCTATGAGCTCTTTTGGCAATGGTCTTTTCAAAGTTTTTTAGCTTTATTTCATTACTGGCAGCATGGAAATATTGTAACAGGCAAAATATAAGTTGACCATGACCTTCCTTTAATGCTACAGCTTAAGTCTTTAGCAGGTTTCAAGCATCTGTCTCTTTCTCTGGCATTAATACTTTGATCCAAAATTTATCCTTCTTTAAAGCATGCCTTTATACTTCTCTTTACAAGATCACTAGGTACTTGCAGATCTACTTACCTTTTCGTATTTTGGGACACTTCTCAGATAGGCTTATCTCTATTGGCTATATAGGAATTAGCTTCAGACAACATCCTTAACTTTTTGATGGTTAGCCTTTTCTAACCTTTCTTTCTGGAAAGCTAAAGCTTTTTTTCTTTCTTGTTTATCTTTCTTTCTCCAATTATCTATGCACTTTTTTCTCTACAAGCTCTTTTTGTTACACTGTTCTAGATAATTGATTATCTTGAAACGAATTGAGGATCTTTATTTCCTGATGCTTTCCTGCCAGATGTTTGGTGTATGTCACCTTTTGCTTTTTCAGCACTGCATTTAACAGCTGTCTAAAGAAATATAACCAAGTGCTAGAAGACAAAGAACAATAAGATTCTTGAGAATGCTTTTACTTGTAATGATATTGCCATGGAGCTGGATGGATATTATTTTTATTGATAAATTATTTTGAGAGTAGTATTTTATTATATAATTTTTAAAAAGTGTTCACCTTAAATTAAGAGCTATTAAAATAATCTAGGTCTTCTGCAAGGAGATTAAAATGATAATATTTCTTAAGGAATAAGATTCAAATCATACTAATATTAATATGTACATATTCAAAGGTTGATTTAATGACATTTTCCTGTGCTTATTTAGTTATAGCACTAGGAATTTTTAGGCAAATAAAGTAATTTTAACCCTATTATTTTTATTACTTTTTATTGTTATAGTTTCAGATATCTCCTTCTGATTATGCCTATTCTTCTTATTACTACAAACATATGCCTCACAAATCATGTTTAAAAAAAAATACAAAATACCTATGATATATAATTAAAATCTGTCAAAACAAGGAAAAAGTCATTAAATTTGATATCTTGTTTCTGAGGCTCTGTAAAACAATTTCCTTTTACTGCTTGGTAATTGTCAGCTCCATGTTTCTTTTTAGATTAGAATAAAGGGATTTTCAGAAAATTGTAATGCTTATAAATATAGCAAATATTACCTATATTATCAGTAGTCAGCAGCACCACCTATTTATTTGTTGGGCTGTTCAACTGTGATATGTAAGAATGAAAATAGAATCCTAATGCAACTAAAATAAATTATTTTCTGTGGAATTTCACCCAATATGTTTTTACTTGGACTGTGTACCTTTAATTTGGAAGATTTCAGTAAAATGAATTTACTCATTATAAGGCAAAGAAAGGAAAACTTTATTCCTGCTAAGAAATTCTAGGAATTTCTCTGAGCAGAGAATATTTTTTTATGAGGAAAGATATCAGGTGCTTGGTAGGATTTGGTCAGGAATATGTTATGTGTTACAGTGAAAAGGAAACGGTAAGATAGAAGTGAGAATTGCAACTGGGGTAGTGGATATTAGTTCACCTGGGAGACAGATGGATCCATGAGGAGGGGAAGCATAAGGACTGAAAAGTTCCAGAGACACTGACAGTGAATGAAGAACTGTCCCCAAATAAACAAGAGCATGGGCTAAACACCCTGGGGAAGTGCTGGCATGAGTTGTTTTGCTTATATGTTATACAAAAAAAACTGATTTGATAAGAAGTAGAGAGCAAGAAGAAATTATTCTATCTGAACAGAGAAGGAGCAGTCTGGGAGAGAAACATTAGTAAGCAAAGGTGATCAAGCAAAAAGGTCAAGGAGGTGCAAGAATTAATAGGGATGGAGTGAATTGAATGTGAGATGAGTAGCCTGAATAAATGAATATTATGTAATACACACTCACATTAGGTAATATTTTAATAATTGAGGTGTAGAGTAGTAAGGGGATTTAATGTCATTTCTGGCAGCATACTAAAGCAAAGTAAAATACTAATAATTTGGAAAAAAAAGAATAGACTACTCTGTGCTGGAAGCTTCAACATCAGGTAACTGAAGACTGAGATTAGCATGAGGATCAGGGTGGGGTGAAAGTCAGAGTACGATTGACTGCAGGGTATGAAGAGAGTACTGTGTTTGATCAAAGCATTCATCAAAATTAGTGCATTTGAAACATTTCAACTGTGGAATAAAATATGTCAGAAAATATGTATAAACAATATATTTTTTAAAGACAGGATTTAGTAATACATAATTATTTAGGAAGTGATCAAGATGAGGGGAAAAAAATGCACAGATAAAATCTCCTCCAAACAACCTGTCTAGAAAACTGCAACTCTATGTACAATTTCTTGAGTTTGATTTTCTATCAAGTATTCTAGTTGCATGATACCATCTCATAGCTTACCAATGAATTCCAGAACTTCCTAACTTTGAAACAATATTCTGAAAGCATTTCTAACATTAGGTTAAAATGTTTTTATATGAGCAGCATTTAAAGCAGCTATATTTCTCTAACACTAATAGTAGCCAGAATTGACTAGGCTTTGTTCTGTTATCTAGGAAGACGTAATCTTCTGATAGAGCACTCATAATTCAAAGCTTTACTCCTCTGAACAGCCCTTCTGGGATTTTTCTAGTTTAAAGACTGAGGGGTCTATTGCCTCCTACAATTGTTAAAGAGCATAAGATATATAGTTAGAGATCACCTTCCTAATGGTTAGCACCAGTCTCAGCCTCTAATAGAGCTATTCTGAAGCAGCAACTTCAGAAACAGTTGGGTCAGCATGGTTCCTTGGGGAATCACATAGATTTCTGGATGCCCAAAAGAAAAATTGCCAGTGATACTAGCTGGCAGTGCTTAGCAGAGCTAAGTTGTGAAACAATTCAGCTGTACTCAGCCACAGTAATGCAGTAAGACTGGCCGACTTTGTCAATTCTCCTAACTAGATTAGTTTTGTCTCTTGAAACCAGAAGTTAATTTTCATATTGAAGCAAGTTAAATGTAAAGAGCTTAACATTAAACATTCAGTTCTGTAAATGTATATCTTTTTAGTTTGGTTTGGTTTGGTTTGGTTTGGTTTGGTTTGGTTTGGTTTGGTTTGGTTTGGTTTGGTTTGGTTTTTTTCCCCTGAGGAAGCTGTGATCTATTTAAAGGGAGGAGAAATACGTTTCACCAGTGCCATTTCCTTATCTATCTCAACATTTCTTTTTTTCAGTGGTATTTGATTTAAAAAAATAAAAAAAGGAACAACCCCATCCTTCATCCAGAAATTCATAACCTGAAATTCTAAATTCATGTGCACTTTTGTCTTGATTTGCTTTGAGGGTTTTTGCTTATGGATACAGAAAAATAAGTCACTGTGTTGCCTTTGACTGATTTAAAAATAATAGCAAAAAGAGTAGCCTTTTCAGCATTAGGTGAGAACATGCATAAAATCTGTCTTTTATCATTAAGCCAGATAAGTGTCACCTGCCTGTGGAATCCTGTAAGTAGCACCTACCTGGATAGGGAACTTCAGTCCAACATGAAAGTGGGGATCAATACCTCATGGGTGCATGTGGGGCTTCAGAGAATGTTTTCCTAATGTCAAAGAATATTATTAAGACTAACAATTTGATTGTGAGGAGATACAAGACACAATAAAAAAACCCAAAAAGAATATGGTAAAAAGCATTTCAGCACGTCTTCAATATAAACATGAAGCAAAAGAAATACAACAGGCCTTTATGGGTTTCTATTATATTGCAAAATATCTGTTCTTTAAAATAGTCAGCAAGTCAGGAAGCTGCAACTACATACAAAGATAATATTATTCTTATTAATATTACTTTTTGTATCAAAAGAAAATTATCTGTAATTTCTTGGGCTGTTATAATCACAAGTCTCTGCTTGACAACACAACTTCAGCTCCTATAGCTGTCTTTGCTGTTTGACATATTCGTAGGAAGGGCAGATGCAGTACTTGGTCAGCCTCAAGAATAAGAAGTTTTAGATGTCTGTGCTACCAAACTAATTAAAACATTGGTTTGAGTGGTTTTAATCAGAAATTATGAGTAGGTCAAGGATTTTAATGTACCTGCACTAATGAATAGGTTGTTCAGATTATAGTATTTTTGAAATAGATACCTAAGAAAGTCAATAAGAAGGCAGCCTTTTAAGATTTCTTTTGGCTAAGAGACTACTTAATCATTCTCCCAACTTTGGATACTTTGGCTCGTATTTGCTAAAGTTTTCAAGTAAGATAAAAATCGAAAGCTTTCATAATCTGCACTTGTCGGAAAGAGAAATAAATCTGGAAGTGCACCAAAATGAGCAGATGGGAGAAAGTCATGCTGTAATTCCCTCTCTCTTGGGTTCACTTGTAGCTATTTTACTTTTATCTCCTTCCTGAGATTTTACTGAGTGGAATACATTTAGTTTCTTAATTCTAGAAGTTGCAAATATTTATTTTACTTACTTTAGAGTAAAACATCTTAAAAAAATTAAGCAGATTTTGAAGATTCAGGAGAATCCAGGTGATTAAGCTGTTTTGCAACAAAAAAGCCCCAAACAACCCCCTGCAACAGCAACTCCAGCTACCCAGTGTTTCCATTTCCTGAGATCTGCAAGGAAAGCTAAGTAAATTGTATATTTTAGATTTTTTTTTAGATTTGTCGGATTTCATTTAGACTGGTCATAAAATGGGTATTTCTGAGCCTTATACCATTATAATAAAGGATTGCATTTGTTCCACTTTTATATGGAGCAAATAATTTCCTTTTTGTACTGTTATACCCTGCTAGAGGGATTCTATAGATTGATACAGGACATTAAGCTAAAGTACAACAAACTTTATCTTTTGAAAGGTTTGACACTGAAAACAGATGCACTTAGTATCTGAGAGTTAATAAATCAAGGCATCTTTTCAAAAGTGAGCAGTTACAGGCACATTGAACTCCACTGTTGATTTGAATGTCATTGCATTTCTACAGCTGAAATGTTATAGTCTGAATTCTCAGTTAACACTGCCAGAGAGAAACTGAAGGCAATTTCAGACATGCCCTGTCAAAGCTCCTGTGGATTTGGTTACTTGATGGTACAGGAAACAACTTGTGCATATACTGGTTTCATCAGTTCTCATTCAGTGATTGCATGAACTAGCTGTTTTCCTCTCTAGGCAAAGAGACTTTTCTGTTATTCTGATTTAAAGTGGACATCTGCAAATAGAAGGACTTGATCTAGAGGGAAGTTATAAAACCATTTCAGTACACAACCTATCAAATTCTTAAGCTTTCACATTTTGGCTCCTCTTCTCTTTGTGCTGTATTTTATATATCCATCATAAACATTTCTTATGATAGGCAGAGAGAAGACTGGGAAAAAAAAGAGCCTGAAATTCTTAGTTATGACAGCATGGAGTTTGCACACTTGTTCCATGCCCACTGTTTTTCATGTTTATCAGTATAAACTCAATGGTTTCTTATTCCTCACCATATGTTTTTTAGTAAATTATTCTCTTTCCATTCATCCTTAGACTACTAACTCCTTAGGAGAGCCAAAAGCCTTTGAACTTCTTTTGCCTTGTTTAATCTATGCACTATTGCTGAGACCACTGAAATGTGTTATAGCAGAAATTTTCTTATGAGTTATTCATTCCATATTACATTGTGTATCTAAATGCAATCTTCTCTACAAAAAGAAAAGAAAAATATATGCTTTCAAGCTTTCAATTTCAAGCTTTCTTATGCATTTTGGGGGTTGGGGGCAAAAGACTATTTGTTTAATATAGTTAATAATTTTTTTTATCCATATATCTGATTAAAATCTTGGTGATTATAGAAATTACAATATTGGAGTGAAACAGGCCAGAAAAATAACATACCTTCTTCTTATCCCTCAATGGCCTCCTTTTATGTTTTGGCATGTGTCTTTGTGAAGTGTCAAAATCTCAGCTTGCTGCATGCAGACTGATGATAGTTTCTACATCTTCAGTTATGTCAAATGTAGAGAAAAAAGAGGAAATGGTTTGAAAATGTCAGCTAGTCATAAGATTAGAACTACAGCAAGACTTTGCAAAGACACAGGCTTTTTGAATTTCAGCACAAATCGCAGAAGTTATCACAATACTTTAGGAAAAAGTACTGTTACTTTGAGTTATGCATACATACATTTTTGAGTGTCAGAAGGGCATTTCTTTGTCAGAGCTGATGTTACTACATTCAAACAGATTCTTTTTCACGAAGCATCACTATGGACGTGTCTAGCAGACAGTAACACATTGTAAAGACTTGGAAAAAAGGAAAAGCACTGTGAAATGATTACTAATCTCTACTATTGAAATACGTTTTTATACATATGTATAATAGGCAAGATCAAGATTCTGGCTGTGGTTTTCATCATGTCATTTTTGTGACAGAAAGACACCTAAAGCAAGCAGATGACTGAGGTGAAAAGTGAAGTGGCTCCCACTGATTTCAACTAGACTCATTCCAACATTGTCATATATTCTTTTGTGGACTTCATAAAAACAGCAGTTACAAGACTGAAATGCAGGATACATCATTACAACAAATTTGGCTTGTTTTAATTTTACTTCTGAAGGTGCAGAAAGTATTGCTTTAATTGTCATTATCTCCCATAGTTTTCTGTTTCTTGTTAGTTCATAAATCCTTTGATATGGCTGTCTTAAATGTAAAAACTGAGCAGACAAGTCCCCTGAAAACTACAGATTTTCCTTGAAGAATGATTCTTCTTTTCCCACAATATTTTCAAGACTTAATCACTTTGGGAAACCTGTAAGTGTTTTTAAGCCTCTGTATGCTTAGTTTTCTTCTTTTTCCCCTTAGTTCAGCATGACCTGCCTAATCTTCAGTGTCTTTTCAAAACACTCCTCTTTACTGCCCACTGGCCTCATTATAAATATCACAGTATCAATATGGGTGACTGATAAATGTGTACATGAATCTCTAAGCATGCCATGAGAGTGGCCAGCTTTGGGAATATTAAGAGTTGCTCTAAGGTCAATAGGCAGTAAAGTCTTCTGAGCATTCTCCACCTCAGATTAGAATCAATTTCTTGACTAAGTAAGCATGCAGCCAAACTGCAGTCGACAGAGAGAAGCAGTAAAATATAAGTGAAGGTCAGCATCCTGGATAAACTCTTTTACATGGTGATCAAACAGATCTCATCAGGAAATAACCAACTATGACAGATAAGGTGGCCTTAAAAGGACCATTGGCAGTGAGTGATTTCTGTGTCATAGCCTACCCCTGTCAGGAGGAGAAAATCAAAGTGGGGTCTCTGCATCATTTTTCTAATTGCAACAGGCATTCGGTAAGAAAGAAGCAAAAAAATTATTCTTTTGAAATCTAAGGGTCTTAACAATGAATGTTTGTTAACTATACAGTTTGTTTGGAAAAAGGAAATAAAATGTCCTGCATTAATTTTTATCAATGATATAAAATAAAAGTATGTAGAAAACAGTCAAATTTGAAAACAGTAAAATATCAAACTTGAATTAAACCTGGAAGTGATAATGGAATTGAATTTTTCTTCATTGGCAGCAACAATTAGTATATTTAGAGAGGATATCTGAGTGAAATAGTTTATCTACTTTCAAACACATTTTCTTTCCACCTTAGAAAATTACTTTCTTTAATAATCTTGATTTTATTTCATTTTATTGGCAATTTTACAAACCTTATAATATGCTCCTTCTGGTGGTATAGAAAGGCCTTCTTCTGAGAATTTTCCCAAAAAAGCTCTTAGTTTTCCTGCCACATTAAGTACTGGGAGCTCCCAGCTCTTGCTTCTGTGGGAACGAGATTAAAAATTTCATCCCAGTGGAATACTATTCCTCAAAAAAGCAACCTGTGAAATCTACAAAAAAGATTTAAAAATCAGAACTTTCTATGATCTCAGACACTTTATTTAAAAAATGCGAAAGAATAAATACACATTTGTATTTTTAAACAGTGTGGAGGAACAAACAATAAAATTTCCAGCTACAACTATTCAATCAATAAAGCATGTTTAACAGAAAAGTCCATTCTATTTCTGTCTCTTCCTTCTCTTAGTCAATTAAGATTTTAGGCATCATAAAAATTATGAGAAAAATATTTAAAAATCAGTAATAAATTTAGATTATATTTATATGTAAACATATATATCATCAGCAGGTTCTTAGACTCCTAAGGTTTTACTCTAGGAAAGCATATTCTACCACAGAATACAGCCTTCTATGAACATGTCCAAGATAAAGAGCAAATCTTATTTTGTTAAAAACAATGTAATCTAAAGTTCATAATTTCTTATCTACATCTGATAAATACCACTCTTCTTTCTCACTGTGCCTATTTTTCATTTCTTTCTGATTTCACTTATATGTGGGTGTTCAGATTTCTTAATATCCTTGATCTTTTTTTTAATATCCTTTAAAAATTTATCTCAATCTTTCGTGCATTACTTTCTAATGATTTTCCAAATTACCAGTCATTCAAAGTTCATTTGGTACATCAGGTTGCTTATTTGAATTCATATTAATTAGTATTTAACAATTTTGCCACTTCAAACTTTTCTTTTTTAAAATTAATTCTTTTCACACAGAAGAACTTCAGCTTCCTTACAAAGGATCTATTTTACAACCACAAGAATTAGGTGGAAAATTATTCTGAATGAAGGTTTTTTGAAGCAAACATTCATACAAGCAATGTGTTAGAATTACAATGTAGGAAAGATTATACTACTTAGCTTTGGATCTCATACAGATTGACTGCACCTCAGAAATCATAAGATTTTTTTTTTTCCACGGTGTTTTTCCCTTGTGTTTTATTTCCAAATGCAGGTCACAGCTGCTTCAGAAGGAAAGACATGATCTGATCATTTAATGATTCCGTGATAGGGATGACTAACTACATCCCTCTGGACAGTGCTCCAGTCTCTCCCTTGGAGTTATTATTTATAGAGACAGTATAGACACTGTCTAAAACTAAAATGTTTTTCCCTAGTCAATAAAAATAAAAATGTTTAGAATCAAACCAGAATTGTCGTTGCTTCTCTTTGACTGTTCCTCCTCTGGAGATCTTTTCCTAGAAAAGTTATCCCCCATCAGAATGGATTTTCTCAGAAGCATCTTCTGTTTTCACCTGGAAAGAATTCAAAAAGATTTCTCTTGGAAATTCTGACATCAGACATTATGATATTATTAAATATATATTATATGTTATATGTATTATAATATATATACCAGTCTCATTTTCTCTACAAAGATGTTTAACTCCTTTGGCACAGTTTTTTGTTTATCCTTCCAACCCATCCTCAGCTTGTCTATAGTTTTGCCTGATCTTCCAAGCCATCCTAAGCACTTGGCTATGCTGGCTCTTAGTAAATCACTTAGCTGAAACAGTCTGTATCCTGACTAATCCTCCTAAGATTCTCATCCAAACATATTAATCATAAGAATATAGCAGCTATCCTTTCTCCTTTCTGTTGCTTTGTTTACCAGAAAGACAATCAAAAGAATAAGATCCTTTTCTTCCCAGAATCTTCTGCTATGAGTCATTTGTTCTGAAAATGAGACATCTTGGATTCTTTATAGTTCATAAGTGAAGCATGGCTAGTCTACATGCCCCTCTCTCACGCTTTTTCCTAGGCCTAGTTTTTAAGGCTATGCAGAGGCTGGTTTTTTGACAATGCCAGGCCTAAATGGCTTAAAACTGACAAACACCAAGTCACAAATAAAAATAGGACTTTGTCATTGTCATCCTCAGCACTGTGAGCCCCTAGAAATGGATAGCTATGTCTGAGAAATCACTGGCAATGCTGATACGCCTATTTGTGCTACAGAAATGATAGAGACAGAAAAGATACTTAACCTGTATTGGTAATCACAATAATCAGCACTGACTAAAGTCAGTCTGTAGGAAATACCAGTATAAGGATGTGAGTGAAACCCTGTTCTTCACTATTAGGGTGTGAGTAATTCTGTGTGGAGCCTGAAGACATATGTATTGCTCAGAAAGCAGCTGTCTCATGCCTTTTCTTAAAGTGGTGGTGGTGGAGGTGTTTTTTCTGCTTGGCCTTACCCTTGTCTAGGTGATTAGGATATTTGACTGTGAAGTATGTCCTGAATATGAAGACCTTTTATTTTCATAATTAATTTAATGTCAAATGAGTCTCTCACTTGTTTCTTGTTAGTTACCATGACTCAGGCAATCGGGCTGCACATTCCTCCATCTTCTTCAAACTGAGGACAGGATGGCTTGCATCTAACGAACCTCTTACCATGATCCTGCCATGCGAATTTTTGCTGAAAATGCAAAAACAAAGTTTGACAAGATGCTGAAATTACAAAATCAAGCTTCTTTTATAGAACTTTGAGTCACTTCCTATAGTGTATGTCAATTATGCTTCAAGAATACTGTGACAATTCAGATTCTGGATATAATTAAGCATGGTAATGATCTGCTTCTGTTTTTTATAGAAAATCAGACAACCATATTTTGTCTTTTCAACCAGCTATGTCAAGACAAGAACATTTCTAGCTGAATATATAAAGCTCTGGTGTTTTTTTCATAAGGAAATTTCCTTTGTTTTTCTTCTCCTTCATAAATGTAGATATTCCATAGTCTCTCTTGCATTTGAAAGAGCTTAAGAAGAGGTAGAACCTGGAGTTTCTGCTTTCCCTAAATTTACATGTCTAAATTACTTTCCCAGTGAGGTTTGACTCAGGAAAGGCAATATCTAGAACTACATTTGGAAAAACAAATCCATTAAAAACTAAAAGATAAATCTGCAAAATAAAAGAAAACAATGTCCCAACACTCCTCCCAAAATATAATTGGAATAAATTAGTCTTCTGTTTATAGTCATTCCATGATCATAAGAAAGGAGGGGGGGAAAAAAGGAAGGAAGGTCAAATATAACATGGTTATGTTATATGAAGGAAATTATATGCTTATTTACATTAGTCTATTATTATGTAAACATTTAAGAAAACATGCTTCTGAAATATAAGGAATAGATGCCATATATGGTAATGCAGGTTTTTTTATTTTGCAGCATGATAAAATTCCTTAACAGATGTAGGCATGTATAACAAATGTTGCTATTCACTGTCCTTGATTTATATGATGGACAAACTCCCTAAGCAAGGCACATATGTGTCATGTCGAGTGGAGAGGAAAATACCCCTGCAGCTCCAGATAAGGAAGAAAAACAGATTTAAATGAAATTTGCATTTTTGTTTTTTCATTTCAGATTTTTAGTGTTACTTGCCAGAAACACTGATATTAAGAGGTGTTTATATTGATTAGAAAAACATACCTAAATATATACTGGAATCTTTTGGTGGTATTTCACTATTCTACTGTATTTTTGATTATATTAAGAGCAACTAATCTTCATATAAACTGTTTTGACATAATCTCACTTTTCAAAAAGACTTGTAAGTTTTCTCTTTCCTTCAGTGTTTACATTATTAGTGTAAGTTAGTGGAATCCATAATGTTTATCAAAATTTTAACCTTCCTGGTAATTACATTGATATAAAAATACGGCAATGAAAGTAGATTAAAGACAATTACTAAAGCCTTGTTATTTTTATGGTTGTTGTTCAAGTTTTCAGGTCCTGTTTTCAGATTGTCATTTAGTTTCCAGTGAGGAGCTCAGAAAAAGAAACCTAGTATTTAAGGTAATTTTTTTTTAAGCTCATATATCATGCAATTAGCAATCAAGACACTACGTATGGAAAATCATAGAACATCTCAAGCTGGAAGGTACCCCTAAGGACCATATAATCCAACTCCTTGATTTTCATAGGACTACCTAAAGAATAAACACTAAGATATCATTATGATCAACACAATTTCAGTAGAGTAGGTCCTATGAAGTAGTAGGAAAAGAAATTGCATTACACATGAAAAATAAAACAACTAGTTCTGCATCAAATTTTCCAGGTTCTCTTTCCTTGTCTAACATTCAGGCACATATAAAAATGCAGTTTGCAACACACACACACAATTACAGCACACAGGTACAACACACAACACAGTAATAACCTGACAGCCCTTTAGGTACCATTTGCAACCTTTTCTGATTATCTAGAGTGTTTTCAGAGGACATACCTAAATATTTCAGAAGCAATTCTTCTTCAAAATTTTTGCACTTATTTTCCATCATAACATCAAATATATTTTCTTTTCCCATTATGCTTTAGAGATATTGTAGTGATAGACTAGCTTGAAAGGAACTTTATTTTTAAATTTCTTTATGTGGATAAAGTGAATTAGTAGATGGTATTACTGAGTCATAAAGTTTATTATACATATATTCTGTCTGACTTCTAGATCTTTAACAGATTTCTAAATATATACTATATATCATTATTAGACTTCTAGAAATTGAGAGATCTCTGAGGATTAAAGTCTTTAAAGCAATCTGCAAGAGGTTATTAGCATAACCACTTTAAAAAGAATGCTTAGGAATTCCTGTGTAAAAGGCATTCCCCATCTGTATTTCCTTATGGTAGCACCATGCAGCTTAAATTATGGTCAAAACATATTAAGAACTCAATCCCAAAAAACCCACAAGCTATGTTAGGCAATATTTTCAGTCCTTAAGTATTTTGTTTTTAATTGGAAAACAAATGGGGGCTTTATGAGATAAATTAAACTTAATTTAGCTATAATTTTGGGGATTGCCTTATGGCAATAAATAATTTCTCAGTAAGATATTGCTATCCCTTAAAATAGATAAACATATGTGAGTGTATTGGATTTGCATGGCAAGAGTTTGGTAGCGGGGTGCTGCAGGAGAAGCTTCCCCCGTGTCTGATGGAGCCAATGCCAGCTGGTTCCAAATCAGACTCACTGCTGGCCAAGGCTGAACTCATCAGCAATGGGATAAGAGATAAAACCTGCTGGGATAAGAGAAAAAACCTGCTGCACTAGAGCAGCCGGGAGACAGGAGTGAGAGTGTGAAACTGCCCTGCAGACACCAAAGTCCGTGCAGAGGGAGGGGCAGGAGGCGCTCCCGGCACCAGAGCTGAGATTCCTCTGCAGCCCGTGAGGAGCACTGTGCTGAGGCGGGATGTGCCCTGCGGCCCGTGGACATCGCGCTGGTGGTGCACTGAAGGCACCTGCGGGAGGGCACACTCAGAAGCTTTTCTCCATGAATTGATGGGACCAATTGGAGGCTGGTTTAGTTGTTGACAGCCTGAGAAACCAACTGGAGAAGTTAGTTCACTCCATGAATCCACATTTTAAAAGCAAGTAAACCGAGGGAAAAACCTTCTTTCATTTCCAGCCTTTTACAGGGTAACACTGCCCGGCCCGGGCCTTTTCCAGTGCGGCCCGGGCCGAGCAGGGGTGGGCTCGGGGCTCTGTTTTACAACCAGGGGCCCCGATGGCCGGCGGGGAGGAGAGTCGCTTTGCAAAGATCCATCCCCATCCCCACCTCGGCCTGGCCACGGCTTGGCAAAACTCCCCTGCCACCGGCTCAGAGCGGCCGTGGGGCGGCCGAGCCCGCCCAGCTGCCCACACAGCCTGGGGGAGGCAGCTGGGCCCCGTTCTCACAGAGCCCCTCCACACCCGTGCTCGCTGGGCAAGGTGAAACAGGCGCCGGAGGGCGGCCCTCACCCAGCTCCCCGGTGCGGCCCGAGTGTTCTGAGACCCTGGCACTGCTCCAGCATGGCCAGCCGCAGCCTCTGCACCTTCTGTGTGAGATTTTAACCCTTCCAATGCTCAGATAAGACTTGCAGACCTTCAATCTTTCTTTGAGTGAGAGTGAAAAGAGCAGAGAGGATACACCGAAGGCAGTGAAGTAGAAGCCAAGTTCTAGATAGCAGGAGGATGAGGACACACCGTGAAGGTTGGCTGAACATCTTTTTGTAAGCTATAGGGGTGGACTGTGCTACACTAAAAATTCCTATAAACCATGCGGGGGTTGAAGTGTTCGGTTGATCCTTTACCCTGAGGGAAAAAGGGATCTCTGTTCCTGGGAATGAAGTATGAACACAGAAAAAAAAGATGAAGAAAACTTTTGCTTTTGAACAGTTCATTCTTAAAAGTAAACAACCCATTAATTTAACGTGGCCCATAAACACAGTTTTGGGAGAGCTGTGAAGATGGGGGGAGTTAGTGGAAAAATAAAGCCATGAGAAAACTATTTCTTCCTGTGGAAAAAATCCCTATAGCTGAACAAGAAGAGACTCCTCTCCCTAAAGTGAACTGAGAAAAATTATTTAAGTTGGGAACTGACTGAAGTGTTTCTGCATGTTGTTGTTAAGAAAGTGTGGGAGGGGGGGAGTGGTCTGAAGATCTTATTCTGAATTTATTAATTTCTTTGTGTTGTTAATAAAGTTTTTCTTTATACCCTTTTAAGTTTTAGGCCTGCCTTGCTTTTGTGCCTAATTCTATCTCACAACAGAAAATGAGTATATTGAAATTGGCAAACCTAAACTGTAACAGAGATCAACCAGGGAGCAGAGATCACCTGCAGCTGTGGAAGGGCTCCTCGCTGTGCAGGTAGATGCCCACAGGTGACAGGTGGATGTGACCTGAGGAAAGCCAATGCTGAAATATGCACCTGGCAGGGACCTGTGACCCTGCGGAGACGCGAGCCTAAACTGGGGCAGTTTTGCTGGCAGGACTATTCCCCATGTGGGGAAGTCATGCTGGAGCATGGACCGCACCCCATGGAAGGGACGCACACTGAGCAGGTTGTGAAAAACTATAACCTGTGGGAAAAACTCACATTGGAGATGTTCACTGTCTCCTGTGGGAGAGACCTAGTGGATCAGGGGAAGAGCATTAGGAGTCCTCCCCCTGAGGAGGAAGGAGCAGCAGAGACAATGTGATTCGCCATTCCCCATCCCCCTGTGCTGTTGTAGGAAGGAGATAGAAAACTATGAGTGAAACTGCCCGGGAAGAAAGAGATAGGAGGAAGGTGTTTTTAAAATTTAGGTTTATTTCTTATGATTCTCGTCTGATTTGATTTGCAATAAATTAAATTGACTTTTTCCCAAGTAGAGCTTCTTTTACCTGTGATAGCAATCTGCACATGACCTTTCCCTGTCCTTATCTTGACCCATGAGCCTTTCATTGCATTTTCTCTTCCCTGTCCATTTGAGGAGGGGAGTGACAGAGCAGCTTTGGTGGGCAACAGTCACCCAGCCAAGGCCATCCCACCACAGTCAGGTACTCATAATTAATCCCACACCATTCCACTCTGAAATATATCCATAACAATTAACTGCCTTGAGCTGACTGGTGATTGCTTCATCACATCACTGATTATGGGTGTATATAATCTCATGGATATACATGCCATGAGAAGCAAGAGTATATTCTTCTATTACATTAATGAAAAATTTCTCACCTACATCACAGAGTCCAACTTCTTAGATTTCAAGAATTCCTCATTCCAATGAAAGTCTTTTTGTCACAGCAGGTGTCTACAGCATCACTAGTCCTTCTGACCAAAACGGCTCTTGGAAAAAATAAAATAAAAAAAATCATCACTATACCATAGCACAAGAGTCAGGGTTGAGGTAAAATCAAAAAAACAGAAAAATAATTACTTTAAATAGCATTTTCATTCTTCAAAGAGTTCTTCCACTCTGGGAAGGTGGATGTAGTTTTGCTGGAAAATGACAATAGAAAAGTTTTGTCAGGTTATCATTTTACTTGGATTTAAAATCTAGCTGGAGAAGGCTTAACACACTTTGAAGACAGTTCATTTTAGTTTGGAGCCTTTGTAAGTCATCCCTGGCTGAGAATACTTGAACAAGTGTGGCCAGCTTGTTCTCAGAGCTGGATGTAAAGCAAACACAATTTCGTCTTCAGCTGCTCTATCCATTCCATGAAACAATCAACCACAAGGTGAGAGACGGAATTAGAATTCAAGTCCAGTTCCAGAGTTTCTTTCCCTGAGCATCAGTCTCCAACTCTTTGATGCTATACATAAGCTTCAGCATAGTCTAGCAGCAGTGAACCCATTGTGGTGGCTTATGACAAACTGAACAGCTTGGGTATGATTTCAGAACGGGAACTTCTTTTTATAACTGTGCCTTCTTTTTCACATCTGCTGTGGCAGCACACAGTGAACCTTTGCATAAGAAATCACATATTTTCAGTAAACCTACAATTTTTTACACAATCTTTATGCTCAATACTTATTTTAGTTTGGGTAACTAACATTGTTGTTATTGATTTCTAGGACTGGAAAGCTATTGTTTTTTTGTTTGTTTTGAGGTCATTTTATCCCCACAGGCACACTGGGAACACTATCTTGCCATCTACATTCTGTTCCATGTACAGCTACAGCTTATGGCTTTTTATAAAGAATTACTTTCTACCCTTAGGGGAAGAAATAGGTCAGATGCACTTCAGCAAAACAAGAGCTTAGAAAAAGACATTTTGTAGGGTCAGAAAAGAAAACATTGTCATCAGCATACTACTGCTGTTGCTGTACCTCTGACCTCTGCCAAACTTGCAGCATCCAACTGAAAACTCTGCATCCTACTGATCCATACTGATGTTTTCTTCAGTTTAATGATTGAAATTTATTTATTTTTTTTTTACTGGAAGTGTGAGAAAAGAGGTATATAATGGTCTAATGTGCAACACATTCTAAGTTACATGTTAAAAATGTAATGCTAGACTCAAATCCCCCTTATTTATGAGCTAGCCCATGTCAGTAAACTTCATTCAGAATTGTCCAAATTGTGACCATTAAAAAGCCAGCATGAGAGGCAAGGAGATCAGGAATAGAAGCATGCATATGTACCTGCAATGCTACAATACAGCTGAGTCTCTTTTAACCATAGAAATCATAGAATTGCAGAAACATAGAATGGTTTGGTTTGGAAGGCACCTTCAAGATCATCTAGTTCAAACTCTTCTGCTGTGGACCTGGTCCACCAGACCAGGGTACTGAGAGCTCCATCCAGCCTGGCTTTAAACACTCCCAGTTATGGCCATCTGCTCTGGGTAACCTATTCCAGGGTCTCCTCACCCTCAGAGTAAAAAAAATTCTTTCTAATATCTGATCTAAACCTGTCCTCTTTAATTTTGAAGCCACTTGTCCTGTTACTACATATTCTTGTAAAAAAACTCTCTCCATCTTTTTTGTAGGTTTCCTTCAGGTATTGGCAGGCTACAATTAGGTCATCCCTTCTCTTTTTCAGGATGAACAAATCCAATTCTCTTAGCCTTTCTTTTAAATACATTTTGAGTCCAGGACTCCCATATATTAAGCTATGTGCAGAATTGCTCTTCCTCACTGGTGACTGGTGGCTCTATTAGCAGTAGTTATGTTACTGCAGGAAGCACTTAATAAATGCTGACTTAGGTGTTGCTGTACCCTTTACTACAAATGGAACCCTTCTGAGAAGGAGACATGTTCCTGCAGCAGCTAATAAATCATCTATTCATGATGACGTTAGCTGTATTTGCATTTATCAGCATCAAAGATCTTTTCATTGTTATGTTCACAGTACCAATACTAAATTACATTTTTCATCAGTTATTATATAGATTTAGATTTGCATCAGCATTTAAAATTCTTAACAGTGGAAGAAGGTGTTTAAACTGTCATCACCATAAATAAATCGATCATCCAAGAGAAAGCCTGCAGTAACAGTGAACACAATTAGTTCAAGAAATAAAAACCAACATACATTCTTATCTGAAGGTTATTCCTGTCTTGAAGAAAAACTAACCTGCTTGGATAAACTTTGGAACCTTTCTGGACAAGATAAGTCTTCAAGATGATTTCATCTAAAATCTACTCTTTACTGTACAAGCTTTCAAAAGGCTGTCAAAATTTATAGCTCACAGAAATAGGACATAGCAGGACTTCTATTAACATATCCAGCAGACAGCAAATTGAGTGACCCAAACACCATCACAGGGGCAGACTGAAAAATGGTTTGCTGTATTTTGATTGGGAAAAAATAATAAAATGTTCTCTCTCTCTCTCTCGGTCATCTTCATCTTTCCTGAGGAAAAAGGTATCTATCAGGGAAAACTGATGGCATTTATACTTCCTTAGAGAGAAGGAAGAAGTGTGTTAGTGATACCACTGTCATTCCATCCTGATCTCCAGCTTCATGTTAATTGACATTTTCTGTGGAACAGTAGTTGCCATGGTAAAGTTTATCTGAATCCCTGTACCCAAACCCATTCTCTTTCTGTTTATCCTTTCTTTAATTTTTCTACAAAATGTCAGCAATCTCTGATTTTTGCTTTATCTTTGAAAATGGAAAAAAATGCTCATAAATGAAAAAAACTCTTAGTTCTTTTTGAAGTTTTGGGCATGTTGTAACTTCTGGAGCCACTCTTGTCTAGACATGAGATGCAGATCACTATCTCCTGTCACATATGTAATTATTTATGGGTAATTTTTTTTAATGAGTTCTTCTGTTTTCCACAAGTAAGAAAAGATTTATTTAGTGACATGAAAATTGTCATGCAGGATACCTAACAGGGAGCCTTAGCACAGGAATTATCAGTAATGTAAACAATATTCAGACTGACAGAAAAATAATGCATTTTATTTATATAACTTATTCTGCTTCTGTCTACAACGACTTGACATGGTTTTGGTAACTGAGCCTCTCTGTAAGCCATTTCCATCTATGACTGTCCTACCAAACTGTGCATGACTAGTTATCTCCAAGCCTTATTTCAAGCTGAAACCACGTTTAAATTATTTAAAGAGAGACATATTGTAGAAGATTAATATATATTAAATTGCCAAAAAAAGAGAAAGTAAATATATTCTTTCCTTCCCAGTATCTTTGTAGCCCTGTTTTGGATGTTTTATAATAGCCTTACATTTTATGTTATGATGCCCAAACCCTCACAGAATATTGAAGGTTAGGCCACATCAACAAAAAGCAGAGAGGGACAATCCCCTCCCTCAACCAGCCAGCAATGCTGGGCGTGAAACACTGTGGAATATGGGGTTAGACTTTTTAGAGTGGGTAAGGCTTATGCTCCCCAGAAGGCCCTGTGGGAAAGGCACAGCTGAATGCCAGGACAGCAGATGAACGGGAGGCTGACTGGGCATGAACAGCAGCACTGCAGCTGAGCAGCCACTGGGTGCCTTCTTCTGTTAAGTTTCTATCATGGCTGGTGGTGACTAAAGGTATAAAAAGGGGAGCAATTCCTGTAATAAAGTGATCTTTGTATGCATAAGGGGGTCTCTGTCACTTTGTTCCCCATTGCTACAAAACATTCTAAAAATAAGGATTGCATTTTTTTAAGAAAGACCTTGTGAAATTAGCCTGAAGTATAAGCTGAGAATAATGTATTTTACAGAGTGCTGCATTGGATTATACAAATTGAAATAGTGGTTTTTGTTCTGCTTAGAAATTTCCTTTTTGAATATCACTATGTATTGTAGATGAAAAAAATTTAATGCAGCAGGTGGTAAAAAAACTGTGATATTTTAAAATATTGTCTTCCACTGCCATATCCATAACCTATTACTCTGTCAAGAAATTTCAAGAGGAATGGAGTTAGTATGAGCAGACACTAAAAGTCTCCTGAAGTTATTTGGACAACTTTGCGCTACAGCAGGTTCATAGAGATTCTTCCAGCTGAGTGGTGCTGCCTCAGCCTCCAAATGAGGGGCCAATCCAAGCTGTGGCTAGTTTATACCTTTAATCGACTCAGGATGTTATGTGGTGGATCTAATTTTTCTGAGATTACAAGAAATTTACTGAAAAATGAAGATGAAAATGTGACTTTTAATATTCTTTTTCAGAATATTTTCTGAATTGTGTAAGTGAGAAATTCTCCCCCTTCTAAAGCAACTAAGAGGTGCATCCTGACTTTATTCACAGAATGCCTTCTGATATAAAAGGCAGGGAAAGGAAGAAAAGTAGAAATGCAAAATATGTTTCATAGACAAAACAGTTTGGGGTAATTTTCATTGTTTATTATTTTTAATTAGAAACCACTGTTCCCAGTTAATTAACTTTTAAAATTTTAATTTTTATGAATATGTATAATTTATAAATCTTTATGATTTCCTCCATTCTCCTTGCATTATACTTTAAATGATTTTTAAAATTGTTTTATTTTCCCCCTGGCTCACTCATGTAAATCTAACACTGAAATTAATTTCAGTAATCTAAAATATATGCTGTTCCAGGCATGTTATAGCATGGATAGAAATACTGTGTTTGAATTAGCATAGAGATAAACCATTAAACTCAGCAAACTACTTAAAATATGCAATAAATATTTTTCCTAGAAGCAAAGGAAAGGAAAATAGAGGAAAATGCTGTTTCATACCTTGTCATTTCAACCAGGAAACTTTAATCACTATCAAAGTCTCTAATGCTATAACATAGGTGGTACAGGTTGCACATAGGTATGGTAATTTTACAGCTAAGAAACATTCTTTAAAGAACATAATCTTTGAAACATGATACATAATTTCTTCTTTTTCTCGTCCTCCTGTGATATGTTTCCAATACTTCATTCTAATCTGCCAGGAAAGCAGAATCATTCTTTTAAGAGTAGGAAATGAGAGACTGGAATAACAAGCAGGCTGAGTAGTGCCATAAGAAAATTTAAAAATCAAATTAAGTATTCTAACATAGATATACTTGTCATCATCTTAAGTGTTTCTATTACTCCTGCAAAAGGGGACTAAATCCTTAGAGGATGGATTTGTTCACTACAAGTTTCTTCCCATTTGAAGAAGTAACCACGAGTGCAGCTTGTTGGAATTATCCCAAGACCAAAATCAAGTTGATACAAGAAATTACATCTGCACTATGAAACAGATATTTAGCTAACTGTTTTTGCAAATATTAAATTATCAATGTAATCTATATAATAATCATTATACTATAAAGTAATATATACATTTAATACACATAAAATAATAATATATTACTATTCATAGAAAGAGTTTGGTTTCAAATGAAGTTGAGCTCAAGTTCACATGTATTAATAGCACCAATGTGAAACCGGGTACAGTCTGTTATTCTGCTCTTTAAAGCTGAATTTTTTATTATTCCATGTGCAAATCACTTTCAATTTAAAAGCCCATGAAGAAATCTTACACCTTTTTTTTGGTGCATTTTCATCTTTGAATTTCTAAGTATTTTTACAAAAATTCAGGAAAATTTCTGTGGCATTATCTCCTGGATTAAACTTACATTATAGTTTCTTTTAAACAATAATATATACTTACTAAGCATGTTGTTCATCGATTTGTCTATTATTTTCCAAAGCACCTGTGTCAGGGTTTGACTTGGGTTTGCCAATTTCAATATGTTTAATTTCTTTTAGAGATAGGATTTAGGAGAAAAGGCAGGCTTAAAACTTAAAAGGGTATAAGAAGAAATTTATTAATAACCCCCGCAGGCTGCTGCTTGCCTCCCAGCCGGAAGACAAAAGAGGACAAGTTAAGTCTACCAATGTGATTTGGGAAAGTGAAATAACTTTTTAATTGGTTCCTTGGGCTGTCAACTACTAAATCAGCTTTCTGATTGGTCCCTGCAGCCCACAGGGGATGTTCCCACAGAGGGGACATCCCTCCTATTTCCGAGCCCTGTGCTCTTCCCTCAGGCGGCTCCCCCCTCCATGTGAATCCAGCGCAACCTGGTAATAGGTAAAAAAGTTAGAAAACAACATAGATTCTCAGCTTCCCTCGACTGCTGATCATGAGAGGTTTGTAAGCCTCTCTGAAGTCTCATCCACACAGTCATGTTTGATAATCACGGAGAGGATTTCATACTTCATAGCCCCTATATATTCCAACTGTTACTTCACCCTTAAGACAATAAATCCTACTTGACTTTGTGTTATGTGAAACAATAATTCAATTTTTTTAAACTTTACTCCTTGCTGCATGTATTTTACCATGCAAAATTGCATTGCTGTCTTCCTTATTCATTGCAGGATTGACACATTTTGGGAATAAGATTTAAGTGGGAGAAGAATAGATTAGAGGCTTTCAAACAGGAGCATGAATTTTTTTTCTATTCCTATAGAACATTATGTATAATAATATGATATGATATGATATGATATAATGTAATATATAATATAATATAACAACATAAATAGTATAATATAATTAATATAATATAATATAACATAATGTATATAAAATTATATTTGAAAATCAAATATATTGCTTATGTTTGTTATCAAGGTCATAGTGCAGCCCAGAATTTTTAGATAATTATTCTTGAATATAAAAATTGATTTATTATAAATATTATTTATGTCATAGACATTAGGAGATTAAATGTTGGATTTCTAGGAGCTGTGGCAAGGATTATCAACGTAGCATTGTTTGGATAGCTTTCTATAATTTTGCTTTTCAACAAGGATAAACATAATGAAGGACAAGCACCAACAGTACTTATACAATTGTAAAAGTATCATATACATACAATTTGTAAGGACTAGCTAGAGTAATTGTTTACCCCGTTCACCTGAACATGTTAAATTAAAAGTATTGTGACATAAGGGTCCTGGTTTATCATAAGTACCTGTTAAATTGACACCTGGGAACATCTACCAGATGCTAAATAAATGGTCATTCAGATGAAAATATTGATTTTTAACCTGCACTGACAAGTATCCTTTGACTTACACCTTCCCCAAAGTTTAAAGACATTTACAATAAAGTTTTGTTGATTGTATTTCCAGTGCAGCATATTACATATGATTTTGGGTTAATGTACAATTATTTGTTAAAAAACCCCAAAGAATAGTCAATCTTCTGTTGTGATATATGTACACATGTGTGTGCAGCAAACCAAAGGATGATACAAATATTCATCTGAACTGTTTTTGCATGGATGAATGAATATATTTGTTGACACACACAAGTATATTTGTCAATTTCTGTGTAAAAATGTGGATGCCTGTGCATATATTATAATGAACTAATGTATTTTAAAGCATTTGCACAGATTTATAGCAAGAAAGAGAAATATTTCATTCTAGGGCAGTTCACCACCACAAATATTATTTTATTACCCTGCATGAGATATTCTTCTGTTACAGGGCAATAGTGAATATTTGTAGTTGAAAATTATGTTTCTTTAAAAGGAATGTAACTTCACTTTTGCAACAGAATTGTCTGAATACAAGTGAAAATACCCTCAACATTCCCTCCTTCTCCCTCCAACACTCCCTCCCCCTCCCAATCCAAACAAAACAGCAACCTGTCATAAAATAAGCACTCAATAAAACTAAATAAAATCAAAGTGATATGTCTGCCATGGGATGAAAAAGATGATGTAATAGTAGTTAAAGCATAATATGTATAAGCCTGGGGATAAAGTGTCATTCCTTGAATAAAAATAAACCAATAGTTCAGCTATACAACCATAGCTGCAAGGACTTTTAGAAGCAGGTAAGAACACGTCAATTTTTATGTGCCATCCATGGTCTTATATCATAGTCTCTGGCTGAGCCTTTGGATTAAGAAGCACTTTTATTCACAAGTGCTGTGACATATTCCAAATGTAGGCCTTGTTCTTCTAATTAAGAAATGTGATTTTTGAAGTTTCTATTTTTCTTTATTTTCTTGTGTTTTTAACTTGCACAGGGTCTGAAACCACACACAGTGTTATATCTTATGTTCTCTAATGTCCTTTCCTGCTTGAAAACATTCATCCTACTCTTGCATAATTGCCCAGCAACCAGTATTTTGCATTCTCTCAAACTATATTATTGCCCTTTTAGGAAGCAATAAGGATGAGGGAAACTGTCATGCCACAAAGAAAAGTTATAGGTTCCATATGTGGAAAGCTCAGATATGGCCGTGCCACAGATTTCCTGAGCTATGTGGAACATGCGGATAGAGACAGTATTGTATTTATTGGTTCCCCCAGAGCAACTAGCAACCATTACAGCCTTTGGGCATGGAGCCTTTCACTGCATTTTAACAGCAGTTAAAATCTCCTGACTCCTACTGCTAGAGAAAAGGAAAACACTAAGTTCTTAAGTGGACTAAGGCAGAAGAAAATTTTATAGAAAATTACCTGTCACTAAAAGCAGCTTGAATAGACTTACACATTTCTTCGAGTGAGCACAAAAGATGTGTTAGAGCTCGTGAGAGAGATAACTGTTCTTTTACTCTATCCAAACATTCACTATATTGTCTACTTTGACCTCTTCTAGATGAAGAGGTGCTTTTCATTAAGTCTAAAGTAATGATCCTCTACTTTGTAACATTTTTTCAAGTTAAGTGTTAGTAAAACAGGAAAAAAGGACTGCATGTGTAGTGAGGTAGAATGCTTTTAGTCTGTGCTTGTACCATTTATACTATCTTATGCTGCTATAAAAGGCTGTTAGAAACCATATCAAATGCATGAATTTGAATAAAGAGAGACTGTCTAGGATGAGAAAGACACTGTTTAGTCATTAAATGCATTCTATTTCCTATACATGTTTCAGTTTTTTGTACAGAATGAAACATTACAGTAGAAATCTGTTAGGCATTGTGTCATGAGAGAAAATAGTATGTTCTATGAAGAACTTGACAAGGAAAATTAGCAAGAAGAAAATAATAAGTTAAAGCAATTTTTTTTCTCCTCTTTTCAAAGTGTTACTTGCTTTAAATAATTTTATTCTTGTGATCTTAGCTATAGAAACTAAAAAAATATGTCTGCCTGTTAATCAGGAAGAGCTGGAAGCTTGATTTTAATGCTTATAACAAATAATATTAGATAAGCTGAAAATCTCTATGATCCAGTGATAATATTATAGAACAGTCAAGAGTTATATGCATGATTTAAAAAGGCAGAAAAGTGTAAATTCTCACAATACTTTAAACATTAAAATGCAAATTATGCATTGACAACTTATTTAACAGCTCTTACTGCTTCTGTTCACAAAAGCAATTATTATGTTTCTGCTGTTGAGGAGGAGCTTTTCCAGATCACTCTCTATGATTTTCCTTAAGAACTGAGCTAAGTAAAACATAGTAGCATAGTAAATCATAGTACCTAATGATAGATATGTATTGTAATTTGCAAACCAGGTTTGATCGTCATTTTTGAATATACAGTGTATATGAATTTTACATGAAAATTGCACAGCCACAAAAAAAAAGTAAAGTGGAAAATATACCCCTTGGCTGCCCTATTTCAGACCCTCTTGATGGTTTAGAAAGCAATCACAAAGAGATTCTTCTATTCACCCACCTTATATACAATTGCATTCACCTTGTCTGCTACTGGCAATTTATTCTCTTTCACCTCAAGGGAACTTGAGCAGCTTGTTTCCTAGAGAGACACCAACCCCCATTCAGAGGTAGAAGAAAAAATTATGAGTTTCTCCTCACTATTGTTCTTTTCTCCTCTCTGACTCCTTTTCTTTTGCTTTGTTATATACAGCTTCTGTAGCACTGAAATCATCCAGCTAAAAAGCATTTTCTGATCTACAAGACATGAAACATATTGCTGAGACAAATTTATAATTTCTACTTGTTTTAGGAAATTAATCTATGAAGAAAAAAGCATGCTCTGAAGAGCCACTTATTATCGATGGACTGTATCTTAATATACAATGAAATGCAAGCTTTTGAAATGTTTTACTTTTCCAATAAATTTTATCTGTGACAGTTTTAATAGCAACAGGAACTCAACTCAGTTTTTTTTCTTCCTCTATTTCTTATTTCTTATAACTATACTTCGACAATCATTTTACAGGAAGATTGTTCCATGAAGCAACTGAAATTCTCTATCTTTTACCATTCAAATAAGTATTCTGTAGAACCATGAGAAGGGGTAATTTACACCAAATATTTGCAATTCAGTGAACTCATGTAGGTAACAATCTTTAAGAATATATCAAACAAAAATGAAAAGGAACACTAAAATAATGTAGTTTATGAATTTATAGCAAGGTCACTTTTCTCAGTCTAGGTGGTGTTAGATCTTTATCCATCTAGATTAGTCTTGTTTGGTTGAATTTGCTAAGTTTCTTTAGTTTTGCTTTGCAGCTTTGGGTTGTTGTATTCGTGTTTTATCAACAGTGAAATTACATTCTTGCCTGAGATTCTGAGCTTTACAAAATGCTCCTTTTTTTCTGAGTGCTCCCATCATGTCAGGCACTGCTATCGACTGCTATGTAAGGGGTTTAATCTGTAGGAAGAGAAGTGGCAAGAGCACAAAACAAGCAATGCACTCAAAATTGCAAAGGATTTGTTGGAAAGGGGATTACCAAAATAGCATTTGAAAAAAGACTTACAAAATAGCATGACAAAGGATACTAATGTAAGAGCAAACCAAAGAAATACTAGTGTACAATATTAATCCTTCAATAGAAAACCTGTCCAGACATCTCAATTTTAATTGTCTGATAAATGTCCTAGAAATTATGTTCACTAAGAAAGATAGTTTCAAGGCTAGTGTATGAAAAAATGCCACCACCATAATATCAGACTTACTTTAACAAGAAGCTAAAATTATTTGAAGCATTTAACTAAATACATTTTATTAATAACACATGGCCTCCCGATAATTCAAATCAAGCCTTGTCTAATAAGTAAAAAGCACGTGTTGGGGGTTGGGCTTTTGTTTCCCTTTTCTCTTTGTGGAATTTTTCCCATTGTGATGCTCAGAACTTGTTGGCTACACGCTAGCACGGATGGGGGCGGACAGGTAAAGGAGGTGGGGGTAGCTGCTCTCCCTCTGGCTCTCGCTCGTCTGGCTCGGAGGAGAAGGGTCGCTGGAAAAAAAGCCCCTCTCTTCCACACCGACGCCGGGAGCTGTTTTCCTTGGCTGGGGGACCCCGCAACCCCCTGCTCGGAAGCCCTCCCACCTCCACCTCCACTCCACGCATCCTGTTGGAGCACCAGGAGCAACACTGCCCCGAGATCCATGAGCAGCGTCTCTCCTCCACCCTTCCTATTCGGGACACAGCCGCCGTCACCCCCAGCGCCCCTCCAGCCGCCTGTCATCACCGCACCTCCCCTGCTCACCGGGAGCTGGCCAGCGCTGCCTGCTAGCTGGGACGGTAACTGTACCACAGAGAAAGGTGTCCACAACCGAAAGAACTGGTACTAGGTTCCTGTTCCGTTCACTGTTAATTTCCTAGCTGTTGTTGTTCTGTTTGCCTCGTTTTATATATATTTATGTATATACCAGTAAAGAACTGTTATTCCTACCCCCATATCTCTGCCTGAGAGCCCCTGATTCCAAAATCATAATAATCAGGAGGTTGGGGGGGGGGGTCTTCATTCTCCATCTCAGGGAGGAGCTCCAGCTTGTCTTGGCAAATACCTGTCTTTCAAACCAGGACAGTATGTTCATGTAATTTTAGGCAATTGAAGAATTAAATATGAACAAATCAATAAAAATACATCAAGTATTCATCCTGAAATATACAGTGTTTCAATGCATAGTAGACAACTGTACTTGCTCACATAGCATCTTTGCTAAAATTTATATCCATGTTCCCAGGCTTATGTGCCTATCCTGCCTTAAGGAGCTGCTGGCTCCAACAGAGCCCTTTGGAAAAGAAGGCCACTCATGTCATTGGGGAATTTCTGAATGTATGCAGGGTAGGAAAGGCTGCTGAGCTGGCAAGTAAGATCTAGCCTGAAGGCTGGAGCTCATGCAGAGGTTAAAAGGCATGAGTCTGGTAGCAAGGCCACTGAGGAAAGGGCTTCTGTGGGACAAAGGGGAAAGGATCAAATTTTGCCACTGTTCAGAAAGTATCAAGCTAATTGAACTGAAACACAAAAATAACTTCCAGTCTACAGGGACAAAAATGTGCAACATCTAAAACTCTCAGTTTTTGTTCTCTTTATTCATTGCTTTGACTTCTTTTCATTTAGAAACTCAATACACCTAGATGTCTATTTTGGAATAAAATTTATTTTTTAATCTAAACCCTTTTGGTCTCTTTGTTTAAGCACATCTGTTCTGCAGCAGTGGCCAAAACATTTTCATAGTTAATATGTGCACAGATACAGAGCAAGGCTACAGCGGCAGCAATGTGCTTACAAAGGATAAAGAAACCTATACCTTATTAAATAATGAAAATGAAGAGAGAATATCAAAATACTTCTGCAGGTGATGTGATGTTCAGGTGAAATGACAATTTCACCTCTCTGTCACAGAACTAGAAGACAGAGTAAAAATCAACTTCTCAGGCTCTTCTATTGCTTCCATCACATTTGTGTTATTTTACAGGTAGCTATAATATAATTTGTTCTGTTTTCCTACTTGTCATACTGGAAATAGCACTCTTAACTCATTGCCCTGCAAATATATTTTTTGCAGTTATCACTGACACAAATCCTACACCATTAGTTTCTTCACTACCTTACTAAATGATTTATACTTTTAAAGCAGACTTTAGGTTTTTCAGGCCTTTTTTGTTGTTTTTTAGCTTACTAACCTTACTTTCTCTAGTGAGGTTTGGTTTAGTTTGATTTTCATTATTTTACTTCTTACCCTTTTCCAATTATTTCATTTCACATTCAGCGAATTTGCTAGGCCGGGATCATACCTATTTCCTGTCTTTGTGTTTTTCTTTACAGTAAAATTCTTTTTTCTCCATCAATTTCCTGCTGCATTTTTCCCAAAAAATACAGTACCATTTTTACCTGTGTTTCTCTCTGTGCAGAAATATAAATAATGCAGCATTTGGTTTAAACAACAAAGACATGAGCAAAACACATTGAAAGAAAGCCACTAACTGCTGTGTACATCTTTGTTCTTGATTTCAGGCTACTTTTAGATCTTATCACTCAAAATTCTGTCTTTTTCTCCCCTAAAAAATAAAATATGCATGTGTCAACTGAGATTCCTGCCACTTTTTGGTAGAAAATTAAGGAAAATCCTATCTCCTGTTTTCTTTTTGAAGAGACATCTTATTTTGGACTCCTGACCTCTGCAGGAAAAAATCTCTTTCTCTGCTCCTTTGTTTCTTTTCAAATTTCCAGGAATATTCTACTGAGAACTCAAAATCAAGTCACCCTTAAATTAAGCGATATAGATGATTAATCTTTTGGTATTCAACACTGCACTTTCGCTATGCAAATAGAGAAACTTTAATAATTTTGCTAATTAAAATATATCACGTTAGAAATCTAAAAAAACTACTATGGCATAATTTTCCAATGGTGTAGTTTACTGTTTTCCTGTGGCAAGACTACTTTAAGAACTTGTTCCTTTTGAAAAGATGATATTAGGTTATTATTTCCATGTTGATGAGTTGTGGGAAGAACTGCCAATTGCCACCACCACACCATTGTTTGGTTAGATGCAGCACAGGGAAATGCTAGAATTGAAATACTAATCTTAGAAAAATTAGGATTTTAGTTAAAAGTTAGTTATTTGCTGGAATTAATTTAAAAACAAATGGATAGATAGACCTTGCTGAAAATAATTAAAAGTTAGAAGTTTGAGGAATACCAGGCTTGAGGTAGCTCTCTGAAACTTAAATAATTGATTATCTGTAATTTTATGTTTGCTCAGCTGTGCGTGCAATGGGAAAAGATGAAACTAGTAAGTAGATCCAAAGGAAACATAAACAATTGCCACCAGAAACTTATTCTTCAGAAAACTGGACTTCCCCCAGAAGCCATTTATATTGTCATTGATAGGAAAGGTCGAGAGTTCAGGGAGAGGAAGACTTGCCTTAGTTCCTATTTTTAAGACCCCTCCCCACAGAAACGACCCCAGACTTAATTCAAGAAGCCAACCATGCATGCTTAATAGCTATTCAAGCTAATTACCATAGGAAGTGAAGAATGGAAAGGGCTGGTATTATGAATATATATTTGAAGCTTTTGTCAATAAATAGACTCTGGTCACCTGTAATTTTGCAGTGCGTTTTGCAGGGTTACCTCATGCTGCTGCCCAGCACTGAATAAATATACACTTTCGAACTTTAAATTGTTAGAGAGTCTTTTTGGCTGTCACAGTTGAATATCAGTATTAGACCAATACTCATATTTTGGTAAATCAGAAGGAGAGCTCATTGCCCATCGGCTTTTCAAAGCACAGTCATAGTATATAAGGGAGTTACAAAGGAGTATAAACTGTTGTCTTCAACTGAACCAACATATATGTGTATCCTCTTCATAGTCCTAATAATGGCGTGCCTTTCTCTAGCTGAGGCTTCATCCTCTTTTATTATAGCTTGTGTATTAAAATGAAATCTGGAAATAGGGACCTTGGCAAGCTCCTGTTTTACACATGCTTCTACACTTCTCTTGTTTCATTATCCTTAGAATAATTTATCCCAATTAAAATTTTTGCATTCAAATAATGCTTTTTTGCTAAATTACTTTCTTCATTGGTATCCTTACTTCCGTATTTAGAACTGGGTGTATAATCTATCAGCTTTAGTCAATCCAGCTAAGTGCTTAATTTTTTGATTGGCTTTCAGGTTTATACCTTAAATAACGATATCAAGCACAGCTGTATTTACCCATTATCTACCTTTCTTTTTCATTTTGTTTGAGACAATTATTTTATATACCTTCACCATAACATCTCAGTACGATGCCTGTAGTAAGATTTGAACTGAAACTAAATCAACTGCAATTTGAAAGTCCATAAATTTCCAATTTTTTTAAATAGAGTAACAGCCAAAGACAGCCATCATTTTAAGTTGCATAACTGAAAACAAGAGGGAGAGAAAGTGTAGTTAGAAATCTTTTCAGTAAAAGCTATTCAGAGGCAATAATTACAGAGCAGGTAAGAGATTGCATGTGCTGTTGAAGATAAAAGTTCTAAAAATTAAAACAAACAAAAAAAAAAAAAAAGCAAAAGTAGAGCTAAGTTTCTATAAAATGTTTTTCCAAAGAAAACAAGAACTAAATGCTGTGTGCAAAGGTGTTGAGAACAAGATTATTTTAAAATGTTTTGTTGACTTTTTCTTATGCTACTTTGACTAATGGACTTGCAAATTAAAATCTACTTCTTATTAAAAAATAATGAGAACACAGATTTAATAGAAATTGGTAGCAGAGAGGCAAGTTTATTAACAGCAACTTGAACAAAATGAAAAAAAAATCAGTTAAGCTCAAAAACAGATTTTAAACTTATCAGAAATCTGTCCTAGGGAGAAGACCTACTATTATTTCAGTGAAGTCTGGCAGAGTTAATAACTGTTTTTTAATTTAAGATTAAATCTAAGTTTCAATCTAAGATTCTTCTATATTGTCTAAGATTTTTCTCTATGATACATTATATTAAGAACTAATTTACAATCCATGATGTTAAAAAAATGAATTTCAAGTATGAGAGTTTCCTCTGCCGTTTAAAGTCTCCTACTGAGCCCAATATTGAACCTTGTGATAGACTTCACTAAACAGCCAGTCTTCAATTTCAACTTTCGTTCAAAGTTATAAAAAATTCTTAAAAACAAGAGCAAATATTTAAAGGGTGTGTGAATATTGCAATTAATACACCCAGAAGACTTAAGAGATATTTGGTTGCACCTCTGATCTCCACTTTCCTGATTTGTCAATGTTGTGGTTACCTTGTGATATCTTCCATAAAAATCAGATGTTGAATTTAATTCGGTGGAAGTGTTAGAGGAATTATTTTTTTCACAGAAGAATATCCCTTACTTTCTTTTCACTTTTTGTTCTTTAAACTATAGAGGAAAAAAAGCAATTACAAGCTTTTTATAAGAACAGTAAAGACATAGAGCACACCTAAGGTATTTTAACATGAACATTATGACCCTAAAGGTTTCCTTTACACTGTATTAAAAAAGAAAAAATTGCCAGAGAGAACAATACCTCTATTATTCTTGTTCTGACCTTTTTTAAAAATCTCATCAAGTATAGGAGTGAAATTATTTGAACTCAGGACTGTTGAATGCAAAATGTGTTGTGGATTTTTTTTTTTAAACTATAAATCCCAGAGTACAAAAAAATGGTAAGAAGAATTTAAAATGATTGCTTAACAAAAAATGCTGCCTACCTTTTTTCACTGATCCTCTGTTGTTTCCAGGCACACTTTGAGTCATATTTGGGTTTGGGGCTCACAGACCACAGTGATGTCAGAGGTGTTTTGTTTTTTTCTTCTCAGTTTATAAAGAATGTGATTGATTTTACAGAGAAAATGAAGTATATTTGAGTAAACAACCCATTACAGAATGAAGAAATAATAACTTTTGTTTTGGTGAATTACATTCTACATTTTATAGCAGGTGTATCAACCAGTGAACACTTCCGGTGAATACTGAATGGATAGAAGTTGCACGTGCTGAGGATTTAAAAAGCAGAAATAACACTCTTCTCTTTCTTGACACAAAGGTCAGTTTTAAGAAAGTAGCAAGCTGATCTAACGTCATGAGTCAGTGTCCATTCATTCCAGTGCTACTCAGCAAATAAACAAGGGATGCCACATAGAAAATAAGACTGTCCTGTATCATTTTTGCTGAAACCATACAGCACTAATTATAGAGGTCTTTCTTGTCTAGTTGAGGCTAATTTCCTTTGAGTTTTATGTTATTTTACTTACAACTATACCAAGCACACAGCTGAAAGTGCCAAATAAAGTAAAGTAAATGGCAATATCATATTCTAGGAAATCTGAGAAGACTTAAAATTGCAATACAAAAATCTAGAAGAAAAGAATATCTAATAGCCTGGGTGAACACACAGTGATATCAATAGAAAAATATAAATTTACATTAATGACACTTGATCAGACTGTATCTGACTTCAAGCCTTCAGAAAAAAAAAGACATTTGATGCTTTTTATGTTGATGCAAACTGACCTGAAAAAACCCAGATTCTGTGCCAAACAATAATTCAAAATGCAATTTAATTGAAAAATACTTATATGGAAGGAATTGAAACAAAAAATGCCAAGATTAAGAAAAGCATTCTATTATTTTTATGTGCAGATTTGGGGTACTAAGAACCAAGCTCCTGAGAGAGAAAAAAACACAGAAAACCATTTCAGGAATGGATTAGTAGTTCAGAAATAGGCCTTCGAAAACTCCAAATTCTGCAGGATGATAAGTTATTCTGTAGTTCACCATGAAGTCTTTTTGGCTACTTTAACAAAAGACAGAAAAATTCCTGCCTTTTCTACCAGGTGCTGCAAGAAAATAAAGATTATGAAATGTCTCTGCAGTACATAATTTCAGAAATGCTTGAAGTAACCAGACATTTCATTTACTATGCTACGTGGATTTCTGGACCAAGATTAACCTTTTATATACATTACTCCATGGCATTAGATGTCCCCCTTCTTAACATTATAAATTTTAAAGAAGCTCATCTTCTCTTTCACTTTAATACCTGTGGGTTTATGAAGAGTAATAGGATCATTGGGAGAGAGTTTTTAACTTTTGCTCACAGACTACCATGGTTATCATGAAAGGTCTCTTCCACAAATAAAAATACTTTTTACCTCTCGCTTAAATTCCAAATATGTACAGGCACAATTTTATTACACAGTTCAATCCAAAGCATAGGGTTTAAACTCATTGAAAATCCGCAAGAGATATTTTTCAAAAATTATTTTTTTCAAAGTCTCAGCCTGAATCTTAGCCTATGGACCTTATTCCTTTAAAATGGTCTTTAAAAATAGATTTTTCCAGGAACCAGTATGGAACCAGACATAAATATTTCTGTAAAATTCTAGGGAACCAGTTTATTTATTTGTAATAAAGTAGAGTCATTCTGTTGGAAGAGATCTACAATTATCTAGTCCAAACACACTTGTTTAATTATTTTTAAAATTTAAGTAAACTCATCTTATAAAGAGCAAAATACTTTCCTAATATGAAGAAAATGCAACAAAATCAGTGGAACTGAATAGTTCTTGAAGCAAGGCAGGTGTAGATGTCCACACTTCTTGGCTTGTATCAAAAAGAGGAAAAAACCCCTGTAATTATGATAATTTTGATGTAATGTAAAACTGTCATTAAGTGATCTGATAAAAGTATGAATATGTATGTAATAGCAGGTTATAAATGGCAGAAATGTTTATCAGGGTTTTAAATATACCATAAGAAACGACAATTAGGAAAATAAGGTTATAGAGAACATGCTTAAAATAAATACTTGCTTCTAACCTCTAGCAGTCATACTCAGAAATGCAGTTCCTGTGTCTTTAGTGAAAGAAACGTTTTGTGATTAGATCATCAGAAAAACGTAATGAGCCCTAAAAACATTCTGTACTTTCTAATATTTATTGTTACTTTTATTACAACATTTTACATACCAAGACACATACTACACTCCCTATAAAACCTGAATGAATAATCTTTTCACAAGGCCCACTCCATTAGTCATGAATTCTACAATGTTCTAAGAATTGATCTGCTATGCAGAACCAATATAAATAGCTCTTTAACAGAAAAAAGACACTTAGAGAGACTTGTAATGGATCTGGCAATGAACTTCTTTTGTTGAATAGAAAATCTCTTAGATTTTAATATAAGGTGAATATTGTGACAGTAATTGCATATGTGGCATGGCAGGGATCCCATGTACAGCCCTATTGTTGCTTTGACAATAAGTCATTGCCAGTTCAAAGAGAGTTCTAAAAATGACGTTAATCTAACATATGAAAGCTACTTTAGAAACTGAAAAAAGGAAGATGAAATAGAAATTTGAACATAACTTCTTATGAAAATAACAAACTGTTACTGAAGGAACTAAATCTGTTACTGCTTAAGGGAAAGGAAAAGATTAAGGTGAAGGGAGAGATTGACAGGGTCTTAGGAGAGGAGAAAAGGAAGAAGTAAAATAAAATAAAAGAAAAAAAGAAACACAATATTACAAGATACTTAACCTTAAAATAATTCTTAAGGAAACCAGAATAAATTATATAATTTGCAACATTTAATTAATATGCTTCAATGAAAGCACTAGGAAAAGTACTGCTCCTGCCTCCCTCTCCTCAAATGCAAATCAAAGCAAGTGAACCTGCTTTCCTGTCTCTAGTAGCTATTATTTTGCTATGCTAAAATGTCCCAAGGCCTAGCAGTAATATGAGAAACTAGTAGACTGGAGAAATTAGATGAAAAAAAATTAGAGAGAAAATAAAAATTATAAGAAAATGTTGCTATTATACATTGGATACCTATTACATCCATCAGCAATGTTTCAGGCAAGAATAAATCTTTCCAATATTTGAGACATACAAATTTGCTCTATAAAAGTTGTTGGTAATTATCAGAGACATTGAAAAGAGAGAATTTCTGCAGTATAATGTTATTTTTGAGTGCCTGAAGCATAGAGGGTAAAGCACAATGAATACATGCTGATTGCTTAACTACCTCTTCCCTCCTTTTGTAAGTAAAGTCTCTACTGGCATATTCACTGAAAATCCACAGAAATAAGTCAAAAGTGATTATTCTCACAAACTCCAAAGGCCAAAAAAATACACATGCAACTGAACTTAGCTTCTTGAGCCTTTCAAGATGTACCTGCAATCAGCCTACCACCAAGAAAACTTAGAGCAGCACAACAGATGTATTTAGTCAGCAGCGACATAGAATAAGTGTCAAATAGAAAACTTCTTCTGGATGTTCCCAACTCAGTTGTCATCAATAGCCATTAAAGCACCTGTTTACATAAAAAAGTGACATCAGGAAAGTATTTTTAGCTGCCTTAGGGGATACAGCAATGAGAAAGAGCAGAGCCAACACTACATAGCATATTAAGACTGCCTGGTGTACCAGCTTGCATGGTGTCAAACTGCCACCACACTTGTTTGAGAAGCATTGCCTTAGAAAAGAATGTTTTACTCTAGTCAAAATTTCTTCTTACCTTTTGTCTTTTATCATCAATTTTCAATTACACTTACTGCCTGTATTTCAGTAACATTTTGTTTTAGTTGAACCGCAGCCAGTCAGCATCAGTGAGATATGACTGCTAGTTTCAGACCTCTTACAGCTCATTAGTTCTTCCCTATCCTAAATTGCCTTCATTTATGAAGAAGAGTATTTCAGATAATTTTATTTCTCTTAAATGTTCTTATCTCCCCCAAAATATTCTGGCAGTGTTGCCTGTGGTTTTGGAGATGGCCTCTCTTTATTAAACTTTGGGGTGACAGGAGTCCTTCCTGATTTGAGAGGGTTGAGTAATCAAAACCTTTGTGACCCTCTGTTACATGGCATCATGCCCCAGGCAACAGTAATGAAGGCAGTGAGGAAATAATAGAAGAATCTATACACTTACACTGATACTGGATATTTTACATTATTTTTTTGTAATTTGAATTGTTCATCTAT
The DNA here is from genome assembly GCA_034336665.1 of Luscinia megarhynchos. Taxonomy (NCBI): domain Eukaryota; kingdom Metazoa; phylum Chordata; class Aves; order Passeriformes; family Muscicapidae; genus Luscinia; species Luscinia megarhynchos. The sequence continues at coordinate 39,721,986 of CM067566.1, read as the reverse complement.
GATATTTCCCTGTAATTGTCTAATTATTCCCAATTGTCCTATTGTCTAATTATTCCTATACAGAGGCTCTTCTATGTTCTTTTTAATTGCCTCCACAGAAATTCAATTTCCATTTTGTGATCAATTTCCATTTTGACTTAATATCTTCTTCAATAATTAGAAAAACCCCACAGTTTGGTAAGTACTTATAAAGCTCCATATATAAAAATAAGCCCTGAGAAAGATCGTTGCTGACAGGAGTTAAACAACACTTTTATTAAAAGTCTCACAGAACTGACTTCTTAGTCTTTTATAACAGTTCTTTTCAAGTAAAGGGATACAATGCAGTGTTATGTGGTAACCCCTATTGCATTGTAACTCAGATTAAGACAAGGCATAGCAGGTCGTTTAAAAAAATGTTATCAGTTGTGAAATTTTAATTTTTCTTAAATAGTAAGACAGAAATCTCTCAAATCAATAGCAATTTTTCATATGTCAAATGATATTGTCATATCTGCATAGAGCAAAGAATGAAGAAGGGATTACATGACCATGAGAAAGAATTGTTTACAACAATGCACTTTTATAGGCAACAACATTTAAATATGCTGAATTTGGGAAATGATGAAATCAAAAAAATTATGGACTTCTGAGGGTTATTAGACAAAAACTCTTAGAAATGTACCAGAAATGTTGTTGTTGAAAAGTGAACTGATGTACTGGACATGAAGGCAGGGAAGAGTATTAAATAAAGCTTAATACTGCAAGATCATATGACAGTAAATCTTATTAGGTCAACATTTTGTTCTTCAGTGCTGCCTGATGCATTTCTGCACTTGAGAATTAATATCTAAAGGAAATTGGAGTACTTTCTATTTGTGTCTTGAAATCACTAGTTTGCAAATCCCTTGAAAAAGAAATGTTTACCAAAAAAAAATTAGCTTAAACCACAAGTCTTTGTTTAGCTGGCCAAATACTAAGAAAACTTAGAATGTTATAAACAGGCAAAACCAGAAAATAAAAGTATCAGTGTAATAAAAACTATTTCTCATGCCAATTTTTTTTGTAGCGGCAATAAATTGATGTAAAATATCTTCAAATCTTATGCTTCCCTTTAAATCTAAATCAATAATATTTTGTTCAGTAAGGTTCTACGATAGCCTCAAGAGACTCAAAAAAGAACGTGTTCTCTTTTAGATTATACAACTTGTTAGTCTCTTTTCTTCACAAAAATGTTTTCCTGTACAAAGTAAGTCCCCGAAGATATTTCTAACCTCATTTAATCCTTTCAATACCTTGATAACCCACCCTGCAGTATTTAGTCTTTATAACAGTCATGGAAGAAAGTGCTTTGGTCTGCAATTTTTCATGGGAACAAAATTGCACTTCAGACTCGTGGTATAAGACATGACACAGTAATGTGTGAACCATGAATTATTGAAAACGTAAAGGAATCCTGAAACAGAATCTCTTTTCTGAAGGCAAAAGTTCAGTCCAGGTTTGCGGGCTGGATATCCTAAGCATCAAAGCCAGCCAAAACATGACCTACAGGGAGATGAGTCGGGATATCTCAGGTCACTTCCTGACTATTAAGATTTGTACTGAGTCTAACAGTAACATGAATTTTTCACTGCGATAAAAAAACAGGTACTTGCACCTCCATGTTTAACACCTTTAAATAACTTACCACAACTCCAAATATGATCCAAGCTAATGATAGAGCAAAAGGGAAAAAAACTAACTAAAAAATGCTCCCCCCCAACAAAGTACACAAAACTCCACATCTCTACTCTCACACACACCCTGTTAAAAAAAACAAAAAACAAACAAACAAAAAACCACTTAAAAATCACTCCTGGGAGAAAACAATCAAATGTACACAGATCTTACATTCTGAAATATTACAATTAGTAGGTAAACTTAGAGAAATTAATATAATATATAACCAAACTTATTTGATTGATCCATCCCCTCTAGAGCTGACAGAGGATCTGCTCCAGTTCCATTTCCAGGCCTCACCAGGCATAAAGCTGAACACTACCCCTTCATGGGCACACACAAGATCTCTGCAAACACAGCTGCTTGCAAACAGACAAACAGACACAAGAGTACTGGCACAGACACCAAGAGTAAAACAAGAGTATTGGCACAGATACTCACCTAGAACAAGAGTATTGGCACAGATACCCACCTAGAACAGGAACTGCCTGAGTAATGACCCAGTCTCAGGACTCTCTGGGAAAAAACCCTTCCTAGATGTCACCAGTGTTTGACTGGTGATCTAAAGTCTCCAGTTAACCAGCTCCAAGAGCCCTGGTATCCTCATTAGCCAAGACTTGTTCAGATAGTCAGCCTTGAAGTTTGCTACTGGGTCATGTGCAGACTGTACATTATTGCTTCTCTGACCACTAGTTTCTCTTTATGTCCATTTTGACCTGCAACTAGTCAGATATCCTTTCTTTTGTCTGCCTTTCTCCAGTGAACTGTAGAGTGCAGGCAGCCTAATTTCATGTGTTTCTCTCTTACTAAATTCCTTTCTATTGTATCTAGTGAGGTTTAAAACCAAAGTCCCTCAAAATGTACAATTCATTCAGGCTTTCTATAAGAATGAAATATATAATTCAAATACCATGTAAATAGTATTAGGCATTTCAAAAAAATTATATCAATTTAATTAGAAAAAAGCTGACACAAATTACTGTAATACTTACCAAAATAATGGTTATTTAATGAACTCAAAACTAGAAAAACTTTCTTGAAACGGTTGTAATTTTAAATTTGTTACAGTAACTAACAAAGTTTGATACAAATACTGAATCACACCTATCACAGTGAGCAAACAATTAAGGTAAATTTATTTAAAAAAAATATAATTTTAAATATCATGTTTTAAATATTAAATATCGTTTTACTGACATCATGCTTCTGACCCAGAGATTATGAACTTACTTCAGATTTATTATCTCAGATTTGTGCATTTGTGACTATTACAAGAAAGCAATCTGTTGTTAAGTGCTTTAATTTGCATGAAAGATACTAAAGGGACTTATACATTTGATCTAAACCCTGAAGTTCAGAACAGGAATGAGAAAAAAATGATCCTAAAGTAAAATCAAAGATAGTCTTTTAAGCCTTTTTCCTATAACTTCTTTCTTACTTTTATCTTGAGATGGATTTTTTAATATATTCCTTCACCTAACCATAAGGATAACTGCTCATAATACTTTTCAGGAACAAAGTAAGTAATCTCTTTCAAAAAAAGAAAAAGAGAAGAAGGAACCATCTTACAAATCCATATAAATTATAGTTTCTCCGTTTTTTTCCCCTAAAATTACAATCTTAAATATTTGCTATATTTTCCTGTAAGAAAAACAATAATATTCTTTTTAAAATATACTTTAACCATAGATTTTATCTTTTTATATCACAACAGTACTTTTCTGAAATGTTTAATACTGATCTTCCATATCAGGCTCATAATCTCAAGTGCTTTCAGGATTTTTCAGAATGAGCCTTGGAAATGTTGAATGAGTGTCTATAGTTAACTTGAAGTGAAGATTTCAACTACTATTAATACTGGCTTCCAGCTCTGAAACAATAGAAAATTTGGGGGCTTAGGCAATGTCTTAATTGAAACTTTCTGTATTATCCTTATGAAGTAATATTCTAAGATAGGACCAGATGGAAAAATACATACCAATTCCAAACATACCTGCATATTCATACTTTACTTTAACCTCAGTGTTCCTGTTGGGCTTCTATGGAATTCTAATCATGGGGCTACAGGAAAAAAATTGATTCAGTTATGTTCTTACAAAAAAATTACTAATTAGCTTGTGCTTTTCAAAACAGGTATTTCTGATATGTTTGGGCTTTGTTTGCACTTCTAGCTTGCAGTGGGCCATCTTGAGTTCTTTTATGCTGGAATGCTCATGAATTGAAAGCCATACATGATTGGAATTTCTAAGTCAGCAGCAAAGAGTGTAACAATTTGTATGGGGACTACAGCCATAAAACCAGTATGACCTTCTCTTCTCCTACTCTCTTTTTAGATCTCAGTTGCTGTGACTAGAGGTGCCATTCAGTGAATGCCAGCTCATCCATGTAAGAAGGAAAGGACAATATAATTTTAAAAATTCCTATATATTTGTGGAAGAAGAGTCAAGAATATGAAAATAAAAGAAAGGTCAGAAAATTCCCAAACAGCTGAGTTTTTGAAGGAGATGCAAATATTCCTGGTCTGCATTGTGAACTCTTAGTACAGTATTGCCTGCTACTAATAAAACATTTTAAGATATTTTTTAAAGAATTCCACCAAAAGTTGTGGAAAGAGTAGAGTCTCTTTAACTAAGGTATGTGCTTTTCTCCAGTAGCTGCTTACCAAACACATAAAAATTCAAAATGTTTATCCTCAAATCCCATCTCTAAGTTTAGATTTGTTTTAATTTTTTTTTTCTTAAAAGGAACTCTAAGTTCTGCCATGCTGAAGAGATCTCTCATGAAGATATCACACTGCAGTTTTGTGAGCCCAGCATGGACAATGCCTTCAGATGCTGTGAAATTCTGGCAGCATTTGTTTGCCCAAGAGTTCAGAGCTATTTTTACCCATGAAGCACGGTTTGCTACCTTGGCTTCAATGCTGCTGCCAACAGAAAGTACTTTAAAGAAGATAAAAGAGAAAGCAAGCCTGCCTTCCCCTCTGCCTCACCATGGACCTATTTCAACTCAATTAAAAAATGTCAGGTACACCCAGAGTAACATGGAGCTATTGTTCAGTCCCTCAAAAAAATCTTCAGCTTTGAAGCTGATCCCAGCACACACAGGAAGAGGGGTAAGGAAGAGAAACCAGAGGGAAAAAAGGAAAATATCCAGTATGATTATAAACTTTGCAACAGAGTGGTCAAAAAGTATTTCAGGGATACTTGGTAAGTGTTGGGTCCTGTTGTAACCCAATAACAGGGGTAAAAGGAATGTTTTAACCCTTCCCAAATTTCTATCTCATTGGCAGAAGGCCACAGGGGCCTCTTCCTCTCTTATCTCTCATGTTTACCCAAACTTCGTGTCCACATCTTATTGGTAGAGAGCCAAAAACCCCTCCCTGACCTTTTCCTAGAAAAACCGTTAGCTGAGATCCTTTGTCCTCTTTGTTCCCTGAGACCACGATGAAATAAAGCTACTCTAAGAAGATAAAGACAAAGAGCCTCTTTTGAATCCTTAATTTATCTTACATGTAACTCCTGATTAACTCTCTCAGAGTAATTCAGCTAGGAGGGAGTTAATTTAAGGGCTAAGTTACAGAGTCCTTATTTCAAAACGTTAAGTATTTAAAAAATGATACAACTTAATATTAATGGACTATATGATGTATACAAATAGTATGAGTGTTGGCCCACAAAAATAAATACTAAGCTTGGTCTTTAGCAGAATATCTTACTGAAATAAATATTTGAAGAAAAGTTTTACATGGTTCCTCAAAATGCATATCTATCACCACATATTTTCTCACATCAAAATTGTGTTGAACACTCGCAGTAGTCTTTATATCAATTATTAGTAGTGGCTGTGGATTTTTCATGTGTGAGTGGTGCGCACTGCTTTTAAAAATCAGATCTCAAGTCAATCAAGTAACAGCTTGCTCACATGTAGGGACAAAAAGGACATAGAATTTGTGTTATTGCTAATACACAAAGCTACTAACAAGGATTGCAGAAAGCTCACAAACTTTTTATGCAGTGTTATCACCTATGAGATTAGATTATGGCATGTGTTCTTTTAATACATTAAAAAAAAATCAGCTCTCAACCTCTAAAAAATGAAATTAATTGTAGAAAATACTTTTAAGACACTCATTAATAAATGGATATTTACAAAAAAGACACAATATTTGCCCTGGTTTTCTTCAGCAGTGCATTTTATTTGCTGGGTTTTAAATGTACAAATTCAAGTCCTGACTGCTTTTTTTCCCTATTTTACTCTTTTTTTGGGGGTTTTTTTCCTTCCCTTTCTTTTAAAAGATTTTCATTTAAAATCTGATGTATGTGTTCACTGACAAGAAGAAAAGCATTGATGCAATGCCCTTGTCCTGAAGTATTAAACCAATCCTATGATCTTACAAAATCTTTTCACTATCTGCACTTCTGTTGTTATGCCTTAGTTCTCAGGGGACATTTGTATAAGTTAGCTGACTGATTTTTTTCCTTAAGTCTTATTTTAGCTGCAAGAAATCTGGTATACTGCTAATAATGCTAACAAGTAGTCTGTTGCCAGAATGTTCCACTTGCATTAGCACTTTGCAGATTTTCTAGCACTGATTCAAACAAGGAAGAAGAATAAATTTAGTTCAAATCCTGATTATAATGCGATCTGTCATACCTTAATGTATCCTTAATGTATCCTTGATCTGAATGCCGTAAAATTTTACCAAACACAAGTATGATGGTGACATTTCAGGGTTTCAAGCTTTCCCCACTTTTTTCCCTTTCTAAAAGTAAATAAATCATTATACTAAATGCTTTGTTGAACACAAATGAAGCTTTGAGGTCCCTATAACCACTTAAAGAAGTGAATACTTTTATGTAAAAGAGAAAAATCCCTAACAAAACTATTTATTGAGTGACTTAGATTATCTCAGCTGGTTAGAAGGTGTACTAATAATGCCAAGGTTGTGAGTTTGATCCCTAGCAAGCCATTCACTTAAGAGTTAGACTGGATGATCCTTGTGGGTTCCTTCCAATTCAGAATATCCTGTGATTCTGTATTCATTTCAGTATGGTTTTGTGTCTTAGATACAAGAGCAACACCAAACTCATCTGAAATAGTCAGAGAGAATAACAAGAACTTGCTAATGATTATTCCTACTGCAGTAACATCCAGGATATGGATGCACAGACTGCACAACTCTAAGCTAACTACATCAATGACAACACTGCTTTTTTTTTTCCATTTTCCAGCTTTCTTGAAGACAACAGGGCTACCTGTGTAAGGGAAAGCATAACTGTCACAATAAGATACTGTGTAGTTTTGTTGTCAAGAGCGAACACTACTTATACTAATTCTGCCCCTTTCTGTTGTGAGTAATCATTTGACAGACAGATTACCTAAATATGAGACAGCATTAACAATTGACTCTCCTAGTGTGACAGGATTCATGTGGCACAGACCTAATTACTTTGGACTTGTCAAAGGGAGAGACAACTCTGGACGATAGATAGTGTACTGCTAATGATGCATCTCATGTGAACGAATGGACAGGTTAAGCTACATGTGCTTGCCAAATTTCTATTCCTTCAGACAATTAAGAGAAGATGCTCAGGAAACAGATGGCCAGGCATCTAAAAGTCAAATCAGAATATCTTTTATGATCTGTAGGGGAACAGTTACTGGCAGCAGAATTGAATGTGATTAGCATGTTGTTGACAGTCTATTTAATCTTCTCTATAATTTATTTAAAATAAGCAGTTATTCTCTGCAAGAGATCTGACTTACCTTTCCATCCTACTAGTACAGCTGTGCCTGAGATAACACCAAGTATTTTGTCACACTGAGTTTAGAACTCTCTGAAACTCAAGGAGCTACAATAACGTTTTCAGTCTCAGAATAGAAGTAACGTGAATCCAAGCCCTTCTCAGGACTGGGGATTGTTTTATCCTGCTATTCAAATTAACTTTAGTGTAATGTTTATGATATATTCCCTTTAACTATAAGCTAGGTTAGCAAACTTATTGGGAAGTTATCCTAGTTATGAATAATCAATTTTTTTTAGTAACCTTTAACTTTTATCTATCTTTGCAACTTTCAGATTTTTTTCTGTTCCTTTTCTCAGGAATCCTTTCAGTTTATTTTTTTTTGGCAGTAGGTCAAACCATACTGTAGTGCAGGGCAGGTGTAGTACTGTCTGAATGCTTTATTAGAAATATTAACATTTCCCATGTTTTCTCATAAAAACCTACCATTTTCTCCGCTGAGCCTCCTTTACTTTGTCACAAAAATAGCCTCCAAGAGATGCTGTTGAGCTCATGGGAAATTTGTAAATTGAAGTAAATAAAGTCTGAATTTTTTTCCTTGCTCTATTTCAGTAGAAGACCATTTGCTTGTATGTATTCAGTACATATTTCAGAATGGTGTTCTGATTTTTTTCTGCCACACAAACTTACAAGTATTAGCCTTGACATACACTCACCTCTTTTTGATTCCCCAATATGGGTTCATAAAAAAAAAAAGTTCCCTTATATATCCAAGCAGTTGGAAAATTTGAGACAGGATGAAAGGCTCAAACCACAACAATTTTGTGCCCCATTATGTTCAACTTTTTTGTCACTGTATTTTGAGAAAGCATAATCAGGTAGTGCAATGAGATTCACATAAATAGAATTTACAGTGGATGTTCCTCCTACCTTAAAATATAATTGCTTTTACTCATAATAAATACATTATTTTTTAGCTTTATTTTATATTATATGATTGCATGATCACACAAATTATATGCCAGTCAGTGTATTACACCTCTTGGTAAAGTGACAATTTTAAAGGAGTTATTATCTATAAAATAAGATTTGATTCTGATGACTTTTGAGGAAGGACAAAGTTTTGCATGCTGTTGAACAATAGACAGCTGTAAAGCAATGTCAGAAATGTATCTTATACTTCATGGAAAGACAACAAATATTTCCATAGACTAGGGATTTTGAAAAGTCAACTTTTTTTTTGCTTGTTAGTAATGGAGAAGTAGGTTAGAATTAGAATTAAGCCTAGTCCTGAAGCAGTTCTTACCAGGAATACTTTAAAATTTAGTAAAAAGGCAGAATTTCTTTCTAGGTGAAGTTTCATCTGTATATTTTCCACTAATGAGTAACTTTTGAATAATATTAGATCATAGAGGAAATCCCCCAACAATATAAACCTGATGAGTATTACCAACGAGAAAGTATAAATTTAGCACAATCAATATCATCATTCTATACAAATAACTCAGTCTTCCATTTCTATTTTACTCATGCTGATCAATCACACTAATACATTCCAATCAGATAACAGATGAGGAAAGTTAAACTAAGGTGCTCACATAGGCCAATCTTGTAAAATTCTCATTTTTGTAGTACTGATTTTAGTAATTGTGTCAGTTATTGTTATAAAGCAATTTTTAAATATTTATGTGGAATAAAGGTAAGTATGGAGTGTATTTGTTTCTCCTTTGGTATCTTCAGTACAGTGAGACAGGACTTGAAGGAGATATTTAATGTTTTTTCTTTTTCAGTTGAATGTTGGTATCTTCTTGAGCACATTGCACAGAAAAAGCAATTATAAATCAGAACTACTAATGGTAGGCTAAAATTATATTCCTGAAATCTTGGAACAAATTCAGAAAGCCCATAGCCCATAGACATTTTGGGAAAAAAAACTGTAAATATTTGGACAGGTTTTAGAGAAATCTGTGGATTCAATTTGATATCTCATAGTTATACAAAGGAATCCTATAACAGAAACAATAGGATATAATCATATTGAGTTTTGGCATAGAATTTTTATTTTCCTTTTCAAAGAAATATCTTATTTGCTTCTGTTCCCAGTTGATAGTCCTAACAGTTTGATTATTATTTACACAATGATTTTAAAAGGTTTTTTCCAACCCAAACGATTCTGTGATTCTATCAATGATGTTATTTTTACCTTTATTCTACATTTGATGCTACTTTAGGGTCACAAATAACCATATGAAGTGGGCTATTGTATGAGTATATCCCACTGATACGCTGGAGACAAAAGACATAAGCAACAAAGATGACAGAAAACTTGTGTGTGCTCATTGGCTTTTTTTCTTCTAGTCATTTTGAATATTCTGACATTTCCTAACACCGACCATACACAGACAACAATAATTACTTTTGATGTATGGAAAACTGAAGACATAATTACTGCCTCAAATAAGCTTTTGAAAACAGTTGAATGATATACAAATTAGTAGGATATGTCACACCAATTCATGCTCTTGAGCTCACTATTGTCTCAAACATTCAAAATAACCTCTTCAATGACACCAAGCTGGTAATATCAAGATTTGTTATTCATATTTTTCTGAAGTGAATGTATTTTGACCCTTTTCTACTATCATTTCTCACCTTATTTCTCATCCCTACTCCCTGATGAGGGATGAGGTTATGTGACATATATGCCTAGAAAACAGATACCTACAGATAGATATCTATAGATACTTACAGAAATCTTCTATGATTCTACAATCTGCATTAGATTTTGCAGTTCCTAGGAAATTTTTGTTCTGTAAGAGCAGAAGATTTAGATTGTTAGCACTGTAATGGAATTAAATTTTTAAAAAGCTTAACAAACAAAGCTTAAATTTAAAAAGTCTAAGAAGAGCACACAATTCAATTAGGCTTGCTATTCTAATTTAGTTTCTCATTTACATGGTGTTGCCTCTTTGACTCCAGACTAATTTCTATCTCAGAATATCAAAAAACTGTAAATTACAGATGACTCATAAAAAAGTTTCAAGGTAAATATTCTTATTGAGACCACATGCTGATTATAGTGATTGACACTAAGAAAGTCCTCAAATCAGTGTGGCATCCTGCAGAATTTTCACAGGTATAGCCATCTTTACTGTGCAGATCCTCAAGAGACTTCAAAGTTGCTTATAAGTAAGCCTTCACAAATCTTAGCCCTGCTTGCTAGAATATTCATTTTAATCTCCTTAATCTTTTATTTATCAGTTAAACATATGGAACTCATTTGGCACTAAATACAGAATATGTAAAGGCAATAATTCCCATAATTTAAAAAGGATGAAGATGAAAAAGAAGACACAAAATGATCCTGAAGGAATGTACTAAATTTTATGCTCAATTTATTTCAATATGGATCCTTAACCTTATTTTTCCTTCTTTCCATTTGCAGGCCTACATAAAGGATTTCCAAGTTTAGACCAAAATGAAATTAATAGAAGTGATTTATCTATTTAACAAATATCATGACTATTCAAGAAGCATATTTGAAGGAACCACTTGAATCTGTCACCAATGCTTCATAATTCTATTTAAAACAATAATAATCTGTTTTAAAATTAGGCAATATCTCTGTCCTATTCCTTCTGTTGTGGTAAGAAGCTGTCTTTCCATTTCCAGGCTATCTTAGTTAGTGAGAAGTTTACACCCCTATGTTCTAGTGTCTATAAACCTTCAGGTGTTTTTCAGCCAGCTGCTGTTAGCTATCATGATTTTTTCACTATATTTATATATAACTCAGATTATTTTTTTTATTACACTACTTCAGCCAAACCTCTCTATTTTCCTCATTAAATACATTTCTCATTCCCCTGTTTATCCTGAAAATAAAGATTTTTCTTCTTTGTACATAACATTCCAGAAGAAGTCTCATGAGTGTTTTAGGCAAGAAAAATAACTCCATCTTAAAAATGTTTGGCTGATGTTTTTTAGGCCAAATAACCATTTTTAAAAACTGCTTTGTTTTTGTGATTTCAAGTTATCATAGAATGTGTTGGGCTGGGAGATATCTTTAAAATCATTTAAGTCCAACACTCCTGCCTTGATCAGGGATACCATCCATTAGTCCAAGTAGCTCAAAGCCCTATTCAACCTGACCAATCCATAGCTAACTTGGAAATCCCAAAAGTTTTCTTTTCTATCTGTGGTGTTTGCATTGTATAGCCTAAATCATTAATAAAAGTACTTTTTGAATTTCAAATTAGTGAATTTTATTCTACTTCTATTAATTATGACATCTAATTCTTGCTGTATCTCCATCCATTTCTGTACTGATTGCCAGCTTCATTGCATCAGCAAACTTCCACTATCCAGTTGCATACATCAGCAAAAAGTATCAATATTTTCCCCATTACTTACCTTTGAGTTCACTACTAAACTTCCAAAAATTCAACAATTGTCTCACTAACAAAACTTCCTTAAGCATCTTGCATCTCTGTCTTTCTCTATGGTATTATATAAAATATTTTACTGAAATTAGATTAAAACTGAATTTCCCTGTCTAGACAATCAATCTGTTGTCTTATCAAAAACAGATACAAGGTTAGTCTGACACAATCTATTTTTGATGAACTGATGTATTATTTTCCAACATTTATTCATTTACAGTCATGACTTGAATATTTACTTTCAGTATTTATTCATAAATTGTATGCTACTGAGGATAGACTAATCAGCTTGCAGCTGCATGTTTTTCCCCCAATAAGCTAGATATTATATTTTCCTGTCATATGGTGCCAGTCCAACTTGGCAAATTCATTAGAAATTCCTACTAATAACTGCCAATTTCATAGGCCAGCTGTTTTGAACTTCTGTGAACGAAGAATATGCATTTTGTAAAATATTCAAGCAGACCATTTTTATCACCTTTCTCTAAATTTTTTTTAATCAAACTGTTTCCTTTTTTACACCCCTTACTCATTGTTCACTACTATTATTACTCAATCACTAATACTTTTTAGAGCCATTGTGCTCTGCACTGGCATTTATTTCTTTGCTGACTGGAGAATTTACTTCATCAGTGAGATGCACAAGCTGTAAGCACTCATAATTTATCTGTTGACTGGAAAAATGCTTTCCTCAGTGTTTAAGTACTACACTTACATAGACTCTACTGCTGACAGGTGGATGAAAAAGGAAAATTTATTAAACAAACATGTACCTCCAGAATATTAGAAAAAACCCTAAAAACCAAAACAACAAAATCTGAGAACAATTTTTTTTCAGGCAATATAATTAATCTTTCTCCCTTTAAAATGCGTTGTTGTTTAAGCACCTTCAAAAACCTTCAATATGACAACTTTAATTTTTTACAAAAATTATCATTCCTACAAACAGGAATACATATATTTTGATTTTGTTGTATAGCAATGGATTTCACAACTTTACTTCTCGTATATAAGGCAAAATTACAATGAGCATATTTCACTTTCCAGAGCTCAAAAAATTTTCCATTGGACAGTTTATTTGTTAGCTGCATGGTAAAGTGCAGCTATGTTTTGTTACTTTCCTCTCCTTCTCCCTCCTTCCCCCATAGCTTTTCACAGTAGGTTGATACACTGAAAATAACTCTTTTACCAGATTTGTAATTTTAATAGTTGTTAACTTTGTGTAATTCCATTGTAATTGAGGCTTATAATTTTATTGCAGGTTAAGATATGCTTTGGCAATTTGAGGAATTAATACAAATTTTATAATACAAGAATCTTTAAAGAATTGCTTTTTGGTTGTTGTTATTCAAGATCCAGCAAAGTAAACAAATTTCTTTTGGCAGACCATTCTTACTGTTCCAATGTTTGCAATTCCATTTTTACATTTAAAGCTAAAGGATATCGGCCTATATAACTTGACTGTTGCACATTTTCCAGTTAGGATTCTAACTTCATGATTAAGAAAAGATTATTTTTAAGCCTCATATTTATTGCCAGCAATTTCTGCTCATACATATCCCGAACATACCTGAACTTCAATACTGTCAAAGCTAACACATGTAATCTTGTTTCAAGAGACTTTACCTCATAATTATGTCACAAATGTTTCCTTCTTAAGTTGGAATTATTTTAATTGACTTGGTATTTGACTCTGTTAATCAACATTCATTTTATCTTAGTTGAAGTAATTTAACCCAGGTTCAATTAAATTAATTCTCAGTCTCATTCTTAGAAAATTACATTCACAATTATGGTCTGCACAAGAGTATTTAAATTGCCCAGAATGAGAAGTGTGATATTCAATACCTGTATATGGTCCTAAATGCAAGTTACATTTGATTTTCTTAACAATTTCTTTACAATTGAGATTTTTGACCCAGGTATTCAACCTTCTTGACAATTTTTTTCTATTGTGCAAATTCCCTTTGATCAGATTTCCTTAGTAGCTACTTAGAAGGAATAAATGCTCACTCTCTTTTCTCTTGGAAAAAGAGGAGGCAACAAGAGAAACCATCAGTCAAAAAGTGCAAAGCAAGTAAAGCGAAGGCAGGTGCCTAAACTATAGATCAATAGATTAGATGATGTTTGCTACAGGATGTTTTGGATGGCCTGAAAATATAATTTAACAGCTGGGGAAAGGACACATTAGTGACTGTTAAATACAGAAATACCACCTCTGACTGAAAAGGATTCTGTATCTGGAACTGTAAGTATTTCTTGGAAGTATCACTTCTCATTTTGACTATTTATGCTCCCTCCTCTGGGTATCTATAATTGGATGGTAAGTGCTGCTATATATCATATATCTAACTGTTCAGAAATTCTGTGTTATAAGGATGGGTTTATTTAATGACATACAGTAAAGATATTCACCACTTGCACAACATTACTTAAAGGAACATAATAATTTTTCCCATAAGAAAAATTGCTATGAGTTCATGGTGTGACTACAAGATATCTTCAATCAACTATGTAGTCACATTTTTTGCTAAATATCACCTCTGGTAGGACTTTTTTGGGGTCACTTTCATTTCTGGGGTTTTTGGGGTTTTTTGTTTTTTTGTTTTTTTGGTGGGGTATTAGTTTGGGTTTTTTTAAGAAATTGATCCAAAAGTATGTTGAAGGTGTCAACTTTTAGGAAAATACATGAAACTATGACCATATTATGACCATATGTATTTACGTATTTGTGCAAATGTTTCATGGAATTTTTGGCAACAGTACACAGACATGCTTGGTTTAATTTCTATCTCTTATTCAATGGGAATTTTACTTTCTTTATCATGATTTATAATATTAAAATATTTTATATTAGCCTCAGATTACTGTTTTGTGACATTTATTGATATATACTTATTCATTATGCTCTATATGTTATCTGTGTGTATATATAGAGTCTTCTGTTTGCTTTAGAGATGGGAAGTTATTTTACATTCAGTTCAATTCTTGCTGTCATAGAAGCAACACAGCATATTCCTTGGGTTTTCTATAATTTTAAAACTCTTTTCAACAGAAATCACTTATGTTCTTTCCCCACATGTGAAAGCAAACCAAAACCTGTAAAATCTTTCAAAAGCAGTAACCTGAAGATAAAAGAACAGTCTAGTCACGTTAGTAGTTAAGAAAAATATGTGGATTTGCTATTTGCTCTGTTTATTCTCTTATATATCTTTCCTGGGGTATTAAAAATAATCTTAAATCTGAAGACATCTTTATAATTAAAAAAAACTAAACTTATTTTATTAAAAATAATCTTAGTGATTAATTTCACAGGCCACAACCCAAGCCGAGTAAAACTCCTGATCCCACTAATTGCTCCAATCAAGAATTGTTCCTCTTAAGATGTGAAATGTTTAAACGAACATTTAATGTTTAATGTTTAAAAGAACCAATTCAATAAGCATATTTCACTAAAATCAGTCTTTTAATTGCCCGAGTTACTTTCTTAATCTGGTCTTTGGGTTGTGATGCGTTATTAACAAAGACTAATTTTAAGCTGGTTTCCTAAGGCTCTCTCTACTGGTAGCAAAAAAAAGACATTCTTTTAGAGAACAAATTGGAGCACACAATTCACCCTCTGATAAGGACTTTTCACTTCTTGATGTATAGAGTAACTATAGGGAGACAAATCTCCTGGGCAGATGTGAAGACCACTAAAATCAGAGGGGTTTGGAAAGCTGAACATTTTTTGAATTAAGAAATTTTCTTTCCATACAGTTTAAGCAAGTTAACATGGTATAGCAGAAAAAATGAACATCACTAAATCATATTAATGTAGAACAAAAGATGTTGAGAACTACCACTGCAAATTTAATATCTCTTTTTTAAATTAAGTCTATCATCTTCTGGAGGAAAGTAAGAAGATGTTTTAATAATTCAAAAACTCAGTTATTCAGGGAAGCTTGATCTATTTGACTACTAATGCACTGATGACAAGGGTGTCTATACTTCTCTGTTTCATCTTCTGCGTTTTACCTCCACCTTGACAAGTCCATACATGACTTAGTTCAAAAAGATACTGTGAATTTGAAAACTACTGTTCCGATCAAAGATTCTTTCCTACTGCCAGAGATAACTTTGGTTTGTATGATAATTAACTCAAAAAATTTACAACCGATTTTAGCTGGTTAATATTCCTAACTATTACTGTACATACAGCCAGTGGTTACTGTTCCAAATCAGGCAGGGCAGGGAGGAGGGAAGAGGGATGCAGAATTAAAACAAAATATACTTGCAAATACTTCAATGACATAGACAGGAGCTCAAATCGGTGAGTCCACCACCCTGCTACTAAAGCAACCACCTAATTTCTCAAAAAAACTCAACCTAAAATTCTATACTTATGGCAATCATTTAGATATATATTTACAGTGTTTTAAATTCTCCCAAGTTAGAAATGCCAAACATAAGAATACTTATATGAAATTACTGCAACTGATTAGTTGATAAAACAATGACATTAACTATTCAGACTTCTCCAACACATTCAATATTATTCTTGTAAATGGCTTAATTTTGTGGAAAATCTGAGACAGATAATGACTAGGAATGGAATGTATTTTCTGCCATGTGGAAACACAGATTTCTCTCAAGTACATGTCTCCAACAGATATTAAATGTGACAAATGAAGCTATTAAAAAAATATGCTTAAATTTGATTTAGTAACTATTATGGTCTATTAAAAAAATACTGGATATTCATGCCAGTTCTACTTTTATGCTGTTATCAAAATGTTGCAGTGAAAATAGTTTTCACACGATTGAGGCATTTGGTCAACTTACTATTCACTAAACATAATTCTGTTAATAGCCTATCTTGAAGAACAGCAATAAATTTTAGACTGCTTGGAAAATCTCCCCTCCGTTAGTTAACACTGAAGCTCTTGGCTAGAGCTTTCCCACAGTAAAGCAGAACCACCTTTAACATTCAATGGCACCAACTGTGATGCAAAGTACTTTTGGTTGTGCTTTCCATACTTTCTGTGTTGATATATGACATTACTCTATGTAAAAGCAAAATGCTACACTAAATATACCACAGCTTGTAGGGTAGAGTAAAAATTTGTGAGAACAAAAACAATTTCAGTTTTAGCTCATGTGCTCGACTCTTGCAAGAAGTCTGTATAATCTAAAGTAGAACATTAATTGAAAAATATATTTATGATCTCTTGTTGATCCATTGAGAATTTTAATTGTCCTTTAAAATTATTCTCATTTATAAAAATTAAACATTAATATAAATTTTTTAAAAGTGTAACTAGCATTAGCTTCTGAGAAACAGATTCATGCATTCTTTCTCTGCATAAAGACACTTCTGTCTGGCAAAGATTGTATTCTGTTGTAAATGATAGGTGATGCTAACCTTGCTTCTTAAACTTTGCCTTAAAATCAGCCAAAATATTCTATTAGTTTTTCTAATCTTTTCCTCTTTTTTTCAACATTATTTTTGAGTGTTGACATTGAAACTTTTAATGCCATCATAGTATGGATCTCAGTAGTTTTGCAAATTATTGACCATAATAGAACTATTTTCTCTAAGAATTCAAGAATCATATAACCTAATAATTTCTACCGTTGCATTTCTCAGATGTTCTCTAATAATTCTTAATCCACTGTGGTGCCCAAAAATTACTTCCAAAAATTGAATATTTAACTTGAAAATATGAATTTCAATCTTCAGATAAATTTGTGGTCCTGATTTTTTAGAAGATATTGGTTCATACTGTAGAGCAAGCTGTCTGAAACCAGATCGCTTTGTAGAACTCATTCTTCTAATTAACACATACTCCACACTTATAAGCATAAGTTTTATGGCTTTTCATCGATTACAGTATGAACTAAGTCACTGAGCCTGGTTCTCATTTTAACCTGGGTCAAACTTGAAGTAATATAGTTCTCTGAAATATTTCCTGTCTTTGTACTACCTCCTGCAACACACAAGCTATCAAGCCTTGTATATACTGAAAATACTGGAGTTTCCTGATGACAAAAAGTTTTTAAAAAAACTCCAAATCAGAAAAAAAAAAAAAAAAAAGCACTATCTCCCTCATGGGACTCTCCCGCTGCAAAAAAATTGAAAAAACAAAAAAAAAACCAAACCCAAACAAACCCCCCCCCCAAAAAAACCCAACAACCCCCGCCAAAAAAAACAAACAAAACATAAGACAAACAAAAAGAAAACATCAACCTCAAACTCAAACTTAGAAGAAGAAAAAGAAAGTTACTTAGGAGGAAGTGAGAGAATACTGATTTTAAAAAGGAACTGTAACCTTTGAATAACTGAGAATTGTGCTTTGTGACTGTGAATCAGTATGTAAAAAGGACATGTTAATCAAGGGCCAACTAATTGACTTGGAACTTTCAATGTACTACTTGCAGTAACAGACCAAGCAAAAGAGTTTCAGAAGAGAATGTCAAAATATATCTTTAAATATAAATTAAGGTAATATTTTAATTGATTATTCATGGCTTTAGAGGTCCAGGAGAAATTTCCTCTGTGGTTATTATGACCTCATATGCAAGCAAATTTAGGACAGAAACACAAGTAAAAAGGCTTAACTCTCAAAATTAACAATAGAGGAAATGTGATTTGGAAACAAGTGCAACTAATGAAATATTTAATTATTAGTCTTAAACTTTACTTTAAGGCTGTTTTCTTTATCCTCTGAAATTTATCTGTAATTAGATCACAAAAAGAAGGGACTGTGGATGCAGTGATCCTTGTGGGTCCGTTCGGACTCAGAATATTCTGTGATTTTGTGATTATGTGAAAAAATAAGTCAAAATTCCAGCACATGACATATTCTGGCAGAACATGGCATCTTGTTTAGTATCTATTTAATAGATGTTAGAAGAGCAGACAGAGTTACTAGTAATGAAGGAACAAGGACAACACAGATATGGAAGAACTGGATAAGAGGAAATATTAAAAAAAGAAGCTATGAGGGAAAAGGAACTATAGCAGGAGAAGGATGAAGAATACAAATAGGTAGACTACTAGATTAAGTTGTGGAAGCAATTATCTACAGCAAAATATCTCTACAGCAATCACAGTGCAGTAATTTGGGGTGAAATAGTCATCAAGGATATAGGAATGTGAAGGAACCTAATATAGGAACCTAAACAAATACATTAACATACAAAGGAATGAGCAATTCCAAGTGATAGTCTGGTTCCTTTTGAATGCTACTGCCACATCTACAAAGGCTCATTCATCACCAAGGAAGCTCTGCCTCATTATTCAGACTGCTTTTGCAGGTTCCCTCCAAGGCTATACACAGAGCAGCCCACTACTGAAGGTTTCAAAATCTGGGAACTGAACACAATCACTGAGGAGCCTTCAGAAGTATTTACACAGCAGAAAACATTGGAACACTCTGCTCGTGCTAGTAGTGCTTGAAAATACACAACATATTTGTTGAATAACACAGACTCCTGTATAATTTAAATCCACAGGTTTAACTGCAGAGTGTGGTAGGTTTGTATACATTCCTTTGGAACCAGTTCGTCAAAATGCCTGTTTTGAAACAGTGTCTGAATTCTGTTGTGTCCCACAAACACTGGAGTGACTATTTGGCCCTAGCAGTTTCCTAGCAGCTGCCTGCAGTAAATTATTTGACAGTGTGAGTAGGAGCAAGCTAGTATGCTGATGTGAAAAGTCAGTCCCTGCTACTCAGGACACGCTTCATATTTCACACTTCACAAAGCCAAAGCAGGGAGAGGAATGAGTGCTTCTGGAAGTTTCTTACTGCCTCAGAGGATGTATTATGCTGGTCTCTGTCCTGCTACTGAATCACTTAACTCTGTGCCCTGAGCACAGCTCTTTTGTTGGCTCTGTCTTTTATGTCCCACATACCCAACCAGAACAGGGGCCTGTGTAAAGCCAAGGCATCCACATGAATTGCAAGTGGTCTCTGCAGCAGCTGCTTCTTTTGAGCACCTTTGAAATGGAATAGTTTGCTCCTATATTGGTATCATCAAAAGACATATAAACGTTTTAAAATACTTATTGATATAAGCATATATTTCAATATGGAGGTCTCTCTAATTTGATAGCATTGATTTCAAAAAAGGACTAAATCCCAAGCAGACACCTTAAGCCACTTCACTACTTTCAAAACCCAAAAGAAATAAATGCAATATTATGCAAACTTCATGAACTAAAGGACAATGCCGTGACATATCCTATGACATTAACTATTAATAAGTAAAAGATACTTACATGAGGTTAAATATCTTCACTATTTCATAACAGGGAATTCTGGGATGGGCTAATGGCTTTTTTGAGGCAAGGGGATGTCAATGTCAGAAGCACAATTAAAATAGTTTCACCGGTTTACAGAACCTGCTCCTACACTATTAGCTCACACTTATATCTAAGGTGTCAAGAGCAAAATGGCATCCTACTGCCATTCATTAACATAAAAGCCTTCCAAAGCAGGGCAAGTGGTTTGTAATATCATCTACATATCAAAGTGGCCTAAATTGAACTATAATGCTCAGTTTCTACAGAGAATCATTAAAGTTATCAAGAATCGAGGCTTAAACCTCTGCTGCTTCTTGCCTAAGAATAAAATGTGGTGCAAGGAATTAAACCAAAGATCTATTTGTGCCCTGAAATAGAAATCATGATTTACCACTTCAAAATATTGTAGGGGGCATACACTAAGACAGGAGAATTAGTGACACAACTGCTAAACTTACTGAAAAATAGCTTCCCCTGGAATGATGCATAACATCCATAACAGCAGGATCTAAATACTAAACAATAATAATGCTGTAGACAAAAAAACAAAACAAAACAAAAACAAAACAAAAAAAAACCCCAAAACAAAACAAAAAAACCCACATGCTACAGTCTTGTTTTCTCAAGTGTCAAGTATGCACCTTGGAAAGGTATTAGCAGCATCTTTCCAATTTTTGAGAAGAAAAAGAAAAATAGTTCCTTCAGTATCTGAAGGAATTCAGAACACTTAGTCCTGACACCATTGTCAGGATGCACCTTGCTGAGCTCCAATTTAATGTCTGTGTCCAGACATGAACTGATGAGCTTTAACTTCTATAGATTACATTCATATGCGGTAAATAAGTAATGCAACATACCCTTGGTTGATTACAATTTGAAAAATTGCAATGTAAAAGTGACACTTTCTTCTACTATAGTTTTCTGAGTATGACACTTGCCAAATGAACTGACTACTATGCAAATAATGGAGCATCCTTTGTGTTTGCACTTCTATCTGTAGTGTACAACCCTTTAACCCTTTAACCCTTTAACCCTTATGCCATCCATAGCAAATAGGATATAAGGAGGGGTGTTTATGTATGTATAAGCATGCATATATGTGCACATAAGCATGTGAATATATGTGCATGTAACACAATTGCTCCCTAGTGATTTATCAGCTTCACAGGCTTTTTCTTGTGGTTCCAAGAAAGATCAGAAAAAAAGACATCTTCTGTAATTTCTCTCAACTATCTTATTCCCTCTTTCTATAAATAAGTAGTACTGCATAGTTAGAAAATTGCAAAAGAGACTAGAAGACATAAAAAAGGGGGGAAATAATTAGGATTTTTTCTTAATTTACAAATCTATACATTAATACAATAAATAAAACTAAACCCCACATTTTTTTGGTATAAATGTTAAGACTACAAGAGGTTGAAAAAATCCCACCTGCCCAGAACATGTTATTTATTAGTGTATATAGTAACATTAATATGAAAACATTGGTACATATCTTTTTTGATCTGTTTTTTAAGCTGAAGTAAAAGAGAACATGCTCCATGTGGAAAATCTCACATGGTACAAAAAATATTTTAACTGTCTGAGTGATGGTGAGGCTGGAACTAGAGTGCAGACATAAATATAGCTTATTAAAAAGCAAAGAACTCTGTCAGTATACTGATGATACAGCTGTTTTCTTTGGCAATAATCTCTTTCCCCTGCTTCTTTATTTATTGAGAGAAATTGGTTCAACATCAATTTAAAATAAATAGGACATTTGTTCCTACAGTATCTTAAGTGACATAGACATTCTAAGTCCTTCTCAAATCTCAGATAATGTGTATACATTAACTTCCTATAATTAAGGAAAATTAGCTCAGTACCCTTAACTGAAATAAGTGTCCTTTGTCTGTACCTTGTATTAATTACGATTTTGATTCACCTTCAAATAAAATAGCTTTGATAGTTAAAACCAGTTAAGCAAACTAAGACATAACAGATAATGTGTTTTTTCAAAAGAACTCTGACTGTGAAAAGAGTTCTTGTTTGTTATTTCAAGCATTATTTCATTGCCACATTGATTCTGTTCTCAGCTGTAATAAAATGAGACAAAGTCATGCACTTGTCTTCTGTTTTGTCTTTTCTCCTGGTACAGTTACAGGAGTCAGAACTCCAGAAAAGCCTGCTTGTATAACTGGTTACTTGGAAGACCCATTTTCAATGATGAGATTTTGCACTTCTTTTAGTACACTATTAATGAGGTGCTCATGCCTAAAGTCAATTAATCATTAAGTTCCTGAATTCTGAGACATTCCAGCAAATTTTAGTCAACTAGGTATATCTCAAGGAAGTTCCATGGCTTTTTTTTAATGTATCTTTTTTCTGATATATAATAACAATAACAACAACAATAACAACAATAACAACAACAACAATCATCATCAACATCATCATCATCATCATCATTTGTTAATTACATGCTGGGTTCTGTTTGCCAGTTTCAGGAAGGCATGTAAGCTCAAAAATTTACTGAGTTTGCAGCTCCTAAACAGTATAAACATCTAATTAAAATAGCTAATAAAATAAATAGACCAAAATTAGCACTGTCCTATAATCTTCCATTGCATCCTTTTCAACTTTTACTTTATGTAAAAGTGACTACTTTTACATCCTTGTACAACCCTGAAGACACGATAATCATGTAAATCTGTTATTATCTAACTACTTAGATATTTAGTTTCACTACTGATTGGCTACAGAGATTTTGGGCAGGATATTCAGAGATCCCCATCTCCTCCTATACAGGTAAAATCTTACAAATAACTCTATCTCCAGATGGTTCAAAAATAGTTAAGAATGAAACCAATGATATTTTTGCTTTGCCCTCTAACGTTGACATCCTAACAGAATACCTTCATTATCCGAAGTTTAGCACTGGAATAATATTTGACTTGAATTCTGTATGTAATTTCAAAAAATGTTAAACTAATTCTGTCATTTGTCCATCAATACATTTCCAGAAAATTTGGAGTCCTGAACCACAGATTGGTTTCCTTTGCTGGTGAAGTGTGAACACAGGTTATAACCTGACAGCATTTTAAAGGTTGCTACTCAATAAATTAGTTGCCTCAAATCTCACAAAACCAAACTAAACAACATCAAAAAAATCTTGAATAACCAACCAATCCACCCACTCACCCAAGATATAAGATTACAAAAACAACATAGGAGACCTTTTCAGCTGAAACACCTAGCTCAGAAAATCCAAACCTGCTCTTCATAGTCCCCTAACCCACTCTGCTCCCTCAGTCCACATTGTTAGCTCAATATAGTCATAGTGAGAGAGGAAATATATTACAAGACCTTTCAGCGTATGGAAAGCAGTCTCAGTAAGCACACTGGAATGTGAAAGAGTTGTTCCAACCCTTTAAAATTTCCCAATTTACAATCTGACTTCTCTGTGCAAAAGGAAATGAAGTCTCACTTTTTCAGGAATTGGTCAGGATCACTGTGTTCTCTAGGTTTATTGCTACTTATTACATTTCATTATATAAAAACTAAACTTCATGCCTGTGAAATTAACATTGGATATTTCAACATAAGTTAATCAAGTTGCAAAGAGCGTTCTGGCAAATAATGGACAAAACTACTTATGCTCTCTAACCATACAATAATGAGTCATTCCTATGAAAGCTTAAGTATTAGAAACATTCGTAGAATGTCATTTCCTTTTTCTCTTTCATGAAAGAAATACTTGAACAAAATGAAATTATGATAGTAAAAAAAGAGAAAAGAATACAAATTGCATCTCTTCCTGACATTGCAGCTGCTGGGTGTACCTTTACCATTCCTACAAAAGAGGAAAAAACCCATCAGCTTTGTGAATTGAGGGCTGTTATCAATCTCTGTGTTAGTTAATAGGCACTAGTTCCCCAAGGTAGAATTTATGAATATTTAATACTAAATAGAAGTGTTAATTGTGTTTGAGAAACAGAGAATTGGATAAATATATTCCTCACAGCCACTATAGAAACATAAAACATTATTGTAATTGTGGAGTTTTAAGTACTTGAAGGGAGAAAAACCATAAAAAGGGCCAATTAATTTTATCCAATGCAGGAGAAATACAAACAAGAATGGTGACTGATTAAGGTCTTAGACACACTGCTTCCTTCGTATCGTGTGCCCAGGAGAAAAGGGCTGCTCTAGGACAGGAAGAGCTTTCATCATCCAGGCCTGGCAGCCACGTATTCTGAAAATGGCCCACAGCTTTACTGAACCACCTAGGTCCACCATCCAGCCTTTGTCAATAATGGTAAAAAGCCGTCAAATCATTCTTGCCTTCTTTATGCTGATGGGAAAACATGTGAGTGAGATCCCTGTGACAGAATGGCCACCATTTATAAATACTAAAGGACAGACTTTTGACATCATTCCAGATTTACTTCAAAGTAACTGGAGAAACATCATGCTGCACATTGTTTACTTCTGTAATTGTGACAAATTATTAATAATTTTCTGCTTTATGTTAGAGAATAAGTCAGAAATGCTTTGGCCATTAATTGAAAATTTTATTTATGTTAAAGTGTCAAAATCATCACAGTAAAATGTATCTTTATATTTTGTATACACAATAATGGTAGCAGAATTACAAATAGAATTTTTTACTGGTTTGTGCAATAGTGTATATATTAATATTTATAAAACAAAAAAAAAGAACACAAGCATGAGCACCTAATACAAACATGACAAAAAGTTCGAGCAATGCTGTGATTTGCTAAAACGATTCTTTGTCTTTTCCTAATAACTTAAGATAAGACAATGTCTGTTTTAGCATGGATGGAAAAGGATTACAAAAGAGGCTCTTCCTTATGTCAGCTTTATTCTCAGGCGATGGCGTGGCCGATGGATGGAGGAGGAAAAAGGAAGGGGAGAGCTCTCCCCTGGGTCTTCAGGAGAGGGAATGGGGGGTGGCCTTGGCTAGCAGCCAATGGGATAAGGACACAGGGGGATCGTATCAGGATACAGGAAGTCCCGGTAGGGTACAAGGTCACAATGGAAGGTCACAGGAAGGGAGACATGAACCGGGAGCTAGCCGGAAGGAGATGGCCAGGTTTGTTGATTCATTCCTTATATCTCACTTATTGAATTACAACATCTCCCCGTTTTTTGTTTTTTATGTAGGGGGGTGATATTAAACTAATTCTAGTCCGAATTTATAATTTTGACCACCATTTGTGACAAATGGGAGAATCAGGTAGTTTTAGATTTGTTATTTCTATATGATTGTTCCCTGAGGTAGAAGGAATGATACCACTAATGGCCTTAAATATTAAAGAACGTATGATTCCAAATGGCATTGCTACAAAGAAAAGAATAACCATAAACATAATGGTTTTGACTTTGGAAACCCCCACCCAGAAAATCCCCACCCCTTAGACAGTTTATTAAACCAGTCCTCTGATTCTTGTTTCACTTGTTAAGGCTAACAAGAAGACAACTTGGATGGGGTTCCACACAGGGTTAACTGGAGGGTAGCTTTTTCTAAAAAGAAAAACAAACAATTTAAAACATGTTATAAGTCTCTGTTTGAGGGTATTCCTTTTCCTTTGCGGCGTCTTCTTTTTGAAGCAATGCTTACTTGCTTCTCATCTTCTTCTGCTGTAGCTGGTGTTTTAGGGAGAAAAGGTTTTACCCACTTTTGGGGAATCCATTGAGGTCCTGAGGGAGTTGACACACATGCATAACCTCTTCCCCAGGTCACTAGCTCATAGGGACCTTTGATTTTCCATGTTTCTGGGTCCCTAATCAAAACTGGTGGATGCTGAGATAACTTGAACTGTTTACTACTGTTAAAATGACGAACCACTGGAGGAGTCATATTTTCAAAAGAACAATTTAAGAAATTGATTGTAAACAAAGCTTTACAGAGCTTTTGTTGGGGAGACATCCACACAGTTGAACTGCTTTGTCTGGCTAAAACTTGTTTGAGTGTCTGGTGTGTGCGCTCAGTCACTGCTTGGCCTGTAGGGGAGTGTGGGATGCCTGTCTTATGATTCACTCCCCACTGCTGGATGAATTCCAGGAACTCCTTGGATGTGTATGCTGGGCCATTGTCTGTTTTTATCTCTCTAGGGATCCCCAAAACTGAGAAGGCTTGTACTAGGTGTTGTTTTACATGTACAGCCTTTTCCCCTGCATGAGCGGAGGCATAAACTGCACCTGAGTATGTGTCTATACTTACATGGACATATTTGAGGCGTCCAAAACTAGGAATGTGGGTGATATCTGTTTGCCACACCTCACAGCTGCCAAGGCCTCGGGGGTTAACCCCATTACCCAGCGATCGCATGGCCTGGAGCTGGCAGTTGGGACAGGTGGCTACTATAGCCCTGGCCTGACTCCGTGTTAGCTGGAACTGACGGACCAAACCTGGTATGTTCTGGTGGTATTGCTGGTGGCTCAGCTTTGCCTGTTGGAAGATGTCAGGAAGGCATGCCTTTTCTGCTGGAGCTGCAAGGGTGTCTGCCATACGGTTCCCTTCTGTGATCTCACCTGGCAAATCCATGTGTGACCTCACATGCATTACATAGAATGGATGTTCTCTGTGCGAAACCAAATAGATTAGTTTGGACAGCAGCCTAAAGAGCTGCTCATTATCAATGTCTTTGAGCACTGCCTGCTCTGCTCTGGACACTACCCCAGCAACATAAGCTCAATCTGTTACCAGGTTAAGAGGCTCTGAGAACTTTTCAAAGGCTCTCACAACTGCAGCCAGTTCTGCAATCTGGGGTGACCCCTCCACAAACTCAACATCAGCTTCCCAATGCTGAGTCTGGGGATTTCTCCAAGTCATCACCGACTTATGGGAGGCCCCCGATGCATCTGTAAACACTGTGAGTGCCTCGAGCGGTCTTCTGCTCCTCCTTTCACGAGGTATGAGGTGAAATTCCTCATTGAACAACTTATGAGCTGGGCTGTGAACAGATATCTGTCCACTGAAGCTGTCCAGAGATATTTGGAGGCTGGCATTGCTCTGCAGCAAATGCTCAAACATCTCTTTTGTTAACCTTTCAGGAGAATTCTTTCCCTCCCCAGAAAGTTTAACTGGCAGGTGTATGCATGTGAAATCAGACCCAGACAGCTCACGCAGCCTCATCCTTGCTTTTTGAATTAACTGTGCCATCAGCTCTTTAAGTGGTTGTGTAATAGTTTTTGGATCTTTGGTGGGAGAGGAAGACCCATTCTATGATTAAGAGTGAGTCCCTCTGCCCCTCAATCCACTGGAATATTAACCCATGCAAGTGTGGCAGTTTCCCCAAAACAATGAATTTGAAAGGCAGTTCAGGGTGATAGCGGTGTGCCTGCCTTTCAGACAGAGCTTTCTGTACCTTTTCAATTGCAGCTTTTGCCTCAGGTGTCATTTCCCTAGGAGAAACCAGCTCTCTCTCCCCTTTCAATAAATTGAAAAGGGGTTCTAAGTCCTCATTAGTGAGGCCTAACCATGGTCTTACCCAATTCAGAGATCCACACAGGGAGTGGAGATCTGCTAAAGTTTTAGGATTACAATTAATTTCTAATTTCTGTGGAACAATGGTCCTGGCAGTGATCTCTAGGCCCAGATACTTCCAAGGTGGCATCCTTTGAACCTTGTCATCCTGTAATTGAAATCCAGCAGAGGTTAAAACCTTAACTACTAGGTCAAGCGTGTCCTGGAGGGTGGAGTTATCAGGAGCACACACCAGCACATCATCAATGTAATGCAGAATTATTGCTTTGTTTTTCTGTGCCCGCACCGGAGACAACAATGAAGCTACATACCACTGGCAGATAGCAGGACTACACTTCATGCCCTGTGGAAGCACTTTCCAGTGATATCTCTTCATTGGTGCCTCTCTGTTTAATGATGGTACTGAGAATGCAAACCTGGGAGCATCTTCAGGGTGTAATGGGATATGGAAAAAACAATCTTTGATATCTATAACTGCCAATTGCCAATCTCTAGGTAACATAGTTGGAGAAGGCATCCCAGGTTGAGGAGATCCCATGTCTTGAATTACTTTATTTATTCCCCTAAGATCATGTAATAATCTCCATTTGTCTGTTTTTGGTTTTTTTATTACAAAAATTGGAGAATTCCAGGGGCTTGTTGTTTCTACTATATGACCTCTTGCCAATTGTTCATCTACAAGTTTTTGAAGTGCCTGTAACTTTTCCTTTCTTAACGGCCACTGTGTAGTCCAGATAGGTGTGTCACTTAGCCATGTCAGCTTCTGGACCCGGCACTCCACGGTGGCCGCTTCTAAAAATCCTGGGGAGTTTTTGGAATTATCATTTTAACTCCCCATTGTGACATGGAATCTCTTCCCCACAGGGGACACTTATAATCTATTACAAACGGACGAACACTGGCCAATTTGCCGTCCGGTCCCTCAATTTGTACAATCTGTTTTGATATTTGCGCTAATTTAATACCACCGATGCCCTGAAGGTGCCCTGCCACAGATTGCAATTCCCAATGTGAAGGCCACATCTTTTCAGGTATTATGGTTACATCAGAACCTGTATCCAGAACACCCTTCACATGTAGCTGGTCTGTTCCATGTGTCATGTTGCATGCTAGAGAAGGCTTTTCCTCCTTCACTGTCTCTGCCCAGTAAACCTCTGGTGATTTATTATCTGCTGTGATATTTGCTGGAATAGGGAAAGCTTGGGCCAATACTTGTCCCTCACCCAAATAGAAAGGTGCTTGTGGACAACGAGCTAATATGATAACACCAGATATATTCCCCTTAATGATCATAGGAGCTATTTCAATTTCTGAGGGTGTGTGTGCTGTGTCTCCCACAACAAAATACTCACTCTCCATGTGGTAAACTGTCATATCAATTAAAGGACTCGAGATGTCCACTGTAATGATGGTCCACTCAGCAGATCTGAAATGAAAACCTTTGGTAGTTTGTAGCCTAATACGGCCACAGAACTGCCTGACTTTGTTAGGAGAACATTTAACATTTACATTATCTGTCATACCCACATTGTCCATCCCATCCTCCCCCCTTGCTTTTAAGAGAGAGGCTTTTGCTACAGTATAGCCTGCAGAATTTATATCCTGGCGCGCTATGGTGTTTAAGGCAGGCCCGCGCCTCAGTTCTAGTTTTTTTGTTTGCTGATTTTGTTCTGTTTCCTGCTTTGAGGACAGTCCCTAGCCAAATGTCCTTGCTGCTGACACTGGAAACAGGTGATCTTCTTTAGCTGCTGCGATGATAACTGCGGCTTCTTCATCTGTGGTGGATTAGGTCCCGGAGGCTCAGGAGGTGTTGGACTTGGTATTCTCTGTGGAACACTGAACAATTCTGCTCTCCGGGTGCAAGCTTCAATTATCTGTGCTAGCGTTGGTTCTGGGTACAGTGGCAGGCTTAGAATGACTCTGCGGCAGGCGTCATTGGCGTTCTTCTCTGCTAATTCTTTAATCAGTTCTGCCTGCATGGCTGGATTCTGTACCTGGCGTTCCACCTGTGTCTTCAAACGATCTATAAAGCTCAAAAAATTCTCAGAAGGATATTGTTTAATATTTACATAACTAGAAGTTACTTCAACAGATGGCAATTTGATAAAAGCCTGTTCAGCTACCTCAGAAACCTTATCCAAAATAAATTTAGACAATAACCAAGTTTGTTTTTCAGGACAATGTATTTCCCCCTCCCCACATAAATGATCTAATGTAATTTCATTACCATCAGAGTCTTTGGAATGTTCAGGGTTTTTGTGAAGCTCTGTTACAAGACTGCTTAAAGAACGTTTCCAAACATTAAACCACAATTCATATTCAGCAGAGGTTAGCAAACACCTGAAAAGGTCTTTTAAATCATGTGGAACTAGTTCATTTGATGTAAAAGTTGCTCTTATCATTCCCTTAAATATGGCACTTTGCCTCCCAAACTTCCTTTGTACCTTGCAAATTTCTTTTTTATCTTGGTATGGTAACGGTTGGTAACTTCTTTTACCGTTCCTTTTACCTAAATAAACAACTGGTGCTGCTTCAAAAACCTGGTGAGATTCAGGGTTAGTCAGTGAGTTAGGGGTTAATTGTTTGTGTGTCTCTGCGGGTGGTTTCTGTGTACCTGGAACACGTGCTTCCCCTCCCCCTCCCTCTGCGGCTGCACTCCCGGGGCTCCCATTGTTCTGTGTCCCGGTGTTGGAAAAAGCGTTAGAAAGCGGTATAGCTTGGAAAGATGGGTTACAATAACCAGGAAAATATTGAGCAGAAACGGGAGGTGGATGTAGGAATGGATTATTGGAAGAAAAAGGCATAGTATTAGAATTTACTACAGGTTTTTCCCCTTGCACTAGAGAAGGGCGATTTTCTAAACTAGGTTGTTGAGAGTGCAATAGCGACAGAGGAGGAGACAATGCTAAGTTTGTAGCACCTTGTTCAGGAGATTCGAATTCTGTGTATTTTGGAGGAACCTTAGTATTAGCAGTTTCTGGAGATATTTCTGATTTCTCTTTTAATTCAGGGACAGGAGGTTCCGAATTAGGTAAAGAGAGTTGTAAAGAATTTTCCTGTGGTTGATTTTTGTTCTCCAATTGTGATAATTGTTTGTGAATATTCAAAAATATAGGCAAAAATAAAGCAACAGTGGTATCGCCTTTCTGTATTTTAGAAGTTAATAAATCTCCGACACTGTCCCAAAATAAAATAGATTTGATATTTTGCCTTTCAAATTCCGTAACTTCTCGTGACAACCACTTAACAAACTTTCTAATTTGTTTCTTAGAAATTACAACATGCTGTGCATCTAACATTTCTTTAAGCTGAGAAATAATACTCTTTTGTTGTGCTGAAACATTCGCCCCCATTTCGATGTTATAAAAACAAAATGCACGATTCCCTGTCTTTTACAGAAGAGTTACACAATAGCAGTCCGTTTGCAAAACCCAGGTGGGGGTGCTGGGCTTTATTACTACACGTGGTTACGCGTAATGGCGACACAGGACGGTCCCGGAGCAATCCCACTGCAGGGAAAGCTCTGGCGCCCGTGCTTACGCCAATACCGCAACACACACCAGGCAGAGCTGGCTGAGCACGTGTACTGCCGGGCGGGATTGCCACACCGCCCCACGCTTCCCCCGGGCCCACGCTGGGACTGCCGCCGCTGCCACCCGCTGGGGTACCGACCTCCCCCCCATCGAAGTCTGAGCTAATCCGCCCGAAAACCCCCCTCCCCTGTCCTTCGGGGTTACCTTGGGGTTACCTTTCAGACGGAAAGCGGTCTCGCCCGTAACACTGCAAAAGTTCCGATTCAAAGACGGCCTCTCCGAAAGTCCGCTTAAGAAGTTGCCCGTCTCACCCTGCCGCTGCTCGGGCTGGTAAAAACCGCCCAACCACGGAGGTAGTTGATCAACCTAACCGGCCTTTAAAAGTCCTAAAACTGGGACTTCAGGCAAAATGGGGTCTAAAGTTAAGCCCCACGGTCGGGCGCCAACTGCTAAAACGATTCTTTGTCTTTTCCTAATTACTTAAGATAAGACAATGTCTGTTTTAGCATGGATGGAAAAGGATTACAAAAGAGGCTCTTCCTTATGTCAGCTTTATTCTCAG
The DNA here is from genome assembly GCA_034336665.1 of Luscinia megarhynchos. Lineage (NCBI taxonomy): Eukaryota > Metazoa > Chordata > Aves > Passeriformes > Muscicapidae > Luscinia > Luscinia megarhynchos. Next base: position 39,690,231 of record CM067566.1, on the reverse strand, counting down.
GCGATGGCGGGGCCGATGGATGGAGGAGGAAAAAGGAAGGGGAGAGCTCTCCCCTGGGTCTTCAGGAGAGGGAATGGGGGGTGGCCTTGGCTAGCAGCCAATGGGATAAGGACACAGGGGGATCGTATCAGGATACAGGAAGTCCCGGTAGGGTACAAGGTCACAATGGAAGGTCACAGGAAGGGAGACATGAACCGGGAGCTAGCCGGAAGGAGATGGCCAGGTTTGTTGATTCATTCCTTATATCTCACTTATTGAATTACAACAGTGATTTAAGATAATTTAGGAGTGGCCTAATTTTTAGAACTTTTCAGTTGGAAGTCTATTTATTTTAAGTATTAAAAATAATAATACTCTCTTCAGTCATTCAGGTTTGCAAACCAAATATTGGCTGAAGTCATCTTTGCATTTGCATGCTTTAGCTGACTTTACATGACTCTAGCTTGGAAGATGTCTGACTGTTTTAGAGGAGTTTAGCAATGTTTTGCTCTCAGATAAGCACCCTTCCTCCTACTAATCCAAATCTATAATTGACTTGCTGTGTGTTCCTGCAGTTGAAGAAACTTTGGGATCCCCTATTATAATATGTTATACAACATCTTACATAGCTCTGGAAACTTGAACATCTATGGCATTAACTCAGAAAATGAAAACAGAAATCAGAAACATTCTTACTGCAAGCACCCTTAGACAAAAACTGCAGCTAACACATTAGTCTATAAAAATGATTAAATTTAGAAACATCAAGTGATATTTGACATTTTAAATTTCAATTTTTTTCTCAAAACTCCGAGTTTTTCACACTGAAACTCTCCTTTTACACTATTTTCTGTAAGTTTAAGCCTTACAGAAAAAAAATCTTATTTTTTTATGTCTTTAAAAAACTGTTTCACAGCCCTACATAATAAATACATTTCTAGTAGCCATATTTGGTTGTGCAAGAGAAAATGGATGTATTGCTTATTAATTTTCACAGAATGGCTTTCTTATTTTTTTAACTGACTGTCAGATTTTAATTGTATACCCACATTCTATTATGTAAATTTATGAAATTTATCTTAAAACAAATTTCACTGAATATGGAGAAAAAATACTTTCAATGCAGCAAATCAGCAGAATGGAACCTCATTCTTAAACAGACAAAGTAATGAATTAAGTCTGGCCCTTACAAAAAATAGCAAATATTGTCACACAGATTAGAGCACCTTGGACACATTGAAAAGTGAAATAAATAAATAGATAAATCTGAGGTAATAAGACAATGTATATTTTCCTCATTTATACCATCATAGTTGCTGCCAGACAACTTCACCTTTGAATCAGTTGGCAAAGTCATTCATTGCTCATGCAGTCAGCATTCAGTGTCTTGTACTGAATTGGAAAAAAACAGGTACATGTCATGAAAAGTTATAAAATAACACTCAAAATGGCAAATCCATTTGAAATGCAGGACCATATGAACAAGACCACTTGGCAAATCCTAATACCAGCAAGAGTAGTTAACTCTATATGTAATTGTAGTGAACATCAGAAAGAAATAATGGAGTACCTAAATTCTTTGTTCATGATTGATTGGAAATGCCAAGCTATTAAAACAGTAATTCCAGGGCAAATGTAGCTTATTCAGAGGATTACCTTTCTTTTGTACTTTTACTCTTCATCACGTGTGACAAGTGTACCAATGCCATCTCCCCAGGCTTGAATAAGATGAAGGTATTAGTCTTTAATCTTTTTAAAAGGTAATCTATATAGATGAATAATGCTTTTTTGTAGAGATAATTACAAACTGTTGTGGCTATACATGTGCAATCTACCAGGAAGAGATGTCCCAAAGTGGGGCAAAGCAGCTACGTAGTTTCTCTGAGTTAAATGGTTCTACTGAAGGAGGCAAACTACATTGTTTTTATTTCTTCACTGAGTTGTGGACATAATTACTGCTGTTTTTATAAATTGTTTGAAAGCATGTCTCACAACAGAACATAGTAGTTGGCTATTGCTGTGGCTAAGTCATCACAAATTCTTCTTCCAGTGAATTGACCATAAGAATACTTCAGTAGAAAGTAGATGTGTACTAAATCTTCAAACAGATGTAAATAGACACTATTCTCAATGAGTCACTTTAATGCAAATGCATGGTTGCTTCCTTGTTTAAAAAGGGATCACACGGAGTTACATGGTAAAAAACGACTAATTTAATCCCTGTGAAGATTAACACAGAAATCTTGAGTTTTGCTCTCGTAGAAAAGGACAAAACTCTCAGATGCTGTTTATAGAGGGAAACTAGAGCACAATGAGATTGTGCACACACATTTCAGAGTAGATTACTACACCTGAAATGTTTCATGAACTGCATTCCTACAGCAAAAACTTGAAAGACTGGTCCCACAGTGACTGCATGGGAAGGAGCACGCAATGCACAGTAATTTTCATATAGTCACTGCAACATAATCACAGCAAATCCTACAACTCTTTCTTTTTGAAAAGTTCCTTTAAAAAATTGAAAAAATTCTTCATAGGTAGAAATGAGTATCTATGGCGTATATGAAAAGTGTGCTCTAGAAGTTGTCAGACTACTCCACAAGACACAATGTAATTTTATAAGATGTGCTATGGGATGTTTATCATATCCACGAGGGCTTTTTTTCCCAAGAAGTTATTAAATGTTAGGGATTATTCTTTCAGCAAGCAAGTATGGCAAATATTCCATTTGTATAAGCAGGAGCTGCATGACTGATTCCCAGCACATAGCAGCTTGGCCATGGGAGTTGTTGGTCTTCAACAACCTTTTTAACCATCCAGAAGAGATCTTCTGTAAAGACACAGTATCCACTGAAAAGATTTAACTCCTCTTCCATAGCTGCAAATGGTACAGAACAGCTGCAGCCAATATCACTGATAAGTTATGCAGAATGTTTAAACTAGTATCAAACAAGTTAACTCTGAAGTTCCTACAAAGGCAGTTATGAAAGTATAATAGAAACTATACTGAAAAAGCAGGTAAAACTATCAAAGAAAAAAATATTATAGAAGGCTGAAATGAGCTAATATGAAGAAAATGCCCAGGAAATTGTAAATTGAAATAATTTGTTTGCATCTGTAAGTGGAAGCATGAGCTCCATGTACCATAGAGCACTAGACCTGGTATGATTTTACAGGACTACAGAGATACAGCTGTGCTGGGTTTAGCAGTTGCAAATCATCTATTACATAATTTCACTGTTTACTGCCATTTAGAAAAGCCACAAAAATTGTTATATTGAGAACATTTTTGAAACCACTTTTTTTTTGCCTCATTCTATCTACCATGGCAGACCAAATTCAGCTTTTTGGGCTTTGTACAGTAACACTATTGTGACTTGTGCAAGCATTATCAAAATATTTGCTTTAATTGACTCTTCTACTGCATTTTAATTTGTCTTTTGTTATCTTAGTGAATTAATGATAACTGGAGGTGGAAGAACAGTCTACTAAAATATTTCCTATTTATCATGTATTACAGAAGCTAAGAAAAGTCCATGGGGAAAAACTGGGAAGAATTGCCTAATTGCTGCATCATAACAAGCAAAATCTGAATAGAATATTAGTTCAACATATCAGTACAAATGCCTATAATGGGCAATGAGGGGAGAAAAAGAACACTGGAAAAGCTGTCATTTAGTACATAAAGTAGGTATAGAGCTGACAAGAAAGCTATTCATATTCAGATAAGGAGTTCACTGCAGTGGTATTTCTCTATTACAGAGATATTAAGGAAGTGACTTAAACCCGATTTTACTGTTGATGTCCTCTTTTTTTTCTACCTGATGCTTTATTTTCAGCTTCAGTAAGGAAAACTGATGCTTTGTAAAGGAAATGGCTTTTGGGAAACTGGGGAATTTTTTTTTTTTCATAGCAGCAAATGAGGAATAGCTCCCAAATGGAACTCGCTTCCAACCCAAACCATTCTATGATTTTATGCTTGTTTGCTACAATTGTTATTGGAAGAAATAGTACAAATGGACCTGCTGATTTCCTTAAAAGAAGAGGTGTATCTCAGCAGGTGGGAGGATTTTCTGGTCTATAAATGATCCTTAAAGTAGCCAGAATACCTCCAAAAGTTCCTCTTCAAATCTTTAAGGAATATCTCAAAAGTGGAAAGATGGGTGAAATAGCTCTGTCATCATCAAGGCTTTCTAGTCATTTTTATTAGAGGAAAGGGCAGACACTGAGGCAGAGCCAAAAAAAAAAAAAAAGAAATGAAAAAAAAATCTTCTTATTTTGTGGATGAACAGTAAAAGTAATCTAAGTATCTGGGTTTAATAAAAGAAAAAGTTCAATTGAGAAAAATTATAATCTTCTCCTTGCTCTAATAATTTAAAGCATTTGGGTAATCCTTAAATCTTTCTCTGCTTTGAAAAAGGCTGAGTTTAGCATGAGCAATAAGGATGCTATCATCCCTCTTTTAACATCAGTTCAATCAAAGTTGCACTTCAATAGAAACTAAACTTTAATTTCAAAATTAATAAAATTCCTCCTCCTTTCAGTTAGAAAAAATACCAAAATCCCCTTCATTTGAAAGAAGACTGGACTGTCTTAGAAATGGCTGACTGTAGGAATTTTGTCATTATATTTGGAAACATAAATTTGCATATATTCTCTATAATTATCATACACATATACATATGGATTCAAAGGCATAGAGAACAGAAATTATTGTAAAAGAAATAATTTTAAAAACGTTTGGATTTCAAGTATAAAATTTGCTCCCATATGAGCATGATTAGAACTTTTTTTCTCAAGCCTGCTCTTTACTTTTTATTATACAAGATCCTATGTCATTCACTGTTCAGTATTGTTTAAACAAAATATTCTTTTGTTTTCAAGTAATAATATTTTTTACTTTGACAATAAAACTTTTTTTACTACAAACTGAAAAAAAAAAAAGAAATTTATGCAAGTGCATTAGAATCCAGTATTATGTAAATGCTGAATTTTATGTCTGCAGATTCATTATAGTTAGCTATGTTCTTTGTTACATTTAGCTCCTGAAGTCTACTGATACTTTAAAGGATTTTATCATATCATGTCATACAATGTATAGAACTAGTAATAGTTCCCTTTAGCTTGCCTAACATTGAATTTTAGCTATATTTTAGTTAATGTATTGCTTTAATCAGCACTGAAAATCACTTTTATGAGCTTAATAGGAGCTCCTGCAACTTTTCAAAGCTTTTTTTTTTTCCTATGGATGTTCTGCTTGAGATTGTTGCTGTGGCACTGCACAAAAATCACATGAATTGAAATGTTTTTCCATGCATTGTTCTACTATCAGTTTTACAAATTTCTCTATTTGTCCTGCCAGGGGAAAAAGATTTGCCTTAAAATTCTACAGGGAAAAACTAACATTCAGCTAGCATACAATTCACTGATTACAGCAGAGATATATGTTTGTGACAGCAGAAACTTCAGATTTTTAGAAAAATTGAATTATCATTCTTATGGTTTTGACAGCATTACTACTTATGAATATAGTTTTATTATTCAACAGAGACATATACTCTAATTGTTACCTGAATTGGTTTAGACAATAAATGAATATGTCAACATTAAAAAGAGAAAGTTGTTAACAGCACTGTAGAAGATGATGTTGCTAACCATGCCCGTGAGACAGACCACTATAGGAAAAGAATGTACCCATTACTTCAAATAAGTCATTAGTGTAGTTCAATATATTACACTGAAAATAGGCATCAATTTGGAGGAATGTTAAATAATTTTCTGAAAACTCCATTTCTCACAGTAATTTTAGTTCTTGTCACTTTGTACCCAAAATCATTGTACATACCAAAGTAAGCCTTCATTCCTTCATTTAATCAGTTGGTAATGTCAGAATAATCCTTATTCTTGATGCAATAGCCTTGTCATGAAAAAAACATACTTGCTTTTTATAACAGGGTCTCAAATCCAGACCTGCTATCCTCCCAGGGTATGTAATCACCATTAAAGTTACACATTTTTTAGTAAATCTAAAAAAAATCTAAAATCTAAAAAACCTAATTTTCCCATAGAAGAAGCATACTCCACAGGCTTTAACAATATTGATTTCTGAACCCAAACATAAGCACACAGACATAGCAAAGTTTTTTTCTATTTTTGTGTGTGTGTGTGTGGGCGTGTAGGTGGGTGTGTACAAGTGGCCTTTGAAGGCAACACAGAAACTGTCACTGAGAGGTCAGAAGCTCTACACTGGCATGTTTGCAGCTCACAGTGCAAGGTACCAATGCTGGCTGGCATGCAGTTTCTCATCAGCTGCTTAGGAGACCTGGCTGTGTGAGCCCGAACCTGATACTGGGTGTCCCTTGTGACACATACTTTAACTGCAGGAGGACAGCAGAGGCTTTGACAACGCGGGCACAGCTTGGAAGTGGAGTCCCCACCACTAATGGTTAGTTGTGGGTCATTGAAGGAGGCCAGCCTTGAGAGCTGAGGCAGGACGGGCTGGTTAAAGAAGCAGAAACTCAGCAAGGGAAAATAACAGTCAAGAAACAGCATAAAAGAACTGCCCTGACAAAGTAACATCCCTGAAAATATATAGTCCAAGGACACAGACCGAGAGTTGCAATCTGCAGTGAAACTCAGCTGTCTTTCAAATGGCCAGATCTCAGATGCTGGAGGAGAAAAATCATTTGGCTTCTGAGCATCTGAGTTAAAACTCTGAAAACTGGCTGCCTTGATGGTTACAAGCAGCAAGGACCATTGCCATAGAACTAATCAAATATCAGTTCTGGGGTATCATATACTAATTTAGGTCCATTTCTCAAATTTTCCTGTTATAGTGATCTCTAATTTCTTATTCTTCATCATCTCCTTCTTCTTCTTCTACCTCCTCTTCTTCTTCTTCCCCCTCTTCTTCCTCTTCCTCTACTTCTTGTTCTTTGGAGAAATAGCAGAGAGCTGAGCTATCTCTGAGGAATACCTATCAGAATCTTCTTTTATTTAATGAACAATCTTAATTATAGATCCAATGATACTCAAGAACATTTAGAAAACTGCCAGTACCTTTGCCAGCATTGTTCTACCATGACCAGCTTTACATTACACCCAAGATCACACTGGTGATTCAATCTACTAAATCCTCCTGGTACTTCTCAAATTATTTTTTTAGTTCTATTATACATAATCAAAAATTAGCTCATTAATGTCTTCTCCAGATCATTATTGTAAACAGTCCTTTAAACCAGGGTAATTCTCTTTCAATACTCAAACATATCACTACATTTTACACTTTCCAAAGCTAATTATTCAGGAATTATTCAGGGTCTTTGTTTCCACGTCTCATCCTGATTTTTACTTGTGAGACAACATTAGCTCTCCCCTTAACACTGATCATTTTTTATGGTTTCTTGTGAAAGACTAAAAAATGTCTTTTTTTAAAATTAAGACAAACATATCTACATACCTCTTTCCTTCACCATTTCATTGACATCCTTAAAGAATTATACTATAGTAGAGACCTGTTTTCCCCTTATGAAGGCAAATCTCCTTGTAAAATTATGATCCATTAAGTACTTAATAATTTTACTTTTAATTGTATTTAATAATTTTACTTTTAATTGATACTTCAACTAAATTATTTACTGAAGATCAACGAGTTCTGGGATCTTATTTGCTCCTCTCATAAAGGTAGCTAAAATATTTTCTGCTACAGAAGCTCATCAGAATGAATACCTGAGTTTGTGAATTTTTGATTGTTTGCTGGTTTTTTTTGTTTATAGGATTTAAACCACCTTCACTCTGTTCCTTCTGAGCTTATTTATGTGTCCTGATGTTTAACTTGCAATTTGTTAACCATTTTTAAGCTTGAAATTTAAAAGCACTACTTTTGATAAGTTAATCTGTAGTAGTGTCTCCTCTTTAACAAATGAGAAACTGATATAAATTGTCTCAAAAATAAACATGAATATTTGGATGAATTTAACAGAAATTCATTACCAAGTGGTGTTATTCTCTCAGGTTATGTAAAACATTTCAATTCGCTGGAGAGAAAAAAAAACCATGACACAATTTTCTTTTAACCTTTTCCAATTCCCTGACAATAGGTTCTCCATTTCCTCTTACAAGGGTTTAAAATAAATTAAGACAAGCATTGTTGTGGGATTTCTCCTGGAAAGTACTGGTAGTATGCATCTGAGGACTGCATGTACTGTTAGATTAACTGTAAAAATAGCATGATAAATGACTAAATACCTGGATCACTTGGAGGGAGAAGATCAGTATTCAGTATTTCAGCTGTGAGCAGATTCACTTTCTTAAACTATCTTTTAAAATTACTTTTTTTTTTTTTTATCATGAGCATTAGTGAAATAAGTTCAAAAGAAGAAAAGCACCTTTCATGTTTCTTGAAAAAAATTGATGAACCCAATTACTGGTGTGCCAGAACATATCTACCTTTACTTGTCACATGCTGAATATTTCATAACATCCAGACCACCAAATTCATATTTATTTCAAGGTGGTCAAGGAATATTATGTCTTGTTAAAATTGTATTAATTCCAACAATAATTATCCTACATATCAGCAAGGAAAAAAATAATATTTTTCAGAATAGGAAAAGAAGAAAGTTTTAAACATGAAAAATTCTTGTTAAGGATTTGCATCCTTATCCAATACTAACTTGCAAATTATTTAATAATGGATGAACAGTTCATCACTTCTGCTCTCTTGAATGTACTGGCAGTGATCTCTCTTATGAGCCTTATAGATTAGTTTAATGACTACTGTGGAAATGACAAAGCTGAAGGATTATTTTAGAAATGTCACATCTGAAATAAATTTAAAAAGTTTTGGAAACATTCAGGAGCTAGAGACCTAGTGTCTGACCTTGCTAAAACAAAACTCCACAATGAAACGGGTAATCTTGCAGTAAAATATTGCGGATTATGGCAATGATGAAAGTATATTTTAAAATGAAAAAAAAAGTGTTTTTCACTTTCCTTGGATTTGCAGAAAGTGTCGCTAGAAGAGAAAGAGGTTTATAAAGGCATTTAAAGTAAACATACACAAATGTGCTTCTTAGAAGAGAAAATCCTTTATTGTGATTTGCATTTCCATGCATTCTACTTCATAAGTGTTTCGTACAATTTAGTGCCTATTATTGAAAATTATTCTACTTCTTAAAGCAGGATTTTTGATTAAATAATTTTTGCTATGTTGTAGAGAATTTCAATGAGGTTATTATTAAAAATCTGGTAGACATTAATTTTTTATAAATCAGAATTTAGAATACAGCAAGAAAAGTAGCACAGCTAAGATGAAGGGAAATCAGATGGAAGCAGATATAAGTAGATTTGTAGAAAAGAATCTGTCAGCTCTTGCAGAGTAATGGAGAATATTTTGCAAGTTACTTTTTAAAAGGAAGTGGTAAAGAAGTTGGTAAAGAAGTTTTGAGGGAAGAAAAATCTATGTATAAAAGATACATGCACACAGTCTTAACTCTCATCTCCCTAAAACCTTTCAGTCGTTCTTGCAGTGAAATACAAGTCTGTGGCATTTTTGACAAGTGTTCAAGAGTTTCTTCTGTTGCTTTTTAAGATGTCAACGATTCAATTTTTAAAGCTTCTACTCAAGCTCCTTCTGCTCAAATTCCCTTCTTGTACAAGAAAATTGCAGTCACACCTCAAATAATTTTAAATACTACTTGTTTGTTAGAATAACTTGTTTAAGGAACACTAATTTACCATGGTTTTGCATTTAATTTTAGTGAAGCAGACAGACTTCTAAATGTTTCTTAAGCAGTTAAATGAAAGATAGTTCTACTCAGACTATGTTAGGCCATATGGCCATAAAAAATTATATCATAGATGAATAAAATAAAAATCATTGAAATGTAACTAAAAGCTACACTTCCTCTCAGCTGAGGAGACATTGAGCTGTTCTGCAGCTCATTTGAACTGTGTCAGTAGTCAGGAAGGTGAGGCTGTCCATCAAGGGTTCTCTGGAGTTCTTGGGATATGAGGTGATCAAAACAGCAAAATTCAAATCCTATTTCTATTTTGAATTCTCCCCAAACTTCCTGATAATTAAAATGCAAACTTTGGTCTTGTGTCAGCTCAAGTTACCACAATAAACTGGAGCAAGGACTTGTGTCAACGGTCTGAGAGATCTACTTCGCTGGAGAGTCACAAGTGAAAGAACAAACAAGTGCCCTGGCTCATGTCCAAAAAAGCACTTACATTAATGTTTCAATCAAAACTTCTGAATCATCTCAATCAAGACCTTAATTTTTTTGGTCACTTTTCTATGACTTTGTGCAGGTTCATAAAACAGTGAAGTTTTAACTAGTCTTTATTATGTTTGCATTCTGAAAAATCCCAAAACTACTAAACAGAAACTACAAAAGTCTCTGTGACCTGATAACTAAACCAGTGAATTATACTGTAGATATGGATAGAGGCAAAAAGCAAAATCATTTATCTTCACTACTTTTAAAAGGAAAAGGAGAAATTAATAAAATTAATTACATTTTTAAATGTAGTTTTCTTTATATACATCTACACATCTGTTCGTTGAAGGAAGTTCCCTTGACATTGGCTTCAGTATTTTCCCTGGTTAGTCAAATTAATTTTTTATGTGACTGTTGCATTTTAATTGAATTTGATTTGTAACCACTTAGATATGTACTCATGCTTCAAGACACTTCATATACCAATCATTCCTAGAAATGATGGCTACAAAGATAACTGTTAGATGCTTGTGTTGAAATTACATAAGGTAGTTTTAATAGCTGCAAAACATTCTGAAAGGTAACAGACCAACAGTTTTTTGCATCTTGGGTCTGCACAAACATAAGAACAGAAAACCACAACAAAAACAGTAGCATTCTGTTTGCCCTCCACATTTGTTTATACTGAATACATAACGTTTCAGAGGAAAATCAACAAAAAAAGCAAACTGACAGGAGGTAAATAGCAATTTGGATGGTATTCAGATGCACATTTTCTTTACTTTTTTTTCATTACTTGAAGAATTTCCTTTCTCCTTAATCTTCCAAACAACTTCTTTAACACATCAATGAGTCAATTACAGAACAAAAAACTCATACTAGTTTTGCTATTCCATGTGTTTCATAAAATAAATACTTGCTAGACTGCCAATCACATAAAGCCTATTCAGCAAGTGGAAACTGATCCAAGCCACAAAAATCAGATGTCTGGCAAGAAAGGTTTTCGCTTGAGCCTACCTGAGGTTCAAGCAGAATTCAAACCCTCAGTGGGTAATAAACTAAAACCACAAGGACTCCAATGCTCAGAGAAATGTGGCATCCTGACTCAGTGGTCCGGAGTATCTACATATGTACCCTTTGGATGAGTTTGGACAGAGTCTGCCCCAACTATTCTCATCTCTAAGTAACACATACTGTTACTTAGAATTATTTTAAACACTACTTTTGCCAGGAGTCTAGCTGTCTATCTTCATAAACTCAGGTTACATTTCGTGTATGTTCCTCAAGGAAGATGTTGGGAGTTGTTTTGGTTTTTTTTCCCTTTCCCCTATGTGAAAATTTTCCCTATTGTCATGCAAAGAACCTGTTGACTAGGCCCTAGTGATGGGGAAAGGGGCGGAAGGGAGAAAAACCAGGAGATTAAAAAAACAAACAAACAAACAAAAAAACCCAAAAAAAAAAAAATTTCAAAATTATAATAATTTGGAGGGAAGGGGGTTTACACTCTCCATCTCAAAGAAAGGCTCCTGCCTTTTTAGCAAATACCTGTCTTTCAAACCAAGACAGAAGCACTTGTTGGAACCTGCTTGACTTGTCTGGGCTACCTGAGTAGAGATCTGGTTGTGCTATCAAATGAAGCAAGACACAGAATTTTCTTGCACCTGCTTTCGTATACCATCTACTGAGCTAGTTGTAAGAAATAACTGATAAATGACAGGTACAAAAACTCACAAGTGGGTAATAATATTTTCTGGGCTTCCTTTGAAGTGCATGACAAGCTTTTAAAGGAAATGATTGTCAAAGAGGCAAGGCTGTATTCCCTTTCAGTTGAGAGTAGCAGTTCACAGCACCTCTGTGCCTCTTACTGAGGCATCTATTCAATACAGTCTGGAAATTCTGGGCATGCTGGAAAAGAATGCCATTTAGAGTAATAAGGATTTGAAACAACTGTGTGAAATATCTTGGGGGGAAAAAAAAGTGTTTCTCTGTTCTTATGGGTAAAAAATATTTGTACTTTTCATTTTAAAGAACTACTTTCAAAAGTGGCTACTTAGCTTGAAATGCTGAAGTATCTTGTTATATGAGTATGAGTGAGACATTTCAAAGCTATCAATGTTGAGAAAAATTGCTGGATGTCTGACTACTTCCCAAGTACACTGCCTTTCCAATATATTCAATGAGGAGCAAGGCAAAAATAGAGATGTGTATTATCTCAGTTTGGCAGAGGGATATTCAGAGCCGCATGATTTCCAACCCTGTAGGAATTTGTGAATTCATTGCCCAATTTGTGAATTTATTGCCTTTGTCCATTTGCAGGGCTGTTTGATCCACAGGTTTTGGCTTTATAATAAATTGTAAAATACCAAATCAGAAATTTAGAGTAATACTTAGAAATACTTCATGCTTTTTTTTTTTTCTCTTTATTTATTTTTTTTTTTATTTAATTAGGTTAGACTCTTGGTTTTTAAAACTGCAGCTGCAAATAAATTCTGATAGCTAGTAACAAGTAATGTTCCTCAAGTTCTCATATGGGAGCTGATACTGTTTAAAATCTTCATTAATAGCCTGGATAGCATAACAAAAGGCTCCTGCATCATGTTTGCAAATGACATCAGGCTGGGTAGATAGGTCCACACTGGAATGATGCTGAATGGATAAAAAAAGTGGACTGAATATAAAAAGGGCTCTTATGAAGATCAACAAAGGCAAATAAAAAGCCTTGCAACTGTGATGACATAAACCCTTACGATTGTACAGGCTGAGAACCACATAGCTATAAAAATGGCTTTGTACTGATTAATCTGAAAGTTTACGGTAGGCAATAAGTTTAACTCAAACCATCCACACACGCTTTCAATGATGGAGACTAATCACATGCTGGATTGCACTAGCCATTAAATGCAGGGAAGTGATCACTGGGACTCACTGCCATGAAGCATCAAGACCAAGACTCCTACACATTGGAGGATGGGCTGTAGGTGACCTTTGCACACATGGGGGTAGGGACTTTAACACAGCTGCACTTCCACAGGGCCAAGCAGGATTGGTGGCAGTAACAAGTTCAGACCAGTGATCATAGGTGAATGTGATGTGACAGCCAGGGCTGAGGTTAAATTGTACATCCAACAAAAACATCAGGACCCGGAGGAAATCAATTTGGCACAGGGATACATGTTCCATAGGTCAGACAAAAACTAGGGACACAACCTGAGCTTAAACAAAGCTTCTGTACCAAAAGGCAGAGGATAAATTGGTGCACTATGTCTGGTCAGGACAATTTGTGCTTGTGGGTGCACTCAGGGCCTCTGCACCCTGAGAGAAGAGTTCTGCATAGTAACTGAGTCTTTCCAGATTTAATCAGTTCTTTCCTAATGCATTTCTAATCATGTCTCTATCAGTCTGTCTATTCATGCTCTCAGATCAGATTTGGACATTTTTATGTCATGTAAAACAATTAATTTTATTGTACTTTTCAGTTGTATGCTGGTAAAATTTTTATGCCTTGATTTATTCTTGCAATAATTGATCACAAGATCATTTAAAAATACTTAGGTGTTTATTTATAAAGTGTAGTTATCTGTATATTTGTATTTTATCTAATTAACTTGCAGTGTTTTAGTAATGAAGTCCATACCTTACTCAAAAAGCTGCACCATGACAGTATGCAGTATACTAAATGCAAAGAAGTGAAGTATTTTTTGACTCATGACAGAAAAACGAGCATTCTACTATTCTAACTTCTGAAAGAAAATAGTGCTTTTCTTGATGTGTTAAACATTAACTAATAATTGCTTTTGAACTTTTGTCACGGTGTGACTTGGGTTTTGCCAATTTTAATATATTTAATTTCTTTTAGAAATAGGATTTAGGATTTAGAAGTAGAGACAAGGCAGGCTCAAAACTTAAAAGGGCACAAGAAGAAATGTATTAATAACACAAAAAGAATTGAGGATAAGATTCCTAGATTGTTCCCTCCTCCCCTTTTCTTCATTCCACATTCCTTAACAACAACATACAGAGAACACTTCAGTCAGTTATCTACTTAAATAATCACTTCAGTTCACTCAAGAGAGAAAAGTCCCGTTTTCGATTTAGGCTTAGGGGGGTGTCTTCACCTTCACAGTCTGCATCTGTCCAGGACCTACAGAACCATGAATTTTCCTCCCATTCACAGTCCTTCCAGAGGCGTGTTATGGGTTACGATTCACACATGGGTTACTACTTTTAAAGGCAGGCTGCTGAAAAACAAAATTCTCTTCATCTCCTTCTCTATCAAATGTGTCTGTTTATATTCCAGTCCCAAAACAGAGAGCTCAATTTCCCCGAGGCAAAAAGTCTTCTTCTCAAGCACCCCAAACCTCCCCAAGTATATTTCACAGTTTAAAGGAATTTTAGTGAAGTCACAATCCCCTCATAGCCCCACAAAAAAGGTTTTCAGCTACTTATCAGTGGCATCTTTTCAATCTCTTCCCATCAGGAACTTTATCTTCATTCCGCTGACTTCTGTGGACTCCATGCTTTTTTCCTCCTCATTCAGGGGAGCTCAGGAGATCGAGTATAATATCCAGGCATAAAGAAGTTAAAATTGTATCTAGATTGTGACGAAGCCACATGGGCAGTTGGAGGCCTCTTCTCTTAGAACGGGGAGGGGAGGGAGGAAGGGAGAGCCTTTGGGGGCTCCCCGATCCCCCCCTGCTCGGCCATGCCACATGGAGAGTCGAGCCCGGGCTGCGTGGGGCCGCCTGGAGCCATGTGGTCAGGGGGTGCCGGGGCCGGGCCCATGCGGCCGGGCTGGGCCCCCCCAAGCCAGAGCTGGGGTCCCGAGCCAGGCCCCCCGCAGAGCCGGGGCTGAGCTGGGCCCCGGTCTGAGCCCGGAGCTGGGCTGGAGCCCCAGCCAGGGACCACCGCACTTCAGGAGGCCAGAAGCCGAAAGAGAGTAGTTAGCTTGATCCGCTGTGATTTGTGAAAGCGAAATAATTTTCACTGGTTTCCTGAGCTGTCCATCACCAAATCCGCTCTCTGATTGGTGCCAGCAGCTCACAGGGGAAGCTCCCAGAGACGGGAGAGTCCCTCCCACTCCCCAGCCTCATGGAGCTTTCCCTGAGGCGAATCCACCCCTTCTTCCTAGCATGTGAAACCAGCACAACTTTATAGTCCTTTTCTTTAAAATAATGATCATCATATTACTGTTTTGGAAACTACAGAAAAAATTATGTCAAAAATTTACAATTTTTACACATGAACTTGAGGGAGGCGTAAACATGAAACAAAGTAATTTAGGACAAATTGGGACAAACCACCCTGCATCAACACCAAGGAATCAATACTCCATCTGAACAAGATATACAGCATATTTTTAACTTTTCAGAATAAAGCCACCTTCTCAGATGCAACAACAAAGGCCTTCTTCAAAACAGTCAATCAAATTTTGGACATATCCATCCATCAATATATTCCACATTTTTTGTACCATAATTCTTGGGCTCTTATTTCACCTATCAACTTACTTAAATCCTTTTCCCTCTTCATTAGAGTGCTTATCCCACCAGCTCTGCTCAGATTTTTTTTTGCATCATTGTGGTCTTAGTTACTAAATATAGATCCAGAAACAAATTTATACATTACAATAAGAAATGTGGCACAGCAGCATTAATTTTTAGGTTATTTGCTCTCCAGTACATAATACAGTCTCCCAAACCCAATTCCAGGATTTTAGACTTTGTTTATAGGAATTTTAAAAAAGAAAGAAGCAATTAGCAGCCAGTAACCAAAGTTAACCAATGCAAAACACCAAGCTCTTATGGAAGAGGCCACCCATTAAAAGAGAGGCCTTCTAATGCAGTGGTCCCACAGTTATCATCTTAAACATTTAAGATCCAGATAGCATTCATTGCACTGCCCAGATACCATGTGAGCTCTTCAGATTCTATGGCAGTGAAGGCCCTACAGCCAGGCAGCATCTCCTCTTCAAGCTGTTCCAATGTTAATGGCCAGTCTTGCAATCTTCAGTATCAACACGAATTCTAATTTAACAGTAGGTCACTGTTTATCTACTAAATATGCACAAGGTCAATTAGTTACCTGGATACTGTTACCTTTTTTTTTCATAATCTTTTGTGTTTGGTCTAGAACCCAATTATCCCCTGTTTGCCAGACTGCGGCAGTCCCCAGGATACTTTGTATCGGGAAGGACGGTCGCTGGAACAAAACTCAAGCGCTCTGTGTAGGCTAAATGTTACAGTTGCAGTTTATTGTAAAGAGCCTGCTAGGAGTTGCCCGGCGCAGCTCGGAGCAGGGTGAAAGGGTGAGAGAGAGAAAGGAGAAGAGAAAGCAGGAAAAGGAGAAAGACAGGAGGCAAGAGACAAGAGAGGCAAGGGGAGGGAGAGAGAGTAATGGGATAAAAGGGTATTGAGGTAATAGAAGAGGGAGAGGAGAAGTGGGAGAAGAGAGGGAAAGAAGAGAGAGGAGGCAAGAGAGGCAAGGGGAGGGAGAGAGAGTAATGGGATAAAAGGGTATTGAGGTAATAGAAGAGGGAGAGGAGAAGTGGGAGAAGAGAGGGAAAGAAGAGAGAGGAGGCAAGAGAGCGATTTCCAGTTTGCAATACAGTAAAACATCTTCTATAATGAATATTCTAATTTTCACTAACAAATGTACTACATTTGTACTACAAATTCTATAGCATTTACATAGAGCCTATAGGAATCATGATATTAGCATAATATGTTACATTTTAAACTCTAAGATCTAATCTATGGGCGGGGGCAAGTCTTTTGTGAGCTTTTGAGTTGCTCTCTGGCCGAGACCATTGTTTAATCAAGAGGGGATTATCCCCAGGGGCTATTCTATTGTTTCATGGTAATTCAGTAACTAAGGCTTTCCTGCCACATCCTCCCCAACACCAGACGATTTTAATCTATTACCAACTCAGATCTAACTGCAGTGTAAGAATACCCTATGAAAAAAACAACTTCAACGTGCTTAATATCAGTATTTCCACCACACAATATGCTGGCTCCTCAGCATCTCCAATGGTCATTATGCACAAAATCTAGAAGAAAGAAATTAATTTGGCAAGTTGCAGGAGGAGATGTGGGCAAGTAGTTTGAAACTGGAAATAAAGGGAATAAAGGTGCTAGGGGAATAACAGAGAAAAAAAGAAAATCCTGAAAGATAATGGCCAGATAAGGAACATGTCACCTCAGAGAAACAGCAGAAAAAAAGAAAAATTCAACAACTATCAGTCAAAAAATATCCAAGACTTTGGGGAAAGAAAACTGACAGTACATGAACAAAATTATTTGTGTGAGAAGGAGCAAAGAAAAAAAAGGGCTCAAGGATGTCTATGGAATAGATAGGAGAGACATCTTCACTATTAGGTTTGACACTCTTACCATACAGCAAGAAAGAAAATGAACATTTCTGTCTGTGAAAAATGAGATAAGCTAAAAGAGCTTTTGGAGGTAACAGGAGAGAAAAAAAAATCCAGAAGGTAAAACTTCATATTTGGCATAAGAAAGAGCAGGTTATGCTGAGTCTCTGAGAAGGTGGGCCTGAACTTTTGCTGCAGCTCTGCTGGATCAGAAAAGGCTGCATTACTCCTAAAGCTGTAGTTCTCATTTCCTTGTAGGCTGTCAGCAAAAAGCAGGCAATAAAGGTTCTTTATTAAACTTCCTACTGTTTATAAAAAATGTCAGACCTACATCAATTAAGGTATGAAAAGTAAAAGAAAGACTATGTCTGAGAAATATCCTGAGGGACAGAAAATTCTAATCCTCTCTGAGGAGTGGAAGCCCTGTTGTTTTTACTTTAAGAACAATTCTGGACAAAGTACTTGAAAATGCACAATGAAGAACATTTGTGCAGTGCCAGGAAATTAACTCAATGATCTAATAGGTGTCTTTCCCCTCTAGCTTCTATCATTCTGGTTGAAATTGCTCTTTAAATTTAGAGAGTTAAAATTAAATAAAGACAAGCACCATAACAAGCCTTTGAAAAAATCTATTAAATGCATTCATCTGTGTTACAGCTCTCTCTGTGGGCCAAATTCTTCCTTCATTTGTATTAGTGTAGTGCTGTTGAAATAAGCATAAGAAATCTGAGTAACTATTTATTCCTATTCAGGAGATGTAGCTTGTTTGGTAGTTGATTATCCTAATTGTTTTAAATTCCAAAACCATCTGATAGCTTACTGTTGAATATTCTGTATTTGGGTGCCTAGTAACATGAAATGATGCAGCTTAAAATTGATTTTAAATCAGTGTGGGCCAAATACTGCTTTCAAATCCAGTGGCATTAAATTACAGCAGAATTTACTTTGAGCTGTCATTGATACTTAATGGCAAAAGCCATAAAAGACAGCAGTAACCAGAGTCCCCCTGAAAAAAACCCAGACATCATTACTTCTTTGATGTCTCTCTAATCCCTAAGAATTCCATTAGAGCAATGGTTGGTTTCTTAAATGGCTCTGTCAGCTGATCTTACCCCTGAGTTTCATTTAATGTGTCTTTATCTCAGAGCAAGTAAGGCTGGAAGAGACCTTTGGAGATAAGCTGGTCCAACTTCCCTTCTCAAGC
The DNA here is from genome assembly GCA_034336665.1 of Luscinia megarhynchos. Taxonomy (NCBI): domain Eukaryota; kingdom Metazoa; phylum Chordata; class Aves; order Passeriformes; family Muscicapidae; genus Luscinia; species Luscinia megarhynchos. The sequence continues at coordinate 39,671,456 of CM067566.1, read as the reverse complement.
AGGACTACTTAAAGCCAATTGACCAAAACCAGTTTTGCTATATCCGCAAGGAGGAAGACTGTACAACCTCCCCAGGAAACTGGTGCCAGGGTTCACAATTTAAAAACCACAGTGTTTCCTGAAGTTCAGATGGAGCTTTCTGTGTTTTCTCTTTGTGCCCATTTTTCCTAGTCTCCTGAAAGTGAGCCTAACAGAAGACCCTTTCTCCATCCTCTTTGCATCTTCCATTCAGGTGTTTATATACACTGATGAGATGCTGCTCTGATCCTTCTCTCCTCCAGGCTGAACAGTACCAGCCTCCTCAGCTTTTGCCCACAGGAGAGATGCTCCAGGCCCCATAACCATCCCTGCTTTGCTGGATTCTGTACAGTATGTCCATGTCTCACTTGTGCTGAGGAACAGTGAATCATTCTCATTTTTCTCCCATCTGTGTTAACATGCTAAATGTGCATGGACTACATGCACAGCAGCAATAGTCTTGTGAATCTTCTGACAAGTTCAAATGAGTTTGAAAAGGACTCTTTTCTAAATAAATGAGGCTTTGATTCTCTGAGTAAACTGAAAAATGAGCCCTATTATCCCTTTATTTATCTATACAGAATATTTCTTTTTAGATCTTAAATTTGTTGTCTCAAGCTTCCTGGTTTCCTTTATTGTTTGTATAATTTTTAAAGATTTGATTAAAAATATCTCATTAAATATTCACTTAGAAGAGATAAAAGCGTTTTATTCCTCAGCTTGCAACTGCAGTGATGTCAATTATGTCCCAGAGAGGGGCATATTATCAACCATAAAACTGTAAGTGACCTCTGCATCCCACTCATGAACTAAGCAACAATAAGAATGTTAGACAAAAAAACCTCTTTGGCAGAAGATTAAACCATTTTAGCTAGCAGCATGATTACTCAGTATGGGGACCATTTCTAGTGCAGGACTGTCTATTGTCAATTTCTAATGCATTCACAATGATTAGAATATATAATAGCAGTCACAGCATGACTTCTTTAATAATTCTTTTAGTGGTAGGGAAATGGAGTTCTTTTTTGTGGTGAGCAAGAAATCACTGCTTGCCCTTAATAGAGGTCCACATCTCAGTCCAGCATGTTTTTTAGTCAAATATCTAATCACAAATACATAAGTGAACTCATTGTACTAAATAAAAGGTCTGTAGAAAATTTTATGAAATTAGAAAGGCTCTGGTTAATTTTGTGTACCCACAAATCAACTCAAGCCATACTATATCTTTACCAGTGTAAAGAATAACTGATTATATATAGAATGGTATCATAGAATCCTGGCACCAAATCAATCATGCTTTCTTCTTTAACAGTCAAAGGGACATGGTATTCCTTCCCTTCTTTCATTCAGGCACTAGCAGTCTGTCTGTCAGCATGTGCTGATACAAAAAGCCTGGTGCTAGAGGAACAGATTAACGTACTTTTTTTGCCTAAATCCTTAAACACATGTCTTCCCATTAGGGCAAAAAAACGGTCATGTTTACTTAAAAGTACTGTAACTTTCACTGTAAAGCTGATTCCATTTTTTGCTCTGCTTGGCAGTAAGTCTGCAGCTACAGGTAAGTGGAATGCTGCCCTTTCTAACAAGTGGTCTTCCACATCCACAAATATAACTGCTGTGCCTCTTCCAGCTATAATTCACCTCTTATCACAACAGTGGGCACAGGGTACATAGTTAACATTAGCAGCAACATAAACATATTAGGATTGATTTTGTAAATGTGCAGGCCATAGAATGACCGGAATTGCATGTATGTGGAGAGAAAAAATGCTGAACATGAAGCTTTTATACAAACCTATACAAACTTGCCCCAAACACTACTCTCCTTCTCACAACCAGACACAATTTCTCCGTGGAAACATACAAGTGTGAGGCAACTGTTACTACTTTCAAATTCTACACTTTTCTGTAGGAAGGAAATTTCTGTAATGTAAAGGAGTTGTTTACCGTACAGAACTGAGTATCATGAACAATCTGTCTGAGTCTGGACCACACAGGGAAACCATATGCCTTGGTGGAACCCAAGACCTTCCTTTGAGGCCATCAAGTAATCAGGGAAGGGGGACAATAAGAAACAATTTCAAAGGCAAAAAGAGCAGTAAAGGTGTACCTATGATTAAATTGCTGATTCACTGTTCATACTTTATTGGACTCATATATTGCTAGACTTTTTTTCTTGCTTTACTCATATTTTAGTCATCCTATATCTCAGCCTTGTTTTCATACACTTCAATAGTGATGAAATATTCTGCTATATCATCCTCCTTCTAAAAAATGAAATTATAGGAAATTATGATGAGCTCTTAAAGGCAGTAGACATGAAAAATCTATAGCAAAACAGTCCAGTTAATCAATATTGCAAAAGGGAGGTATATCAGGATGCTTTTTTTTCCCATGCTACTGCATGAAATAAAATTAAAATGAATCTATTACTATGGTCATTGGAGGTTCAAAACAACATGTTCAACAGCTAATCTCACTGGATTAACAGGATATCCAAAATATATTTTCTGATTTTGCATGAGCTTTTCTTCTCAGCATTATCATGGCACAGTCGTTTTTCAGCGGGATTTTGAATTTAATGAGGTTCTTTAATAGGGAAGCCTATTAACATTCACACTTGGGAATTAAAAGGGCATCTCAGTCTATGAGCAAATGAACTTTTTCCCTTTGGAAACTATTAGACAACCTTCTATTAGTGATCATTGTTCCTGCACTATAAGAGGTTCAGAAAATTTGGTGCTTCTGTAAACAAGATATGCCACACCTTATGAGGCTTTACCTCCTGACTTTTTCTCCTTTGTTTTACCACAAAGAGCTGCTGTGCTGGGACTGTGCCTCCAATCCAGTGCCTGTAGCTTTACCATTTAAACTGGTAGAATTCCAACAACAACAAAAGAAAAAGTACTAGATATGTGAGTAGTGTATATGTTAAAGAACACACATGCATATAATACAAGAGTTTTAAGACAAACTTAACAGATAAAACACAATCTGCCTTGGTCATTAATTATCACAACCATTTTAATAAGATAAGAATATTTAGCTTCTACATGTTGGAAATCAGAAGTGATAATCATTACTTTGTAAAGGGCCTTCTAAATTTCTTTCTCATGCCTTCATTCACATTCAGCTCTCTGAGCTTGAAATGACCAGAAAAATCCCCACTGAGGACTACTGTGTAGGTACAAGTGTATATTGCAAACTCTTTGATGCATTGATTTAACTTATTTTTCAATTTAAAAAAACCACAAACCCCAATATTTTGCTCATGCTTGTTCAAAAAAAAAATTTTAAATCATGAAGCTATTAGAAAAATTCTCACCATTCTGTGAAAAAAAAACCCAGTACAGGCAAGGTGTTGGGACCTTCTGATTTTTTGAACCTGACAGTTGTGCAGTCTGCCACAGTTGCTGTATGCCCGTCCCTGTGATCTTGGGCAGAGCTGCAGAAACTCCTGCTGAGGGCAAATACACAAGCACAATGTACATCCTGCTTGAACACTTTACTCTTGCTTTGAGTACACTGCCAAAGACTCAGGGAATTTTTAAGGTTGGAGAAGACCTTTAAGCTCATCAAGTCCAGCCATCAATCAAGCACCACCACCACACACCACTAAACCATTTCAAGAGCCATATTCACATGTTTTGTTTTGTTTTTTTTAAATTTCCAGGGATGATGACTCCACCATTTCCCTGGGCAGTGTATTCCAATGCTTTACAACCCTCTCCATGAAGAAATGTTACTAAATATCTAATCTAAACATCCCCTTGTATGACTTGAGGCCATTTCCTCTTGTCCTGTTTCGCTTGTTAGCTTGGTAGGACAGGCTGACTCCCACCTGGCTATCCTCCTTTCAGGCAGTTGTAGAGAGTGATAAGGTCTCCCCTGAGCCTTCATTTCTCTAGGCTAGATAACCATAGTTTCCCTATCCATTCCTCATAAGGATTTGAAAAATAATTTCCCGATGGGAGGAAAGCTCATGGAACAAGAGGTACAGCTGGAGAAACAAAAGAAGCAGCAAGATCTGGGAACAAAAATGGAGGATAGATTGCCTGTATTGGCAGCTGGAATGGACTGGAACTGGAATGGATTGTCTGCTCATCAGAGAGGTATGACTGATTTCTCTGTAGTTTGCTGCCTACAGTTCTTATTAGTAGTTCTTTACTGTACACATCAAGATCCTGCAGGCTTAAGTGACAGAATCACAAAATATTCTGAGTTGGAAGGGACCCAGAAGGATCAGAAAGTCCAACTCTTAAGACCCATAGAGGGATTGAACACACAACCTTGCTGTTTCAGGCTTGAACAGGGAATGACCCCACATTTTAGTGTGGGTGAAACCATAGCCAAAGTCCTTAAGAATGAAATAGATGTTAAATTAAAATATATATCTGGATATAAGGAAGGAAAATTAAAGATAATGGAATTTGTTAACTTTCTGAAAAAATCCCAAACCATATGAGAATCTGGGAGCAAAAATTCCAATGGAGGCAATTCTTAAGGTCTTCTTAGGGTACTTGGGAAACACTTCTAGCTAAACCTAGAGCTGGAGAAGCTAATGTGTACCATTTTATCACAATCGAGGGTTCAGAGTTTTACAGATGATTGTTGATGTGGTTCCAGTTCAAGTTAGAGACTTATTTGCTCTTGCTTGGAAAAATGCCTTGTGCATTCTCTTCATTGATGAAATAGATGCAGTAGGAGGGAAGAGAAGGGGCAAATTTGAAGGACAAAGAGAGAAGTCAATCAGTTCTTAGTAAAAAGATGTGTTTAATACAACCACAAATGTAGTAATTTTGGCAGGGCACTAACAAGCTAGATATATTTGAGGCTAGAACACTTTGACAGGCAAATTTAAAATTAATTTCCAGATATAGAAGGAAGTGCATCTATTTTCAAAGTTCACCTTAGGCCTCTGAAATTAGACATTATTCCAAGTAAATATTACCTAGAAAGAAAGTTCACACCACTAACACTTGGCTTTTTTGGCCTTTCTGGTGCTGATATTGCCATGTAAATGTTGGAGTAAGCAATTATATGTTGTCTGCAATTAGAAGTGGAAGAAAATGAGATACAAAGGTTTTGAAAATGGTTAGAAAATTTCTGGTGAGGGAATACGCTGACAAACCCAAAGTAAGAACTTCTCATGCTCTAACTGATCGTTTTTCCCTCCTGAGAATTTTCTTTGAAGTTAGACTGCACATTTTTTTCTTAGATATGGCTAATGTTTTGATTTGTGTGTTTGGGGGTTTAAATGAGGGTGGGTTTTTTGTTGTTGTTCTGGAAAGTTATGTGTTCAGCTTTTCAAAATCCCTTCAGTAATTTTGGCTAAGAAAACAGTGGTTGCATATAGCAATAATTCAGCTTTCCCTTTCTTCCTCAGATTTTTACTGCTCAATACCAATGACTTGTCACAATATCTTGCATAATCTTTGCATACAACCTTAGAGAATCACAGAATCACAGAATGGATACTGTTGGAAGAGACCTTAAAGATCACCTAGCTCCAACACTCCTAACGTGGGCAGGAAACCTTCTCTCATTTAAAAACATCATATATGTTCAGCAGTCCAGAAAGCATCCATGGGTAAAAAGTGGCTGAAAAGATTACATAAATGATTCAAGGAATAGACATAGAAAGGGCAGGACACATAGAGAATGAGAGGAAGTTTGGCATAGGAAAAGGGGTAAAAGAAAAATGAGCACTACTTGGGCTCAGGAAGGTCTGGAGGAAAATAATCAGGATGTCAGCACACCAGCTGCAGTTTTCTGCCTTCCAAAGCTCAGTTTAGAGTAAATTCCATGATCTCTAAACTCTTTGTAACATTCCTCGCTGTGGACTGTTCTCTGTCTCTCTGAGGATAGTTGTTGTTTGTTTTTTTTCCATAATCCATACCACTTTCTCTCTACATTATGTAGTCCAACAGGTTTCTCTTTTCAGTGATCCAGTTTTGCTCTTCTCTCTCCTAGCTTTGCGCTTTGACTCTAATATCTTCCCTTTTTGGTATGTGGCAGTCAAACACACTTCTGCTCTCTCTAAGAGGACTTGTCATATTAATTTAAGCTTTACCTTGACAAACACGTAAATACAGGCTTAATTTTTGGTTTCAACTTAAATGAGATAAAACACATTTAATGACTTGCTTAAAGCAGGAGCTCAGTTTCATAATTCTAATCTCACATTCTTTCAAGGTGTACACATAGTGATTAATATATTTATAAGTTATTAATCATGCTGAAATATTTATTTGCACACAAAAGCAATAGTTCTGTAAAATGTAATGAGTTGAAAATTGTCAGTGTCTGGCAGAGTACCTCTCTGTTAGAAAATGACTGTGTGCTATTTCTCTGTGTGTGTGTGGGCTCACTGTATAAGCACAAATCGTTACACTGCACTGGGCATTACAACTTATGTTCCTTTCAAAAGGAAACCAAAGGAATCCTGAATATATTTGCATAGCAAAATATTTATTGAACCTTTCCTTGCACTACCACCACCATTATCCAATGTTTCCATTAAGAAAAGCAGACCATGGAAGATGAAAGATAATTTCAGCAGCAGTTCACATTGTGTGGTACTTCTGCTCCCATTATGCAGTGTATACACATTCCTAAATATGTTTTTAGATGCCTTCTTTCCCACTTCAAGCCTTTTGGTATCAAAATTCATGCATGAACTTATGTAAATAAAATAATCTGGGGTGCTGGTCCAGAGTGTGAGCATCATTCCATTGGTTTTAATAAATTATTTTCAGTAGGAGTGTGTGTATTTATACCAGTGTAAGGGAATTTTGGCAAAGTGTTTCCTAAGAGGAACAGCTATTTTTATTCTCTTCTGAAATTGGGTTTTTGCTCATATCTTTAACAGTAAAGTTGAACCTCTGTACAAGAAGAAAGCATTAGAATTCTAAATCACTACTAATTCAATCAATATATTAAAATTATAAAATTTTAGCCTTTTCTGAATTTGAGTATTACAGCCTTTCTTTCTCCAGCAAAACAACTGACTTAAAAGAAACTATCACAATGCTTTGAATTCAACACATTTGTAGCATCTTTTCAGACATGGAATCTACAGACACTCTAAGGAAAAAGAAAATTAAAGCTTTTGCATTTTTTCACTGAACTAGTTTACCATTTTACCAAGCCCATTTCCAAGAGAAAATGTATTTCTAAAGCATGTAACATTTTGTTCACTGTACTGCACAGAATGCATTTTGCATACAGAGTTCTTAGTTGTTAGCCTTTGGTAGGTTAGGTTCTAGTTATGGAGCAGAAATTCATGCCATATATTAGTGCAAATAATGCAAGAAATTTACTCAATACATCTATTGCCTGTCACTTGCCCCAGCTCTGACTCCTCCAAAGATGGAAAAAGCTACTTCAGGATCCTTTTTGAAGAACCAATGCAGTAATCTATTGAAGATATATATTATATGTGTGAGATAATGATAAGCATAGAGATTTTTGTTCATATTTTATTAAGTGGAAAAGATAAACTAGTAGCAGTAAATCTTTAGAAGACTAATCCTCCTGTTACACCTTAACTTCACTAAGGAATGTAATACTGGGAGGTAGTTTCAGTGGTTTGCACACTGTAACTTTCTAGGCTGTTAAAATATTCACAAATTAAAACATGTATTTATTTTACCTCTTTTACATAATGAATAAGCATATTAATTATATAACACAGCATGCATAAAAAATGCTAAAGGACCCAAATGATAATAAAACAAATTGAGTCATAAAAATATCTAACCATAAATATTAGTCTTGTTATAATCACAGAATAAAACTTTTTACTATTAGGCTTAAGAGGGGGAAAACTGTAAAACAAACAAACAAAAAAACAAAACCCCACAACAGAAAAAATTCAGGATTCCTCTAAACTGTTCTTTCTCCTAGCTTATCCTATCAGTGCTGAATTTTTTAATGAGGAATAATATAAATGTAATTTTTACTATTACATCAATGATTTTTGCAGTACCTGGAAACCTAGCACAATACAACTTATTCAGGCTTTTTATATGCTCCATACATGAAAATCCTTTATAGGATGAAAAGGGAGAAAACCATACGTATAATTCAATTTTAAGATGTAAAGAAAAATGCTACCATCTCAGAAAATATTTTTAATCAAATTAATAACAAAGCTCCTCTTAAAAACCAAAAACGTGAAAAATTCTAAACTATAAACTGTATTTATAAATGTATTACACATATGTAAATCTGTGTGATGTAATACATGTGCAGTAGTTGTATAAATCAATTTTTTAAAATACAAATCATGTACTATCAATGTATTCTATTCCTATAAATCCTGGAATTAAAAACTAATAAAACATCAAATCAAACACAGTCACTGGGGAAAAAAAATTCAAAAAACTGTAAATACTTAGGGAAGATGATAAATTACAGTAATTCCGCAGAAACAATTTCAGCTTTTAAAACATCAACATCCAAAACAGTGCGAACAATTAAAACAGGAGTGGTAGCAGAAATTTCAATGTCAGATATTTCTCTTTAGTGGAGATCACTCAGAATAACTGATAAAAAGGAGGGCAAAATACATTTAACAGATCTCTTGTATAAATCCAGTCTCCAAACGTATTCTTCTGTATTATATGTAATAATACTAGAATATAACAGATGGTATGGGAATGAATTAAAGGAAACAATCCACTGTAGTATTCTGGCATACTTATAAAGCTCATCAATAGAATCAAATGTGGAGTAGAAAATAAGCGAGAAATTTTTTACAAACAAGATTTCTGCAGTGGAATTATATACTTAATTCATATTTTCATTGTATTTCATTTAATGAATAATCAGACAAGTACATAGTAAATATTAATGTCTTTTCTATCATGTTGGGGCAAAACTTTAAAACTTCAAAACTCAGATACTTTTTTACTCTTGATTAAAAATATGACAATTATTACATTGACATTGAGCGAACTCTGGGACTAACACTGCAAGACAACATTTGTACCAATTTCCATATTAATTTCTCAACTCAGATCTCATTATAAAACCATAGTGTGGTAAACCCAAAGAACCATACACTGGGAAGAAGTAGTTGACTTTTACACTGCTGTTCTACTAGAGGTTGAAAGCAGAAAAAGCCCCAAGCAAGCAAAAGATTTTTTGGTGCCCTGGTTTTGTCCATGACTCCCAAAACACACTCTATGCATTGTTAGATATGTCTACAACTGGGGGGTTTTTTTTAGACAAAATATATGGTATGTTTTGAATGAAAAGTACCCAAGATATTCTCATTACTCTAACTCAATAAACAAACACATGATGACAACATAAAATATTTACTGCTAATTCTTAACTTTAAAACAAAATGTTTTAAAATACTCATTAATTGCAAATACTACACATTCACCCACAGGAGTTTCTCTTGACTCTATTTCCTAGGTTAACTCTTCTCTGCTAATGATAAGAGCAGATTAAGGAAGGATCTGTTAGAGAAAATTCTCATGAGCCAGAATTAACAGGAATGTTTCTGATAATGGAATCTCCAGCTACATTTCTCCCTTTTTTAAAAAAAAAGCAAATAAGTAAGATTTTTATTCAGGATACAGGGAAAACTTCTGAATTTAGTAGCTTTGGGTCAATATATGCAACATTATAACTTGGAATATTCCCTTCACTGGGACAATAGTAAATAAGCCATACTGTGTGTCTCATTGTGACAAAAAACACCTAGAACAATGAACCTGGTTTGCATGTATTCCCCATTTCATAACTAAAACAGCTCCATCAGGACTAACGATGCATTGCCAATAAATCCAAAAAGCAATAAATGAAGAAAAAGCTATTAGGCAAGGCTGTTAACAAAGAAGGCAATTTAGAAAACACATATAGTCTTACAGTTTAGTATTTTCGATTTGTTTGATTTTGTTGTTTTGATTTTGCCATTTTTTTGGTTTTGAGTTTTTTAAAAATGTGAAATGAAATATCAGGGATCTTGCCATACTATAAGAAGGGTCTGTGGGGTACTTCAATTATTTTTTCCCTGAAAACTTTTCAAAGCTAGCCACAGACTTCAATACCCTTCACCTGATATCTGATATTTCCAGTCAACTAAGGATTACCTTCACTGAGGGTTTATTAATGCCTGTCAGTCCTGGTATTTTCAATTGAAATTTTCAGTATATTGTTAAGAACTAAAAAACCTCCAAACCTCACCACTCCAAAAACAGCCACATTGAGAGCTCCATTGTGACAGAAACCTTTGCCAAGCTCTGTGGAAAAATAAGTAACAGGGATAATATCACCTTCTTGCAGAGTCTTAAGAACACTGTGAAATCTTGCACTAACACCCCAAGCATGAAAACGTCAGTATTTAGCAACAGATTAGAACACTCAGAATGCAAGGCAATCACTACTGCACAGTGATCGCCCTAATGTCTAATAACCTTTATAATTTCCCTAAAATAAAAAAGTAAAACTATGGAGAATTTTATTTCACTTAATTTGTATTAGGAAGGGGGAAGAAGAGATCTTTGGCAGAAATGGTAGAAATGAAATACCTGCAGTGATCATTCAGATAAGAAACACAAGCTAGTAAGTAGGAAAAACTCACTCCAAATACATATCTTCAAAAATGTGACCTAAGGGCTTATTTTCATTGACTGCCTTCCTACGTTAAAAAGAAAAACCCCCAAATCCCAAACTCTCATATTGTAAAAAGGTCCCACTTTTTTATGCCTGATGTGAAAATTCTTATTCTCTAAATACACATGAATTTTGTCATTGCAAATGGAATCACAGTATTATATGGGAAAATCTGTATAAAATCAGTGACACAAGACTACAAAAAAATTAAGCTATTCCTTAGAAATTGAATGTTCTTACAATTTCAATCCCCCACAACTCAGATGAACTCCTCCTGAACAGTCTATTAAGAAACTGTGGCAAGATATTTTTATGTGATGAAATGCCCTTGTACTTTCCGTTAAATTCCCACTTTAGTCATTGTGAAGAAGAAATGAATGAAGCAGAACAGGTTATGGCAGCCCTCTGAAAGATGGGATAGAGTTCTAATTCTTTTCCCTAATCTCAGTTTTTTGCATTTACCATTACATCATTTACTCCCTTAAGAAAAGCCTGAACTATTCTAACTATTCTGGATATAACCCATAGAACCTTCTGTTCCATACAATCACTGGTTTGTTTCAGTGAAAAAATAACTAGATCCTCTCAAATTTCATGCTGTAGTTTTTTTTGTTTGTTTGTTTGGTTTGTTTTGGGGTTTTTTTTGGTTTTTTTTTGGTTTTTTGTTTCTCAAACTTATACTAATCAGCATGGCCTGATCTGCTGTGTTTTAGAAACCATGCTGGGTTGTGAAGGTATTGTGTAAAGTATTACCTGTTGTTACTTCAACAGTGATTTGAGATCACCATGGAGCTTGTGACAGAGGCCTACACAATACTATGGATTTGTATTTGGGCTGTTCTTTCTGCTATTCATCTTTTCAACAGAGGGTGACCTGATAGCTTTCTGCCAAACAAGTACATAGGGAGATGGTTTTCAGCTACAGAAGGTTCTTAATCTGGTATGAAGTGGTATGAGATGTTTTCAAGTTAAATATTAAGAGCCATAAATGATGAGACTGCTTTTTTAGTATGGGTTTTGATGTTTGGGGGTTTTTCACCCGTAAGATTTAATCCGATAAAAGTTTTCTATTACAATAGATTTAGGGTAGGAAATCTGGGTTTTTGCCTAGCTGTGAATGTTTGAAAAATAGAATCATATTTTCATATTAAATATTCCTTTGGAAAAAATATCAAATTCTTGAAAAATAAATATTGTGTTTAGTTGTTTGTTTTATTAAAACCAGATTTAGGAAAAACAGCAAAATGTGGAATCCAGGCTAGAACTGGCAACCAGGGATAAAGGCAGATTTTGATGCAGTAATTTGCAAGTGTCCTACGTACACATACAAGTTAACAAAGTGAAAACTGGTTGTGGTTGTCATTTACTTTTGAAACTTAGTCTTTTGCCCAAACCTGGATGAGCTGCTTAGAGACACAGAAGTTAAGATTTAGGATTCTCAATAATATGAATTGCATAATGCACACACTGTTCATGCAATTATAGTCCCACAGCCAAGGGAACCTATCATTAGCCACATATATGGAATTAAGACTTAAACTGAACCTCTTTCTCCTAAATCTTTTCTCCTAAATACCTTTTCGATCCGTTTAATTAAGATCTACAGTGAATATTGTGAATATCAAACTCTTAAAGGTCATGGTGACCTACAAAAAACAAGGGCATTTCTCTAGTGGATGAGTAAACACTGATAAAGTTTGGGCCAGCAAGAGTGAAATAACCAAGGAAAGCAATACACTGCAGTCCCAACAGAGACAGACATTGTTTGCTACACCCTTATCTGCATTTACTAATGATTAATTGTTGATCCTGACTTTTTCCCTTCACCAGCTTCTTTTGTAACTCACACTAAATTATAGACAATATGAAGCAGACTATTCAAGGCACAATTTTCTTATCAGTTGATTCTGTCTGATGAGCCAAAACCTTCATAGTAATTCACAGGAGAATTCAGTATGACTCTACTGGAGTTAACACATAGATAAAATGTTCAGAATAATCTCTTTAATCTGAAATTAGACTGCTTTACTTTCCCTGAACAGCTCACTTTTATTTCCAGGTCGGAATGATTAAGAATAGCTTATAGATATATAAATACAGATAAATCTATTATTTTAATTTTTAGAAACATTTAGAAAAAACCCAAACAAACCCAAACTAAACCTAAGTAAAAAACTGTGGAACCATCATCCTGCTTTCTATTTTTTCTTCATCTCTAAAATCTATAAATAGGGTAGAAGAAATCAGGCAAGGGTTATACTGACATGACTCACTTTCTAAGAATTTATAGCTTTCCTGCATCCCTAGCTCAGGAAACTAGTTCTTGAATGAAAACCCTGCTACCATTTCTAGAAGCATAAAATAAGATTTCTGCACCAACACATCTTACAAGATACTTTCATTGCTTGTAGCACCATATCCCAACGAGCAACAATATTAAGTGTACTTACATAAAACAATTTAGGAATGCTGAGAAGTTTGCAAGTATATTTATAATATTTTCAAATGCTTACTTAATACTAATGAATTCAAGCTACTACTGTTAACCATCATTTTGAAGCTTTATATATTGAATTCAGCATTTATTATGGACAGCCATACAACACTGAAGAAGACAGAAATTTTTTTATTAGAAGCCATAAAAATCTAGATTCTGTCTGCTATGAAATGCTAGTAATTCATATCTCTGACCCCGCAACAACATGTAGAAAGCAGAAAAATTAATCAGGAGAGCCAGAGTTCTGGGGAAAAGTTTCCATTATTTCTAATGAACTCTCTTTACCAATTCAGAGATACCAGTGCGATTGCTTTTCTGTGCAGACATAATACATTTTATGATGTAATTCTTTCTAGACAATTATGCGTACTCACCTGTTTAAATCAATAAACTACTCCTAAAGAGTCACTTCTGTTTCACTAGGGCAAAATAAATTCCCTTGTGTGTTTTAAACATCTTCTTTGATAGGTAAATAATCTCTAATGAGGCAAAACATCTTCTTTATTTTGGCCGAATATGCAAGTTAAGCTTGAGAAGATATATTTTATCAAACAATAAAATTCATGTGGGTTTTTTGTTTGTTTAATTTTTTGTTTTGGGATGGTTTTCATTGTTACTGGTTTTTATTTTAGGTTTTTTTTTTGTTTGGCTTTGTTATTTGTGGGGCTTTGTTTTTTGTTTTTGCTGGTTTTCCATTTGTTTTTGCTGGGGTTTTTTGTTTGTTTTTTATTTTTATTTTTATCTAGGCTTCCTTTGATATTGAAAAATATCAAAATGCCAGGACAGATACTAAAGACAACCTATTGGTATCTAGAATTAGGTCTAAATGAAAGGCAAAGTAATTCTAACCTAGTGTTTAAATATCAACCAGACACCCAAACAAAAACCACAGCTACAAATATCTGAAGTCACCTTTGTGTTTCATACACCTGACTGATGCATGCCTCAGGGATATTTGCTGATTCTCACAGGATACCTGATGTATGAATAGAAGAGCTACTGATTCTGGTAAAACTTGGTTTCTAAACAGAAAGATACACACAATAACTGTGGAGGGAGAAAAAGAATGCCTTAATTTAGTGTAGCAAAGGCAGCACTAGAAATTTCCTGGTGTTCTAATAAGAGAAATTGCACATTTGGAGGAATCACTGTAGTAACTGTCAAATGAAATCTTGCATGCAACATGTTTTAAGGGGAAAGATTACCCTTACAGAATATTGTTAAAGGAAGCACAAACTACAACAACAAAAAAACAAACATACATCTGTACTGCTACATTGAAAGAGAAATAGTGGGTAATCAACATTTTTTTTAACCAAGTATCTTTTACGTGCCACTGAACGACCTAGGGACCCAATATATCACCCTGGAAATTATTTGGACCATAAGAATACTGAGATACTGGCCTGCCTTCTTGGAGAGCTGTCTCCTGTACAGCCCTAGCCACAGCATGGCTGGAGAGTGTGAGTGGTGGCTCAGGGGAAGGAAGCTTCGTGGTAAAAGAGCCTGCCATCCTGATTTTTGTTAGTTTGTAGGATGTAAAACTTTAGTCACAATCAAGTTTATACCCCTATATTATGATTCCTCCATATGATTTTATTGTTCTTACCTCTCACTGCCTTAAAAGTGGGGAATGACCAGAAGTTAATTATATTCATAGATTTATATATCTATGAATGTGTTTAGTTTATTTTTATATACATATATATATATATATATACATACACACATGTATATATATACACACACACCCTCCTATATATGTAAGTATAAAATAGTTGTTACTTGAGAAGAGAAATTATCCACAGGCAATTTGTAGAGATACTAAGCTAGAGGAGGTTGACACTGCATTCAGACAATATGTACAGAAAGAAATTAGATAAACAGGGATGTCTCATAATGAAGTCTGCTTTGTTGATAAGAGAACAAGCTATCTGATTGCTGAATTCAGCTTGCTTCCTGTTGTTGCAGAAATGTACTGTGTAGAGAGATAGCAAGGCAACAGTCAATTTCAAAACTGAAATTGAAAATGTAGTCATCATGAAACCAGGAATTGATTTGAAAAACCTATAAATGCCTTCTTTACCTCCCACTAGGATTTAAACCAGAAATATTTGTAGTACAGAGTTACAGAAGGTATGTGTCATTTGCAATTTATAATTTTGACACAAAATTCTATAAATACACATTTAAAAACATTAAAAGGAAGCTTATATTTAGGATTTATGTTTATTTTTTGTGGCTGGATAGTGACTACAGTTGGAAAATCACTACTTTACTTTTTGGAAAACAGATATGCAAAGGAAATATTTTTAACTTTGACATCACAGAAGCCTCTGCCATTTTACAGATTCATTGAACGCCATGAAGGATAAAACAAACAAATGAGGTAAATATTTTTCGACTTTCAGCACCAAAACAAGAGGAAATCCAGCAAAAGTGTCTTGAAACTCTCCAAAATGTGTAGTTGCTTAAAATACAGTATAATAAAAGTACATAAAATTTTAAGATCTGTGGCATTATTTGCAAACATTTGTATAATTTCCTGTTTAAGAGATTAACATGTACTTGCAATAAAAGTTTTGTAATAATTTTGAATGAATGTGTTATGATATGCCACATTTTCTATTGCCCTATACAAGCATTATTCTTCATGAAAGGATGGAAGAAATCAGTCTAAATTAATTTTACTTTATAATTAAAGCAAATGTACATAAGCAAGAGCCAAAGAGTAAATAACTTCCTTTCCTGCAGCATTTTTCTTAAAGAACTTGAGCTCATTTCTTTTATGTATCAAAGAAATCTGTAGACATAGCCAGCAGATATATATGAAAGTATGCTAATACACACAAAAAAAGGAAAAATTAACAGAAAGTATGGAGACATGGAAGAAGGTGTTATAAATGAGGTGATGTTGGGCATGGAGTTATAGGTTATTGGTTGATGTAGTGAAGTTGTTGATGAATTTTTGATGCTTGTGTTGATGTGTGTCCACCCAGTCAACCATAATTGTTGATGTTTGTGTTGACTATTTGTTGTTAACGTTTTATGTCTTTGTAAATTGTTAATACTCCAGCTATTTGTCCCTTACTCCATCCCAGTACCCACTCTCACACCCACTCACACCTCCACTATCCCCCCCAAAATGGCAAGACACAGGACGTGCTCATGGGACACCGCTCAGTGATAAAAACCCCTAAAAACAATGAGCCAATATAACATCTAAGTCTGAAAAAGGTACTCCCAGGTGGGGAAAACAGTGGAGAAGATAGCATCACCAACCAGAGCTTTTTCGCCTTGTTGCCATGACTTGAATAGCACTCGGTTGACATGACATCCCTAGATCAAGAGCCAGCAAGTGTCTTCCTAAGGACTCTTGTGAGGACAGAAACTCCAGCTCTGTTGTTTGGCAAAGCTGATTTCCTCCTCCTTCTTGTCGTCCAATGGGAACAGCAGTGATGTGTGTGACCCCTTGGGCTCCCTGCCCAAAGCTGACCTTTAATAAAGGGCTTAAAAAGGAGCTGGTCTCCTGGCCAGTTTATTTCAGAGGGAGAAAGGAAGAAAAGAATGAGAGAGGGAGCAATTTAGGAAATCAGCTTTCCAAAAGCAGAGTTACTCATTGAATCCTTAGGGGAATTTTTGTGTTTGTTAAATTGACACAGTCACTCTTTATTCATAAATGAATGATTTTTTTTTTTTGCTTCCTGCTGCCACAGTGAGACTCCTCCTATCAATAATTTCACTTTTATCTTCTTTTAATAAGAAAACTATCAACAAGATTAATTGTATTCCAATATTTTTGGCTACGTTTGGACATTCTGAGACTTTTTTGCCCACGCTTGGACATTCTGAGACTTTTTTGCTCTTATAGACCCAAATTTCCAATGCAGTAACATACAGCATTAGTAGTAGTCTCACACCTCAATTATTTTTTTTTAAATCATCAAGAAGGCAGGACTCATTTTTGTGTCTTTAGATCTCTCTGAAGCCTTTCACAAGATGTCTGGGGGTACAGACATGAGAGATGAAGTTTCACTTACTTCATTCTCATCTTTCCTCTGAGTGAAATGAGGACTAGAATTATGCATCATGTGTTCCCAGTCTGAGTAATATAAAAAAATTGAAGTGTTTTACTTTGCTCCTGTTCTGGAGAGCATATAAAAGCCCACATACAAATGTTGGAGATACCGTAGAAAACTGACATCTTAAGAATATATCTGAGGTAGCATAGCCTTTTTGGTCTATATATTTAGATACAGTATAATCAATCGTGTTGGTAAGACTAGATTAATATTATGCTTTCCCTACAGACTCACTATACATATATGCAGACAGAGCTGGTTTTTTTCCATAAAAATAGTGACTGCTTACCTGAAATTCCTTTAGTATTTCAGAACCTAAAACATTAAAAACTGGAAATCAACTTCTATATTTTCTCTTCTTTTCAGAGAAGAAGCCCTAGCAAATGGCAAATGATAAGAGCATCTGGAAGGTGCTTGCTCACTAACTGAAGGTGGTATAAAAGCTACTGTGGAGTACTAGAAACAATAGATTCTCATCTGAAGGAATAGGTACACCAGTAGTGAGCAAGGTTTATGTTGCCAGCATCATGAGACTACAAACTATTTCATATACACGACTTCAAGCTACTGTTGAGAAATATGGTTCCGCTGCCCCAGGAATGATTTGTTGCATTACACATGCATTACTTAGATCTGTCTCTGTCTACCTGCACAAAATATTCAATCACCTTCTGCCTGAGCTTTCTTCTTGTCCAATTATTAGAATAAATTCTGACAGTTTCTTACACCAAGAGAAACCTACTTATAAATATTCTTCTGCTCATTTTTGGTTTGAAGGACATACACAATCACAAAAGGGCTAAAGTGATCTTTCAAAGCATGTATGTTTTCAATGTCATATTAATTGTCATATACCCTGCTATGTAAAGCTGAGCATCCTGGGATTTTTGCTCATTGCAATGTAACAACTCTTTTGAAATAATAAACTCTTGAAATAAGCATACTCTAGCATAAGCACAGCACACAAGAATTAATAGTCACATTTGACTGAACTGATCCCCATCCCATGGTGATTTCTGAAAAATGAAGCTGTGCTGTCTTACAGACAAGACTTCTTATGCACATCAGTATTTTGTTCTATATAATAAGAGAGTATTTCTGTGTAGCTTCAGTAGTTGTCCTCAGCTAGGTCCCTCTCTAATCTGTCTCCCAGGTTCCACACATCTTTTCCATTGAAAACAGTACTAATCTTTGCCATGTCTTTGTCTTCACTCCCTCCTTTATACTTCACTTTCAACTCTCTTGGCCTAGTGCATTTCTCATGGAAAACTTAACTTGCTTAGTCATTCTTGGCTAAAAATAGATTATAGTAAATTATTTTTTCTATCATTTGGAAGATAAACTATAATTTGTACTTGAAAATGGATTATATCACGAGACAAAGAATAAGCAAATTTCAAATAAAAATTACTGTACTTAATAAATAACTGCCTGAAATAAACTCCAAAAAATCCTCACTGAACTAAAGATACACAAAATTGTCATGGGACAATTTTGATGATTATGATGACTTAACCAATTATGCAGCCAATTGTAGTAGCCAGGTTTTTTATTTGTGTGGGGTTTTTTGGGTGGTTTTTTTTGGTTGTTTGTTTGGGTTTTTTTGTTTTTTGGTTTTTTGGAATGTCACACTATAAAATATCCTTTAATGTGACCAAGTGGGATTTTTTTGGGGATTTTTTTTTTCCAGAATGAAATTATTTTCTTAACAGATCTGTTTAAGGCTACTGCCATTTCATAAGATCTGTTATAATTGCATAATTTAATCAATTAAATAAATGGCAAACCAATCAATTAATGCCAGTGTATACAGGGTAAGAGCAGATTGATTTGTATGAGTACAATGTCATAGGCCAAATTTTTCATTACAATAAAATAAATGAGAGCTTGATGCATGTTAGACAGTAAAAGTTCAACAGTGATTCAGCAAGGGACATTAAGAACATAAATGACCAAACAGAACAGTCTGAAAATGAAACACTTAAGAATTCAGACCAATTCTCTGTAAAAATAAAACCAGGAAACCGTAACGGTTTAAAATAAAGGCATTCCCAAAAGATGCATGAAATGCAACTGAAAGCAGAAACTCTTCAAATAGAGTTGTTAATTTAGAGTAGAACTGAGTCCTGCACAAAGAAACTAACAAGAGCATATTGTTAATTGAAGTCAAAGCTGTGAATTAGTCTCAAAACCAAACATTTGATGCTGTCAAATTCCATGGAATATACATTAAATTAGTCTAGTTGTGGATAAGAGAGATGCTGCATTCATCCTATCACAGCTGGAAAAGTTTCTCATAGCGGAAGCATTTTCTGAACCAAATTAGTTTCATCAGCAATAGTCACACATTTTTTAGTTGCTCTTGTTCCCAACATTTCCTTCAATACCAGCAAGTTTCCTTGGCACTGTGTCCCCTACAGAAGATTTAAAGGTGACTGTGTCTGCCTACACTCTGAGGCCACAGTGTGACTGCTGTGAGCAGCAGACATTCATTACTTTTAAGTGCTGAACCAGATGGCAGATGGTAGATGCCTGACTGATATTTTTAGCACTCTGTGCCATGTATGACCATCTGAAGGATTTCCACATTAAGGAATAGTCATAACAATTTCTGAAAGTGTTTAAAATAGCTAAAAGCTTTATAGTTGAAGTCCTGCAGTACTACAGGTCTAGAATAAACCTTTTCTTCAAAGAACCTCTAGAGAATACTTGTTTGCATACCTCTTTCCAGATAATCAGAAGTACACTTCTTTGGATGCTTCAGTAATCACTGCACTTATTCAGAATCTATGCTGTATGTGATGTCCCAGGCTCAAGTGGAAGAATACTGCTGAAGCCAGTCGCTTTTTCTTAGAAGTAAAAATGAGGGCTATGTTTCCCGCAGAATGTTTTTCTATAAAATGAATTATTACTTTACTTAAAAGGAGAAAAAAAAAAGATTCTGTAACACAACTTGAGCCATTAAATAAAGTATTTCATGGAGTTCCTAATGCTTTCCCTAATTCTCACCTAATTTTTTAAACTCCAACCTCTTTTTTTTAAACTTTTATAAAGGCTCAAACATAATCTGACAAAAATAAATTGGTAGAGGTCTGAGATTAATAGTGGTTAAAGAGGTACATGGGAAATTAACTTTCTGTAATTATCCTTGTTAACTAGAAACACTTAATTGAAAAAAAAACCAACAAAAAAAATCCCTAAATTTTAGAGTGGTATCTGATGAAGGCTACCACAAGAGGGAGAAGAGATAGAAATTGATTGTTTCCACCAGTTGCTCCTTCACAACATTTTTAATTGATCCTTTCCACCAGTTGCTCCTTCATGCCATTTTTAAACTGGCACAAGAATCACGGCCTAGGAGTACTGCCAGTCTAACAGATGGCTGTAAGTGCTGCAAGTCAGGAGAACTCAAAATGTGAATCCATTTTGAGGATTGGGATTATATTCTTATCCAAGGGCTATCAAAGCAAAACTTGAGCCAGATTTTCTTCTTAACTATAAAGGTGTAAAGGTATATAAATGAATAACCCAACTCCTTTTTTTTATGTTCTTAATATCAGAGAATGGAAGCTTTTGGTCTTTAATAAATGACCAAAATAAGTCTCATTTTAGATGTATTTAGATCTTTAGAGGTTGTTTCTTAAGTCTGATTTTGTTAGTCAATCTTACAAGACTGACTGTGCACTTGTCTTGATCCCGACTTCTGCGAGTACATCGACATTGGCATTTAACTTGGACCCTGGTACTCTATTCCAGCTCAAAACTCCTACAGTTTTGCACACAACCTATACAGTGCCTCACTTTTACTTCTCAGGTCTTAATCCTATTTGGAAAACAGAAGGAAAATAAATGGATTGACATTAACTCAAACTGTGTCCTACAAGCAATCTGGATACAACCCACTTAATTGTCACTTCAAGTACAGTTAATGAAAGATAAAATTCACTATGAACACAGGGTTTGGGTTTTATGTATCTGTTCTGACCATTTCTGGTGTTGGTCTAGTACACTGTATCTTACTGTGTATTATACTACCAGTAAGATCGGATTTGGATATCTTCCTTTCTTTTCCTTTAAAGCCTCTACAAGAGTAACTGTTTTAAAGCAACATCTTATATTTGATATTATAATACCTAAAATAATCTGTCTCACTTGATCTAGTATTTCATTGGTGAGACAGCTTGGTGAGACAACCTTTTCTCCAGGCACAAAACTGAACAAATATAAATTTCTGAATTAATTTTTTTCTGTTTCCTGCTAGTATAATGTTCTTTGCTTCATCTGAGAACACTAGAGTTATTGATGCTGCTTAGACATTTTATATTAATGGCTTTTACGTCCTAGCACTCATTGGAGAACACAAAAATGTTTTGCTGTCACCTGTAAAAGCTTTAGAAGGATTTTCTTTTTAAAATTATTTCTACAGTACAGAATTCTCACATTTAGAGATAGACCTGAAAAGAAACCAATGAACAAAACCCTAACTTCCCCACATCTTAAGAGACTTCACACATTTTTTTAATAGACCGCTTGGAAAATTATGTATAGATAAGATTAGAATTGCTACATGAGTATCAATTAAACATATAAAACAGGGGCAATATATAGACCATTATCTCAAGACTTTTTCACTTTTTCAAATCTATGGAAAAGAGCAATTTTTCTTCTGAATAATTTCTTCCAAACACCTTATTTTGCAATAGTATTTGACCTAATCCTTCATTATCACCTTTAAATGTAGAGAAAAATAAAATAAGCTAATAAAATTACTTTCAAATAACAGTTGTTTAAATACACAATTTGCTTTCTTTTTATTTTAAAATATGTAGAACTATTCCCATATAGCTTTATAAATTCCTGTGGTATTATTACTGAAACTTTGCATTATCTTCTATTCAAAACAAATAAAACTATGGGAAAAAATCGAGTGCAAGTAGATGTGAGTTATATCTAGGAAAACTGAACTGGAGGTCAGATCAAACAACTGAAGGCACCTGTAAGCAATGTTAGAGAAAGAAAAGAATTTGACAGGAAACCATAACCTATATTTATAGCTTGGACACAAACATACATATTCGTCAACTACCTCCAGGCTGAGCCCAGATGATTGCTATCCCTCTTATACCAGGGTGGCTTTGCTAGCTATGGGTCTCATATTAAGTCAAAATTATTAACTTGATTTAATGATTTAACTTAGCAAACATCTGATACTTGCTTTGTTTAAGCTAATATTTTCTAGTTTTGATCACTTTATGTTAAAAAATATACATAAAACACATTTCTCAGTTCAAAGAATTCAAAGGAAAATCACAATGAAGTATACTATTTACTTTTCTCACTGTTTTTGAGTGTAATTTACAGGTAATATTTAAAATGAGGGACAAAAAATCCAATTTAATTATGATCTTAATATTAACTTACAGCTTCACAAATATTAATGGAACATTCCCCACCAATTTAGAGAAAAAAACCTGTCTCATTATGACAGCATATTGACAAATCCTTCAATTTTAAATTTAATTCAATATTTCATACACATACTGTTATTTATTTATAAGAACACAGTAATAAAAAAACTTCTTTAATTTTAATAGATAATGTATGTAGACATGTAATCAATATTCTTTTTTTAGTCTATATTTCTCGTGTTAATCTTGAGGAATTGTTGAGAACTGGATAGTGATTTCACTTTACACATTGTTTCTAATAATCAAAGATAACTTTATATATGTTTAAACTATGAAAAAAACACTTTATCGCCCCCCAATTCACTATTGATATAAAGGGAACCAGGCAGTCAAATAACTACATAAGATGTGTTCAAATATAACCTCTGGACTGTAGAAACAATGAAATGTAAATTCATTAATGTTTAATTACCATTACCATATACTATTGTTATTCTGAAGTGTGGACTATATCAGAGCATAGTAATTGCTGTGCTTATCTTACCATGAAATTCCTGACAAAGCAGAAGTATATCTACTGGTGATTCCACTAGAGATTTCGATTTAATTAATTCTGTGGTGAATGGGATACTGTGCTCTTTCGCTTGAATTTCCAGGGAAGTTTCCATTACTTCTCCTCTCTCCACCCACCACCTCCCATCCCCAGATCTTTAAAAGAATTGCAGGCTCATGAACTATATTTTTTCATCAGTGCTCTTTGAAAGGTAGAGGACCACTGTTTGTGTCTGATTTGGATTCAGAATTAAAACACATTAAGTCTGGCCAGTATAATTGGTCTATCCTGTGTTCAATGCCTTGTATACTCACTGACTCTTTCAAAGGGGAGCAACACAGCAAAAGTCAATGCCAAACTGTGTTAATCTGATCATGCCATTTGGCTGAATCAAACGTAATGATGGATTAATAAAAATCAAAACTGTGTCTCTTGCTTTTGACTACCCCCTACTTTTTATTCACTGCCTAAAATAGAAGCAGATAAATTATGACACCCTTAATATTGCCACTAACAAACACTTCTTTTTACTAATGACAGTTTTTTACCTATAAATTAAATTACCATTCCTTTCATGGTATTTTAATTCATATGTCCCAAACTACAAACCATTTTGCAAGATACACATTTATTTCTTTTTGTTGTAATCTTTACATAAGATATACCTTTGGAAAAAGTTTACAATGGAATCAGTTTATGAAGCGACATTTATGAAGAGGTTGTAGAGTGAGGGTTTTATTAAGTTGGACTTTTTCCTTATGCTCACAAGCTTTCAAAAACCAAACCTGCAAAACCAAAAATTGAATGAAAGAATATGGATAGTCAAAAAATATCTGAAAACTATTTAAAGCTGTCAGCAGCATTTGAAATATAATTCATGTGCTACATGAGGATCATTTGCAACAACCTATTCAGAATATTTGCTCCCTTTTATATCTACCTACATACTTTATGTGTAGGTGTTTTCAGAAGAAAAAGAGCTTAGAAAAGTGTGTAAGAGCATATATATAATCAGGTTATCTTCTTAACAAGTGTTCAGAGTGAAAGTGAACATACCCTAGAAATTAATGATTTCATTTGCTGCTGCAGATTTTCTCTGTCTTGTTAATGCAATCAGTGAATGATAGTTCATTCAAATTCTGATCTGCCTTAGCAATTAAATTTTTATTTTAAAGAGTCTGAAAAATCAATTATTTGTAAAAATTATTCTGAAACATGGTCTACAATGCAGACTCAATTAAATTTTTTTTCAGGCCAATAAATAAGTAACTTATGAATTTCTACTGCTCATACCCTGACGTGTCCCTACACTAAACTGCACAATACATTTCCAGTTTGGAAAAGAAGAAAAGAAGGCAGTCCTTTTTAAGTGGACACATTTGTCCATTAAACATAATGATTTATTTGCTCTCCTGTACCAGCCCAAGAAAAACAAAACTTTCCTCTCAAGCAAATAAACCATTTATGAAAGCTGTGTTAATGTTCACCACTGTATTTCTAAGGATTCCAAAACTTTGGGCCACACAAAACTTTCCCCAGAGGAATGAGAAACCAGCACAAAAATAAGGACAACAAAAATAATTACTTCTATTTTCACCCATCCTGTCTTTTAGTGAATGTAATTCAAAAGACATTTTTTCAGCCATAGGACAGAAACAAAGGCTGTTGCTGCATTGCATGATGAAATACCATGCATCTAAGCAGATATGACAGATTATCCCTACCAGCAGGTTGATAGCACAGCTGTACTCCACTCCTTCTGGTTGTTTCTGTGACAATACAAATATTCCTGCACACCATAACACATTATGGGCATGCCAAATGTCCTCTCTGTATAATACATACTGCACATTATTTCACTTTTAAAACCAAGATAAGTCTAAAACTCTATTCAGTCACTTGCTATTAACTGAAAGTATCCCAACTAAAGCAAACATTAGTAACAGAACTGAAATTATTTTTCAATGGTTTGATTAAAAGCAGCCAATTCTTAAAGAATATGTATTTTGACCTAAAGTATTTAGTACGTATGAACAAGATGTCATATCAAACCACATTAAACAAAATAAAAAAGGAACGTCTTAAACCTCCTTAAATGTACTGGTTTCCAGACAGTGAAATATTCTATTTTCATTTCAAACTACAACGAAAAAAACTCCAACCAAACCTTCTAATTTAGTGGTGTGGTAAAGCATCCAAATAAAAGTTATGTTTATTGTTTGATGTATTTATTTTTCCATGTAAAATCTGTATTATCTGTAGTGATGCAACATGAATCATCCTCAGTTTTCCTATGGAGGAATAATTCCATGCGCCAGCACATGCTGGCTTCTCAGAGAAGTTGTGCTATCTCCATCTGTGGGTATAATCAACACCCAGCAGGACATTATTTTGGACAAACCAGCTGTAGCTGATCCTGTTCGATCCAGGTAGTTGAACCAGGTGATCTCAAGAGGTCCCTTCTCACCAAAATCTGTGATGTCAGAAGATGTCAGCATGTGAGAATAGCTCACTGCATGCAGGATGTAGCATTTAATTTACTTAGCTGTGTCTTAATAGGTTTATGTGCCTTGACTGACATTTTTAGAATAAGCCCAACAGCTGAAGATGTTTTTTGCCACTGTTGTCTTTACTTGCATTTAAATGAAACCACAGACTTTAAGTTTGTGCAAGAGAAAAATGACTCAAGCAAAGCTAAATGTCAGAAATGTTTTTCTTTTACAGTGCTTACCAACTCTCAGTGGACAGAGGAAAAACTTTTGCAATGTCGAAATTTGCAGTTCGCTTGTTTCCTAGTAATTGACATTGTGCCACAAGAATGCCAACTTGCAGCACTGAATAATTAAAAATTAGTTGCCTGCTATTTAAAGCTCCCAGTGGGGAACACACAGACATTTCTGTACAATGTACTAAGAAAGGCCAAGCCTGTGGGCTGCTTTCAGTGTTTGGATTGTGTTTCAGTGGCTTTAAACACAAAGAATTTTAAATTTGCTTAAATTAACAAAGAAGTTAAATTTGCCATTGACATAAATGATGGTAATTTAGACTTCAAAACAGACACCATAATTTTCCCTCTTCTTATAAGTGAAATGAGGGTGAGCAGAAAACTAATGTAAGACATTTTGGTAAGTATAGAAATGATACTGAGAAATCACTCCTAATGCTCAACTTGCCACTCTCTCTAAATGTCACAAAGCATATGATATCTAAAAGCAGTTTTGATTTATTGATTAGGAACTTAAGGTCATGTTATCTCATGGGCTTGTGCACAACATAGGAGTTAGAAATACCTTTATATACAGGAGCTATTTGTCATGGAAGAAGGTTACCTCTTTTACCATAATCTAGAGAAAAATGTATTTTTTGGGTTTCCAAATCAGTCTGCAAAAATCATTGAAGGTTGGACGCCTAGCTCCAGAAATATTCCTTTGAAACCTTCTTCCAGAATGTTAATTTAGGTTATTTGAAAGCTGCTCTCAGATATTTTAAGCATGTTCATTTAGACTATATATATGCAAATTAGTCCCATTCAGGAGTGGTCAAGTATTCAAGAGATTACTGAAGTACATAAAATCCATGGGAATTGTTATTATACAAATTTGGTAGCATTTTGCTACAAACAATTTTTTAAAAGCAGCTATTTACGAACACAGAATATCCCAATGTGGAAGAGACCCACAGCAATCATCAGAATCATGCATCTCCTTATTTTACATATGTGGAAAAGTTGAAAGAATTGTGATCTTTACAGTAAATCAAGAACTTAACTTTTAAGAAAGCTAACTTTAAAAATACAGGGATATTTTCATTTTTCCTAAGTGCCCATTACTTCCTCAAAAAGACACATTCTCAAATCAAGCTTCTGAAGTAGTATAAGCCCAGAAAGATACATTTCAAGTATTTTTCCGTTTTATATCAGATATTTCATACAGCAGATTTTTCTTTGTTTTGAAACAGGTTTTAGGAGTCTTAATTAATTTCCTTCTGGATTTTGAAACTTGGGTATCTATTTCTATCTTTTGACCTGAACTCATCTTGATGTTAGAAGACAAAAAAACAGATGAAAACAGATTGTGTATGAATAGCTTTCTTCCAAGTCATGAAAGCAGGTTATGAATTAATTATCATTGCAGCTGAGCAGCAAGTGGCTATGACAGTGCATTTTGACAGAATGCTATAATAGGAAAAGGTGGAAATTATTTTTCTTAAGAAAGCCAAAGTCTAAGCGAGATGTATCACTAGTAAGTTATGTTATATGACAAATTTGTGTCATCAGAAGTAGGGCCACATTCAGGAGTCATATGCAAGCCACATACAAAAATGTGTATGAACAGAGAGACTGTTCTTGGATGTGAATACATTCACTATTAGGATGACTACAGTTTCAAGTCTATGCATGTACTAGATGTCTAATTCCTACTATTGCCATAAAAATCAAACACCAGTAAGCTTTAGGTGCCAGACTTTAGTTCCAGACAAAAAATGAGATTGCCATCTCTTTCTACATGCCCTGTTGTGGGGCTCTACCAAACTACTTCATGCCCCAGTAGGTCATTGCATGTGTGCAAATAAACACAAGGCATTCATGGTTTCAGAGAATAAAACACATTGTTGTCTTC
Source organism: Luscinia megarhynchos (assembly GCA_034336665.1). Lineage (NCBI taxonomy): Eukaryota > Metazoa > Chordata > Aves > Passeriformes > Muscicapidae > Luscinia > Luscinia megarhynchos. The sequence continues at coordinate 39,643,647 of CM067566.1, read as the reverse complement.
AAGGTTTTTCTTCAAGCTGTACTGCTAATCCTACGTAATGTCCAGAGTAGGTCTGAGTGCTTAGAAAAGCTCAACATCGGCTCATACTTACTCCCTTAGAAATTAGTTGAAAAGTCTTGTTCTGACAAAAGGAGAAACAGAGATTTTTACCAGAATAAACCCCCAAGTATAACTACAGCAACAGACCTCTGACAGTGTTGTTGAATTCAGCATAAATCAACACCTGCCAAGTCTCTTAGTTTGTCCATCTGTGCTATATGACTAGATAAATATCCAAAGTAACTTTCAATATTTTAGGCTGGCACAATGATTTGTGACAATGAAGATTAAGGGCTGACAGGTGGGGAAAGAGCTAGAAAAAGATATGCATTGCCTTTCTGTAGATCTCAGCTTGAAACATAAGTATAAAAATAAATATATTACCCTTTTTCTAATTTTATAACAATTTGGGGGATTTTTTAATGCTAAGATTTTAAATTGTGCTTGAAGACATTGGATCTACTTGGTTTATACTTTGTTAGAAGCCCTCAGAGAATGACTGTAATTTTGAAGAGATTGCTATACTGTAGTTCTTCAACTAGAAGCTTTACACTTTTTTGGAATTCCTCTCCTTCAGAGAGAGGTCAGTGAAGGGATGATGTGGTACCATTGGTACCTGTTGTGAGAGCTAATCTTTTGAAATACCTCTTTTTTAGCAGAGATTTATCTTCTTGCATTAATAGAACTCTAATGCAATTTACTGGGAAATAATAATTCTAATTTTAGTTTCTCTCTGCCTCCAGATTTACTTGGTGGAAAGTAAAAGAAATTCCACACAATCTATGAGCCTAGAGGAAATGTCAGATGAATATCATCAGTATCTTTACATTCTTTCCTTGCGTTTAGTTTGTGCCTGAGCTTCCAGTAACGTCCTCATGGGTGAAATAGGTCAACAGACACAAATTAAAAATATTAAATTCAATGTCAACATGAGAAAAAATATTTTTACTATGAGGATGGTCAAAGACAAAAACAGGTTTGGCCAGAGTTGTGAATTCTCAGGTTTTGGAGATATTCAAGCATTCAAGAGAATCTCATCCTCTAACCCTACTTGAGAGGTAGAAGACACAGTGATCTCAAGAGATCCCTTCCAAACTTCAAAAAATTCTGTAATTCTTTGAATTTCAGTTCTGTTAGTATGAGAGGCTTAAAATCTTCATAATACATGCTCATGTTGGAATAAAGACCATTTATGTTTTTCTATGGCACATAACATTTGAGTTTCAATACAGAAACTAAGAGTTTAAGTATATCTCACATTAAATGAGAGAGAAATTTAAAATGTTTTAAAAAACCCAACCCACAAAAAAACTTAAAGAATACAAGAATGAATAATTCTGAACTCCTGAACTCCTATGAATGCCTTGCTTCCTTTGCAATCTTGGCTGCACATCACTTCTGTAAAAAAGCTAAAACTTAGGAGATGCAATTTTAGTTTTTCTGATTTGGAAGAGTGGCATTTAAGCTTCCACTGTGAACAGAATTTTAAAAAGCATAAGAAATACTTTCTATGTGTGTATGGCTATGACCTAAAAAGGAAGTGTCTCTTCTAAATCAACCCAGGTCAGGTTACTGGCTTTATGTTCTGTTTAATACTTGGCAATGGATTTTTCTTATGACAAAATCTTTGGTTTTCTTCTTCTATAGAGATATCCTGACATTCTGAATAACAAGCTGTCTTGGTTTGAAAGACAGGCATCTGCTAGGGAAGGCAGGACCCTCTCTTGGATTGGAGAATGTAAACCCTCTCCCTCCGAATTGTTGTAATTTTGAAATTAAGGGACTCTCAGGCAAAGATATGAGAATAGGAATAACAGTTCTTTACTAGTATGTATAACAAGGCAAACAAAACCAGCAACAACTATGGCATTAATAACAAACAGAACCAGGCAGCTTTTTCGGCCAAGAAAGGAGGGAGGAGAGGATTTGCAGCGGTTCCCGGCGCCCCTGCAGGACTCTGAAGAGCACTAAGCTGGAACAGGAGGAATGAGCAAAAGATCCCGGGCTGGTGGATGAGGTGCATCAGAAACTTTGCGGCAGTAGCTGGAACTGCTGGGTGTCCCAGCAGGGCAGGGCAGTGCGGGGCTACAGCGCAGAGAAACCCAGAGCGGTGCCGAAGAAGCGGCGGGGCTGGGGCAGTGATGGCCGGGGCCGAGCAGGGCTGGGAGAGGGGGGCTCAGGGTTCCCGGGCACCTGAGCAGATGGTGATAGGTCACTCTTTTAGTGAGGCAAGGTTAATAAGGTCCCGGGTCAGTGGCTGCTCTCACAAGCAGAGGCTCACCCCACAGAAGAAGCTCTGGGCTCGGTTATGGCAAATTCCTTTTCCCAAGCAACAAGAGCGAGCATCCTTTCTCTGAAGCTGCAGCTCGAGAGAGAGATAGTAGCTGCCCCCTGCCCTCCTTTTACCTGGGCCCAGCCACTCCTTGATTTTCTCAAGTAGCCATAAGTACCAGCAGTCAGCGACTCCCAGCAACTCATGGGAAAAATTCTATAGGTAGGAAGGAACTAAAAAAAGAAACCTAACCCCCAACACAAATGAAATACTAGAACGTCTCTTGAAATAATTTTACTGATTTTTATAAAATAAAGAAGCTGCATTCTAACTGCTTAGGACTAACCAAATTTTGGGGACAAAGAAATGGACTAGCCAGATTTCTCTTTTACCCACTAAGGCGTAGGAAGTGGACCTTGAATGCTGTGATCCTGTCTACTTTTCAGTATTTAAGATGACAGCAAATCATTTTTATTTAAACATTTTTTATCCAATATGGTCTGTTACACAGCATATACCAATTACCAGAAAAAAACCCAAATCGAATTTTTTCCTACGTGGAGAGAGCGAGTCACCACCATGATGGATTCCATGTATATTTTCAACAAGAATTGGTTAAATTAGCACATTCGGTGTTACTTTCAAAACTACAAATAACTTTTTAAAACCAACCTTAATTCTTCATTGCAAAAAACTTAGAGAAAATGCAATAATGAACCACAATTCTTCAGCTAAACTAACATTTAAAAATCAGCTGAGAATACTTGTTACTGATAGATATTTAACATTGTGGACCAACATCTTTCCTTACATGCACAAAAGCATTAAATTCAGAAATGTCATGGAGGTTTCACAGAGTCTAACAGCATGGGGGCCAAATGAAATCATTAAAACCTGCAATTAATATTTTTCCATATAAACTGAGCAAGTATTACAGAAGCTATTGAGTGTGGAAATGTTAAAATATTAATTTACTGCATATCAAGAAATACAGAGGATGTACTTCCAGAAGTACAGTTTTCTTCAAATTTTGCCTTTAAAGTTGTAATTTGACACAATAATGCTAAATAATGGAACAAGAGAAGTATGGGTAGCAGTAAATAGGGAACAGTGTAATGAGGAGTCAGCTCTAAGAAAAGTAAAAAACCTGAAAAGTGAAAGGGATTGATGATAACTAATATATGATACAAAATTGGAAGACAAATAGCACTTTCTCTATTAGTGCACTACACATGAATAATATATACATACTTTAGAGTTAATCCCATCTTTTATATATCATCCAGCTAAAGTAATAAATAAAAATGCCAAGAACAAAAGGGGAATGATTGTTCAACACTGTATATAGTATGTTTTTTTTTAATAAAGAAAGAAGAAAAACCATTATTTCAACTGGAACAAAATAGAAAAAAAATACACTTTTAAAAATTTTCATACAAAGACAGAAACCTTCTGGGCAACAGTAAAAAAGATGCATCTGCATGAAATGCATCAAAACCTAAGTAAGTAAAAATTTGGTAACACTTACTCCATTCAGAGATCATGAATAACACAATAGTAGAAACAAACTACACAGATGAAACAAAATACCCCTAAAATTAGGCACCTAGGAGTCAGCTCAAAAAAAAAAGTGACTGAAGGAAGATGAGATATGACAGATATAGATATGGGTAAAAGAAACTATAATTGAGAGAGATGTGAAAGTAATCCCAATGTGAAACTGAAATTGTGCTTGAAAACAGAAGTGAAATAATAAAAGACATGTAGAAAAGCACTTTCTGTAAGATGCCATTTAAATAACTAAAAAGAAAGTAAAATAAGTTGTCTTAAAAATAAGGAAATCAGTAATTTCAGTTTTGAGAAGTAACAGAAATTGAGAATATGAACATTTTTACTCATCTCTGTAGGCTGTCTCTTAGGTCTGACCTGTAAATCAATAGATGGTAGTCTGATTCATCATTAGAAACTGGAGCTAATCAGACATTTTCCACATTTCTTTCATTTGAACCAGCAGCATTCCTACACCTGCAGATAGGAATGAAGATCTATCAGGCTAGGGAGAAAGCACAGAAATGAATGTGGTTTCAGGCTTTAGTTAAGGTATCTCCATCTTAAGTAACTGAAAGATACATGTTGTGGTCCCTGACACAAGCAGTGTTTGACCTTTGAAAAAAAATACTTTCTACTAGATGAGCAATACCTCATGGAGAAGCAATTTAATGGCTACAGCTATTCTACCATCAAAGATGCACTGTGTCAAGTTTCCCTTGACTTTTTTTTTCTGCACTGGACTCCAAAGTCTGAGAGTGAAAAGGTAAATAAGACACTGACATGGTTTAACCACATCTAACAAGTAAGATCCATGCAGTGCACCCTCCCATTTCTCTCCTCTGTCCCACTGGGATAGGAGCAGAATTGTAAAAAGTTCATGTGTCGTGATAAGAACAGTTAAATAATTGGAATAAGGTAAAATTATGATGATGATAGCAGGAAGGGGGGAGGAGGAACGAATAACATGCCATGACAATACAACTGCTCACCATCCACTGACCATCCCATCCCCGAGGAATAACTCGCTGCTCCTGGCCACCTCCCCCAGTTTATACCCTGAGCATGATGCCCTATGGTATGGAATATCCCTTTGGCCAGTCAGTTGTCTCAGCTACACTCCCTCACAGCTTCTTGTGCACTGCCTCACTGGCAGAGCATGAGACAGGGAAAAGTCATTGAATTTTAAGCAAGAAAACTTTTTGGTAAGAACTACTGAGTAACAACTAGCATATCAGTATCAACAATACTCCTACTCCTGTATACTAAATCCAAAACCACGGCACTGTTCCAGCTACTCTGATGAAAATTAACTCTATCTCAGCCAGAATCAGAACAGAAATGACACAAAAATGAAACATTAATTTTATTCTGATGGTCAAAATAATCAGAGCACAAAGAAGAAAAACTGCATTAATTAATACGCAGGAATTCACTTCTCTGTCACTTTTCTGAAAATCATGGAAACAGTTTTGAATAATTTTCGTTTTTTATTAAATTAGTGTTTTTTATGAGTGGCTCAGCATCTCTAAGTCACAGCTATAATAATCATTCTCTGTGTCAGATGAATCAAACCCATCAAGAAGTTCAGTCCTGCTTTTGAAAACCAAACTGATTTATTAAAGAGGATGAAAAGAAAGATGATTCCATCTAATCTCTGTACATGTGCATTCCTCTTATCCTTCTTGATCAGACCTGGAAAACTAACCTTGAGTTCATTGATATTCCCTTACAGTGTGACAATTATACTATTTTCAACTCATTGCCATAACCCACAGGGCTTGAAAAGCCATGAGGCAGCCCCAAGAAAATAATCTGTTTGATTAGGATTACCAGCAGCCTAGTTATGTTTTGGAATCTAATAGTGAGAAAATAATGATGTAAGAAAAAAAAATTTCTATTTTCTTATTACTTTCTTTATTTCCTCACTATGTATACATATCTCCTTGTCTCCACTTGAGAGATTCTGGAGAAGGGATGATCACTTTGTCCTGTGACTCAGAACACCCAGAACAATATATTGTTTTCATTCTATGAACCTGTTTTGTAATACTGTAATTCAAAGGCACATTATTAAAACAAAAATACAACAGCAAACAAGAAAACAAACAAACCCCTAAAAAACAAACACACAAAACCTCAACCCATTCCCAACATTAATATTAGTGTGGTGTTCCAAAGCACAGTCCTTACAGTTACCCAGATTACTCTCAAATTATGAAAGTACATGCTATAAAAAATTCTTTAGGAATTACTGATATATTCTTTGTTCTCTCTCTAAACTATTAGTTTTGGATTTTTTCAATCATTCTTATATGATTAATAGTATTTTATTTCCAATTCTTAAAGTGATTTCATTTTTCTCTCCAACAAATCTGGCTTCAAGCATGAATTTTTTTGTGTGTATTTTCTCTGTACACGTCCAGGCATTACTATAATCTTTTACTTTCTGTATTTTTTATTTACAACTCTAACAGTTTTCTAAGTGTGAAAAACATTTGTTTCATTTTTTTTTGAGAAAACACTTTCTTTTTCAAACATCTTTCAGACAGCAATCATTGCTTTCCTCAGCTACGGGGAATTTTGCTGACAATGGACTAACTTTTGACTCAGACATATGCTTCCACTTTGCAACAAGAGTTATTTTAAATGCTATTTCTGCTCTTCTGAAAAAGGTCAATCAGTCCAAAAAGCTGGATTGAGCAGTTTGCATGTGGCTAAAAGATAAATACAGTTTGAATCACTTGGGAATAAAAGTCTTCTCCTGTAGGCTCCCTTGAGCTGAAAGACTGAATCTAATTTAGTTTTTACATTGCCATAAGATAAATGTGTGTTGAATGCCATTTAAGTTAAAGAGAAGTAGTTTGTTTTTTTCCTGTAAAAAAGGCTATGCTTCTGTTCTGCAGCAACTCATCGGAGAGCTCTCACTTCTCAGAATCAACATGTAGCAAAGATTCCTCTGTGTTGATAATATTGCTGTAAGCACATTTGAAACACAATGCAAATTTTTAAAAAGTTTTGTTTATTATTCTTAATTTAATAAACAGTTCTTGTCTTATAAAAAAACCCCAAAACCTGTTTCTTTTCCCATTGTCTTTCCTTTTTCTTACTTATTTTCCCATCCCGGAACAGTGAATTTTCTGCAGCAAGAAATAACTATTTCCTAGTAGAAGAAAATGACTTCCTCTCATTTCAACATTCAAAATAAACTTTTTTTTTTTTTTACAAATAGAGACTTATAATTTGTTCTGTGCTGTTTAGCAAGTGCCTTATCTCATCTAGAACAACAAATGGGTTTCATAGAGGCAAATTAAATATCTGAGAGAGTATCAACTGAATTTTTAGGAATATTAGTATTTAATAAGCTGATTAATTTCATCATGAGTATTCCACAAGCTTTTCCTTTCCTTAAACTCAGTACTGAATGTTTTTTCTGTCAATACAACTTCAATTGTCTCCTTCAAAATAATTTTGCCATTCCTTTTGCCAGGTATTAGTATACAAAGCAAGTGAGTGGGGTATAGAGAATCAAAAGTATAAAAGAGACAAAACTTGTGGGTTGAAAGTAATAACTACAGTAATAACTACTATTCCTATTATAGCAACTTGCAATTAAAAAAGAAAATATCAAAGAGAGAGAAAATAAAGGCAAGAAATACAAGTAATGAAAATGAAAAAAATTCCTCACCACCAAATGACTTGTGTCCAGCCAGTCCCTGAGCAGCTGGACCTCACTAATTCCCCTCATTTTATTGCTACGTATATTGCCATAGGTATGGAATATTTCTTTGGTCAGTGGGTTTCAGCTGCCCCAGTTGTGTCCTCTCCCAACTTCTTGTGCCCCGACTCCTTACTGATGGGATGCTGTGAGGAACAGAAAAGGCCTTGGACCCATATGAACATCACTCAGCAATAACAGAAAACATCTCCATATTACCAACAGGTTCCCCTGTAGTAGCTACTGTGAATAAAATAAACTCTATCCCAGCAACAACCTAGCACAATACCATTATTTGTACACAGCCTTAACAAGCCAGGCTTCCACATGGACACACTGAAATCCTTTTTACTCTTTGACTGAATTGCACCAAGTAATTTCACTGAAGTAAATAAAAGTCATATCAACCAAATCTGACCCTAATATTTCCATTTTTATCCATTCTTTGCAACTCTAGCTTCCCCACCTCATAGATGACCTTTCTGAGACCACCATGACTGAATAAGAATTGCAAGACTGCATTTTCATGTGACGCACCTGACTGGGTCAGGGTCAAGTTCAATAAGCTACTATGAAAAGCAAAGAACACACAACATGCCATACCCACTTCAAAGTTTAGTGAATGCCTGTGGGAGTCCAGAGTAGTCCTCTGGCCTCCTTGGGGGTCTCAAAACTCCCCTGGCAAGGGTCTCAAAGACCCCTGAGTGAGACCCTGGTGTTTCAGGCTCTGAATTCACACCCCTGGGGGAAATTACCAACACAGAGGGAATGGAAACAAGCCACCAAAATTAGTAAAGTGTAAATTAGGTTGTTAGAACGTAGATAAGTAGACTTTTGGGAATGTTTGTGGTAAGACACACGTGGCCAAGATGTGTCATCCATGCTGGGTGACGTGCTGGCATTTTTAGATTGGACGGGGTCAGAGCTGGACTGTTTAATAAGACTGTATTGTATTGGAAAATAATTGTAAATACCTAGTATGTAATTTAGACTATATAAGATAAGTCCTGCCTTTCTTAGGCAGGTTCTGCCTTGGACGTCTAGCAAGCAGACTGCTGCTCGCTGGACAAAGCATTTCTGAGATAAGAAACAATAAACAACCATGGAAGTCTCTGAGAACAGTCTCCTGCAGTCTCTCTTCGGCAGCCTTGGGGAAAAAACAGGATGTAAACCACCTTTATGTCCTCCTGAGGTGATCTCAAGGCTAAGGAGGCACCTCGGGATGTGACAAATACCTTCTAACTCTTACTTGTTCTCAGACAATCCAAAGAAAATTAGGTAACAAAGTTGCATGCTGCAAATTGCTCTAAGTGTTGCACTGAGACCAAACTTCAGTACTGTCGCATGCATATCCTATCTCATCTCTGCATCATATTTATCGTTTTTTCTATACCTTTAAGTATCATATACAAGTTGTATATATATTAAGTAGTAATTATATATTTAAGTATTATATTTATTATTATATATTTTTAGATATTATTCTATATAAGTCAGCTTTATGCAATCAAACATCTAATGTCTGACACCTTATCAAATCTGTTTGCAGGCAAAAGTAATGTAGAATGCTGTTTACATTATGAGCTTGAAAGTTTGTATCTGAGTTTAAGATCCCCAAGATACATTTTTTTGAGGGCTTGATGACAAATATATTTCTCTTCTGTAAGGCTCTCTGTTAAGCAAAAACCTCAGAATTAAATGAAGATAGACAGGTTTCTGTCAAACAGAAATGTTATCCTGGTTTTGCAATTGAATGGTGCAATTTGATCAAGAAATTATCAGTGCACAGTGACTTTTTGATGTATACATATATGTAGGGGGGTTTTTTGTGCCTAAAGATTAAAATGCTCTCTCTGCATCTCTGTCACCTGTTTAGCACCTGACAGTTAAGATCAGTTGTTCCACAGCTCATTGCCTGTTATTGCGACCTACTCTGATCTATTTCAGATGCAGGGTCTACGATTTTCCAAGGCACCCTACCTACCTATGACAGTCTCTCTTGTAAGGCAAATCAATCATTCACATTCTGCTCCTTTATTATCTGCAGCTTCAGCTGACAGAAGCTGCAGCTGCACATCTCTTCTAGGACTTCCATGCATTTCTTTCTGTAATGTTATTTAAAGACATTTTTTTTTGTGTCATTCTGAGAGTGGTTTTAAGTTTTCAAAACACATTTGGCAAAATACTCAGCATTTACACATGCATAGTAAAGGTTCAGTATAATATCAAACATAGTAATTTTACAGTTGCAAAGCTTGCTCACACAGATGTAGAACTTCAAGTTTGTAATACCAAATTTATACTCAATGTCCACATTTTTTAGAATTAAGCCAGAAACATCTGTTTTTCCCAAACATTTCAAGGACATGGAGTTATATTATTTCTTACCCACAGACCTTCCTATCCACAATGTGTGTACAAAATCTATGTAAACTTCAAAAGGAAGAAATCTAAAAGATTAGTTTCATTAGTAAAATTCCTACCAAATAACAAAAGAACCAATGGCTGAATCACTCAGGCATTAGGAATATTTTAATCATATTAGACAAAAATTTTAACTGACTTCTTTGTCTAATGTTTCACAACTAATTCTCCTTTATCTGTGCATTTCAGCATTTAAAATTTCAAGGAGAAAACCAAATGAGCAAGCAATCCGTTCTATTTTAATACATAAGATCCAACAGCTGAAGACTTATTTGTATGTTTCCTACAAATAGATCATCTTTGAGGGTACTGCATGTGTAATAAAGTTCTTTGAGTATAACTTCTACAACCTGAAAATATTGTGGCAGCCTACCCAAGTCTCGGTGGGAAAGGTTTTACCTTGTTTACCAAGACAACAATAATTGTCCCTACTTCACAAGGAAAGCTGTGGAGCACAGAGAACAAATGGAGGCATGGATTGGCAGCTCTGGGAACTGAGATACCTACATAAGATGCTCACAGTGTCCAAGGAGACCAAAACCAGAGATGAATGAAACAGTAACTATCTCATAGCTGTGTGTCCTGGCATAAGCAAATAAACAGTAACCACTCAAGATTTTATTTCAATATGTTTGCTGCTATTTTTACCTGGAGAGAACAAGTATTTAATGGTATGATCTTAGATACCTAATATTTTTTTTTATTCCCAAGAAACATTGTGCTTAATATAAAAATAAAAAAGACCATAAACTTTTAATGGCTGTACACAGATATTAACAACTCCCAAACATCTCCAGCTCCATTCAGAATGGCTGAAAATAATAACAATCACAGCCTGGGCAAAATTCATGAGCATATACTGCAAGTATCTTATTCTTTCCAAATTTTTTTTCAGTAACATCATATTACCAATCCTCTAAACTATAGAAGAAGTTCAAAATTCTAAGAGCCAATTCTAACTCTTAATTCCAGAAATGAGTTTATTTTCTTGTAGATATGATAAGCAAAATGACAGGGACTAGTTACAACCTTTTCTGTGTTTACAAAATGTCAGAGGCATAGGAAATCAGTCAAGATAAACTTTTCAGATTTCACTCTGAGTATATGGAGCATTCCTTCAACTTAATAATGTTTTCTGATAGAGTCAGTTGTTAACAAAAAATAAGGAAGATGAAAACTTCAGTCCTGATCTACCAGCAAGAATTAGATATCAACACAATACAGTGTGTTTCTCTTCAACAGCACAGTGTGTCTCCTTGCCTAAGGAGAGAGACCTAACTGTTTTGCAAGATCCTCTATAGAGTAGAATAGAATAGAATAGAATAGAATAGAATAGAATAGAATAGAATAGAATAGAATAGAATAGAATAGAATAGAATAGAATAGAATAGAATAGAATAGAATAGAATAGAATAGAATAGAATATTTCAGTTGAAAGGGAAAACTAAGCATGTTATTAAGGACATTATCTAACAAAGAACAACATTCAAAGCTTGCATTCCTTTTTTCTGATCATCCAAAATATGATTCATAGGTATTTCTAGATAAGTATTTCTACTCATAGCAAGCATATCTTTCCACGAATCAGGAAATCATCTCTATATAAAAAAAGAAAAATCCTTTTCTTCAAATCTATTCTCTTTGCAACTGTTTTCTCAAAACAAAGGTGCAACTGTTCTCCAACCTCCCTGAAACTGGTAATGGAAAATCTCTAACACATTATTTCTCACAGACATTGCAAATAGTATTTTCCTTTAGAAAGAAAAGAATACAAGTAGTTTAAACGATTCTAAGCCTTAAAATATTTGTTCTATTTCACTACTGCTTTGACTGACCTCTATGCAGTTTTAATTTCAAAAGGAGTAACAAGGTGTGAAACATTTGCCACTGCAATTAATACCAGCAAACACTCAATGTGCTCATGACTGGGAGAATTGCTTTTTGACTGCTGTAAGATTTTCAGTTTTCCAAAGCATTTGTAAAATCACTCAAGAGTGCTGTTATTCCTTCTTTTTCTTCTTTATTTTTTGTTCTCAAATAGCAAGCTGGTATTAATGCTGTCCTTGTTAAGATTAATGTGAAAACACCTCAAGATTTGTCCTTAGTGCAGAGCAGAATCTGTCCCACACAGTACTGGAAGCATGTCAGGAGAGAACAAGAAAACTAAGGGGTGATTTTTTTAGATATTAGAAAAAACCCAAAACTATTAACTCAGACTGACTTAATATATAACTGATCACCATTTCTGAGTGAAAGATATAAGTTGTTTTCTTTCATTTTGGTAACTCCTTTAATTTTGCCTTTTATTTAACATATTGATGAGTACCTCTTCTGTATTGCCTCTAAACACAATTTAATCTGGTGATTCTAATATCTAAACAGATTTACGGAGACTGACTAAAAACTGGGACAACTTTCAGTCAACAAACTTAATGAATAAAGCTCACATAACACTCATACAGACATATACTCCAGTTCTATTTAACTTTTTGTATTTGTGAGTTTGCTCACAAACATAGAGAGTCTTTTGAAAGCTAAGTTTAGCTCTCTTCTGAATACATAAATTTGTTCACGAGAACTTCACCTGTGAACTGGCAAGAAAACCTCTTATTCTTCATCAGCAGTAGACTGCCAGTTTGAGAACTGCATAGCACAGCGTGCATGGCATTTACAAGGTTACAAGAAGGAGCTGTGAAGAGACACACACAAACTGCGAACGTTTTTCACTTCAGAGAAGGTGTTTAACTGTAGATCAATTAAATATGCAGCTGTAAGTTTTGCATAAATGTGACAAAAAATGTGATAGTGTAGGACAGCTTTATTTGAAACACTTGCATAGACTCTAAATAAAGTAGAAATAGGATCAATAATTGTATTCTCTTGACTGCAGTCAGTAGACTTGAAGAGTAACTTACAAAGTATTATTTTCATATTAGACAGATAATCTTTGTTTCTGAAGCTCACTGCAGTTTAATGCATAGCTCACTTTAGTGCATTATCCACTTCATCACATAAAGCGAGTGAAGCCCTCTCAAAGGTTTTCTAGTCTTGTCTGTACATACATTTTTCAGTATTTACTTGATGCACCATATGATTTTATGGCAAGCCATCCCTTCAGCTGGGTGAAAACACCAAACTTTGCCAGGAGCCAAATAGCTCAGAGCTGCTGAACATTTTTCCCAACAAGGGCTTTTCAAACTCAGGAGCCGAGTTACTTTAACTGACTGTATTGAATTACACCACTTTTGAAGCTCGTCACCAGCATCTCAAACACAAATGAGCACCTAAGTCTGCATCTTCCTTAAGAACATGCTAAGTAACTAGTTGAGTTGCATGGCACAGCATTAAGATGCTGCCTTTAAAAGAAAGAATCTTAATACTCCAGGACAGCTGTACTGTGTGAATTAGAGATATCACAGTTTGCTGCTCACAGTAGGGCTCAGATGCCGCCTGGTTAAGTAAAAGTCTTAGCTGCACATTCTGCTACAAATCAACCAAATGCTGCTTCTACTGCAGCAGGCATATAATTTTGCAAATGAGAATGGGGTGCTAGTTTTGGAGCACTGTTTATGAGTCTTTTTGCAATAGATGGAGATCATATATCATTTTCTACATGTCACTCAGATTCTGTTAAAAACATAAATTACTACTTATCTGTAAAACAAAAGAAGGAAATCTATTTTATTATTCCCCTGGAAAATCTAAACAAATTATGCAACATCACACTTCCTCCTAGTAGAAAGCAATAAATTATGTATGTAGACAAGGAAATAAGAGTGGAAGTACCAAAGGAGAGCAGAATATATCATAAAAATGCTGTTCACACTACAAGACATAAGGCTTTATCAGTTTTTCTATTCTGATCCATTATGCTCTGGGGATCATCTCAGCCTCAGAGCAATTCTTTTCAGTTAATGCATAACTCTAAGTGAGTGTGCTGTTGGGGTTTCTTTTATTTTGTCCATCCTAGTAACCAAAAAGGAAATTATAAATGTCACTGTAAAGGTACTTGCATTGGTGAGATACAATGGACAATTTCCTCATATAAAATCTCCAGCATGAAAATGTATTTAAACTAAGGCATAAAGGTCAGCATCACCAGATACTTAGGGTTTGAATAAAACTACTTAGTAGTGACTGGGAATTACTTCAAAATGACCAGTACAGGATATCAGCTATATGCTTGAAAATTTTTGGCTGAGGGAGTGACACAATTAACTGGCTAAATTACTTTGTCAGGGGAAGAGGTAGCTACTCACAGGTTTCCCATTACTTTTTTGATACCTAAGCAGCTCAAATTTCTCAGTTAGATGTATCAGGAATACAAGCCTGTGGGATTGGGGGTGGGGGGTGTTAAATTTTTTTTTTTTGGCCTTTTGTCTTAAACTGTTTGAGTTGAATCTGATTTTTTCACAGGGTACAGGGAATCTTCGTTCTTTGTTTTCTTGAGAGGAAGTTCATACACAGTGCCAGCCTCTATAGCTTTGTGGCTGTTCTGAAATAATTTATTAACGAATAGTCAAAGCTGTTTCTAATTCTTCAGAAACATTCCTTGGCTGCATCAGCCACCCCAACAAAGGTGTAGCTCTCGGTTAAGAATTGTACAGCAGCTTATTACAGTGGTCAACTACAACTGGGCTGCTGTGCCAAATGACAGAGTATAAAGTAGACCTGAATGATTTGGCTCATGCCTACTGTTGTAGCTGCTTTCATCTGTCTTGACTAATCTGTTTCTTGTACAACATTCTGAAACTCCTCAAGCTTAATTCTATTTACTATTAATTGCGTTATGAGAAAGCTGCAAAAATACCACATTCACTTTTCACTCTTGGATAGTTTGTGTAATAGAAAGGTAGAAAGCAGGCTGTTAATCATGCTAAAGCACCTCTAAACTGAGACATCTTTGGCTCATGCAGGCAATGCAATTTTCTACCTAATGGTGAGCTACACTTTGCAAGAAAGAAGGATACATGAGATTTCCCAGGTTTAGCATTTAAGGCAATAAAGTCTGTTAACAGTGGGAATTTTTTTTTCTTCGTTACCTTTATGTTTGTGAGATTTTTTTCACAGAACATCCAATCACACTTTTCTATAGATTGCATATTTTCCTCTATACCGTTTCAAAAAACAAAGTATCAAAAAGTATATTTTATGAACTATTTCCCTTCGATTCACACATCCTTCAATTTTTAATTTATTTACAGAAATTTCTTAGTTTAAGACCATGTTGCCTCATCCAAATTTTCCTATAATTTAACCTAAACAAGTTATTAAAGGTATTAAAAAATTACAATCATAAATGCATATCACCATCTCTCTAAGTTCTTATGTAATTCCCCTTCCCTACCTTGCTCTATCTACCTGAGGAAATTATATGATAGACACAGTATACGGGCTTGCAGTTTGTCCTTTAAGTTTCTCTGAAAAAAGTGACTGGGTTAAAAGAATTTCCTTGAGGCTTGGTCTTGCTTTAGATAGGAGCTAAGAGCTTGGAGATAGAAGATTCAGAGGTTACAGAGTGTAGTAAGTGAACAGAAAGGCCTGCGGGGGAGGAAAAAAAAAAAAAAAAAAAGAAAGAAAAAAGCAAGAAAAAAGGATTTACAGCCCTTAGAATGGGACAGAAGGAACCTTCCTAGGGGCTGGTGGGGAGGACTGAGTGTGCTGTAAGGCAGAAAATCCAGGAACTGGTTGAAATCAAGCCCCAAAACAAGTTTCTCTTCTGCTAGTAAACTGTGGGCACACCATCCTGTATATGATTTCTTACAGTTACTTAATTCTGAACACACATGGCAAAGCAGTACTCATAGTATGTGGAAATATCTACAAAGAGAGTTATATCAACTAAATAACTATTAAATTAACTGCCACACAAAGTACCTATAATAATTCTCGATTCCATTTACTCCAAATTCATAAAATCAGATGGGACTTTTTTCTTTCCTCCTTTTTTAATTTTTAAAATTTGTTTTGTTTCCTCATAGCCTAGTAAGATTAGCTTAGCTGGTTAGAACATGGTGCTAGTAAGACCAAGCCTGAGGGTACAATCCCTGTGTGGGCCATTCACTTAAGAGTTGGACTTGATAACTCTTGTAGGTCCCTTCTAATGCAGTATATTCTGTAATCTGGAAATAATTCCTAGCTGCCACTATTCTAGAGACAGAGAGGAGGGCACAATTTTTTTTTTAGAAAAGAAAAATTAATATAAAAGGCTATCAGTCTTTCCTTTAATAATTTATTCCTTATCATGAACCAGACCAAAACAAGAAAGAAAAAGACAAGAATTCTTAAGGTGTTATGAACTTCTGTTAATCCTTCCATCCACATAAGATGAACAGAGAGGATAAAGAAAGAAATCTTGGAAGAGGAGAACAGCTGATCTCAGACTATAAAACATTAATCGCTCAGCTAGCTAGGCTAACTAACAAACTATATTTCTGTTGGTTTTTGCAAGAGCAGAAGAAAATACAAAGAGGATTTCTGAAGAAATATGCCCAAAACGAATTGTGTTTGCACTGGGATAAAAATTCATAGCTTGAAGCACAGAAAAATAAACAGTCCAACAGAACTAATATTAAATCTAATATTGGGACAGGCTCCTGTGAGCTATTTGCTATTCTGTTGACATGTAATAGTCTGTTCAGCAGTGGAACTTACATTTTTTTGCTACAAATACAAGCACAACTCCTGAGTTAGGTAAGAAAAAACAATTCAAAAATATTATTTATTTTCTTTAAACATCATGGTGCTTTGTTGCTTAAACCAACTAATCTTGATTGTCATATTGACAAAAAGAATTTATCTTTTTGAGTGTTTGATTGTCATCTAGCCCCCTGAACTTCTCGTACATGGAAAATTTTTTGTTAGAGGGAAATATTTCCATATATATTTAGTTTCTTTAGATTTGCAGAATCCACAGCAAAAGAAGACTACAGGAGCATCTCAACGCTAGTTACAAAAAAGCCCTATAACAAACCCTTCAGAACAATTCAAAAATTACTATTTGACATACATTTATGCATGCTCCAATACACTCAAATCAACTTTTTCATCTTTTACTCAGGCTCAAATTAACTTCTCAAATGTATAAAGTAATAGTATTTACAGAACACAGAAGGCAAGATCACCTTCTAAAAGGCATTAAACAGAACTAATACCATTGGCTTAGCCTGAGGATAATCACTTTTGAAAAATTGATTAATAAATAACAAATTCCTTATGTGCAGTGCTGGGATTGGCTCCTATTTGCACAAGTTCTTTACAGTTGCTTCAGGCAATCAGTTGATGGCAAAGGAAGCTCTACAATTAAAATAAATGACTGTGTTCTGGACAAAAAGGCAGAATATTCTATATGAACATAGAAAGTAAGGGGACAACAATTAGTATGGACAATGATGGTGAAGAACAGTGGCTATTGTTCATATAATGGGTTTTGAAATACACTTTGCTTTCTGAAGCTGGCAAGTCTTCCTTTTCTTTTTTTAAGTAAGTGTTAGGCTAAAGAAAAAACAGGTTGACTTGAGAAAACAGGTTGCCACAGACTTTGGAAGTTTTCAAGCTGCATGCTGGCACCCAGGGCTCTAAATAAGTGCATGGCATCACATTGGAACATATTCTGAAAACCTTTTTTTTTGCTTACCAATAGCCCAGAGAATTAGGCAATACTCAACTTAGACTGCATTAATCAATTCTTCTACCTATTTTTACTGGGTAAATATGTTAATGTCTTGATGCAACAAAATATAATGCTCTGCAATTGTTACTAGCCAGGTATATATATGACATATAACATTTGTTCCTGAAACTGAGGTTGATGCTGAAGAGGGAAGAGTTATAATCCTGTTTACAACTTGACTCCATGAAACCTGGGAACTCCTCTGATTCCTGCCACTAACACCTATAAGATGCCATAAGTAAATCCAAGCTATAGAGCATGACAAGAACACACAGACATTGGTAAATAAATCGTGTCAAAACAGCTTCTATAAACAGCTTCATAAAAATACATAAAATTGTCAGATATTTTGTACTGCTACTATGAGATAAAATGTCTTCAGTGAATCTCTTGGATTTGGTAACGTCTCCCCAGAATTAAGAAAATGAGATGAAATCTTAGTCTCCAGATGCCGAATTTCTTAATTTTTAATGCTATCTGATTAATTTTATGTTTTCTCCCTCACAGAAGTAATATGATTATATGCAGTTGGGAAAGTTTATACATATTCTTAAGGAAAAGTAATTGAACACTTCATTGGAGCTTATAGTCATCTAGTCATCTTCTATAGTTCACTAGGTCATCTTCTATACTTAGCAGGTAAAAAGGCACTTCAAAAAGTTTTTAAATTGTTTAAGCCATATTTGGAGCAAGTTGTATAGACAGAGTGAGAAAAATTCACCATATGTTTGAAAGACCTGCTCAAGTCTCTGTTGAGACCTGCCACATTGATTCACTTTTCACTTATATGACATGGTCTGTTGAGAACATCTGTATCTTAATAGGTCAAATACCATGAATGCACTCATTCTGACATTTAGGAGTCGAGAGGTGCTGTTTTCCTTTGAACAAGTCATTTATGTGACCATAAGATGAGTGTCTGTGCTTTTAACTGTGTACTAGAAACATGGCCCAAACCTCCTCTGCAAATTTCTTCTCCAATGGAAGAGCATCAGTAGTCTCCCTCTTGACTGTGTAACATCCCCTGTCACTCGAAAATTTCCCATGTATACAAGTCATCAATATCCATTACAGAACAGGAAAAATGGGATTGGTTTTACTGCTAGGTACTCCCACATTTTTCTCATAAAAACTTTAAGCTTTAATTTGTTTATTAATCTCAAATGCCAATTTTATTTTCTGGAATAAACACTGAACTTAGTAACTTTCCACTGTGGAATGAAACCAAATAAGTTGAAATTCATTGGAACGATGGATTACTATTGCTACTTGCAACTCTAGAGCTTATTGTAATATCTTTCCTATCAGTCAATTTTAAGAGAACTTAGAGAAATAAACAAACAAAAATCCCAAAAGAAACAAGCAAAAAATCAAAAAACCCCACAAAATTTTGATTCTAAATATCTAAAGTTAACAGGATCAAAGCTCCTTTCCTTTTGAATTCTCTCTGTCTCTATATACATACAAGGTTGATGATGTACCTGCTGTCAGCCCCTGGATGAAAGGAACAATATTTCAGACAAAGAGTGGGAGTGGAATGGCTGACAAATAGATGTTTAGAATCTATAATTAAACTTCATAGAGGATGCTTAACAGAGGGGCAAAAGCAAACAAAATTTAAATCTATTTCATACCTACCTCCTCAATCCTACCTCATACTCCCCCAAAAGTTACAAAAGGAAAGATAACTAGTGGCATAATTGCTATAGGGCACTAACTGCTATCATTCACTGGTTAAAGAGAACTTGAAAAAGAAGCTGCACAGAAGAACCAAACAGTATAAATCTAACAAAATAGGCCCATAAAGCAGTTCAGGAAGATGCTACTTCACCTGAGGAAAAGAAATATACTACTGGCTTGAGATCAACCCCATAAAAACAGCCTTTATATAAGCAGTGGATAGGGGTGCAGTTGGAGTAAGATCTACACAGATTCACCTCACCCTGACCACATAAGTTTAGGAAAGAGAGAGAGTGATTGAGAATCTGAAATTGCTAGAATAGCAACATGAAATAATTCCAGCAAAGTTCAACAGCAGCTGCTGTCTTTATGCTCTGAATCTTCTCCCTCTTCTTTTTGTCTGCTAGCTGCAATTCCTCTCCTTTACTTCTCACATAGTTATTCTCAGCTTTTGTCTTTTCTTGGTAGTTTTTTTTCTTTTTTTCCCCTTTTTCATGTTTTAGCCCTATAAATGTTAATTTGCAGAGTGTCAGTCAGATAAACACAAACTTGCCTTTCCTGGTTTTTTCAAACTTCAAACCAGAAGCCTTAGGATCTGATACCAAACAACAAGCTGAAAATCACTGATTTCCAAATAAAATTTTATTAAAAGTATGCTTCTCATCAGAGCCATGTGGAGGGCCACTCAGAATGCTCTGCTGTCAAGGTCAAGCAGCAAAGTCTGACAATCCTCTTCAAAGCCCCCTTCCCCAATTCAACCACTAAGGTATTCCCACTGCTTAGTTATGCACATATGCCTCAACCTGCTTCATTCTCTTAATTTATTTTTCTGCTTATCATACAGAATTTAAACATAAGTTAATTTTCAGTCCTTCATACTGAAGGCTTAATACCCTCTAAATCTAATTTTATTGAATCTCCAGGCTGTTGCAAAACTCAACTCAGAACATTATAACATAACTCATAACTCTGGATCCTTTTTGCTCCCAAAACTGAGGAAAGCACAGTTTATTTCCAGCTAGGAGTCAGTCTGTTGTTTTTCCTTTACCTTGATTGGATTCTGTCTCTTATAAATCTATATCAATATATTTAATATCAAGCAAGCTTTGTCATATTTTTCCTCCATTCTCTCACCACCAAAACCTCCTACTGCAAAACACATACAGCTTAACCCACACCTGACATGAACAATCTGTTTGTATCTCTATTTTTTACATTTTTTTCATATTTTTATTATTCACATTGCAAAAGAGAGATTTTTGCCTAAATTTGAGAAATTCCCTACATGGTTAAATTTTAAATACAGCTGTGCTAACTACCTAAATAATAACAGTAGTAAAATAAAAAAGTCATATCTTTCTATCCACATTCAACAGTGCTATATTATGCTGCTGAGAAAAATCTGTGTATGATATATCTTAATATTTCCACTTAGCTGCTATGTTACATTAAT
Source organism: Luscinia megarhynchos (assembly GCA_034336665.1). Classification (NCBI taxonomy): domain Eukaryota; kingdom Metazoa; phylum Chordata; class Aves; order Passeriformes; family Muscicapidae; genus Luscinia; species Luscinia megarhynchos. The sequence goes on along the minus strand of CM067566.1, from coordinate 39,622,841 downwards.
AAAACTACTGATGTCTGAGATGTGAGATTATAGAAATTATTTAAACCTCTCATACAGTAATTTTAAGTAAATAAAGGAAGTATCTTTCAACCATTTTTTCCAGCTTTTCTTAACATCATTATGAAATAACAGCTACTCACCTTAGATATGTACAGCATAATAATAATTTTCTATTGAAGAAACAAAAAAAAACCAACCCTAGTACTACAACAGTACTTCAAATAAGCAGAAACCTGGATGCTTCTACAGGTTTTTTGACATAGATCTGTACTGAATACAAAGACTACCAGGCATTAAGTGTAGCTTACTAGCTATATTTCATTTAAACTGAAACTTCCCCATGCTATTTTCTGAATGAGATTGGGCAGATTGGTGTTTCCCTTTGCATGACACTTTTTCCCATTTAACTCCTACCATTAGCTCCATTATTGCTTCCCATTTTTATGACAGAATGTAATTGATAACAAGCACTGAGCCCAAAAGGAGCCAAAAACCTAACTGGAAGATTCTGAAGTCTTTTGTAGAAAAGGGCATCTCTAAGCAGGACATTTTATTCCAATAAAAAGCTTAGTCTGTAGCACTGTGCAATATAACTAGTAATAGTAAAAAGTCCTCTCTGATCTATCTAGTACAATTAAGGCCTGTTTGAAATTCACTCTCACTTTTCAAAGAGGAACTTTCAGTGAGGTGCCTTAATCTATTTTGAAGTTTGAAATTACACAGACTCTGCTCCTATGCAAAGTATATTTTGTATTTAAGATTGTCAGTGGCAGTCCCACCATGCTGTAACAAGATGAGCAGAATGGCCAGTAGGAAAACTGCTGAAATTCCAGGAATAAAACTAATTCCTAGAATATACCAATAATTTTTAATGAATGTTTTTATATGTTTTTTCTCTTTATAAAAAGGAAATACTGCTTTAATTCTCTTGACAACTATTGTGCTTTGACAGCATGTTTGTAGAAAAACCTCTAGGAGTAAATTTGCTTCATCATTATATTTTACTGGTTTCTTATATTTTACTGGTTTTCTTATTTAGAGTCAGTAGTAACCTTTTACTGTGCATAATGTGGGTAAAAATAGATAAGAAAAATATTTTTTCTAGGGAAAGAGAAAAAATTAGGCACTTGTCTCTGATTTTTACTTGTCAACAAAAGTCTAATAAAAACAGCTTTTAACTTTTGTCTTGCTAATAACACATTGAAAAGTTTTCTTTAAGAGGCTTACTTTATTTAAGCCTGTCACTTTGAAAGGAAGACATAAGATTAATAATTTACTACTCACCATTTAGCACTGAAAAATACACAATAGAGATGTTTTAAAATAGATCTGCTCAGTTGCTCCTCTTCATAGAGAAGTAAATTGAATTAAGTGAAGTTGCTGGTTGGCTCTTGTGTATTTTGAGTCTCTTCATCAATATGAGTCATCAAACACTCAATAGGGTATATCATAGATAGCGTGTTGCAAAAACGACAGTGCAAGGGAAGTTTATATGGAATAAGGTAGAAGGAACATCCTTCTGTTTTCTTTCTGCAAGATATGCTGGAAGAGTTTTATGAGACAAAAAATTGTGTTTCACAGTCAGACATTTCTCCATCCATTAATAAACCCATAACCCCTGTGAAAAATAAAAAGAAATTGAAAGCTTTTGAAATGTACGTAATACACTTACAGAGCAATATTTAAAGGAAATGGATCCTGTAATGACAGCAATTCAAAATGGCGACATTTTAGCTTTGAATTGCAAGTTTACTGTTTATTTGAAATTTTCAAGCACTGCAGTTCCAATGAGATATCTTATGGTTAACCTCAGGAACCCAATAGAAGATTTGCAAACATAATGTTGAGGCCATATGCATTGAGTGAAAATTTGGAAACCTGTGTTAGATACCCAGGAATTCCCAGTAGAAAGGGATGCAAATCGGCCAGTCAGTAAGGGCTAGAAGCCACATGAGGACAATACCCTTAAGCACAGCATCACTGGCTGGTCAAAGGAGATGACTGTCCTGCTCTGCTCTGCAGGTGTGGCCTCGCCTTGAGCACTGTGTGCTGTTTGGTGTACCACAATATTAAAAAGGCACTATTAAAGAGCATCCAAAAGATGGCTACAAAGGTGGTGAAGGCTCTGGAGGTGAAGCTGTATGAGGACTGGCTGAGGTCACTGCGTCTGTACAGTCTGGAGGAGACGGAGGGGAAACCCTATCACAGTCTACATCTTCCTCCTGAGGGGAAGAGGGACAGGCACTGATCTCTTCTTACTCATGACACAAAGAAAAATCATGAAGCTGTATGAGGGGAGGTTTAGGTTGGATATCAGGAAAAGGTTCTTCACCCAGAGGATGGTTGGGCACTGGAACAGGCTCCCCAGGGAATTAGTCACAACTACAAGCCTGAGTTCAATAAGGATTTGGACAATGCTCTCAGGCATATGGTGTGATTCTGCTCAGGGCCAGGAGGTGGATTTGATGATCCTGATGGGTCCCTTCCAATTCAGCATATTCTGTGATTCTAAGTATGCAGCTCCTTACTTATTCAGAAGGCTAATGGAGGAAATAGAGAATATATAATTTGCCTTGGCTCAAGAAAAGTTATCAGAATAATTTCATGTCTCTTATCATTTGCATTCAGGTACACTTTCCTAAACATTAAGATGACAACATTCCTTTTTTCTTTCCCAATTAAAAAAACCTACTAACCTCTGTTAATATTAACAGTGGTTAATGCAATGTTTTTCAAGAACCAAGAGAAACTACTTTGAAAGTATTGTATATTTTATCTTCTATTATAATACATTTGTTTAAAGTGTATCAGATCAAACAATTATTTAAATAATTTTGGATAAACTGATGCTATTCTAACTGAAAACATATTTATTGTGTAGATTGCTATTTCTCAGAGAAAAAAGAGGTGAGGAAGAGTAGATGAAACCTATCTTTTGAGCAATTTTCAGTTTCTTTTGGTTTCCCTAGCTAGACTCACTTGTCTCCCTGGAATGAATGACAAACTGTAAAGAGTTGGATAACAACATGAAAGAGCAAAGAGGATCAAGCTACTTAAGATTACCAAGTGCAAGGTTAAGTAGTGAATCGATCTCAGTTTGTGAGTATCTACAGCAGGACAAAACCTTTATAATGAGTTCTTCAGTCCAGCACACAAAGACACAAAAAAGATGCAAGAACTGGAAAACAAAGCCATACAAATTCAAGCTAGAAACATGGTGCACACTTTTTATGATAAGCAACTAATCATAGAAACAATTTAGCAGGGTTTGCAATGGATTTTCTGTCACTGTTATTGCTAACATTATCTGATGGGATAGCTTTTTTCATTTCTAAAAACCAATATTGCTGCTCAGGGATACACAGAAGTCTTATTTAGTGTGCTGTAGAATTGCAAGGATCATACAGTTTCCTCCTTTCTCAATCATATATAAGTAATTATATCAGATACCACTAAAATGAACATACATTAAGGGTTTCCATCCACAAAACAATTTTTTCACTTCAAGTGCGATGGCTTATTTTTCCTTGCCTTGAGGACAATAAAATTCCTGGAAATCTTGAAATTAGTCAGATTATGGTTTGGAAAAAGCAGATGCCCCTAAAGGACCATAAAAACTCTGTGTACATTTATCTTTATTCTCTCAGTTTAGTGACTATACCACGTTTCTGTTTACTCATCACCCACAGCCACTACTCTTCTGTAAAATGGCTACTTCGACAGCAGAATCTGAGTCTCTCTTCATGTATAAATCAGCTACAAGCTCTGGGTTTCAGGATGGAATTGCAAAGGCGAAGTTCTGTACTCCCTAATTATTCTGTGCAAGCTAGTAATACATCAATAAAAGGGGCAAATTTAAAACCACAAGTATAAAACACCCTTGCTCACTAAGTGTATAGAGTTTATGTATTTACTGCTATACTGTATTTTTTCTCACTGTATAATTTTTTGCCCTTCATTTATACACCTAAAGGTTCTCTTGGGTGTCAAAATACACTGTTATCTAAGGGAAATCAATGTTTGTGAAATATTATGATGCCAAACTCAGGTGCACTTCAGCAGCAGTTCATCACACTTTCTTATGCAGCATCCTTCCAATATGATGGTTAATGGCAACTGAATTCCAACAGACTACATACACTTCAGTTTTAATCTCTCTAGGGTAATTTTTCTTTACCTGAGAGCTTTATGGCTTTACATTCCTCCTTGCATCCCAGAACTAGATACATTTCCTATGAGCATAAATTTGGAAAGAAGTGACTGTAAAATGTGTTAAGCAAATGAAAAATTTTAATACTGATGATCTTTCTGTCATCCAGCAGACTTGTTCAGCTAGTAGCTGCACATTGTAAGAATTGCCTTTTAATATGGTTTTAAAATTGGTATTGACTGTACCTCCTAAAGGTCAGACCTGAAGGTATTGTGCTCTTCACTGCTATTTCCCTCCTTCTCTTCTTGCCTGTCAAAAATGAATACAAGTTGATGAATACAAGTGCATACACCTTGAAAGAAAGGCTGCCCAGATTGGATTGCATTATGTTAAATTACCATGCATTTGTCTGTTATGTATCATGTTTGGTACAGATGGAGCTAATTATAAGCTTTTTTCTTTGGGTGGAGGGAAATTCCTATTGAGTATCAGTTGTGAAAACTGTCCTGACTTTATCGCATGAAGGTCAAGTAAATTAAAGCTAGTTTTTGTTTATTGGTTTTTAATTGCTACTTTTTATCTAAAGCACTTAATTATTTCTACCTGCTGAAAAATAATATTTGGAAAAAAAAGAAACAAAAACCAAAAAACAAACAATTCTTCTGGCTGGGAAAATAAACCGTACAGGGAACAATTTCTGTACGAAATAGAAAAGGTTAGTTTCTCATCTTAAGGATGGAATGAAGAAAAAAATCCTTTCTGCATAGCAATAACCCCAAACCATTTGGTTTTATTTAAAGCTTGAGATATGGGAGAAGTGAGTCATGTTATATCTAGCCCATAAAAAAAGTTCCATTGAAAGATGAAATTCAGGGTAGATTTTTTTTATGTCAAGCATTCCATACACATTTGATGGAAGTGAAAAAAATGGAAATCAATGCTGATCTTGACCCAAGAACATTGGTTGAAGAATAATAGCAGACTGGGACTGGATAAGAAATGAACTGCACATCAAGCATGAAAGATTTCCTGCAGACTGTGCTTGTGCTGAGTTTTACCTTTAGCTCAAGAAACAGACCAGGCTCTTGAGCAGTCAAGGGTTTCTCTTTCAGTCCCATAGAGGATTTTTTTACATAAATTTCTTTTAATTGCCCATTTATTTTTGTATAGACTAGAAGCAGGTATATATGCTAAATACAGAAGCATCTGAGAAACGAATGCTCTAAAATGTGTAATTTACAACACCAATAAAACAAACAAACACATCTTTATGGGCAACCACTGACAAACAATGTTGTCTTTACCAGTTTTGATTGGTTGGGCTGTAGATATGGTAAATCTTCTGATTTATATATTTTTTTAATTTCCTGAAAAGTAATTTTATAGTGATGCCTAGAGTATGTGAAAGGCTCTTTTCTTAGCTTTGTCATAAATCTAAACAAATAAATTATAATAGCAATGGTACTTTCCTCCTGGATAAAACTCTTACTTTGTGCTATATAAATGGGGGAAAAGGAAGAGGTAATTCTATTTTTTCATAGTATCAATTTAGAATCAATTTAACTCTGCTACATAATGAAAATTAAATGAGAGAATGATTCACATTTAAGTGTCAACAAGAAAAACTTATGCTAAAATATTGTCACCTTCAGTTACTATGATGCTTTTCATTTTTATACTCCTAAATTCTTTACTTTTACAATCGTCATTTGCATTAGAAAGATAAGTGTCAAACAATACCATCTGGAAACAAATATAGAATAAAACAATGTAAATGTGCCCACAGAAAATAGCACTAAAAAAGTGTGTTCAAAGAAGAATTCCCCCAAATTATATTGGAAATTTATACTGCACATAATTTCTACTCCTATCTAAATCTTTAGTAATGTGCTTAACAGTACATATTCTGAGAAGAGTTGGCTTTTAGTATGCCACTGAAATTAATTACTCTGGATATATACTAGATGAAGGAAGTCAAGTCAGACTTCATAATATAAAATAATAGGTACAAGGAGCCATATCTTGAAAAGAACTTAGGGGTATGGCTCATTATAAAGATGAAAATTGTACCAAGAACTGAGGTATTATAGATAAATTGAAATAAAAGGAAAAAGTCATGCATGATAAAAACTACCTGGAAGTACACTCCAGAAATAGCTCTGTTCAGTGCTCATCTATTTTTAAAATTTGATAAAAATATAAAAGTTAAAATTATGTATATCTCAATGACCCATATTAAGATGTGGATTGCTGATTCATGCACCTCTCTCACAGATTCATGGTTATTAGGTTTCTTCAAATTTCCATTTCATAGATTTTGAGACTGACACATTATGAAACTTTCAGATATCTGTTAGAGTGACAGTTAAGTGGTAATGACAATACACTGGAAACTTTGAATAAAGATTTGTCAACAAAAAAAGAATAATCAAAGTAATTTTAAAATCCAACACATTAAAGAAATTGTCAAAAAGGATAGAAAATGTCATTTACTTTTATATGAGAAAAAATAAAACAGACCTAGCAAGCTAAATGTAAAACTATAATAAAGCAAAGCAGGTGATACTTTGAGATGAAACTTGAAGGCATAAAATAAAATGGTTCCAAGCATAGAAGAAGTAGGATGATGTACAGTCAGTGGGGCCAGCAGATTATCAAAGTACAAAAGGCACACTAAAGAAAGGGAAGACTGCTGCAGAAATCGCAAGGGAATCCTTTCATCACTGTTCACTATGGAGAAGGTCATGAAGGTTCCTTCCTTCACAAGGCATGAGATGGAGAAACTATTTTTCTTAAAAAAGCATCAATAGAAGAGGTTTTAGTACAAATTAATAAATTGAACAGTAACAGTTGTCAGAACCATGCAATTTTTTCAAAAGTGAAGGAAGTCTGGTATGAAGTTGCTGAGTTACTAACTGTAGCATATAAACTATTGCTATAATAAGACTGTGTCCGAGGAATAAAGAACAGAATTAAAGAGATAAAACTCTTGAGAAAGGACTCATGCAAAGACTTAAGGAACTACAGAATAGCAAATTGGATAGCCATCAGGAAAATGAGTAAGAATTACTATTCTAGAATTAATAGATGATAAATATGAAATATTTGCTAAAGCTCCACATGGCTTTTACAGATTTTTGGATGACTACTGCTTATCAGATTACTTTGAAAGTGTTAATAAACATAGATTAATTGATATAACTAATCTGTATCTTCAAAAAGCTTTTAGCAAGTTCCATTCTCCAATATTTGACCCATGTTGTTCTTCCTTTTTTCATTCCTTTTATTGCTTCTGTTTTTATCAAATGCACTCTTTTTAGGTTAACTATGTCAATGAAATTCCATAGCCTACTCTTTATTCTTTTTTTCAGCTGCTACAGTTTTACGTTACTAAAAAAAAGAAAATCAGAAAAAGCTTTGATGCACATTCATAGAACGCTATCTAGGCTGTTGATCAGCCAATTTGCAGAATTTCCTAAGGTCCTTTCACTATGAAATTCTGATACTGCTCCCTCTTAATTTAATGATAAGTGCATCTCCTGGGATAATACACAACTCAGTTTTCAGCCTAGCATTTTTTTCTCTTCAAAATGTAATTAATATCAAGTTAACAAGAAACACTGTCAATTCTCAGAGGTAAATGTACTGTACCATACAGAAAAATGCACTGATGACAGTCAATTTTCATGAAAGGTGGGCAGAACACTGCTTGTATCACTCTGAAGAACAGTTTTGAAAAAGTAAGATGAAAATATTTGTTTAAGAAATCCAGAGAAGGATCATCTTCCAAATACTGGATTTTGATGTCCTCCTTCTAAAAGCCTTTCAAATATTCTTTTTTAAAGTGAAAAGGTGTTAGCAGACATATTTGTACCTAGCCATAGATGGTGGTTGTTTATTTTTTTTAATTACTTTTTGCAGAACTGCAGTTGTATAAATCAAATAAGAATATAGTTGAGCTAGACAATGTAGCTATGATTGCAGTTCAGAGTCTCATCTCAACTGTGAACTCTGTTTCTTAGCCATGCAAAGGATTAAATTCTTTCTTTTATAACAAAAGAAACAGGCCCCTGTTAGCCCTGTTTCAGTCCTCTGTTATTCAGTTAGAGTATTTAAATTAAATTTGTTTAATGCAAGCAAACCAAATTAAACCTTGCAAGGAAATGTCTCCAGAGGTTCATTTAGAGCTTTGTTTGTGGAGGACAGAAATTTACCCCTTCTACAGCATTCAGCAATATCAGATATAGCACATAACTACCCACTTAACTTTATAAATATTACCAGAATATGTCAGTGTGAAAGAATTCCAATAAATATTTGAAACTATTTTGGTGGGAGCTTTGAGGTTGTTTTGGTTGTTTGGTTGTTTTTTTCCTCAACTTTTGCACTGTGGCTTTTGTTCCTGAAAGAAGTCTTCCATTAGATTGCAGCCATAATTGGGATCACACAAAATTCAAAGTCACATCAAAAGCAACAAATCAAAAAGCAAAAAGTGAGCTGCCTTTTTTTAGGATACAGTAAATATTTTCAAACAGCTGTCCCACTGGTGATGACTTTGTGTTAGTGGCTACAAAGACACATTGCTTAGATCACCAGAGGCTGACAGATTTCCGATATCTTCTTTTTCTACAAAGAAAGCTAGTCAAGAATTTTTGAAAAAGTATTTCTGTTTTAGAGACAGTTGCTATCAAACTAGTTGCAAAGTTTGCCATTTCACTCATGCTTTTGGTTAGTCCAAATTTAAAAAATCTCCTACTAACCTTCAGAAATATTGCTCATCACATTAATTGGTATAAGTTACATATTTAGTCAGTATATGTGCAGAATCCAAAACAGTACAAGAATTACTGTTTCTAAACATATTTCACAATGATGCCATAAGTATTTTGAGTATTTTTTGGTCTTTACTGTAAGTTATGTTATGCAGGAAAACAGTATTACTAAATAGAATTGTAGAAAGAATATAGGGAGATAATGGACAGAGAAAAGCAGAAATGTATTTTAAAAACTCAAGGGAGTAGGCAGAAAATTAATACATGTAATTTGAAAAAAAATTGGGAACACGATAAATGAAAATTCAGAGATAAAAGAACTCAGGAAATGAGATGACATATTTTTAGCAAGTCCAAATATCTGCACTAATGAGCACTAGACAGAAAAAAGTTTAGCCATCTTTCTTGAAAATGAGAGAAAACTCAGAGAATGGGACTGCAAGGAAACCAACAGAAAATTTTGGCAATTGAAGACCATAGCCAGTCTTAGTGTTTTCATACAATGTGTTGTACCGCCTGCAGTCACAAAGAAAAGGGATGTAGTTGTAGTGGGTGAAGGGTATGAGTAATACTTTATATAATTTCTTAAATGAGTCTTTTGTACCATGAATATTTCTTTCTGAAGTCAGCATAAGAGTACTTGTAGCAACATTTATCCAAAAGGATGGAGAAAATATTTGTCTGCTCAGCTGTTACTCCTATGTTGAACCGTTTTTGGTGTAGCTACTCAATCTGCCTAATAGGATGGAATATGCTTCAAGGAACAGGGACATACCACCACCACTCCATAAGAAGCTACTAAAAAAGTACTCAATGTGCACTTCTGTTAGGATCTGAGATGACTTGAGATTTGTTCTTTAAGGTGAAAGGAAGTTTAGTAAATTAATACTGCTATAACCTCCAAAACTAAATTTTAGGAGTTCTGCAATAATACAGAATATCCTTTTAATGTCAGTTGTAAGACTAAATGAGTGTTTTTAATGAGAAGATGGGCAGAAACCGAGCATAACCTCTGGCAATATGGAAAGGGATTTTTTACTCCATTATCTTCTTTCTAGTTGATTGGCAGCACACAATGCAAAACAGCAAAAAATAAATTCCAACCCATTCATGCCAGAGACTTAAAAAGAAACAATTCCCACCTGTTCCTTTCCACAACACATTCATCAATTTTGATAATTATTATGATCATGTACAGTTTTAAATATTCAAATTAATTCTGCTAATTATGTGACATCATTAGGATATGATCAATTAGCCTTCCACATGCCCTGGATTTGTCTTAGACCTGTAGATTACCTTATAATTATCAGCTCTGCTGGTGCTCCCAGACACTGGAGAAAACCACAGTTGCTGATTATGAAACGTGCAGTGGATCTTCCCTAAGTGGAAGGTCTTTCAGGAAAAAATTGTACCTCAGTGCTACTTGTTCCTTTTATAGATTCACTCCACACGATTTCTACAACAAATGAAAAATGTTGAGTCCCCAGATTACACACTTTCCTCTTCCACTAACTTTAACAATATTTTCTAGCACTGCATGTTTTCTTGTTTCCAGTTTTCTCTTGAGAAAACTGTCAGGAGATGGAGATCAATACTTCATGCTTTTCAGTATCCCTCAAGTTTAGTTTTCCATCCTTTTCTAACTCATTGCTAGCCATACTTCTCCTTGATCACTTTGCATCTAGTGCCTAACTTTTGCAATAGTCAAGACATGTTTCTGTTGTGAGTTACTGTGAAAAACAACTGATGGAAAAAGTGTCCTCTCAGTACTAGTGCCAAGACATGCTCAGTCAGAGTGACTTCCTTCTCTTAGGTGCTAGTCTTACCAGGAAAGGGATACCTCCCTCATCTCTAATGGCCAGTAGTAAGGACTACAACACTAACCAACATCCCAGTGTGTTGTGTTGTGATATCATTTGTGCTACATTATGGATATATTTTTGTTTAAACAATGACACTGCGTAATGCTATGCTTGATCTTGATTAGGTTTCATGTGATGGGTATAATTTTCTGTTTACATCACCTTCACATGTTCTATGCCACTGTATTACATTTTCTCTGTAGTTACATTAATTAAGAGAAATGTAAATTAAAATATTCAAGGATTTTTATCAATTAAGTGATAAGCAGTAACTCTTCTAAGTGATAAGAAGGAAAGCTTCTTAGTATGTACACACCATGTTAAGGAAAATAGTGCATATAAAATCAATTTCAGTGACTAAGGCATCATTTAGAACTTTTTTTTTCTGCAGTTGTTACAGTTCTGAAGCTGTTTCTATCATATAATAAGCTACAGTAGGCATACTTTCATAGAGTAAATAAAACTATGGGCAAACCCTGCACTCTTCAGACTCCATTAAATAGGATTTTTATTCTTGTACTGGACTGTGCTCTAAAGAACATTGAGCACTTCAAACTCCAATAGAGAGGCTTTATTAATAGAGGCCACAAAAGAGAAAGTTCATGATATCAAGGTTTCAGTATTCAGATAAGTAATCTATGAATTATTTTTGAAAGTTTCTTATGTTCGAAATAACTGCCATCTACCTCATTCTCTTCTAAAAAACAAGAGATACTTGATTTCAGAGCAGTGAAAAAATAGCATCTGATGACTTATTTTCCCTACAGTCTTCTAGTATTTCATGCTTTTTTTCTCTATTAAAAAAGCACCAGCAAAACACTACTGCTGTAGTTGTAAACTGGCATTTGCATTTATTTGTACAATCTATAAACAACATAGACTATACAAAGAGAAACATGATATGTTCTAGGTTGAAAAAATAATCACTGTGCCTAGAAATCAGATAGATTCATTAGCACAACACTGTACCTGAATGCTCTAAGCCCTGCTTAGAGCCAGAATATAGCACCTAAGAAATGTATTTAACATTCATAGAATAATAGAATTGTTATACCTGGAAAAGACCTCTAAGATTATTTTAGATTATCTAAGACTATCCAGCTGTTAACATAGTGCCACCATGTTCACCATTAAACCATTTGTCCAGGTGCCACATCTACATGATTTTGTACACTTCCAAGGATGGTGACCACCAATCCCATGAGCAGCCTATTCCAAAGCCTGACTGCTCTCTTAGTAAACAAACTTTTCCTAATAAACCTACAATATTCCAACTTGAGGCCATTTTCTCTTGACCTGGCATTTGATACCTGGGGGAAGAGACCCCCACCCGGTTACAACCTCCTCTAAGATAGTTGTAGGTCACCCCTGAGCCTCCTTTTCTCCAGGCTAAACACCCTCAGCTCCCCCAGCCACTCCTCATTAAACTTGTACCTCAGACTTTCCACTGCTCCCTTGCCCTTCTCTGGACACACTCCAGCCCCTCAATGTCCTTCCTGTAGTGAGGGTCCCAGAACTGGACACAGGGTTCAAGGTGTGATCTCACTAGTGCTCAGTATAGAGGGACAATCATTGCCCTGGTCCTGCTGGAAACACTAGTGCTGAACTAAGCCAGGATGTCACTGGCCTTCTTGGCCACTGGGCACACACTAGCTCTTGTTCAGACAGCTGTTGAGAGGCAGTCTTGCATTCTCCTCCACTGGGCGGTTTCCCAGCCACTCTTCCTGTAGAACTGCATGGGGTTGCTGTGACCAAAGGGCAGGATCAGCATTTGGCCTTGTTAAACTCCATACAATTGTCCTATGCCCATTGTTCCAGCCTGTCCAGACTGCTCTGTAGAGCCTTCCTGTCCTTCAACAGATCAATACTCACACCCAACTTGGCATAATTTATGAACTGAGGATGCACTTGATCCCCTCATTCAAGTAATCAATAAAGGCATGTCACGGTGTGACTTGGGTTTTGCCAATTTTAATATATTTAATCTCTTTTAGAGATTGGATTTGGGAGTAGAGACAAGGCAGGCTCAAAACTTAAAAAGGTACAAGAAGAAACTTATTAATAACACAAAAAGAATTCAGAATAAGATTCCTAGATTATTCATTCCTCCCTTCGTTCCACATTCCTTAACAACAACATACAGGAAACACTTCAGTCAGTTATCCACCCAAATACTCATTTCAGTTCAGTTAAGAGAGAAAAGTTCCTTTTTTAGTTTAGGCTTAGGGAGTGTCTTCACCTTCACAATCTACATCCGCCCGAGAAAAATTGCAGATTATGACTCTCCTCCCATCCCCTCAGTCCTTCCAGAGCTGTTCTATGGGTTATGTTCCACACTTGGGGTATTACTTTTAAAGGCAGGGTGCTGAAAAACAAAATTCTCTTCTTCTCTATCAAATGTCTCTGTTCATATTCCAGTCCCAGAACAGAGAGAGCTCCATTTCCCTGAGGCAAAAAGTCTTCTTCTCAAGCATCCAAACCTCCTGAAGTATATTTCACAGTTTAATGTAGTCACAATCCCCTTAGCCCACAAAAAAGTTTTTCAGCTGCTCATCAGTTTCATCCTTTCAATCTATTCCCACCAGGAACTTTATCTTCATTCCACTGACCTCTGTAGTCTCCATGCTTTATTTCTTCTCATTCATGGGAGCTCAGGAGATTGAGAATCTTATCCAGGCATTAAGAAGTTAAAATTGTATCCAGATCTTGAAGAAGCCACATGGGCAGCTGGAGGCCTCTTCTGCCACGTGGAGAGACAAGTTGAGCTGAGAGTCAGCAGGGCCGGGGCCACCTGGAGCTGGGGCCCCAGGGGGATGTTATCAGCCTGGCGGCCGGGAGGACAAAGAGCAGAAATTAGTCTTAGCAACATGATTTATGAAAGCAAAATAACTTTTAATTGGTTTCCCGAGCTGTCTGCTACTAAATCTGCTCTCTGATTGGTTCTCTGAAGCCCCCCAGAGACAGGACAGCCCCTCCGTTCCTGGGCCTCGTGGTGCTTTCCATCAGGCAGCTCCACCTCTCCTCCATTTCATGTGCAACCAGCAGAAGGCGTTAAACAGAACTGGCCCCAGTACTGAGCCCTGGGAAACACCAGCAGTGACTGGCTGCCAACAGGATGTAGCTCCATTCACCACCCCTCCCTCAGCCCAGCAGTCCAGACAGTATTTTGTCTAAGTAAGAGTACACCTCTCCAAGTCACAAGAAACCAATTTCTCCAGAATGCTATAGGAGACAGTGTAAAAAGCTTTACTACATCCCAGAATCCACAGCTCTTTAATGGGACAACCTTGACATAGGAGGAGATCAGGTCAGTCAAGCAGGACCTGGCCTTCCTTAAACCCAAGCTTGTTGGGCCTGATTCTCTGGTTGTCCTGCATGTGCCACATAATGGCACAGACAATCATCTGCTCCATGACTTTGCTGTGAGATCAGCTAACAGGCATGTAGCTCTCTGGATTCTCCTTCCAACCGTTCTTGTAGATGGGCTAACCTCCAGTCTACTGGGACCTCCCCAGTTAACCTGGACTGCTAATAAGAGATGGAACATGACTCAACAAGCACTTTTACCAAATCCTTCAAAGCACTTGATTGGATCCTATTCAGCCCTGTAGACACATGTGCCTCCGACTGGTGTAGTGTCCATCCCATCCTCCCCCCTTGCTTTTAAGAGAGAGGCTTTTGCTACAGTATAGCCTGCAGAATTTATATCCTGGCGCTCTATGGTGTTTATGGCAGGCCCGCGCCTCAGTTCTAGTTTTTTTGTTTGCTGATTTTGTTCTGGTTTGCTGATTCATTCCTTATACCTCATTTATTGAATTACAACAGTGTAGTGGGTGCCTGATCTTATCCTTGGATTATGGGTGCTTCATTCTGCTTCCCATACTTGTCTTAAAGCTCGTATCCTGGGTACCCTGAGAAAAATTGTCTTTGAAGACTGAGGCAAAGAAGGCACTAAATATCTAAGACTTTTTAAGTATATAAGACTTTTCATGAACATTTGTCACTATGTTTCCTTGTACATGCAATGAAGGATGAAGATTCTCCTTGGCCTCCTTTTGTTGCTGAAATATTTGTACAAAACAATTTTCTTATCGTTTACCGCAGTAGCCAAATTAAGTTCTATCTGCACTTTGGCCCTTCTAATTTTCTACCTGCAAAACCTCACAATAGCTTTTTAGTACTCCTGAGTCGCCATCCCCTTCTTCCAAGGGAGATACACTCTCTTTTTTTCCCCTCCCTGAATTCCAACCAGAGATCATCTATGTTCAGCCAGGCTGGTCTTCCCTGCTGGCTCATCTTTTGACACATGGGGATACTCCTCTTCCACACTTCTAATATTTCCTTAATAAAATGTCCAGCCTTCCTGGACTCCTTTGCCCTTCAGGAATGCCTCCCCAACAGACTCCCTCAACCAGTCTTCTTACTAGGATGAACCCTGCCTTCTGAAAACTCAAGGTAGTAGTTCTAACATCTTTCCTTACTTCAAGAATTGAAAATGGTAATTTTGTGATCTCTCTGCCCAAAGCTTCCTCCAGCCACTACATTTCATGCCAGTCTTTCTCTGTTCACAAACAGCAGGTCCTGTGGGGAAGCTTCCCTAGTTGGCTCCCTCATCAGCTGTGTCAGGAAGGTATGTATATTCCTCACACTCCAAGAACCTTCTTAGACTTGGAAATGCTTTCTCTCTGCTGTGTTGCATTTCCAGCAGACAGTTTGCAAGTTGAAGTGCCTCATGAGAACAAGGGCTAGCAAATGTGAGACTTCTTCCTGCCACTTATAAAATATTTAATCTGTCTCTTCATCCAGAACAGGTTATCTGCTGGTTGGCCTATCCCCTGATCCTTACCATAAGTACTCAGCCCTCTTGTGACCATCAGTGTGGTCATCCAGACAATCAAAACACACTCTGACATACAGGTCTACACCCACGCCTCTCTTTCCTGTAATTTCTGAAGAACTTATAGCCACCCATTGCAGCACTTCAGTTGTGCAAGTCAACCCACTTCATTTCTGTGATGGCAGCTATGTCACAGGTTCCCTCTGCCCAGTGACCTCTGGCTCCTTCTGTTGGTTGCTCATGCTGTGTGCATTGGTGTAGATGTACTTCAGTTGGCTATTGATCCTGCCACCTTTCTGGGGGATCATGCCCTAATTCTCACATTAGGAGCAATCCCCAGGCTTTTCTCTAGCACTCCTGGTTTTACCCTCTTCTCCCTTTAAATCTAGCTTAAAATGCTCAGTGGAACCTGCTACCTCCTAAGCAAGGATCTTTTTCTGCCTTTGAGACAGCGGTACCAAGTCTGTCATCAGCAGGCCTGGGGCCATGTAAACTGATCCCCGATCAAAAAACCCAAAGATGGTGTTGGTAACAGCAGGCTATGAGCCATGTATTCATCTGTATGGTGTTCCTGTTTCTTCCCGCTTCATTGCCTGCAATTGGCAAGATAGAGAACACTGCTTGTGCTTCTGATGCCCCAGCTAGTCATTCCAAGACCCTGAGGTCTTCATTGTCCTCAAACTTCTTATTGTGACTTCATCTCTGCTCACCTGAACAAACAGTAATGGGCAATAAATCATACCAGGCTGGAGAATTTGTTGGTGACATTTCTTACCCAGATCACAAGGAGGCAGCAGTCTTCTGCATGGGTTTGTTCAAATTGATATATTGGAGCCTCTGTTTCTCTCAGAACAGAGTCACTGATGACAACTACCCTTCTTTTTTCCTTAACAGAAGTAGAATGCTCTCTAGAAGATGGCAAAATACCAAAAGAGCAGAGCAGTCTGGAATTCTCTGTATGTTAACAAAACTGGATCTCCAAATTCACTAATCTGAATTATGTTCGGTGCTTTGTTCCTCCTGAAGAAACAGATATGCTTCTCAGAATTGCTACCCAATTAACATGTAGAAGGACTCCTGAATATTTAAAAATCTCAGCCAGATGACTGACAGTCTCTGATGGAAAGGTCAGTTTTCAATAGAGATTTTTTTTTTTTCCCATTTCTGTGCAACAGCCCATAATGAATGAGCAAACTGTTTCAGGATTGTAGCTCAACTGGAACACAGAAATTAATTGTCCCAATCAGTCAGCAAGTAGCAACCTGTCGCAAGTGCCTGCACATATTAACTATGAAATGAGTCAAAAGAATAAATATTCAGCACAAAACCTTCTGAGAGCATAGCACAGTTATGTTGGCTTCCAGTAAAATTCACAGCACAGCTGTATTTTTTGTGCCAAACAGAGATAGAAGTCTAAAGCCAAAATTGGATTAATTAAGCAAGGGTTGTAGGATCACCAAAGGCTGGTCCCAGCATAACAGATGAGAGGATGCTTCCAGTTCTTCTTGTGTACTGGCCAAAATAATTGTTCTGTCGCAGGCTGTACATGGAAAGACAGCTCTGAAGGCCATGCTATTTGGGTAACCTTTTACAATTAAGCCACAAATTAATCTGCTTGTTAATGTTTGTCATCATGGACAGACACTTAAAAAATCCTAGATACATTATTGCTGCCCACTACAACCATCTGTAACAATCAACTCTGTGGAATAAATTTTGAACAAGTGCATTTTGAGCTAAGGCCATGCTGAAAATTAATGGCTTGGAAAGGTTGTGGTTTTTATCCATTTTATAGTATATGGTGTGTTAACCATGTACATATGGTATTATTCATGTATTAAAATCATTCTAACAAAGTAAAATTACTGAAAGAAGTATTGAATTCTCTGTTTCTGTCGATAAAGTATGGCTCAGCCACCACGCCTGTCAACGTACCATTGTGGCTCAGAGGAAACAAACCTAACAAGAAAAATAGAACCACCATAACTGCATTCCTAGGAATTGAATATAGCAGATGAAAAGCTTGAAACTAAGACACCCAAAAATCCCTCTTTGAAGAAGTAGGGAGACATACCCCAGAATCCGTGAGACAGAAATCCAGGCAGACAGACTCAGTCTACAAGGGAGTTTCTTAACAATTGCACAGCAAAACCCAAGGCTCATTTTTGAGGGGCAATAGACATCCTGAAGTTTTAAAGTTTGTCTAAGCCAGATCTCAATAGCATTGGATGAGACATAACAGGGCAGCTAAGATTAATTCTTCTTGTAAATATTGATAATTTTGCTACTTATTTTTACTCTTCATTGCCCCATTTTCACCTCATAATTAAGACCACAATATTTTGATTTGTTAAAATAATTCTGGTTTTATTAAAACCACAGAACACTTTATGACAGAAAGCAACTAGGTGAAGGCAATAAACCTGCAGCACATTTCCCCAGAGCCAATAGATAGAAATCAAATGGTGCATACCTATCACACGTGTCTACAACTTTAAAAGATTTCAAGATCTTAGTGCTGTTTGAGGAATTGCATCATCCTGCAAAATCTAAGTAATTCAGTATAGGGACTGGAAACATCTCTTATTTTCTGGGGAAGAATTTCCATTAGAACTTATAATGGTACTTGTTCTGTACAGAACAGGAAATAGTAACACTCTTAAATCTTCATGAAAATTTGGGAAATGAAAAAGTTAAATTGTTAATTTATAATTGAAAGACACTTGTTTGTGCCTATTAAGAGCATTTTGATATACCTATTAGCATCATATTTTTGCATCACTATCAATATGGACATGAAAATAGAGCATTAGAACTAATGCACTTGGTTTAGAAGTTTTTTCCACTGGCTCTCTTTTTGTCTCTTGTTTTTCATAAATACTGCTATTTGTACCTTAACAATAACTCTGATTAAGACCTAATTCTGTGAAAGACTCACAGTTTCTTACTCACTAGAAAAAAAAATCATAGAATCATATATTATCCTGGCTTGGAAGGAACCCAAAAAATCATCAAAGTACAGCTCCTGATCCTGCACAGGATCAACTCAAAAATCACACCATGTGCCTGAAAGCATTTTCAATGCAATGGAAATGCAAATGGAGAAGAGGCACCTGGAAAGGAACCGGTTTACACATGGTCAGTGCTAGCTGCATTCTAGCATCAGTTCCTGGGACAATACACTTTGTTAAAAGAATCATGCAGTACTATAAAAAATAGTATTTTTGTGTTTTCCCTCACTGAAGGATTCATGAAGCCTAACATCTTCCATCAGGGCACTAGCTACTACTACTGCTAAATGTTTAGCAGGGAAAAATATCCAGAAATCTTGCGCACAGTACTGTGCAGGGCTGTGAAATTTTTAGAACAAAATATTTTGTGATAAAAGTAGAATCAAGCTTCATCCATAAGAACTGTCAGTGAGATTGAAGAAAAAAAAAGATAAGAAAAAGGTGGGAGGAAAAAAAAAGAGAGCTATTATATGATTTAATATTAATTAGAAATCAACCAGAAATTCCTTATGTCAAAGATTCTTGAAGCATTATTGTAATGATTAAAAGGCTTAACTGCAATTTTGAATAAAGTGATCTAAAGAGGTAACAAAGATTATTTATTTATTTATTTTGATAAATAAAAACAAGTGTCAAACAACATTGACTCTAACACCCAGGGTCTGAGTCATTAAAAACAGTCTAATGGGTGATGGGTGCTCAGGGCTGTACTACATCAAGTTTTCAGAGTTAACACTGAAAAATTATTCTAATTAGCAAGGCTAGTGTAACTGTTCAGGTATGAATTTGGTATACTGACATCCACTAGTATAGAATAATTCACAGATTTAAGCTAAAACCTACCAGGCATCAAGACAGAAGAAAAGACAGTTCAATTACTGGACTTGTGATGTTTTCACATACACAATGGAAAATATAAAGGCAAAAAGAATGTCCCACAGCCATCAATAAAAGGATAGGAGAAAATTATGTTTTGACTCCATACGTTCTCCAGTAAGACAACTAAATTAAAATCAAACCTCTGACATTTGTAGTGAGGTTCATAAATAGACGAAGCTTTGCACTGCAGGTGAATGACAGTAGCTCCTGTGTCTTTGGTGACCTTATTTCATCTATGCTAACAGACAATGTTCTAGCTAGATTGTGAAGTCTGATATAGTGGAGCCACTCTCAAAATGCTAAGTTCAAGAAATACCAGGCAAGTGCTTAATTTTAATGTCTATTTATAAAAGCCTACTGTAAGCAAGAATTCCATAAAACAAGGAGTAGTTGAAATTTAGTTAACACAGAATTCTGCACTTCTAAGAAGCACAGAATGAGCGCTGTGATTTTTGAGAACAATTATCACCAAGTAAAAGAGCAGGGAGATAAGTCTCCATGGACATAGTTTAATATTTATCAAGATATACTTTAAGAAACTAAACATGTAGGAAGCTAGTTTGCACTAGAAACATTTTCTCATGTGGAATTCATTAGGGAATCAAATGAAGAATTCTGTCTCCCAACAGAGAGTCTGCATTATTATAGCACCTGAGACTGCTATGAGTGCATCTGCAGACTAGTGGGAAAATTCTAAAGTTAATTCATACTCACAAAATTACTAACAAGTTGTTACTTAGGTTTAGCAGGAGGGAAGCTGGGAGAAGAATCAAATTATTCTTATTAAAGCATGAAATAAATTATTTATGGGCATGATCAACTATCTTTTTGAAGTAGGTACATATAGAAGCTTGTGGCATAATATGCTGAAGTGTTTGATAAAGAAAACCATAAATAAATCCCATCCATGAATGCTTAAACGATGTAGTGCTCATGTAGTCATTTTGTACAGCAATATGAGGATAAACACTAGTGCACAGCCAACATATCTTTGTAGTAATACTAGAGACAGGACAGAGACAAATAGGGATTATGATCAAGTACAAATGTACAACAAGATGAACAGATTTTTGGGAGGGAAAAATCTAGTTTTCACCTTTGGAGCAAAATATATTAGGAGTTATATTGCAAGCCATTTCATCACAAAACTTCTTAGTTGATCAGAACTCTGCAATAATCTCCACCTGATAAGGTGAGGCTGATAAAGTGGTCAAGAGTACTAGAAAATGGTTCAAACAGAACATATTTCAAAGTATATTTATGAACAAAGAATAAATTATCATCATATTGAATTAAAGATGCATGTCTGACAGACGACTTGAAGATACAAAATCAATCATTGAATTAGACGACTTGCCACAGGCTCTTAAAAATAAGTCTTATTCCTGGAAAGAGTACTTGTAAGAAAGGTTGAAAGTATTATTTTATTTATCTCAGGAGTTTTAAACATGACAACAGGTTCAAGGTCCAGTCCACTGTAAAAGCCACATTTCAGAAGTGATATGTAACATATGTAGCACAGACGTAATATTTCAGAAATGAAGTACAAAGGGCACATCAACAAATGAGGCATTACTCAAATCTAGAAGAGTTTGGACCAAGTCTGATCTCCAAGGCTGGCTGAAGAGAAAGGCATAAAAGGAGAATAAATAGTATTAACAATGGTATAAACCTGAAGGGGGACTGTGTACGGAGGAATCTGAGTTATCATTTTGTCCATAATGTGATATCAGAGCCATTTCCTTTGTGGGGAACACATCTTTTACTGGAGCTACACAAAAAATCAGATGCCTATACAAAAAATGAAGAGGTGAACTGTTAAAAAGAAACAACGAGCAAGGAGAAGTATAGGTAAAAAAATCAAAAATATGGAAGGTGGATTAAAGTCTTCCTCTTTGTATGTTTATTTGAATGCTACATGATATCACTGTATCTCAAGAAAACAAACCAAACCAAAACACACTTCCATGATAAAATTCCCACTTAGTTTCACAAGTCTTGCATCCCTGTGTATTTTTACCCAGCATGCAGCACATAAAATATTTTGAGAACAGCGTGGCCTTACTGAAGGCAGTGGGAAGTTCAAAATTGTCTTCAGAGGAGCCAGGATGAAAGTCAGCAGTCCCATTGATTTCAGCAAGACTATTAATTGTCTGAGGCTATGCACAAACATGAATCTTCAAAGGAGCAGGGCTTTGAACAATTCATTTGTATGTATTTATGAACTGAGAAAAATGTTTTAAAATCTGACTGCAACACTGGCATGAGCTTCAAATGAAATTAAGTGCACTGTTTCATTATGCTGAACCTCAGCTATTGCAGATTTACTGAGATGAGTGTTCTGGATCAGCAGGTGTCAGTCCCCTGCTGTTAAATAAATTTAGACAAGTAAAGGCAAGAGCAGCATCCTGCAGCAGAGCTGAGGAGCCGTGTGTGTTCTACCTCTGCATCAGGGAGCCTGAACAGACAGGGAAACATCTTTCAAGCCAAGATTTCAAGACCTGCAGTTTCCAGGGTGCTCAATTTTATGGAATAGAGAAGAGGGGACATGTCCAGACTGAGAAAAGGTCTCAAGGTGTCTAGGCTATTTCCTTAAACGCTCAGGTTCTTTCCAGATTACATAGTTACAAATTTTCTTTTTGTTCTTGTTTATGTGTGTATTAAAAAAGAGAAGACGTTTTACATTCAAAACTGCAACCCGTTCTGACATTGCCAAGATTTGTCTTTGTAAATTTCGTATCTGGTTCACACAAACAAATTTAATTTCCTGTCAAATAAATTACAACTGAGAAATAAGGAAGAAACAAACTATAAAAAGTTAGTAACACCTAAGTGGCACAGCTTATGCCTGGTAAGTGCATTCCAAGTACAAAATTTATTCAGAGTCATAGAAAATGCTCTCTTTTTTTTTTTTTCTTTCCTAAATAACCATTACTATCTAAAAAAATTGGATCTGCTCCTTTTTTATTTTTTTAACAAATACATTTTGTCATCACAGCCTGAGGAGACCGCAGGAATGTGTTTGGAGGGCTGTTTTGGGGTTCTTTTTGAGTTGTTTTCTTTTTTTCCCTGCGGTTTTGTTTTAGTTGCTTTGGCATGTGTTAAGTAAAAGAATTAAATACAAATGATCCTTCTCCACTCTTATTCTGTTTAGTGCCTTATCCCAAACTGTGAATATTGGGCCTGACATGCACAGCTGCTTTTTCCAGTGCACAAGGAAAACATAAAATTGCCCTCGTACAAATAACACTTCCTTTTAAGGCTATATGTTAACTACAGCAATCTGATTTGCAGCCACCACTCTATAACTTGTCTAATCAACTCTCAAATGGATATTAGATCCAATTCACTGACTGGCTCTTTTCCCTTCCTGTAATTTCTTCTACAGATGATCTCTTAGTTCTATAACATTATCCTCAGATATAAAGTATATATTTAAAGTCATAAGGCTTTCAATTCTACTAGACAATACCAGTTTTACTGTAAATATTTAACTTTAGTCTTTTATGGTCTTATTTGCTTCAACTCTATCTTTTTTGCATTATTTGTATTTCACATAAATCCTGTCAATAAAATTAGAGAAACACATAGGTAGTCTTTTCTCAAAAATTCATGACAAAATTGAACACTGCATCCATTGCTTTTTGTTTATCTTCGCCTTATAATAAAGCTTTAATTAAAAAAAAAAACATATACATTTAAGTTACTACATTTTAGAAATTTTCACATTAGTTTTAACAACAAAGGAAAGAAAACTAAAATACTAAAGTTGTTTGCTACTGTTGTCTAATTTGGTCTGTTAACTTCATAGTCAAGAATACTTCTATTGAAATAAAAATATAGCATGTAGTCCATAATGTGCAATCAAGTCAACTTTATTATGCAAAAAAAAATCATTAAGCAAACATGTTTTAATGTTATTTGCCACACTTCAATTTTTTTCCTGCCCAAAACTGATAGTAAAATAAGTCAGGATCATCATATGGAAACATAAAAAAGTCCTGTATTTGTAATTATTGCTTGGAAAAACAGATCAATTGAGTCTTTTAACATTAAAAGTTCAGTTCTTTTATAATGATTTTTTTGTAATTTTATTAGCACTGTGTCGATTTGGCTTAAAGATGTTTGGTTTTTTTATATAGAGGACATTTGAAGGACTGACTCTACTAAAGGAGAGGAAATTTATTGAGAAAAGCATATTTAAAATTAATTTTGCAGAATACTGATGATAAATGAATCTCACCTTTATAGTGATTAACACCTGAGATATTATTTGGTTCCTAAGATATATTTAGCTATCCAAGGAAGAGAAACTCTATTCATTATTGGTATCACTGATCAAAACAATGCTTCTACTCATCAGGAGAAAAAAAAACTATGAAGGAGCTCTTTACTGACAACCTATATATTATTGTCTAAAGAATTCTGAAAAAGAACCTATTCTGGGGGGATTGTTTTAATATATTTTCAGCTTCTTATCAGAAAATATGCATGGTACGTCTAATAAATTTTATAATGAAATTTTTTTTTAGTTCTCATTATGATCTCCAGGTAAAAAACTGGAATGTGCTCCACTATGTGAACTTACCATCACCCTGCCTGGAGACCTGCCTGGTGCATCCTCCTAATTTTCCTCTTGAAATTTCCTCGTTACTGAAAATTAAGGGTAAGGAGCAGCAAAGACACCACCTCTCATCCCGGCAAGAGCTGAGGACGGGCACAGGCAGGGCATCCTGAGGCTCGCTGTATTCCTGCAGATAAACACCCATACAGTAAAAAATAATATAAATAGACATATACAAAAGAAATAAACATTAAATAGTTTAATTAAACCCCTAAATATTGTGATTTTTATCTCATTTATAGAGAGAATATGTTCGCTCAATAAAGTGTGCACCTTCCACCTAGTATTGTCAAGCATAAAGGAAAAAAACTGACCTCCAGAATGGGAACTTCTCCATGAAGTGCAATCTATGTAAATATCTGTATTATTCCTATGCATAAATATACTGTTTTGTACACAGTAATAATATTGTGGGGGAAAGACAAGGATAAAGACACCTGCTCTTCTCCAGGTCTGAAAAAAATTGAGATGACAGCACAGAGGCTGAGCCTATAGCATGCAAGACAAAGTGTTGTAAAATGAGTGAACTATTCCTAAGCAAGCTGGAAGGGGACTGAAAATTGTAATTGAACTAACATGATGTGTCATGTTGCTGTGGCTAATTTTTTCTCTTCATCTAAAGTAATTTGTCTCTATGATACCTTAAAATGCACACTGCATTTGTACACAAGAAATTTATCTGAGAAAACTGTTAAATTGCACAAGTACAGAAACACATTGGAGGGCGGAGTGGAGAGGAGACAAAGAAGAATGTGGGTACTTATGCATAAATTATTGGTGTGCATGTTAATGATAGGTACACAATAATTTTGTATTTTTAAAAATAATTCATATCATGTGTTTTTTTATATAAGATAAAAAATGGTGAAATAAACTTACAGGTGCTATCTATCAGGTACAAACAAAAGTATCCAAAGATGTCCAGGACTTAGGTGTATTGGAGCAATATACTTGAGTATTTAAAGTATTTGTATTTTCTTTGGAGTGCATCATTGAAAGCATGAAATATGCAAAATATTAGAATGTTTCAGACATTAGTACATGCTATGTTGGCAGTAACTCCAAGTACTGTTTTCAGAGCTCAAGATTTATTTCAGTAGCCAAATGGATCCTTAAGAGCTGATAGAGTACTTAGGGTAGGTACAAGCAGGCAACTTGAGGTACAGCACAGGAAAAGGCTTTTGCATATTAAGAAACAGAGACCTTTATGAAGAAGTCTAATTAGTCTGCATCCTGCAAAGAGTAACTAAATGATCTGGAAAATGAGAAATCTTTGAAAATATTTGTTCCATCCACATGGGGCATTGGAACACAGGCTGAACTTAACATCATCACAAGTTTTATTAACACGATCCATAGGAAGCATTCATTGTTGGGGGAAAAAACACAACACAATTTACTGAAACAAATGTTCATTTAAAGGTACATTTAGTGGAAAGAAAAAAAAATGGATACAGTTATCTTTCTAATTTTTTTCTAAATTTAAGCCTCCCCAGGCTTCTTGATATCTTAAGTGGGGTTACAAGCCTATATAGTAAAAGAAGGTTTACAAGGGACATAGCCACAAACGTATCTTTGAAATTCACTGAGAGTTTATACAACTCCTTTCCTGCCTCTTTAGGGATATTATTTTAAATACATGTATGGAATCTTAGGATGGTACTTCTACATTATACAAAAAGCCTTTGTAGCAGGCAATCTTAGGTCACTTTTCTGAACTAATTAATATAAAACCATTCCTTGATTCTGAGCCACAGCTGAGCAACTACAATTACATGTATTCCTATTGAACAATCTTGTTTAGTCTTTCACAATCAATTAAAAAAGATATGGCTTCCATAATGAAACCAAATGACTCCATAATAAAGGTTCCATGAAGCTCTTACGTGATATTAGGTGTTTGTTAGGGGAGGGTGAGGTTGTTCTTGGTTTGGGGGTTTTGTACACCTCAGAGCAAGATTATGTAACAAAAAAACCCCCCAAGAAACCATAAAAAATTATTAATTTAAGTAATGAGATATTAAATATATTTTAGAACGATTTTATTTATATTTTTAATTTTCCACACACAAGAGGATTTTTGTAGATGGTTGATTCTATCACATACATTGAGATCCAGCATACTAAAATCTATAATTTTTGGTGAAATACTGTTCTTAGTGAAATCAAATGTCATTTTCCCTTGAGTATTTTTAACTTAAAAAAATTAAAATTGAATTACTTTTAAGACATTTTGAGGACAGTATTTTAACCTATGTTAAAGATTACATATAGAAAAATCATATATACTTATGTATCCTGGCAAAGCAGATATTACTGAATTCTACTTTCAGTTTGTTTTTTCTTTTTATAATTGTATTGCTTGACTCCTGATATTTGCAATGCCACCTAGCAAAGGAGTAACTTCCAAGGCCTAGGTTATGCTGCACAGGACTATGATTGATATTCCTTCATGGCACTCAGCTGCTCTCTAAAATTGGGGTGAGTGGAAGGGTCTCTCACTTCCCTGACTTCTAATTTCTCAGAGCATATGATCTGTTTATCCCTTTCTGACAGAGGGCACATTTTCTTCAGCTCACCTTTCTGCTTTGGCTCATACCAGACAGTTTAGTTTGTTTAAAGGGAGACCCCTAGAATCCTAATTCTCATAAAAGACTATTTTCTCCTGCAAAATTACACCTGTATGCTGTGTGGCTACTGGCCCTAAAATGTCAGTGTTTTTCCAAAACCAGATAGAATAATGATCCTTAATAAATATTAAGGGACTTTTTTTTTTCTAGTTCAAAAATATCAGTAAAGGAAGAATAGGTAAGAGGCTCAGTGCTGGTTGATAAGGATGGCCAACACTGAAGGCAGGCCAGATGATTTGCAGGATAAATATTACCTAAATTTCTGGGCAAAGTACAGTAGTAGGAACTACCACTCAGGGCTGTCACTGATAAAGTTGTTATGCACCAGTGTACACAGGATGTGATGAATATGGGCTGTGTTGACCAATACAAGCAGAAAAGGCAACACCTTTGGCTCTTTGAGACGGCCAAAGCCCACATGCACAGCAAACTCTGGTAGTGTGCAACACGTTCTAGGCAAGGCACAGATTTCAGGGCTGTGGTGGCAGCAAGAACTTTCCCTTGGGGAAAGTAGAGTTTCAGAGGGATATAGTTTCAAAGTATTAGTAACAAGAATAAGTGTTTCATAATAATTTAATAATGCCCACATTCAAGCACAAAGCACACTACTCTCCCCTTCACATTGCACTCATTTATGACAGTTTCCAGATTAATTTCAAGATTAACTAGTTGCCTGCCTGTAAGTAGGTAATTTTAAATAGATTTTCAAATCAGGGAATAAATATTTACCTGTGTCATGGCACCACTATTATATTCTTTACCACTGATATCTCTAGCTGATCAGGAAAACTTCGGGAAAAAGTGCAATCATCATAAATATTGAAATACAGAGCTTTTAAGTCTCAAACTGAACCCTGATTATCTCTGGGGGAGAAGGTTAATTTTCAGACTCAATGGTATTTTTTTCCTCTTATATAAAAATTGCCCAAAACTCAGAAATGGAATTAAGTTCAAAATTCTAGTTCAGTGAGAACACAGAAATTAAAGTTGGCTCATTATTAGAGCAATTTATTAGAAAAGTATTGAATTAATCATCCTTTGAAGTCCTGGGCAGCCTTATGGAAACTGTGATGCAAAGAGTAATTTACAGAAAGCTATATGGTCCTGCATTTCTCTTTAAATATTCATAAGATATTTAAGACTATAGGAAACAGGCAATTGTTTCTGATACACAAATACTGACTTGATAATCCAATAGTATTTTCTGACCTGAATTTTTAGAAAAGTGTGCTGCTATTTCGTGTGGGGTTTGTTTGCAGTTTGTTCTTGTTAGGGTTGGGCTTTTTTCTTTTTGTTTTTTCCAAAATGAAGACAGAAATCCAAGAAAATATTTATTTGATTCTGGTTATTGTAAATTGGTTCTAGCTTTAATTTTTTTTTCCTTTTAAACAAGCCAAACTGATATTATTGCAAAAAAAGCAGTATATTGAAAATAGAAAAATAATTAAATTTATTTATCTGTTCCATAGGCTACTAAATTTTTTAATCACCTGTCACAAGGTATTTTTCTTTAGCTTGAAAAAAATAAATTAATTTTACAAAACTAAAAGTGAATTCAAATCAAAACCTGCTATGAATGGCAGCAATGCTATAATATTAATTTGTTACCACAGAAGTTTTAGAAAACATGAAATATGAAGGGCTTTTTCCCTACAGGAAAATGTTAACATTTTCATAAATTTTATACACATAACCAATGCATAAGAAATGCATTACCAAAAATACATTAATAAAGTACTTCATAAAAAGCAAGTTAATAAAACCCCAAACCATCCCAGAGAGTGCCCAGAATGAATTTCTTTGGCATAGTAATATCAAAGTAAAAAATAAAATCTAGACACAATTAATCCAAAACTTTGCTGCAGAAATAAAGCAATCCCAGATCTGGACCAGCAGTTGGGACTCCTATCTGTGTGCTTGCTCCTATGACTCAAAAGCAGAGCTGAGTGCTAAAAGAACACATTTTATACCTGTTGCAGTTCTCTAGCATCAAGAAATTGTAGAAGCAGAACAGTGTTTCCTATTTCCTCCTTTCCACCCCTGGAAACTTCAAAAGCTGAATCTGTTCACGTTTAGTTTGAGGAGTTTGTTTCAGGGAAGGTTTTTGGCTTTGTGTATTTTTGTTTAGTTGGTATCAATCTGTGTTTAAAACCTGCTCTGATCCTTGTAATGAGATCTCACTCGTTACAATAATTTTTAATATTTGCGGGTGAGTAAGAAAGCAAATGCATGATGTCATGCCCTAATGAGAGTGCTTGCTGTCATGGAGACTAATAGGGAAAATGGATTATACCACCAACTGTTGCTGCATTGGATCTGAAACCTTGACTGTGTGAATAAAATAATAATTGCTGATGGAGTGCATGACAAAGGGTGTAAATACATGTTTGGACAGTTCCTAAATAATAAAAATTCTAATTACGTAGTACATTATCTATTTTTATTTTAAAATATCAAAAGAGCTAAGTAGTATACTCATTTATGAGATTATACTTCTGGTAGAAGGAAATAGAAAAGTTAAATTAATGCTATAAATAGCTACAGAACTTTATAGAGACAGTACATTCACTTTGTTCTGTGGCTTCCTTCACAAGATAAAAAAATATTCTAACTTTAATAACTGGAGTCAGAAACACTGTGTGCAAAGAGAAGGGAGGATAGATCATACTTTTTCCACTTGTGCCAGGGCAAGATACAGCGATCACCCTTCTGTACAGTTATTACTTTTATTTGTGCAAAGATAAACAATGGTCTTTAACCAGTTATTTTATTTCTACTAAACAAACAAGGAGGCCACAAACAGGAGCACAGAATGGACCTTTGGACAACAACCCTAACACAGACTTAGTAGTATATTATGAAAAAATTTTGCTGAAGCTTTTTTAAAGCTTTTTTTTCATCTCTGGAACTCGAGATAGAGCCTGAAAGAGCTTATAAATTAAAAAATACAATATCTAGACACTATTTTCTTAGATATTCTTGAAATAGGGCAAATTTTGCACTCTTTCTTTTTTTCTCAACTGAATGCAAGCTGAATTGCTGCTACCAGCACACAGTAATTACTCAAGAACAGTACAAACCATGGTCAAAGGGAGGAAATGATGACCTACAGAAGTTGTGCAAGTAGTCACATCAGCCACTTGTCCTAAAGCAGATGAGAATAAATTTCTGTCTCTTGCAAGTGTAGTCTCTTTTATCCTATATTTTTCTGAATTATATTTTTTTCTCTTATTTTTCCCTGCTGACACATTGAATTTTAAAACCACATGCCTTTTGAAAAGCCCATAGCAACATGTTTTGTTTTGCTTCTTCCCCATAGAACATCTTATTATGTATGATGTTAGTTACAAATTAGCCCATTGAAGTTAACTTCAGGCAGGTTACTTAATTTATTTTTATGATTGCTGGTTGGTTTTTTCCTAAAAAAACCCATGACAAATTTCCTGACATCATTGTTAAAGGGATATTAAGAATGAAGTAAGAGCACAGTTGTAGAAGGACTAAATTGCCAACAACAGCTTTATGTGTAAGATTAAAGCTCTACAGACAACAGTTACTTGCTAGCAGTAAATTATACTACAGTATACACAGTATGTATATAAAGTGTGAGGATAATGGCAAAATGAATATTACTCTGTCACATAATGAAGAATAAAATGAGCTCTAAGTTACATAGACGATGGAAAAGTATGGTAGCTGGTGACAGCCATGGGACATTTTGATAATATATCTAAATATAATTAGACATGGCTCTTTTATAATCAAAAGTGAGCTACTTCACTATGAAACAGGCTCTGAATGAAATAATTTATTTACAGTTGCAGAGACAATGAAATACCTATTCTCTGGAATCTTGAAAGGATTTCCTGTGACACAGATCAGCGTCCTGTTTAGTCAGATTCTTAACAGCTTTAAATTAATTATTTAACTCAAAATTTTGTTCTATCATTGATGAGAACCTCTACCTCTAAAATGTGAAGGGTATTTAAATGAAAAAAAATTTGGTATAGTTAACAAAAGGTAAAAATTTCAAACATCTTCCTTCCTAAAGTACGTATAAGAAGCTTCGCAACAAATACTTTGTCTGCTCTTTGCCTTTTTTGTTTATAAACCAAAGACCTTTCTTAAGACCCTCAGCTGAGATAAACTACAAGGGTCATTCACACTCTATTACTAGTTAAAATTTTGATGTTTTTTGTATATGGATAAAGATCTTTATATTCTCCAACAGTCATCTGGTTTTCAGGTTTGCTTTTCTTATTTTTTTTACTGAAGTTTTGAGCACAGTGAAAAATTAAACATTGGAAATTTATCCCATTGCACATTTTGAAGATTGATGAAACACTATCCTCCTTGAATGACATACTGAATACATGGAACTGTGAAAGTGGGAGCTATGAAGTGAAACAGCAAAGTTATTTGTGATTTATAGGCTCCCAAAGGCTTTACATCAAAACAACAGGAAGGGTTTTCATATGGTCTAGAATGAATTCTGCTTCTTAGCTAACACGAAAAAACCCCCTAAGAATGAAAGTTGATTTAAAGGATCTACTCCTTCTGCAGGTGAAAGCACACCCCTATTGCTACTTACTCTAAATGAGACCCTCAGTTTTATTCCTAGCACCAAGAATTTTCTGTCTTCTGAAGGATTTATTGCCCTCCAATCTGAGTTTCCAGCAAACAGCTCTCTTCCTCAAAAGATGAGATCAGTGGCCTTAAACTTTTAATGGTATAACCTTCAGAATTTTGAAATACTGAGTTATTTTATGGAAAGTTACAGTAGACATAGCCTGTCATGAACTGAGCTATAATTACAACAGGTTTATGCAGCTACTCAGAAAGACCTTCTGGATGTAAAGTAGAAAAATTCACCATGACTCATCTAGCCATCCATAGGCACTCATATATCTAACTGCACCCTTTTTCCTTTTAGCATATATTGTGTGTATTCAACACGGGTAACACAAACATAGCAGTATCCCACCACAACGTAATGGGACTGACAGCAAAGCAACACCACCCTCACTAGTACAAAGGCTTTCACAAAAGGAGTGGGGGGAAAGGTTCCTTCACTCTCCCTCTGCTGTGTGTCCCACAAAGACCAGTCCCACCCTGACATACTCCAAGTCCATGCAGTACCCACCAACCCACACAACACAGCTCCTACGGCTGCACTGCTTTCCCGGGAGCTCCTTGGGGTCTGCCTTAGGCACCTTGAGGCAGAACCACCCCTCCTAGGCCATTCTTCAACCACACTAACAGGTAAAGACCTACATTGGAAGGAAGATACATAATCACAGCAACAAAATACATCCACATATGCATATGGAGTAAGGTATATGAAGATGCATCTGTGCAAATAAACATATTCTTTTTCTACAGGTTTCTGGAACTCCTTTCTGCTCCCTTTCTTCCTTATGCTGAGAATGACTCCAAAATAATAGATATATGATTGCAACATTTCATCATCTACCCAGAAAGCTTTGGGTTATTTTCTTTGAGGTTTTGTTTTTGTTTGTTTTGGGGATTTTTTTTGTTTGGTTGGTTTTATTTGTTGTTGTATAAATGTTTTTTTGTTGTTGTTTTTGTTTTGTTGGGGGTTTTCAGGTTTTGGTTTCTGGTTTTTTTTTCTTCTGTGATCATCTGAACTTTGAGATGACCATTCACATGGGGCTACTGGAAGTTGGGAGAAGTCACAGTAAGTTACTTAACCTGGCAGCTTAATGTTGCATACTTGGTATGACTGCTGATTTGAGAGAGATTTCAGGGAAAGCCTGGGGCTGTGTAACCTCTCCAGGGTGCTGAGAAGCCAAGACTGTTTGGAACATTTGAGCAGAGTCCTGGCACTCAGAAAGGAGGTCATCTCCACAATTTGAAAGCTGTCTGTATGCAGCATTCTGTTATAGCATATCCCAAAGAAAATTATATTTGACATAGGTAAAAAATATCTCTATGTTACTACTTTTATTTTTTCACTGATGGGAAAGCACTGATAGTGCTTTTTTTCCCCTTGTGTGAAGATTTTGGCCAAGTTTTGCATTATGGCTTAACTAAGAGAACTGAACTGTATTTTACCAAAATCTCACTTGCTGAAAATTTAAAACAGCTCACTCAGACACCACAGTCCCAAGGTTTGTATAGTCTGCTCCAGAGTGATGGGAGCATTTGTTTCAAGTTACTGTGTTTAAATTAGATATTAGAATCACCGAAATCGACGAAAATAAAAGGTCAAGATTGCTTTTCTCTCTGTTTCTATAAGCAAAAGGGTTCTACTTGAATTATAGAGAGCAAAAATGACCAAGAAAATTTAGCATCATGGAAGACCTCACCTTATCTTTTTAAGTTTTTTCCCCTCTTACTCAGAGATGAGAAGTGAATCTGCACATATGCATGTAATGCAACAGAATATTCAAATAATAATAATATTATAATAAATATTCAAATAAGTAATACTGGAATTTTCTCCATTTTTTCTAGAGGAAACCAAACTTTTATGAGGCAAAAAACCCATTTTCTTTATATAGCCCAAACAGACAAGTACTCAAAACTAACCCTCCAAATCACCATTAAATAGGTACTTCGTCACTCAGGAATGTTTCAGGAAGCTGCATGCTACATAAATAAGTGATCACATTGCTGTTTTCAGCAAGAAACTTGCCAATGCAAGGGTATAAATTACAGACATATAGAGGCTTTCTGTCAACATGATGGGAAGGGTGAAGTTTGTCAACTGTTTCAGCCTTGCCCACGGAAGTGAGCGACTGAAGCCATTTCAGTACAGGTGCTCAGAGCAGCAGCAAACACCCTTGCAGATAAAACATCTTGAAAACCAGGATTAAGCATTTTTGAGATTTTGAAAACATAACCACTTTTTAGATTATTGCTGAGTGATTGAAAAAGACAACTGATGAAAATTCCTTATCATGATGTTTCACAGACTTCTGACATTACTTTACCGCAATAACAACTGTTAATTAAATTCACTCAACTAGAACATATTCTAGTAACCACTGAATTAATTTACTGAGAATTTCACATTTTAAATTAGTAAAGATGAAAGATACAAAAGAGAGCCATTTATCAAACCTGCCACATTTTTTACGGTATAACTTCTATAGATTTCTTATAAAGAAGCAGTCTAAATCAACATGTCCACAATGACATTATTATTTTTCTTTTCCAATGTCAGAGCTATTATTTATGCCAAAGATGATCCTACTAACTCTTCTTTTTGGTGTCATAAATAAATGTAGTCATTTGTCAATAATCTCATCCTCCCCAAGAAGATCTTTCATGTGAAGGGTTTTATTTTGTTTACCCTTTTCCTACTTGTGAAGATGTCAAACTTTCTCATGGATATGTTATTCCCTTATTCTTACTATATATGAAAAGTCTTAATATTCAAGATGCTAAGTTACCAGTGTTCACATTATATTCCACTACTTGGAGTCAACAGGACCTATAAAGATCAAATACATCATATTAACTGTCCATTGCACCACCAGGGTAGGAAAAAATTATCATTCCCACTGGTCCTGGGTAAAATCTGAAGGAAACTTTACCCTAGTTTAATGTAGCTGACAGCAAAATGTCCTGTATAGTGACATGGCCACATCGTGTTAACACATAATGTCACATTGCCTGTATGTCAGAGACCATTTTCTGAAAATAACTGGAAGATGTTAGACTATGATTCCCAGAGAAGGAAAAAAAACCAGCCCATAGTCCCCGTAATTTATCCAGGGCAGTCCTGATGAAACAAGAGACACCTCCAAGCAGCTGTCAGCTCCCAGAGGTCTGCTTTGAGAGCAGACACATCACAGCCCAAGGAAAGTAACACAGTTTTCCCAAACTCTGGTTTATCCACTGAAGAAAAAGCAAACTGTGGATCATTAAACATGGCAGTGACATCCACATATGGACTATTAACATGTCAAATTACACATTATGTTGATGACCAGAGGAAAACAGAAGGCTCTGAAAAATCTGTTCCAGCTATAGTCTGATTTGCTCAATGACAGAGCTAATCCATATAGTAACTAGCCTAATAAATTAAAGAATTATATAAGATCAGCTTCAAAGAATAATAGAATGGCTGCATAGCTTATTAATGCTACATTAAAATGTTTATCATAGCAAGGAACTACTCTTAAAACCACATTATGGCAGTGTCATCAGAATCAGGAGCTCAAGCTGTGCAGCACTGCATCAAAGATAAAATCCAAGCTTTCTTAGAAACAGTATCTTTTCTATTTCCTTTTTAAGCTATTTTTTAGCTGCATAAACAGCTGTAGGAAAACACAATTGCTACCTCTTTGCCTGCTTCCCAACAGTTATTGTATTGAACAATGTAGATAATCACATCTAATGAGTATTTCATTCTCTCTGCTTCAGATCAGGCAGTGCACAGTGAGGTTCCCCGAGCCTGATTAGTGTTCATACAGAAAATCATAGAGAGCAAAGTGTAAGCAATTACTTTCCTCTATAAAAATGCAACCACCTTTAACACATACATTCGGTGGAGAAGGGGGAAAAATAATCCTGGGTACTGCTAATACTTTGTGGTTATGGTTCTGCAGTCATTGTTACAGTTATGCTAATATGGAGATTCAATTCTGCAAATGCATTTTGCTGCTTGTCATGGATTTTATCATAAATCAAAAATAAATTACTATAAAAGGAGCCTAGTATGACTAAATTTCAAGTTTTGTGAGAGCTATTGATTGCCTTCTCTCATTAACTGCTACTTTAAAGTGTTCAATAAATTATAACAAAATCAAGAAGGAGATCATTGCTTTTAATAATCAAGTTTCTGTATTGCTTATTTGTAGAAATGCCTGAAAAATATATTAAACCTAAAGAATAGAGTAAAGGCTCTAAGTCACGAACAGACCATAATTCTATTTTGTCTAAAGATGTCTTATTCCCCTAGTATTTAAGTGAAGCAGTGTGTCCATATGTCACAGGTTGTGTTCAATGACAGCAATGCTCTGGGGTTCAGGCAAGTAGATTGTTGTGGGAATATCATTCCTGTGACACTCTGCTAACATACTCATTCTAAACTCTTTTTGGAAAGATCCTTGATATGACTTCTTATTGCCAGAATTACTTCCAAATTCAATAATATTTGATAATGGGGGAGGGGAGGGGAGGGGAGGGAGCAGGAGGGTGACCAAAGAATAAAAAGAATATGGTGTTAATCATACAGAAAGTAAACATGGGATTCTATTTACTGGGTGTTTAGAATGACAACAATAATTCTAGTGCAGCAGAAATCCCTAATAATAGAAACCCAGGATGCTAACAGAGCTCTAGCACAACCCAAGGAGGTCATTTATTGGTGATTAAAGGAATGTAGTCTTCACAGCTGTGTGCAAGTTGATTTATAGACTATAAATGAGAACAAGAATATATACAATAAATTTGAAAAGGTCAGGTACAACGACAATTTAAAAGTGATAACAGGAAAACATGCAAGAGGATCACGGTCCTTATGACAATGAGAACCAAGAGTGAATTTTTTCAGCACTATTCTCTGAAGTTAAGGATGAAACACCTGACCAGTGCCAATACTTCAACATCCACCTCCTCTTCAGTAAAAGAAGAATGCTATTTTTCAATTTCCTTCTTCCTACATTTTATATATGATTTCTGAAGTTTCAAAGAACAACCTCTTCATGTGTCACGTGTCTAACACAAGGCAAGAGATATCAGAGCATTAATTTACAGTAAAGGCAAATGCAACAACAGACATGCAACAAGGAAATACCTGGGTGATGGCAGGGATAGAAATTTGTAGACAATGGTCAACAGGGATTAAAGCATGGTTGTAATGTAGAAAAAAGAAGTCAGGGAGTAAAATGCCTTGGGCAACTGAGAGGATAAAATCTACTGTTGGGCTTAAACAAACCTCACTGAATAAAACCCACAGCCTCAACAGAGGCACATGGTTTGAATTTTCACTCATTTAAGTGATGCCCTTCCTTTCTCCATCTGGAACCTAAGTGAAAATATAAGACAATTTTGGGGAAGAAAATAATTTCCTGTAGTCAGTGATGCAAAATCCAAGTTCTGAGTTCTGTTACACCAATTACAATGTTACCCAAATAAATGCATAAAAAACCAAATATTATATTAATGTACTCTTTAATCAGTAGAATGTCTTAAAACTACAAATTTTGACTCTTTAATGAAGTGTATTTCTTGCTAAACTACACTGCATTTTTGATGATTAGGCATTAACATTTCTTAAGCTCTTCACACAAGAAAAAACCTCACCTTACACACACAAGCAAGCCACCCCTATATATCAGCTAAATCCCAAGCAGTCTGAATATCTCCTACCTCTAATTTTTCAAAGCCATGTTAGCATCAACACATCCTCACAAATTAGGTCTATATCACCAGATTTCCCTTCTCAATTTTAAATATTTTTATGAAAAAAATAAATGGTCTGTTTACATATAGATTGGCCAAAACCTATGCTACATATACACAAACAATATTTTATATTTTGTATTAGATTCTTAAAATTAACTTTTAACTGTTTTGACCCAGTGTTTGTGCTTATTTTTTATTTTTTATCTCACACCATTTCAAAACATTTCCCATTTCCTGCTATAAAAAACATTAGTGTTTCCTAATTTCTGTGTCTTCTGAATTCATGGGTGGCTTAAAAAATCACTTTACTTGTTTTCATCTTCCTTAAAGATATGAAATGCATAAAAAATATTACAGTGTCTGAATATAAAGAACTTTTGTTGAAGGATGTGCAGGTTGCACATTAAATGGGGGTACAGGAGGGCTGTTCCGTCTTTGGGGCTTCCCCTGTGAGCTGTGGGGACCAATCAGAGAGCTGATTTAGCAGTGGACAGCTCGGGAAACCAATTAAAAATTATTTCACTTTCACAAATCGCGAGTGGATGGAGTTGGCTAACCCTCTTTGGCCTGCCGGCCGCAAGGCCGATAGCAGCCCCCAGGGCCCCGGCCCCGGCTGGCCCCGCGCGGGCTCGGCTCCGGCTCCGGCTCCGGCTCCGCGCAGCCCTGGCGTGGCTCGGCCTCGGCCTGGTGGGCCCGGCTCCACACGGCTCCGGCTCCGGCTCAGCTCGGCTCTCCACGTGGCAGAAGAGGCCTCCAGATGCCCATGTGGCTTCTTCACGATCTGGATACAATTGTAACTTCTTAATGCCTGGAAAAGATTCTCGATCTCCTGAGCTCCCCTGAATGAGAAGATATAAAGCATGGAATCACAGAAGTCAGCGGAATGAAGATAAAGCTCCTGGTGGGAAGAGATTGAAAAGATGCAACTGGTAAGTAGCTGAAAATCTTTTCTTGTGGGGCTCTAATGGGATTGGGACTTCACTAAAATTCCTTTAAACTGTGAAATATACTTGGGGAGGATGGCTTTGAGAGGAAGACTTTTTGCCTCGGGGAAATTGGAGCTCTCTGTTTTGGGACTGGAATATGAACAGAGGCACTTGATAGAGAAGGAGATGAAGAGAGTTTTGTTTCTCAGCAACTTGCCTTTAAAAGTGGTACCCCAAGTGTGTAACATAACCATAGCACAGCTCTGGAAGGACTGTGGAGATGAGAGGAGAGTCATTGTCTGCAATATTTTCCAGGGCAGATGTAGATTGTGAAGGTGAAGACACCCCCTAAGCCTAAACTAAAAAGGGAACTTTTCTCTCTAGAGTGAACTGAAATGATTATTTAAGTAGATAATTGACTGAAGTATTTCCTGTATGTTGTTGTTAAGGAATGTGGGATGAAGGAAGGGGGAGGAGGAAATAATCTAGGAATCTTATTCTGAATTCTTTTTGTGTTTTTAATACATTTCTACTTATACCCTTTTAAGTTTTAAGCCTGCCTTGTCTCTACTCCTAAATCCTGTCTCTAAAAGAAATTGAGTATATTAAAATTGGTAAACCCAAGTCACACTGTGACAAAGGAAAAAAGCTTACTTCACAGTTTGCATTCTTCACCCATCTGTTTTTCATTTACTTTTGTCAAAACTGACAATAAATAACAAAATTAATAAGATACCTATGGACATTGGTGTTACTTCTAATAACCAAACTGACTCCTATAACATGAAAAAGCAACTAATCAAGTGTCACTTAAAGCAGACAAATATAAGCCAAAAGCTAAGCCTAGAAACAGTATACTAGTAATGTAATAATATATTGTTCCCATCAGGCTTCGTTACAGTTCCTGGATTTATTTAATTCTATTCATGCCTAGCACAGCTCTCAGAAAGAGCTATTAGAGTATATCATCTAGCTTGTCACAAAAAGAAATACAAGTCATCCATTTCAATCTAAAAGTAAACTGGGAAAAAAGCCCCAGACCTAAATCACCTTTACCTACTATTTCAATATCTTCATTCTTTGTTACTGGTAAAGTTTCTCTGACATCCATAAAATGATAATGTATAGCAAAACTGTGGTCTTGGGAATGACTGTAGTGCCTATCGAGATATGAGCTGTGATTTCTGCCCCAAATACAAGGTGGAAGAATGCAAGTTCAAGAAAACAAAGAAAAGTTTGAAAACAGGAAACAATTTCTACATTTTCAACATTTAAAATATGTCTGCATTGCTTTCTTTTCAAGGCTCTCAACATGTGAGAACTTTAAAATGCCACAGCAAAGAGGGACATAAATTCAAGATATTGTTTCTTCCATTCTTAAGACAGGAGAAGGGAAGGATTTCAGTGGCTCTCACTATAGGGGATTACAATTTCATTGGTTACTTTAGTTTGTTGGGGTTTTTTTCTGTGCACTCTGCCCTCACACCCCTCAAAAGAAAAGATCAGGCTGAGCACAGTGAGTTTCTGTGCTCTGTTTTAGTGCAAAATGCTGTGCAACAAACTCAAGTTAGATCATGATCCTCACAGACAAAATGAATAGGCATTCAAGGTTTCAAGTACCATATTAAAGAACACAATAAAAATGTGATGGTGCTCTTCTCTCCCTTTTTTAATGTACTTTGACTCAACTGATAAATGTATCTAGAGTGAAACTAAGTGAAAACAACACATTAATACGTCTTTTTTTAAAATAAAAACTAAGAAATATGAACCATAGATAAGATGTTTTCCCCCTTCAAAATTAAAGAAAAAATTTAGAAGGTAGTGTTATATGTTTTCAACAAAGGTTGTATTTAAAGTACCTTTGTCTATGGAAAATTTTTATTCTGGGATCATAGCTGTGACACTTTTGCAAATTAGTTTATAAATAAAAAAATATATTAATATATGCAAATTTGAACATAACATTAATTTAATTTTGTTGATTGCAACTGCCTTCAGTCTCAAACCTGGGTACCAGAAAACAGATAAATTCCAAAACCAGAATTTTGCTTACTACACAGCATACTGAAGACTGATTTGGTTAGCTTACATTGCAGCTAAGAATTTGAGAAATACAACCAGGTATTTTAGCTACAGCATTTTGTTGCAAGATCCAGCACTGAGCACTAAAAACTCTTCCTAATTCATATGTATAAGGAATTCACAAGCTAAATTCACTGATCACTGGTGTATTTAGATGTCTTTTAGTGTAGTAATCAGAGAAAAAAATGGAGGGTTGATTTATTTTAATCTACTTTCACCCTTCTCATGACTTTCTTATTTTCAAAAATAAGTACTCCATTATCAATTTTTCGAAGTGACAAAACTTTAATCAGTTGTAGTAATATTCTTCATTACATATCAATTCTCAATATGCAAGTCTTTGTAAACCTGCCAGCATATTTTACAATTCATCAGAAGTAATTTATTCTAAATCACTTCAGAAAAATCAAGTTTAGGAACACTTAAATGAGAACTATCCACAAATACATTATAATCCTCTTAAATAGTCAGCAGCTTACTCTTGCAAAATAGACACTTAGGAGGGATTCAGCTGATTAAAAGATAACTGTACAGACTGGAGAATCTTAAACCTCACTTTTAGAGGAAAATTACTGTCACTGATCTTTCTCAGATGGGATGGATTTCTTCTGGCTTGGACCTCACTTTCACAACTGCTTATAGAGATTTACATGACAAGCCAAATTTAGGTACCTGAATTTCACATGCACAAACTTAGGTAAAAGGAAACATATCACTAGATTTAATTTATTCATTTTAATCATTACACATATAGGAAATGCAAAAGAACCACAAAACCCTTTTAGCTAGATGCCTCATCTTTTATTAATTGCCTCTAGATTCTCTAGGCAAATCATTCAGATCCTCTATAAACCTCTCTTCTCTCGATAAGGTGGAATCAAAGCCTTAAGTAATCCGAAACTATTTACTCATGGGGCCTTCAGAAATGGAAAACTCCTGGAGTAACCTAATTGGAATTTCCCACTTTTCAATTATACTAAGTAATTGCCTGTGTTTTCAACTCTGCAACTACAAGCCTCTTAAGCCTTTTTAAAATTTTACCCTTACTATCTGAAGTCAAAGACCTTTTTCTGTATTTGGTGTTATATATTCACTCAGTTTTGATAGTTTACAGCCATACCATAGCTGCAAAATGTTTTTTTTCCTGAATCACATCAGCAGGCAAAGCACCAGACCCCAGAAGTACTAAGAAATTTCAAAAGTAAGAAGACATCCTGAAGGAGCAGTTCCAGTATCTGCCTTGGAGTGACAACCTTTTTGAAGTATGAGGCCTCAGAAACCTCTTCTATTTCCTGAACATAATCCATTTTAGTATTTGAAGGTATTAGTCCTGATGTATTTATTTATTTCACTTTTTATATTCCCTTTGCCTTGTGCTCTGCAAATAGCTGTTTCCAGTAAAAAGTAACAGGTGTACAAAGAGTAATGTTCTCTGCTGTTGATTATTCTCTAGTTACAGGGATGCTGTGGTAAATGTTGCTCTGGGAAATATAGCATTTTTTTTACTACCTGAGTGAAATGAGGAGGAAGAACATTGAGATTTCAGCTTGGATTCAACCAAGTCCTAGGTCTGGTTTCCACCAAGTACTTCAAATATTTCACTTGCTATCTATGTATCTCTCCTGTCACTCAAGTTGAAGAAACATTTCAATCTATAGAAGACAAGCTTTTCTGGGGTAAAACTGAAACTTCCTGCTGGCCAAAACTTCCACCTTCGACAGTCAGTTTTCATTTAAGTGAGAGCTTTTACTTTACTAACTGTAGCCTGAAGCAGTAATGAATCATTTTCAAACGGTGCAGTGAACAAAAGATAGGTACAAAATCACCAGAATCAACAGCCTGGGGATTTCATCATTGTGCTATCATTATGACCATAACTTAGCTTTAACATTATCTAAAAACAACTTTAATGACTAAAAATCACCAGAAAAATTGAACAGAATATATAAACAACAACAAAAAAGACTCTTTTCCCTGCTAAAAAAGGCAAATAATGAAAAAGAAGAAACCACACCAAAAAGTTCAGACCTTCAGCTGAAATGTGATATTCCTATGTGACACTGAAGCTTCTAGCTGCACCAGTGTCTGCAATTTTAAGACATAAACAGGAAAAGCCTAGGAAAATTAGTTCCTTACATACCAAATACTTGCTAGAAAACATTTTGCTTTAATTCCCTATTTCTCCATTTAACTTTATATTTGATGCTGAGATGTGAAGAATTCTACAATAATCCTTTTCTTTCTAATAAAATTCCAGAGACAAAAACCTTTTATTATTCTGTTAGTAACTCTGCCTTTTGCTGCACCACAGCACTTCAATACTGACCTATAAAAGCAACCTTGTCTAGAGATGAGTAACTGGCTCTGCATCCTCAGTGAAGAAAAACTGATGGTTATTCCAAAATTTTCATTTATATTATTAATTAAGTAGATCTCAACTAGAAACTATATTTCCTTGGAATATATGTCCTTTCGTAGAAATTATTTAAAGAAAATGCTTAAATTTTCTCTGGTTAAGATAGTTGGAAAGTAAACAGTATAAGTGGTCAAGGTACACTGTTAACTTACATTTTCAGTAATACAATGCAAATTCTTTGTTGGTGATTCAGAGTGCGTTGAAGTTGTTAGTCATTGTTCAGAATAATCTTCACAGTGAATTATATTACTCCTATCCCCACTTGAATAAATACTTGGTTTGTTGCAATGCTACCTTCAGAAACCAGATTTATATAAAACAAAATATTCAAGGCAATAAGTGAATAAAGAAAGACCTGCAGTTCTCATGTAAACAAAACTTGGCTATGAGAACAATTTATTGACTGCACTCCTTGCATGGGAAAAAAGAGTGATGATTGTTAACTCAAGCAAGGCTAATATTCAACATATAGGTAGGTAAACTAATCTTTGCAAATTTCTTACAGACATACTGATCTTACTGCAACCATTAACAAAAAAAACCAATATTACTTCAGTGTAAGGAAAAGTGCTCCACAAGAGGTTGCTCCAAATTAAATTCAAATTCAAAATTACAGTAATAGAAATAAGTGAAAAGAAACATAAACAACAAGCTGATGGAGCAAAGTTAATGCAACAATAATTTGGAAGATTGTGGGAGTTAAAGCACTACAATTATTTTTTAGTTTAAGAAAGTGAATTTCTGAATGTTTTAAAATACAGGAGTCACTTGAGTGATTGACTGAAAGCAGTTTCTGATATCTCCTTTATTCTTCTCTTCCCTTCATTACACAAAAGGGAACCAACTCCCAAATGACTTACTAAAATTCAACTAACTCTTTCCACAGGCAGGAAAACACACTTTCCTTTGCTTTCCAGATTACAGTGCTGCAGCACCAGTACAGGGTAGTAACTTACTACGTTTCTCTGTTCCAGATATGTTTCCTTTTGACATTTGTGATTTAAAAGCTGTAAGGAGGTGAAATAAAATTACTTAATTTAAATGGCAAGGGATGGGAAAGCTGTGATACACCTTTAAGCTGTCTATTACTTTGTCTCACAATGACTTTCAAAGAGAAATTAGCTGCCTCTAGATTTTCAGTATCTGGTGATTTACAGCAAATTAGTTTCTCCATAATTTTCCCATTTTCCTCCTAGATTTCTTTCTGCAGTTTGGAAGTCAGACTGATCTCTTAGAATAATTTGTTTACTTTTCTGTAATAGCTGATAGATGCCCATATTGAAAAGTGAACTGGGCCCTTGACTACAGTAGCTCTTTTTTGGGTTTTGACATTATTAGAACATACTATAAATCCCATTGACCT
This sequence comes from Luscinia megarhynchos, assembly GCA_034336665.1. Lineage (NCBI taxonomy): Eukaryota > Metazoa > Chordata > Aves > Passeriformes > Muscicapidae > Luscinia > Luscinia megarhynchos. The sequence continues at coordinate 39,578,903 of CM067566.1, read as the reverse complement.
AGAGCTGGGAGGAAGAGAGCCTTCAAGAAATAGTGGGTAGTAGGTAGGGAGGTGCAAATATGCAAGAAATTATTTTTTTTCTTCATTCATAAAGGCTGCAGTGACAGGGGCTGGCATTTTTGGGAAATAGGGAGGGGAGCCTGTAGCTGTAGTAGCCCCTCTTCATGGGCTGATGGTTAAGGATACAGGGCACAAATCAGGCTTAAGGAGAAAGCCAAAATTCCCATAGCTATTGTGTACTTCTGTATTTATGATCTTGGAGACATGTAAATTCTGGGGTTTTTTTCGATACTAAAGAAAGCACACAGAATTAATTTATAAAGAGCTTTCAATGCACTACATGATTCTAACTGCCAAGTTTTTGCAACACATGTTAAAAAATATTGCAGATTTTGTCCACCTTCTTTCCAATAAATTATTGATAATGAAAGCAAAGCTTAAGAAAAATTAAAAGCATTTCTATTAACAGCATGAAATCCAAAATTCAAATCTTTTTATCTTTAATATTAAAAGCTTAACATTTTTACAGTTGTCCTTTCAGTTCTTAACAGCACAATCCCCACAAAACTCACAAATTAAAGCTACCATGTTGGTTAGACAAAGAGATAAGTAATACCAAAAAATCCCATTACTTTCAACACTCTTAAGAAACCAAAATTTGAAAAATTTAAAAACAAAATATTTTCTAGAACAATTAAAATGTGTGATGGCAAAAATTTTATATATTTTTTTAATGAAACACTTAGTATTTAATTGCTTCTGGAAAGACAAATTTAATTAACATGATTTTGAAATTAATAATGAACATTTCACACATCCCAAATAGCAGATTCAGTTATGAATCATGTGTATCTATCTAATTTATCTGAATGGAAGTAGTCCACCATGTATAGTACAAAAGGTAGAGTTAATTTAAAAAAATTGTGAAGCAAGAGTTCCACACAGTACTGGATCCAAAGAGAGCCTATGGCTTTGAATTTTTCATTTCATTTCACTTACTTACAGGAAAAAAATAAACCAACAGTTTCCAGAGAAGTTGATCTATTCACACAGGTCCCCCATGAAAAATGCTCATTTTATATTATAACTCATGTCTGAAAATATGATTGCTGAGGTTGAAAGCTATTGGTATAGCAGTGAAGTCTGCTAAATGATCTGTATAGAAGATTTGAAGTTGTCACATGCTTTGCTTTATGGAGGTATTTCTAGTTTTGAAAATTTCTATTTTTGGATCCTTTAAAGGCAGCAACACATCAGCTCACACAGTTTGTGGGAGCCCTGTGTCCTTTATACCACCACCAGATATTTCATCCCAGCTCTTAGCAGGGTGCAAGAAGCATGTTGAGGGAGGAAAATCATTGTTATTAAATGATTTTGCAAAGTTCTTCTTGGACACTAAGATTCATTAAAGTGTGTGCATCAATGCAGTCCAGTTTGAGACTTCTAAACCACCAAAGATGCACAAAATTTCTGGATCATTGTGTTAGTACTTTAGCCAGAAATGATAAATCCTAATTGTTTCAGATACCAGATATCTGACTCCAACATACCTCCCCATTATTACTTTATTTTGGTTTGGTTTTCTTTTGATCATTGTAAGATCTTTGCCAGATAGACATTTTTAAAGCACTCCTTAGTCAAAGTATGCTTTTTTTATGAAAGATCTACCACAAATACAAAAGCCAAGATCCCACTTATTTTTTCACATTGTCCGTTTCTTAAACATTTATTTGTGCAAGAGAGTAAATATGCACAGGGTATCTAAAGGTCACAATCTCAATTTGAACTCCATACTGATATTTTCTTTCTTAATCCTACTTCTGTGAAGTTTAAAGTTTGTTTCATACCTTCATTTTTCAAGAGATTATATTAAAAGCATTTCACTAGAAACATGGTTGTGTTTTTGTAGCCATATCTGAAGAAGTAATTCAGGATTATGCATTAGTGATTATATGAAACATCTATACAAGAAGCTGGGGAGCAGAGTTATGTGCAGGACATTCTCCACTGGCATATTGTAGCTAAAATAATATTCTATCATCTTTATCAGGAAATTTATTTCAGCATTTTTCTTGGTTTTAAAGGAAGTATCACAACACAGCAAGATAGAAAAGAGCATAAAATTGCCAATATATTTTTCAAAAGACAGTAGTACCAGCTATTGCATTGATAAAAAATATATTTGTATACTACGACTCTGAAAATTCATGCAGTAAAGCAAGAGATAGTTTTAATTAATTCATTCACCATTTAAAGGCTGCAGAAAATTTGGCTGTGTAGGACTGAGAAATAAAAACTAAGCTGAGAACCAGAGAGAATTAACTTAATATTCAAAAGTTCATCAATTTTCTCTGATTTTGAAACTAAAATAATTTCATGGGATAAAAAAAATTGCTGACAAGTTTTTTCCAAGAGTACCTTTGGGCAAGTTAACTCAAAAACATGTTGAGTGCTTCTATTATATTATCCACTTGTATTCACTAAAGATCCATTAACACCATCCATATTTTATTACTTTCATTTGTCTTCCCCTCCAGTACAGAACACTTAAAGGACAAGTTAACATGAGAAAGGTACTACTAAATTCTGCATTTTTCTTCTTATAAAATACTAGCTTTATACAGGTTTTCAGCAAATGTGTAGATAACAGATTTTCCACAAAAAACAAAGCAAAGAAGCAAGCTAAAACATCCCCTCCTGTCCCCCCACCAAAAAACTCCAAACCAAACATAAACAAAAAAAATCAAACAAGCAACCATACATAAAAACCACCACCCTAACAACATACCCCCCCCTCTAAACCTAGTAAATTTATTTTTCGTTGAAGTAACAAAGTTCACCTCTGTGGAATTCGTAGTGCTTGAAAGGACTTGTTATGATACAGCATACATTTAGATGATACATGACAGACTTCATATTGTTAAACTGAGGCAGACAATTTACCTCAATACCACATAACCTTCATTGAAAATAAAAAGATCTTTAAAAATAAGGACATAACTTCTACTCTCTTCACAACACATATTTTATTATATTTTATTGTTACTCAGGATTTTTTTCCTACACTAGTAATTGAAAGGTTTACATCATAAATTTTTATGATTACACAGAGAAGTAGGTAATAGTCCAAGAAGGTAATAATTTTATAAATTGTAGGAAAATGAATGGCAAATAGATTACTGGTGCTGCTGCCTTTTAGATAAACCCTCCAATAACATTAATCATTCTAAAGGACTTTTATTCAAATGCTTGTGTTCAGAATTCCTTTTCCATACAGAGCATTCATTGCTCAATGCCAAATCCTGCAGTCTGTTTACTGCTGTTGGACTTTTTCCTTTTATTACATCTATAATTTTTGTGCAGTTGGTCTTGATACTGGGGAACTTAGAAGAAATATCAGGGGAATTCAATCAACAAAGACAGAAATTTTCATGATGCAGATGATAACATGTAGAAACTTACTTGAAGGTACACTCCTAACATTTGGCCATGAAGAGCCTTTTTTGTGAATGTTTGCTATGTCATGTTTTTGCTATTAGTGTGATTTTCTGGATGAAGAAGTTACAAATCTGTTCTCCATGATAACATTCAGACACCACTTCTGTGACATCCTGCATATAGCCATAAATACACACCACACATTCAAATGGCCCACAACAATATCATGACTAAAAGGAAAATCAGTCATGACACGTGATAACATTTCTTCTGAGATATCTTGGCACCATATTTAGCTTCCTGATAACAATTGGAAGCAGATTTTAACATATATTTGAAAAAAATGTGTCCTTCTCTAATTTATATAGTAGTAAGAATTATTGTGCCCTTTTAATCATATATGATGCTAACCAGACAATATCACAGTCATGTGAATCATACAATGGGGATATATTGCAACATTAAGAAAGACAATTGGGCAGCAGTGACTGACAAAGGATGATTACTTAAATAGGTGAAAAACAGGGGAAAAATCACCTTATTTATTAGGTCTTTAATGCTTGATTCAGATACTTTTTTTTTTAAGTCAAAGGAGATCAGCTGATTTCCTTCATCAATAAACCCATATACTTACACCAAGAAGTATCAGAGAAAGTTATGGAGAAACAAAGTTCTTTTTCTGTATGATTGGTTGCTAATCCTTATTCAGCCTCACTTTTACCAGGTCTTTAGTCTGTTTCGTCCTTTGTCTTCAGAACACTTCTATATCGAGTTCATCTTTCTGCTATCTATATTTCATCTGTTTAATCCTCTTTGCTTTCTTATATACCAAAAATTAAAATTTTAGTTTCTTTGTCTCTTTACTCCATACTCAAATGTTCTTTGAATTCTGCTTACTGATCCAAAGGTTAAGTTACTCATACTAATGCATCGCATTTCAGTTTACCAACAGTTATATCCATACATACATTTGAACAAATACTTCTCTCTTGTTTTCCTCCACACCAAACTTCTCTTTTCTGTACCTACTTCAGTATTTGTTGCCTTTGCTGTCTGTGTTATCTCATCATTTAGCAAAACTGGGAAGTGTCATTCCTATTCTTTTCTGAGACGGAAATAGTAGAGTGGTGATATGTTTAATTGACTGCAATCAGATTCATTTAAACTCCATACTAACACTACTGAGCCTCATGCTTCTACTTCTGCAAACATTATGAAATAGCAGGAAACCTTCATCTGATGTCTTCCTCCCCCCCCCGCCAAGAGTTGCAAGTGAGATGACTGTGTGACCCTCCTTTCCAGTGCTCAGTTCTCTCTAGTGCAAGGTCTAGTTTTGAGGGAATACAGCTTTTCACATTGTCAAAGCTAGGTTAAACTGTGAGAAAATACATAGACTAGTGTTGTAATTCGATAAATGAGGTAAAAGGAATGAATAAGCACACCTGGCCACCTCCTTCCGGCTAGTCCCTGGTTCATGTCATCCTTCCTGTCCTGTGACCTTCCCCTGTGACCTTGTAGCCTAGCCGGGAGTTCCTGTATTCTGATCCTATCCCCCCGGTGTCCTTATCCCATTGGCTGCTAGCCAAAGCCACTCCCCATTCCCTCTCCTGAATACCTAGGTCCCAGAAGGGATCTTCCTCTCTCCGGCCATGCCATCGCCTTAGAGTAAACCTGAGAAAAGAAAGGGCCTCTTTTGTATCCGTTTCCATCCATGCTAAGATACTTTGCCTGATCTTAAGTAATTAGGAAAAAGACAAAATATCATTATAGCAGACTAGAGCAAAGCTATGCAGGAAAAACAAAATTGTTGTCAAAGCTAAGCTCAGACATTAAAGAAGAAAATACAAATATGTAAAGGCATACAATTCATCCAAGGATAACTAGAGACTGACCCTTCTGCACATGACCAATGAAATCTCAGGCAGCAAAGACACTTGCAATATCACAGGAATGGCAAACATGTTAATGCTTAGGCAGTACCTAGCTTAATCTTATCAGCTGTGCACATTTGCCAAAATCCAAGTGCTTTGAAAGTCTGTGTTGTTTAGAAACTGCTTGCATTCTCTGCTTGTACATGGTAAAAAGTATATCAAGTGATCTGGACTGTGAAGGATGTCAAGACCAAGACTGACCATTGAAATCAATCAAAACCCACATCCTTGATGACCTCTGCTCCCCAACAGTTTGCTATATTCAGCAAAGCTAATATCAGAGAGAGGCTACCACTACTAAGTAACTTGCAGGAAATTGTTAGAAGACTTTTGATTAGATTTTGTGTTGAAATCCAAAAATATATAATCTTTCCATATGAATTTTTTGTCTATTCTTTTGACATTGATTGCAATTCCTGCCTCTGGGATATGTTGAAACAGTATAAACATTGCCACAGTACCACAGAATCATAGAAAACTAAGGTTGGAAGAGACTTTTAAGATTATTGAGTCCAACCATTAACCTAGCACTGCCAAGTGCACTACTAACCATGTCCCCAGATGCTATATCCACATATTTCTGAACATTTTGAGGCATGGTGATTTCAGCACTTCCCTGGAGAACTTTTTCTGAGGCTTGACAGCTTTTTCAGTGAATAATGTTTTTCATAATATCCGTCCAAACTTCCCCTGGTGCAGCTTGAGCCCCTTCCTCTTACTGCATCACTTGATATGTGGGAGGAGAGTCTGCTCCCCACCTGGCTACCTCCTCCTTTCTTTTGTAAAGAACAAGGTCACCCCAAGCCTCCTTCTATCCAGGCTAAACATCCCTGGCTCACTGCTCCTCACAGGACTTGTACTCCAGGCTTGTGCCTTTCTCTGGACTCTCTCCAGCACCTCAATGTCCTTCTTGTAGTGAGAAGCCCGTTACTGAACACGGGGTAAAGGTGCAGCCTCACCAGTGCCGAGTACAGGGGGACCATCACTGCTCCTGTCCTGCTGGCCACACTATTGCTGATTCAAGGCAGATGCTGTTGGCCTTCTTGGCCTCCTGGGAACACGCTGGCTGGCATTCAGTTGGCTGTTGATCAGCAGCCCCAGAACCCTTTTCACCAGGCAGCTTTCCTGCCAATTTTCCCTCATCCTGCAGCGCTGCATGGGGCTATTGTGACCAAAGGGAAGGACCCAGAATGCAGCCTCACTGAGCCTCATACAACCGGGCTCAGACCCACAGTCCACCCTATCTAGATCCCTCTGTAGAGCTTTCCCACCCTCCAGTAGATCATTAGGGTATCAAGGGCTTTAACAAAGTCCAGGTAGACAATATCCACTGTTTTTCTCTCATCTGCTGAGCAAGTGACTTTGTCATAGAATGATATTGTGTTGGTCAAGCAGGACCTCCCTTTCATAAACCACTGCTGTCTGAGCCTGATCCCATTTGTGATGGCCCTCAAGGTGATCTCTTCCACGACTTTCCCTGGCATAGAGATCAGACTCACAGGCCTGTAGTTCACCAGATCCTCCTTCTAGTCTCCCTTGTAGATGGGAATCATATTTGATGACTTTCAGTCAGCTGGGTCCTCCCAGGTTAGCCAGGATGGCTGATACAAAATGAAGAGTTTCCTTACCTCTCCTTTTACTTTTGATGTATTTATAGAAGTTTTGTTGTCTTCTATTGCAATGGCCAGACTAAGTTCTAATAAGGCTTTGATTGCTCTAATTTTCTCCCTGTATAACTTGACAATATGCTGCCTGTGGTGAGTGATAGAAAACAAAAAAATGTGGCCCTTCCTGTCACTCAGGCTACTTTTCATACTTTAGTTTGCATAAAACCATTCTCCTATCAGTGGGTAATGTGTAGGTGTTTAAATATACAAGTGAAAGAAAAATGTGCTGTTTTGATAGAAAACTGCATTTCCTGAAGAAGAAGCAGCAATATCAAACAAGAAGTGCAGAATGGTTTTGACTCACTAGTGATTGAAAGATCAGCTTTCAAAAGGGGTGAAAAAAAGGAAGGATGGTAGGTATCTTCATATGTCACAATGTGAACTAGATAGCTCAAGGGCATTACAGGTACTTCACTAACCAGGATATATGTAGAAAATGAAAAATCCTCAGATTATCTAACATAGAAATAGTTTTTAGCTCTGGGAATTTGAGAGAAAGTCAGCAAGCTGAAGGATTAAAGAGCTCTGCTAGTGGACACTAGAATGCTCCAGGCAGAGAAAAAGCATTTGCAGTCAAGTAATGATTGCAACTATTCTCTTCTTACAGAAAAACTTCTCTCATTTAAGCACTTCTTTCATTTTATGAAGCACTGAAATACATGTATGAAGTTCTAGCTGCTATTCTGCCTAACCTATGGTCTGTATGGAATAAAAAAAATTCAGCTCTGTGCTTTAACTGTTATTCTGCCAATGGACTAGGGAACAAAATGATGCTTATTGTACCTGAGAGAACAAGCAGTTGCTTATGACAGCTACAATCCCCCTTCCCCCCAAACAACCTAAACAAAAAAAAGAAAACCCCACAAAAAACAAACAAACAAACAAACAAACAAAAGTCATAACTAAAAAAGCCAACTTTTGCAATCCACTTGGTCCTTGTGTATAATCTGCAAGGCTGTGTGAAGTCAGGCAAAGAAAAATAGAAATTTCAAGCACTTTTTTGTCTTACCAAAATCAATTAAAACTAACTAATGAAAAAAATATTTTTAGTTTGAATATGCTGAAATCTATCTCAATGTCTATAGACATTCATTTGAATTCCTGTGAAATCAGTAAAATTATTTCACTGTACTTTAGACAAAGCTCCTGTGTGCTTGTGTGAAAGACAGAAACACAGTCATAAATTTTTTCAAGCATTAACGTGTCACCAGCAAAGCAAATTATGGAGAATGTAAGCTTCCATCCATAATTACAAGGAATTAAAATGCAATTAAACAGTACCATAAGGTATAAACTGTCCATGAATTAAAATTTCATAGCATCCTCATCTCTCTTGCTTTGTTTGGATTTTTTTGGTATTGTTGTTAATGCTGTGTTTGACTAAGTTTCATAGTCATTTATCTGACTGGCTTTGTGCATGCACAAGTCTGATGCATCATAAGAGAAGAATGGGACAGGAGACCAGCAGAATTGAAAGAAAAGAAAACCAGACCATTAAAAAAAAAAAAAAAAAGCAGATAGCGCTCTTCTTAAATATATTACCCTGAAAGACATACTTAATAAACCAAAGATACAATTGGTCTCCAGATGCAGGGATTAAGATTCTCCTGCAGACCGTGGTGCAGAGCATGCCTGAGGCAGCTCACTGCAGCCCACTGAGTACCACAGAGACTCAGAGACCCACCCACAGCCTGTGCAGGAGACCCACTCTGGAGCAGGTGGGTGCCTGAGAAGAGTCTGTGACCCCGTGGGAGGCCTCGTGCTGGGGCTGGCTCCTGACAGGGACCTGCAGAGCCATGGAGAGAAGAACCCTTGCCGAGGCAGGATTCCAGGTAGGGCTTGTGATCCCATGGGGGATCCATGTTGGGTCAGGCTGTGCCTGAAGGGCTGCACCCTGTGGAAGAGTGACCTGTGTTACAGCAGGACTGTTGTCTGTGTGATGGGCTCACACTGGAGCAGTTCATGGAGAGCTCTTTCCATGGGAGGGACCCTGTGCAGGAACAGGGGAAGGATGAAGAACTCCTCTCCCTGAGCAGTGGGAGAAACAATGTGTTTCAAACTGGCCATAACCCGCACTCCCTTCCTCCCTGTGCCACAGGGGGAAGGAGGTAGAGCGGAAAGATGGGAAGGATGAGGGGAAGGTGTTTTTAAAGTCTTATTTTACTTCTCATGATCCTGATTTTGCTAGTAATAAATTCAATTAACACCTGCAATCTGAATCTGTTTTGCCTGTGACAGTATTTGCTGAGTGATCTCTTCTGGACTCATGAATGTTTGCTATATTTTCTCTCCCCTGTTCAGCTGAGGGGGGGTGATAGAATGGTTTTTGTGTCTGGCATCCATGCCCTACAGATGTTTAATGTAAGCATTAAGAAAACTTCAGGTTTACTTGGATAGAATAATACTGGGAGCTGTGGGAGCTGTCACTCAAAGAAAAGCGTCCATCTCTTTAGTTCCCCAGCTTGCAAGAAGAAAGCAAATACCTTGCAAGAAACAAATAACACCAGAGGCTATTCTATGACTAAATCCTGTGGCAGCAGGATTTATGCCTAGAAACTGCAAGTCACATTAGTTATGTCCCACCTACTAGATCACATGGGAAAATGCTGAGAAACTTCTGAAGGCTCAAGTCACTGCCCATTACTGAAAAAATTTTTCAGTATCTAGATGGTTTCTTATATTCTTTCCAGATAATTAAACCAATAATATAGGTGTACATAACTAGAAAAAGTAAATATTTGATCTTACTAGAGGATTTTAATCTTCGAGTGTAACTAAGCTATTTGTACCAAAGAGCATTTACTCTTAAAGTTTTATCCCCATATGAATTTCAAGCAATTTAAGCACAAATTTCTTCTAATGAAAACAGACATTTAAAATTTCCACACTGCCCTTGGGAGCTCTGGAGGGTTGATCCTGCCTGGACACCAGGTGCCCACAGAAGCTTCTCTGTCCCTCCCCTCTTGAACAGGATAGAAAATGAAAGGCTTGTGTGGGGGTCCAGGGAGTCCCTCTGGACCTTCCAGGAGAGCGGAGACCCCCCTGTCCAACCCCTGAGAGACCCCCGAGTGAGGCCAGGGGGGTCAGAGAGCTGGATTCAGCTCCTCAGGGACATTTGCTTTCCTGCAGAGGAGAAATGCGACCTTTGAGAGTAACTAGGGTCTGAATTATATATTTAACATGTAGAAAATGTGGTTTTTAGGATTGTTTATATTATCAGTCACAAAGCCAAGATGAAGAATTTGGGGTGTGGTATCTTTTTTCTTCTTCTTCTTCTTACCTTCCATGTTGGTGTGGGATGCTGGGAATCACAGATTGGTTGGGGACAAAACTAGACATAGTAATAAAACTTTGTAGTATTGGAATATTATTGTAAACATAGAATACGTAGCATAGAGTATAAAAGATAAGTTCAGCCCTCCTTGGGCAGACTTTCGTCCTGGACACGGTGGTGACCAGACTGCTGCTCGCGAGCAAAGAACACTTTATAGATAACAAATAATAAACAGACCTTGAGCCCGGACGACTGTCTCCTGCGGTTTCTCTTCGGTTGCTTCAAGATTCCCTGCGCCCTGAACCACCCTCCTATGTCCATCTGAGTGGTCTCGGCCACAAAGAGACCCCCAGACAGTGACAGGCTTGTGGGTTGGAATGAGGACAAGGAGAGATCACTCAGCAATTGTGACCATAGGCAAAAGATACTTGACTTAAAGGAAATTAGTTTAATCAGGGTAGGATAACAGGAAATAAAACTACCCCCTACCCCTCTGTTCTTCCCAGGCTTAACTTCACAACCTATTTTCTCTCCTTTACCCCCATTAGCAGTGAAAGGGGATGGGGAATGGGGGTTATGGTCAGTTCATAAAACATTGCTTCTGCTGCTCCTTCCTCCTCAGGGGAAGGACTTCTCTTCCTCTGACGTGAGACAGTAGTACATGAGCTTCTCCAATGTGCATCCTTCCTATGAGCTTTAGTCCTTCACAAACGGCTCCAGCACAGTTCTCTTCTAAAAGGTAAAGTCCTTCAGGAACAGACTGCTCCTCTGTGATTTCCCCCATGGGGTCACGAGTCTTTTCAGCAAACCAGCTCCAGGGTGAGCTTCTCTCCCCATTGGGTCACAGCTCCGTACCTGAAGCATGCTCCAACATGGGCTTCCCACAGGGTCACAGCCACCTGTGGACATCTACCTGCTCCAGAGTGAAGTCCTCCATGAGCTGGAGGTGGAGATTTGCTCCACAGTGGTCTTCCTTGGAGATGTGCAAAGGAACATCCTGTCTCACCATGGGCTTAACCACAGTCTGCAGGGGAATCTCAGCTCCAGTGCCTGGACCATCTCCTGCCCTTCCTTCTGCACTCACCTTTGTGCTTGCAGGGCTGTTTTTCTCACGTTCTCTCTACTCTCTCCAGCTGCTATTCTGCAGTAGTTTTTTCCCTTTTACCATCTCCTCTGGCTGGCTTGGCCTTGGCCAGTGGCAGGTCTATCTTGGGCCAGCTGGCATTGACATTGTTGGACATGAGAAAGGTTTCTGGCAGCTTCTCACAGAAGCCATTCATGCATCCCTCCTCCTACCTAACCTCAATCATGCAAACCCAATACAGGAACAGAAAATTTCCTTAATACCCAGGTATAATTTTATGCTTCTTTAACAAGAAAATGTCAACTAAAACCATCTACATTTAATTTCAAACAACTATGAACAAGAATAGCTGGAGAGTCAACACAAGCGCAGAAGAATTGATCAGATATGGTTTTTAAAAAATGTCCAAGTATTGTGTTTCATAAACTTCTGCATCACTGTTTTTCCATTAGAAAAGCAACATTTTTTCTGCCACTGAGGACTGTATCAAATTCATTTATGATTTGGTTTTAACCCAGGAAAAGTTCCTCATAAACACCTTTGCTTCACCCCTCAACTTTGCTTGAAATCTTTTATAAAAAAAAAATCAATTCACAAAGAATTGACATCAAGAGCTAGCAGACACTCTTATTAACTCTCTATTCATTACTGTTTAGGGAATTCATTAAAAGAATAGGGTTTATGATCACTTTGGAGTATACTTCATTCAATTCTTAATGATGTTTAACATTTGACAGATGTTTTTCAGCTTAATCATTGCATACAGAGATTTACAAGTGGTGTTTCAGAAAATAAATTTAAATTAAATTTCTCCCTATTAAGAAAAACTGACTTTTTTTCCTAAATTTAATTGTTTAAAATGTTTCAGAATATTTTTTTAATATGAAATATTTGCAATGAAACAGCAAGATTATAGATGTATAAACAAAGCCAAAGCCAACTCGTCAGAAAAGATCTCATAGCAGTCCTGAGTCTTTTTAAGTTACTACATAGTCTTCAATTCTGAGAATATTTTGATTGAAAAAATTTATATTAATTTAAATCTAAAGTGTCCTTTTACTTGCCATAAATTGACAGCCAGGGTGAAGCAAATATTCATTATATCTCAGAGTTAGTCCTTGCAGTATGTGAACCATGTGTACCCTTTCCATAACTTATTCTGTTATTAGGACAGCATTTTAACTCTTAAGGTGACATAGAGGTCATTTTCACTCACTGAAAACATGAATGTTCAACGCTTTATATAATACTCTATAAATATAATACCTTTACAGAACCCTTCCTTTTACTGCCACCCTGAATGTCTGAATAAGGCAGGGAAGACCTTTCAGTAACCAATTATTGGGAACTACATGCTATATCACTCATCTTTGTAAGCTCTAGATATTTTTAAGTGTTTAGTATTAGTTTATCTCCACATACCAGTATCAACATAAATACAATAATAGGCTAAATTAATGATAAAATTGTCTACTTTTACTGTTTCTGAGAAATTATGAGGAAAAAAACCATATTATTTAGGCATTTAAATTCTTTACCTGTCCCCTAATGACAAACGTCACAATAATCTTGCATTATTTTGAAAACTGCAAAAATCTTTGAGTATATGCCTTTAAAGCAATGCTAGCAATTCAGTAACTCTAAGTAATCTCAAATTGCCTAAAATTTCTGGTAGTCAAGTCCTGTGAAGTCCTATTCTACTTGCAGTTTCAATATTAATCTCCCACAAGAAAGGAGCTGTTTAAACTATTGTCAGCATTCAACATTCAGCAGCTTTTTGATTAATTTGCATCACACCAGGGTCCTCTCCAGCAATTCTGTGCAATCTGAGAATTTTTTTTTCCTTCATGAGAGCAATGACATCTAATCACTAACTCTATCAGAGAAAAAATTACTTTTCCTTAACAACTTAATATAGTTTATCCAGTTACGTTAATATGCTTAAAAGGCCATTTCCAGAAAAACAAGCTAACTAATTTCATGATCAAAATAAAAACTAAAGTTAAATAAATTTTAGGAGATAAATTTAAAACATTACTAAAATTTGTTGAAAAATAACTACAGTTAAAATTAATAATTCATTTAACAAAAAAGCAAAGTAATTTTTGACACTCAGAATATCCATGTAGAGAATTATAAATATGTTGCTTAGATATTTATTTTAAAAAGCCCAATTGAACAATTTTATTGATTTATAAAATTCAAAGATAATGCCTATTATCTAAAGCATTTCTGCATGTTAGCAATGCATTTTGGATGGTTTCATGCCACGTGAAAGAAAAGCAAAACTCCTTTTCTCCTCCTCTCTCAACAGTGTCTACCAAACTCTTAGCCAAACTTTAAAGTTTTATGGATTATTTTTGTAACTGTAACTATATAACAAACTTAGAACTGCTGAATGCTAATCACCGGTCCTCCTAATTTTGGACCTCCATGGATAACGACCTTTTGTGAAAGGATTAATTTATGCAGTAGTTGGGTTTTGACTCCTGGAACAGCCTGGAACAGACTTACTAAAGGGACCTAGACTTTACCTGCTTCTTTTTAATCTAATTTTTTTCCTGGTATAATTAAGTGCTGTAAAATTCCCATAACTGGAATTCTGACTATATCCTTGCCCAAGAGTGCTACATTTCATGAGCTGAATCCTGTGCTGCTGTGTCTGTCCCAGGAAATAAATAGGATGAACAGGCACCAGGTACAGCATCAGTAAAGCTCACAGGGAAGGATCAGAACTACCCTGTTCCTATGGAACCACCAGTTATCTACATCCTTTACATCAACCAAGACAGGAAAGGAAGTATCTTGTGCAAGGTTACTGGAGAAAGCAATACCATGATATTGAAGCCATCCTTTGAAGGGGCAAAGAAAATTTCCACGGCAAAATGAAAGTAAAGGAGTTTGTGCCAGTAACTCCACTGTAAATTAGCAGTGAAATCTCAGCCACTGCCATTGAAATGGCATGAATCTCTGCATCATGAAGCAACTTTGTGTCTTCCCACAGTGAGCAAAGTGACTAAAGGGAGGATTTTCAAGCATCAATGAACTTTTCATCAGGATAACAGAAGGTTTTTGATTCCCAACAGTTTCCCAGCATAGCAAAAAAACCCCCAATATTATAAACTGCCAGTGATGGAACAGGAAACAACTCAACCAACTCATAGGAAATATTTATTAATACTATTTTCTCTCAGAACTGTGAGCAGTGTCCTTTTTGTGTCTTCCCTTCTTTTTAAACTATCCTTATATTTTATACCATAAATAAGCTTTTTTAAATTATTTTTTCTTCGAATACAGGATCATACAAAGACCATACAGGCAGATTTTCTAAAACAAAACACCACTAAAAATTAGAGCCACCACCAGTAATCCCCCATCATGTACCAAAACCAACACACTTATTTCCACATTTTCAACTGCCATCTGAAAAACTTTCTCTCTCAAACAAATCCTAAGAAAATAGATTGTCACAAGAAAGTTTAGCTAACCCTTAAATATTTGTAATCCTCAATATCAAAATACATTATCAATTGTTGTGGGGGTTTTTTTGCTATTTCAACAAGTACTGAAATATGCATACATAACCAGAAAATGGGACATGGGAGATCAAAAGGAAGTTATCTACTACACGTTTTTAATTATTTTGAGGGTACAGAGAAAGACATAATTAAAACTTCAAAGTTCTTACCAACAAGATTTGTTATAGATATTTCTTTACTCCAGTCTTTAGTATTTTTTAAATCCTTGCAATCATGTCCTTTTACTGACACTTTTTATGTAGTTCCATTATGTCACTTCTAAATTATTTCCACTTTTCAAGACTCTAAATGTAGAAAAGGCTTCTATATTTTTTTTCTTAGAAAAACAAAATCCATCACCCTTTAAAATGTCAAATAACTCTTCCATTGTCCCTTGGCCAAATTCCTCAAAGAACAAGATAACTTAATATTTCTTTTTTAAAACTATAGTGTATTTTGTTTTCAATGCACTAAAGATCCTTTGAATGCATTTGGTAACTTTTACATCACTAAATACATTATATTGAAAATAAAAATGAAAATATAAAACCAAACACTAAAACCCACAAAGAAAGTCTTAAAGGGAAGATTAAGCACTTCCTCCATATGCTTTAATGTCCAGGAAATATTATATTACAGCTTACACAAGAACAATACTTCATGCATCGATCATGTAAACTGACTGTGTTAATTAAATATGCAGGAATGAAGGAAACAATATTTCACTCAACATTTAAGTGTTCTGTTGATATAATACAGTTCCAAATATCAATTCACTTACATATGGTTTAGATTAAGTTGAAACTGATTGTAATCTAAAAATGCTGATTAGATCATGCTGCAACATATAGGTCATAACTCAGTTGCACCATCTCTTCACACTACCTTGAAAAGTTAAAGGGACTTCAAGATGTATGTAATAAGAGTCATCAACTCCTTAACTTCCCTTATAATATGAAGGGGGTTACTGAACCTTTATTTATCATTTTCTCTTGCAGTTCAAACTGAATACCTTTATTGCTAGTGAATGGAAATACTAATTTCTTTAGCTGGACAAGTAAAGATCCAGTATGTTTGTTTGTCTTTTTGTACAGCTGGCTATATACACCCACAGTTTGGCTGCTAATGTTAGAAAATAATGTGGGAACAAATAAATATTTTATGAGTAAAACCTACCAAAGATTTCATTATTAAGCATCATCTCAGGTTTGTGTTGCTAAAGTGCTCTTTTTTGGTGTCATCTGCTGAATAGCCTTGGATTACCAAAGGTAATATATGGTGGCAATAAGACTTGCTGCTCATCTCAGATTTTCTGGAGTATTGTATATTTTATGGGGTCAATTTTTAGAAATTTGTCATTTTCACAGTGCTTGCAGTTTTATGGTATTTGAGTGTTAACACCGAGCTGCACAAAGGAGTTCTACTACCCTGTATTTCTTCCTTTAAATCTGCAGTACTGCAACAGAATCAAGTAGCTATAAGCCTATATTTTTCTATTTTTTATTTAATAGTAGTGATATCCTATTGTAGCTTCCAGGGGAGTCATAAATTTTCTTTCCATAGCTGACACATGTTACAGGAACACTGGTGAAGTGTTCTCACCAGAGATACGGGAAGATTTTATTTCAGCATGTATTTTCTTTCTGAAAGATATTACAACAGTTTGGTCTTCTTTTAAGGAAAATTGTGGCTGTACTTCCTTTAGAAATGCATTCTCACTGAATTCAGAACTGTGTGCAATGTAATGCTAATACCAGTGTTAATGGCAGAATGTCATTTCCCTTTTCTAAGTGCTTTAAAAAAAAAACCACAGAAGAAAAACTCCCCACAAATGCACAGTTGTTTAATATTAGAAGAGATTTCAGAATCAATGCTTTTGAGCATAGAAAATTATATTCTTGTATATGGACACATGCAGGATAACATCTTTGCAACTTTGCAACCCCTTTGCAAGAAGGGATTTTGTGCCCACCCATCCAAAATAACTTCAGTAAAAAACATGTAAGTGACAAACAACATCATTTTTTCCAAGTAACACTTCCTGGTTTGCAGGGAAAAACCCACACAATGCTAACTTCATTCTTTTTTTAATCAGTGGTTTTTACAGCAAGTTGCACAAAGCATGATCATTTTTGTTTTTAAATCTTACTAGAAAAAGACAAGAATTGCATCTATATGATTCTAACAGGCTTGTTCAGTTCTGGCAGTGGTTATAGGGATGGACTTGCATTTTACATCACAGGGGGTTAAAGAAGAATTCTAAGACCTTATTTTTTATTGAAATATTTACTTGGCTGAATACACACTAATAGGTCGGTTGTACACACAGAATACTAACTATGGTATCAAAATGGTAGGTCATCACTTCCCTGTGATCTGGTTGTCAAGAGCTATTTTTTATTTAATATGCCAGTGGTGATCTCTGTAGCAGTAACTACATGTGGTATGTCAACCAATGAGAACCTGTATTCATAAATGAAACACTCATGGTTACAGCAAGAAAGGGAATGCATCAGAACAGACAACAGCATGAGGAGGGGCTGCTCTGAATAATTAGGACACTTGGGTAAAAACTTATAATGTTACTCTTTGTTTTCTCATATTGCTCATATTTTATATATCAATATGCTGTTATGATTCTCTTTTAAGTGTCAATAGCTCCTTAAATAGTATCAAACAATCAAACACTGGGAAATTATTTTATGTAAAATGGAGACAATTCCTGTTCTCCAACAGAATTACATTTTGCTCTTGCCTGTCCAAAATTATTCAGCTTCGACTAATTTCACTGTCTTTAAAAGTTTTATTCTCCCCTCTCCACACTCACAATTTTCTTTATCAGATGCTGATAGGTAGAGCACTAATATCAAAATTTTAGCAACAGCTCAGTTCACTGGCATTAGATAAGATGATGTAGGTGTAAAAAACTGCAAAATATTTAAGGAAAACTATTTTTTTCATTACATGGAAAAGATATAAAATAATCTGAAAAGCTTATTTTTCTTATAAGCTGTGTTTATACAAAGATGTTGGCTGACTGCAAGTAACAAACTGAGCTTTTAAGATTAAATCCAGATAATAGTTAAAGGTGTACAAAATGCATTTGATAACCCAGTCTTTTACACTTTAAAAAGGTGAGGGACTAGATTAAAAATATAATTATGATAATAATAACTCCCTGCTCAGAATATTTATCAAGCTTTGCTGAGGGTGATTGTGCAGCTTTTTAATTTGCTGTGATACAGGTGAAATGAAACTGTACCCTTCCTTAAATCTCCAAACCTCATTCTAATTTCTGAAGTATTCTTAGGCATTAGGAATAGTTCTTCACTTCAGTAGTCTGTTCCTTGAAGCACTGACTAAAGTGAATTTCACAGAATTCAGCTTAGCCAGGGGTTTCCAGTTCACTTGTCTGGCACAGACCTTCAAGAGCAAGTCATCCAACTCCAGGAACACATTCAGCAATTCAGAAATAAATAATCTATACTTAACATTGTAAAGATTCTTTTTATTATGGATTTTTTTAAAATATCTTTTTGACTTCTAGAAGGCAACTTGAAGATTTTTACACATGCTTGTGTATTAAATTAAAGGTAGCACATAATTGCATGTTGTATTTTACCTTCATCAAAATCCTGATCTCATCAGCAACATAAAAGGGTATAACTTCTTGCAAGTTGACTTTGAATTCGTAAGTGAAGTGATGAAAATCAGGGAAATTATCAGCTTTAGCATGGGTTGTAATGCAATGCATAAAAATGGGGTGTTTCTTTTTTATTTAATGCAAAAATTATAAAATGAGTTAATAAAATTTTCATACCCAATATCAACAGGTACAGAAAAAAATCTTTTGTCTGGTTAACTGAGCAATTAAAACTAGAATTGAATTTTTTATGTATTTTAAATTTCATACAAGCTGTACCACATCTATCTTACCAGTTTCACATTACGCACATTAAGACATACTTTCTACAAATACATTAAGTTATAATATTACTAGAACTTATCTTATTCTAATGACTACTTTGTATAGAAGTTTTAATAAACTTACAGCTATTCAGAGACAGTCAGGTTTTGTTCTGTTGCTTAAATTTCATATTTCTTTTGTCTCTAGTAAGAGCCAACAAAAACTTAATTTGTAATTGCTTTACAGGGCATTTCTTTTCGTTTCCATGTATTGTCCCTGTCCGTTTTAGCCTATATTAATGGTGACTTATTTTCCATTAAACATTGAAAATAATATTTTCAGTGTAAAGCTATTTTTAAATAATGATCATTCACAGTTAATTGTTAAGTAAGTTTCCTGCTAGTTCACTTGTTACAATGAGGTTACATAAGAAAAATCAAGTAAAAAAAAATCATTACACACTATTTTGAAGTAAGGATTTAAGGATTCATCTATGCATGAGATCTGCTTACTAAAGAACGAATTACAGGACTCTGAAAATAACTAAAGCCTTCACAGGTTTTTGTATATAGACTAACAACTGAGCACAGATGGAAAAATAATCCCATGGAATAAGGTTCAGTTTAAAAAGTAAAACTAAATAAAAGATTCAGACTCAAATCTTCACCTAATGGGAATCACAGGACCCATCTAAAGAAAGCACAGCAACACATAGTAAAGAACATGATAATATCTCCATGTTTCATTAATATAAACAAATGTGTTAAAACATAAGCTGCTTCCCTTACAGTTTTAAAAAAATCCCACCTAAAATTATTTCAAATCAAGATGATGTGGTCATAGGTCAAGTAAAACTATGTAAAAACATAAAAGTAAGCACATACACAAGCTTTAGTTGAAAATACAATCATCAAAAAACTTATCTTCCTCTTTATTTGCGACTTAAGGTCTTCAGTAGAAATATAATAAAAAAGCCCTTGAAGTCTTTTATGTGATGTTAGGAGGTATTTGCTGACTTTCAATTTTCAGGTTATATAGAGACATTTTTTAAAAAGACAACCAGGATTTTCAGGAGACCCATTGGGTACAATGTGTTTTTCATGTTACATCACATGACAATATATAATCTATAGTTCTAGACTCTGTTGTTAATAGTAAATTATTTTCCCCACAAAAACACTGTCTCAGGGTGATTTTTTTTTTTCTTTTTTAAACATATCACTTTAAAAATTAAGTAGAATAAGACATTTACCCAAAAGTTTTCTTGGAAATTTAAGCCTGACTCCTATCTTTATAACCAGCCAAAATTTTAGGGCAACTGAGGCAAGAGGTGAAATAGAGAAACAGAGGAGGCTGCCAGCTGTAACATGATCCTATATTTCTAAACCTTTTGGGCCCCTTCTGAAAGATTTGTCTAATAAAATTTTTCTGTTTCTTTATATTCTACTTTTGTTTCTTCATTCTTTCTCCTTTTCTTCCTCCAGATGTTTGATGGATTAATATTCCTCTTCTTAGTTTAAATTTTTTGCTTGACTTGTTTTAAAAAGTGTTGGAACACATATAGTATCAGGTTTTGGCTTGATATTCTTTTAAAATTTAATTTTTTTTCTGTTACTAATATATTTAACTAATACAAATACTTTTTCCAGCACTAAAATATATGCTTCAAAATGAAAAGAAACTTCATTTACTGAATTCATCAGGTGAAAATTTAAGACATTGAAGGACAAAGTGTCTTACCTAAGTTATCATACCTGAAATTGATACTTCAGCAGCTTTTTGTAAATCAAAATACAAAATGGTCTTTTAATTACTTCAGTTACCTTCCTCAAATTTCTTCAGTCTTTGTTCTCTGCTAACAAAGTGCTTTTGGAATTATAGAAAAATGTCAAGGTTTCCCTCCTCACGACTTTCCTTCCTACTTGCATATAATTACTCCTATACTCTTTGTAGCTGAAGTCCTTTGGATGCAAGGTGCCTTTTCAAGTGAGGTATTATTAGTCTTGCCTGGAGATATTATGATGTAGGCATTTTCTTTGTCCTCCAAGCATTTTGCAGAATGGTAGAGCAGCTTTACAACCCCCAGAGCACATAAGCAGCTACACCACAGAATGCATTTCTAAGGAAGACTTATTCCACTAAAGCATGGAAATGCCTTCATATAGAAAAACTCTTAGGCTTCCTATGAGTAATTTTATAAAGTGCAATGCCAAAACTAAAGTTCTGTTCTAGTTTTGGTCTTGAATTTCCCCAGGTGGTTAATGTGATATGATAAAATGTCTCAATAGGAGAAAAAACAGGATTCTCAAAGCATCATTGAGCAGAAATACTCAAGAGTGCACACACTACCTATCACATAATTTAAGCAAGACTGTTTAATTGGAAAGTGTATAATGCGTTTTGATCTGCCAAGCATTCTTCAACATTTTAGTGATAAAGCTCTTTGGAGATATCCTTAATACCTCAGTGTTTGCATCACAGGCTGAACAAAGCATTGCTGAATCCTGCTTTTACTCTGAATATCTCCATATGATCACCTATCACAAAAACTCTTCAGAGAATGGAAGTCTGTCAAACACTGAAAGATGATAAAGGTCCAGAGCGCTCTTTATCACTATATATAAGGAAATCTTACCTCACAGAGGGCAAAATTAAAATTTAGAGATAAATAAAAGATATCATGTTTTGTGTCAGTATGGAATTACATTTAATGATCCAAGGAGGCATTTCAAGTCTTATTTTGATGCAGAGAGACAAAAACCTTTTCTCTGGATTTTTTAGCATGTTAACATCACTGTCCATGACTATAGTTTAAAAGAGAAAAACAGTCAGAACAACAATGGTTTGATCAACTAGAGTTGCAAATGCATATAAAAATACCATAAAATTAAGTCAGCTGCCAGAGAAATTAAAATATGTGTTACCAAAATTATGGACATGTACATGTTCAGATGGTTTGGATAAAGTCTGTTTACAAAATCATCAAGTGGTCAAATATTTCTATATCTTACAGACAACTTCTAGTAAAATTGTTGAATTAAGTAATGTTTTTACAAAGTCCTTAAAAATCAAATAAAATTATTGAATCTAAAAAAATTTATTTGAACTTCAGACACTATCAAGTTTATATTTTTTTAAGGTTATTGAACGTAACTTAAAATACATCTTTTTGCATAGCAACTGATGTAAATATGAAGAAGAAAAACTTTGAATGTTTTTTCCTCAAAACACTCTGTACCGACCACTGATGTGCATTATTTCTGGCAGGAGGCAGAAAGGGATATTTGACTCACTAATGGAACTTCCGTCAAGAAAAAGTACATTGTAATAGAGGATTCTCTACTAGAACTAGAAATAATCCTCTTGACAATAAAAACTCCAGTCCATTTATATCTCATGTCCCTACAACATAAGTAGTTGCACTAAGTTTTTCAAGGCTCTGCACAAAGAGCAGATTCTTAAAGCTGCAAAACCATACCCTCTACGATTTTCCTCAAGTTGCTTAAGTTGGACCAGTATATCCACAACAAGTGTGATCATGAGTCTATTTTTACCTCATGCAAAATGTATATAAAAATAGAATCAATAACTATGCTTCACTAAATTGAATTATTCCTTAAATCAAATCTGAATCTCAAATTTCCTGAGTTTAGCTTTGGCATTTGCTGCTGGACTAGAATTGCTGCCTGAGATCGATGGGTAGTAGAGTGAATAATAAGATACAAGGAAGGCATATTACAAGTTGAAAATCATGATAATCATGGCAAATAAAGGTACAAGAGTAGAGCTGCAGAAAGTAGTAAAATAAAGTATAGCTTGAAGAAAAATTAAACTCTAGGCATATTGCTAATATTAAAATATTCAGCCTAAGATTTTCACTTTGCCATGTTAAAACTGCATTTTCTTCCCAGAGGAGATACTGACCTGCTCTAAGTACAAAACTTTGCTGACTCCATAAGCAGTGTTATTATACCTCTTCCTAACACCACCTCTTTTTCAATACTCTCATTTGAATCAAAAAGAAGGAAAGTTGGTTAGGTAAGTCTTGTTCTTCTATGAGCTTCAATTTTTAGACCTTTTTCCACCTCGATGCACTTTCTTACCTTTATTCTAAGTGAATAGTCTCTCAGCATGAAAAATTCTTTACTTCTCCACTATTTCTGTAACACAATGGCTAATACATATTTATAGTTTTTTTAAGCCAGTTAACTGAAATCAAGATCACTGTGTCTTTAATTCATCTCTTGGTTTAACCAATGCAAAAACTGCAGAGATTATTCATAGTGTACATTTTATCTCCTTGGATGCAAGATCAGAGATGATTCACAAAAAGTTAAAGTTTCCTAGCTCAAGTGACTACGCAGTCACATAAATAATTTAACCAAAGGACTAAGACTAAGGGTTATGTGCTGCTGAGATTATTTTCCTTGCAATGTTTTCTTTGTTTCCTCCTTTTTACAGTTTTTGTTTTTTTTTTTATTGTCACTGCCTGCCTTAACCTCATAATTAATCTGCTTGGAGATCACCTCAAGTCTTGTGCATCCAGAGCAGACAAGTTCCACTGCATGGAGCTGATAAATCAAAGGCAGCACAGACTTGTTCAAAACAGACACTCGTTTAGGATTCTCCTCAACAGTTCTGAAGGGCTGACGCACCACATATGTACAGCTCCAGCCAGACAGGGACATGGTTTTAAGGAAGGTAGTCCTTTAATCAGTTCTAGATAGTGATTTTCTGATGGATTTCTGCTGTTTTACAAGTCCTTCTCTGTCAATCCCTACATCTTTATTCCTCATGGCAATTAAAAAAAAAAAAAAAAAAAAAAAGAAGAAAAAAGAAAAAATCAATGCATTAAACCATGGCATAAAAGACTGGCTCTATATAAATCTGGCTCTATATAAATTCCAACACAGAGCTGCAAGTGCATCATTCAGCTGTTGCCTACTACTGTAGTTAAGCTCCTGTGCTCAGGATTCTCCTGTTGAAGTCTGTCTGTGCTTTATGGTGTCTGTGGTGTGTCACCAATGAAATTGTCATCCCACCAAGTACTTGGCACTTAAGGATTTTCAACAAGTCAGCCTGATCACCAGCTGAATAATTTTATATTGGCTCCATTGGCTACGAGCATAAAGTGAAACATGGATCTTCTTTTGCTTAGAGGAAAGCCACCACAAAACAAAACCCAAAACAAACAGCCCAGTTACAGAAGACAGAGCACTGGTAAATGAAGATACTTCCTTCCCCAATGTAGTAGCAAAAACAAAAATTATTTTAATTTTAAAAATTTATTTACCAATTTCTTCAGGAAATGTAGGGGAAGTGGTATGCTTAAAATTAGTTTGAGGTTCAAGCTTATATTTCCATTTGTCGCTCTGCAAAATGACATTAGTGATTCAGCCCTTCTGGCTATATAGCAAAATTCAGTCTCTTCCCAAAACACTTTTCCCTTTTCTATGGCAGAAGAGCTTCTTATAGAAGTATGAACTAGGTAGGTTTGTGGGAGAGGAAATGTAGAGTGGTAAGTGAAGTATTTGCCAGAGCTGGGGAGGTGGTGGAATACAGAGGGATCCAATACCCTCAACAGAGCATTAAAGATTTTCAGTCTTCTCAAACACCTTGGAGTCATTTTGAAGCTCATTTCCAGCTTCCTCTGACTCATCGCCAAACCACATGTATTAGCACCCCCAAAAACACTTCTGCTGCAGAAATTGCTCTCCCTCAAGGTCTCTGAAATAAATAAGTTATTTTCTCTTTATCCTTAGGCCAGTGAGTTTCAGATATGGTTTACATTATTGAAAAGCCTGAAACAGCTCTTCAGGAAAGATGTCTTAAATTTCATTTTGCTCTAGTGCCTAGGCTTCTTAATGTTGGTTGTTTAGTTGGGGATTACATCCCAGAATCCTCTTCTGGACTTCATCATCCAAATCCCTTCTTTCAAGAAGTTTTTTTTTCAAAAAAGCTTCCAGAAAATAAAGAGGTGAGATATATTTCAGCCAATAAACAGAAAGATAATTAAAGCCAAGATGCTATTTCATTTTTCTTCTCTACTTGAAAACATTCAAACTATGCAGATAACTCCTCATATTGTAGTGCTTTAATTTCAGGTCCTAAGTGAAGAGCAAGGGAGAACATGACACTATAACCTACTAGCTCAGATACTCACAATGGTGCATTAAACAGCAGGAGGTTTGATAATGACACTTGAACTTCACTAACTCTATTTAAAAGTAACAGCCAAAACCTGATTGTACAATTTTAGCCAAAGCATTGCAACTATTGTACAATTTAGCCAAAGCATTGCAACTTTGCCTTAAGGTAAAATCATATTTGAATATTCCAGTCCCAGGAGACTTGATAGATGAAATCCCATATGCAACATGCATCACACTTTAGAA
Source organism: Luscinia megarhynchos (assembly GCA_034336665.1). Taxonomy (NCBI): domain Eukaryota; kingdom Metazoa; phylum Chordata; class Aves; order Passeriformes; family Muscicapidae; genus Luscinia; species Luscinia megarhynchos. Next base: position 39,553,689 of record CM067566.1, on the reverse strand, counting down.
AGATCTTTGTTCTGTACAATAAACACAAAGCCAATGTTTTTGTTCACTAATTAAATAAGATAAAACTTTTCATGGTGACTGTATTGGTGGTTATACTTTTTTTTTTGGATAGCTGTTTTCAAGTCTTTGGATGGTAAAATGTTCAAGTCAACAATACTCGTATTTTCACTAGCCCAAGACAGCATGATAAAGCAAAGTATTACATTATCTCTCAGTGTGTAAAAGAAGTGAACTTTACTGATAATCAGCTTATACAAAATTGTGACTCTATTTAACATCTTCACCAAGTTGTTCCTTTTGTCTGGAAGAAAATCCAGTTTGTTTCCCTGGATTTGCTGAGGGTATTCTGTCTTATGAATGAAATACAAAAGTCAATCTCTTCCACACTGACATTCAAAACAGTATGTGGGACCCTTCACGTTACTGTATTTTGTTCACTGACTACCCATGGGATTGTTAAGGTTGCAAAAGTCCTCTAAGATTGAGTCCAACTATTAACTGAGCACTGCTACATTCACCGCTACATCATGTCTTCTAGTGTTACACACATATTGTTTGAAAACTTTAAAGGATGGTGATTCCACCACTTCTCTGGACAGCCCATTCCAAGGCCTGTTCATCCTTACAGTGAAGAATTTTTTCCTCCTATCCAATCCCAACTTCCCCTGGTGCAACTTGGGGCTGTGACCTCTTGTCCTGTTCCTTGGTACCTGGGAGAAGAGGCCAACCCCCACCTGGCTACATCCTCCTTTCAGGGGGCTGTAAAGAGCAATAAGGTGTCTCCCCTGAGTCTCATTTCCTCCAGGATAAACATCCCCAGCTCCCTCAGCTGCTCCTCCTCAGACTTGTGCTCCAGATATTTCGTCAGCTCAATACCCTTCTCTGTATACATATTGTGAGCCTTTCTTCTCAGCTTCCCTAGATCTCTACTTTGCCATCCAAATGAAGACTCACAGGATAAATAATTGCCATTGAGGCTACTGACAAACTAATTATGACCACCAAACAGGAGGAAAAAAATCTAGTGTACTGCGTATGAACATGTTCTTAGTTTTGTTTGGTGAAATACTGACCAAACAAATGTCTGAATAACCCTTATTTGGCATCTATGTAACTTCCTTTTATACAGGAAGTGGGGATTTAAAGTGCATTTTCATAATACTCTTCAAAGGTTAAAATCATATTCCCATTTGTAAAGAAATATAAGAACTTAACCCACAAAGTGTACCATGTTAACAAACAGAAAAAAATCAACATTTTGAACTGGTGCCTAATATTGAAGGAACAACTCCTTTGTTGCTCTGGTTCCTATTGAGGTCCCTCTGCAGCTGAAATAGTTCTCTACAGAGCTGAAGGTGAGGTCCAAATCTCTTCAGGGAAGCTCCCAGGTATTTTTACCTTATGAGGTCAAGCTGCAACCAGAGCTCGCTCTCCCAGATAATTGCAATTCCCAATTTCAAAAAGCACAAAGGTGATTCCTGTAACACTAACTGTACCAGTACTTATCCCAGTACCACCACTGCTCAACTGCTGAGCTACATGCTACCAAAACAGCACAGTTTGATAGTACCCAGGTAACCAGTGTCACTGGAAAAAAGTGGCATTAATTTGTAAAACAAATTCCAGTAAACTTGCCATCTGCAATAGGAAAAGCAGCAGAAACTAACAGAAGAGGGGGAAAACAAATGTAACATCAACCACAAAACATATCTAAAAAGAGACCTTGCTTAGTATGATATTGGATTAAGTCAGAATGTCTTCTCAAAAATAAAGGAGCTATTAGACTTGGGAAATAGCATTTAGATAGTTAACATATAAGGGATATCTGGCCAATACTACAAGGCTTTCAAGAAGACTAATTGCCAAAGCATCTTAAAGAAGCTAAGTAGCCATGGGATAAAAGGTTGGTCCTGTACAATTTGTTAAAAGATTGGATAAGTTGAATATTCATAGTGGAGACATACTGTGCTGAGGGTTTCACATGTGCTGGGTTACATGCTAATCAACACTACAAACATATAAACCACTCATTAAAGGGAATAAAGAATGAAGTGGAAATTACTTTGTATAAAATACATTTTATAAAACTTACAGGACTATAAATTGGTAAATGAACTTTATAATGGAGTGATGAAAGTAACAACAATAAAAAATAATTTCCCTCACCTACAGATAGTAAGGAGACTACCTGTATTAAAAGAAGGCAAAATTTGGGGCTACAAGAGATAATTCTAAGAAAAAACAACAAAAAAAACCCCAAACAAACAAAAAAACCCAACAAAATAAATGCACAATAACAGTCAAATTAAACTTGGCAATTGTTAGGAAAGCTGTTGCACTTGACAGAGCATACAGTGAAACTATTTAGATGGAAATGGAACTCTTAAGAGCTTAGAACTTAAAAAACTGTAAATTAGGAGCTCAGAAAAATCCACGGTCAAACTTCAGCTGTTTCCAGAACATAATAGAAGCCAGTTTGTGTGGAATGGTTTCTCAGTAACCACAGTATTAATATCAGCACCAAAAGAAATAGGTTGGTAAAGAAGAAAGCCTCTTTCAACAAATCTAGCGTAATAAAAATCTTCCTACGAGCAATGAAGTTTACATGCACCCCCCTGAGCTCTGCTTACCCAGGGGCCAGCAGAAATACTCACATGAATAACTTTTTTTTCCTTCAAAAGAGTTTAAAAGATGCATTTTCTGTATTGTACCTGGTACTGGCTAACTTTTGTGCCTTGAATTGACAGGAGGATTTGCCCTTAAGTAATAGAAAGAGTATGACAGTCTTGTAAGGGCTTTTCTTCTGAGCTAATGCACAGAAAACTTTATTTCTGGTATTAAATTTGTCACATTCCTAAATATTCTCAAAAATACTTGTAGTTGAATTTAAAAAAATTTCCGCAGGTCTGTTCTTTTAAAATTATTTGAAAGTAGGGTAGAATTATTTCTATTTTAATAATTTTTTGCTACTTTACTAGTCAAAGTCATTTACCCAGCATTACCCATCTCTTTTGTGCCCAACTGTGCTTCCTACTTTGATGTTGCAGAAATAGTTAAAAGGAACTGAATGTTTCTTGATCTCCAAAATTACTCTATGCAGTCAAAAGCCATAGAATCCCTTGAGTGTTTGAAGTCAAACACTTAACTTTAGGCAGATCCTTTAAAATGTAGAGCTAGAGTGCTGCGGGCTAAAGGAACCATCGCTAATAAGGAGTCAGGCACGTGGTGTCCATCTTACACTGAGAAGCGTATTTAGCAGATTGGAGAGTAGCTTGGAGCAAAACTAGAAACTCTTTGGCTTTCCAGCAGGTATATGCTACAGTTTTATTCCCTCTTCTGGTAAAGTAACAAGTTCTGGTACACATTTGCTGAAAAAAAGCCCAAACAAGGAATCCTAGAATATGACCCGCAGTTAGAGCACAAGTCACACACGCATCTCAGTATTTATGAAGTATTGACAACTGTAAAGACTTTTAAAATGGAAAAAAATATGTAAGATGTTTTGTTGAACATCAGAGGAAGTATGCAGAAAAGGCAAAACTTAGTAGAATAGAGTATTATGTAGTGTGCTTCTGCCATTCTAGCTACAGTAACCTCTGCTAACACCCTAGGAAAATTTTGATTACATAGCATCAACTACAATCAAACCTAGAAAATGTGCAAAATTTGATCAGTTACACTTTATAACTAGCAAAAGGAGTTTTCCAAAGCTTATATTACATTGTAGCATCTGATGGGGAGGATTATCTCATATAGCTGCTTCTTGAAAGCTATGTTTTGATATGTGTTAGTCATTAAAGACAGTGTTCCATAAAGAATCTCACAGCTTCAAAGACTGACATTTTTCTCAAGTTGAATTTTCTTTATATTAAGGAAGAATACATTTTCATTTCAAGTATACTGGCTTTGTGGAGGTGCAAAAAGTATCTGAAGGTATTGCCTTTGTACAGTTAAAAATCCATCTTATATTCATGTAGATAATATGTCTTTCATTACCTTCTTATCCCAGAAATTGGCAAATTCCATGGACGGGTTACTAAAGCCACCTGAGGGCAAAGGTATGTGCCCATTCCTGATGCTGTCCTGCCCAGCATCAGCAAAACTGTCAATAAGTAAGCAATCAGTGAGGTTTGGTACCTGACACCAGTGACATAAGATGACTAATTAGTATATCTGGCTTAGCTATTCTGTACTTATTTCTTAAGCTCACAGCTTCATTTTTAAATATACAGTTTGTTCTGCATGCTCATCTCCAGGACAGGTTAAAACTCCAAGAATGTGGTCTCTTTAGCCCATCTGAAGACTAAAATAAGTAGAGTTTTTACTTAAAATAAGGAGAGAACTCTGATTAAAAAGATAAAATAAGTTTTATGTTTTCTTTCTCATGGAAAGCTGGTCTAAAGTAAGTGCTATTGAGTTCTAGGAAATCTTATTTTCAGTTAGTCTTGAATCTTCTGTTGTTGCTGTCATCATAGATGGTAAGTTGTGGTATGGTTAGAATTGCTGTGGAGAATATGTTTACTGTCATTCATCACTGAGATTTATAGAGATCCCATGACAGCAATTAAATGTGGTTGTTTACTCAATGCTGTCACCAGAAGAGTATATAGCCTGTAGAGTGGAACTATTCAAGAGCCTGAAAATGTTTTGTTTGTCAGTCACATCTAAACCATGAGCCAACAAGCGTCTCTTTTAGGGTCCTCTACGCATTTCAAGAAACTCAGAAATTTTGGCCAAAAAAGTCTTTGGTTTAAATACTTGTTTTTGTCTGTAAAGCCAAATGAAACACTTCATTAACACATTCTTTGTCAAAATTCAAAATTATAAAATGATGACTGGCTGTCTTTGTAAGCACTTATGCACTGCTACTTGTAAACCTCACGTGGTGCCAAAGTGTAAAAGCCATTCCTATGGTTCATCCCTTGGTCAAACAGAAGTTGCATAATGCATAAATCAGTGCATAAAGCACAAAAACATTCACTGAAATATTTAGACAAAAAAGGGATGAAATAAAAAAAGGAAGCATTTATTTTGCTCCGGAGCTCAAAGCTGCTCCTCACATCAGGGTTTCAGAGACATAGAAAAACATAAAGCTTTGTATCGTAAGAGATCCTGTGCTGATATATACAAAGGAGAATTCAAGTTTTTGCATTTGTAAAGTGAAAATAAATAAGTGGTTTCATAAAGAAATAAGATGTTACAGTCTCTTCCATTATCAATACTGAAAATCTCTAGTGAGTGCCACATATGATATACCCGAGGGAGAAGCACAGAGCTGTGTCAGAGGAGGTTTAGGTTAGATATAAGGATAGTCAGAGTATTTCACACGGAGGATGGTTGGGCACTGGAACAGGTTCCCTAGGGAAGTGGTCACAGTGCCAACCCTGAGAGAGTTTAAAAACCATTTGGATAATGCTCTCAGACACATGATGTGGCACTTGGGGTGTTCTGTGCAGGACCAGGATTTGGAATCTATGATCCTAGTCAGACCCTTACAACTTGGGATAGTCTATGATATTGTCTTCAATTCACTTGTTTCTTCAATTCCCTGCTGTCAGGGTGCAGCTTGAGAGATATATAAATAACTCCTCAGCAAACTCATTGGAGGGGTGAAGTAAATACCATGAAAGAGGATAAGTCAGCAAAAGGAAGTACATGCAGAGTGTCATGATAGGAGTTTTCTGTAGCACTGCTAAGACTGCCTCATGCAGTAGAGCAGCTGCATGGTTGGTCATTCCATGCCAATATTCAGTGAAACAGCACATCTACTCTAGCAGGCTCGAATCAAATAAAGGTTATCACTCTTAAATGGAGCAAGAAGAGAGGCATAGCCTATAAAAACATTATTTTATAGAAACAAGTCTATTTAATGCTTTAAAACTACTATTGGAATAGCTAGTATGACCTTCAGTTTTAAATATGCAAGTATTTTTAGCAATCCATAACTGCCATGGCTGATGAAACTTTCTACTACCATACCTAAAAGCTTTGCAAAACTTCCATTACTCCTAACAATTAGTAATAATGTGTGGTTGTTCTAATGGTTGCTTATGTGTGATTGCTAAGAACACACTCTGATTTAAAGTACTTTGTTTTTAACAGGAAGTGGTATAGTAATTTTCAAAATTTCAGAGTTGGTTTACTTTAATAACATTTATAAACTACAAGTAATTTCTTACAGTTCTATAGAATATTTTTAATAAATACAAGATAATTTTAAGCATTTTTACTTTCTTAGCTGAAAAATGAAATCTGTAAATTGGAAGAACATTCATGATGCAACAAGATATATACACACATATATATATATGTATATATATATACATATATATATACATATGTGTCGATATATAAGTTAGGAAATTTAATTTTTATAAGTTCTTCAGTTCTAAGTTGAGCACAGTCACATTTTTTAAAGTGCCTTATTATAACCAAAGGAAAACCTGTAAATTTAGTTTACCTAGGTATATCTTAGCAAGGTTACAGGAGATATGGTGTTTAATCCCTATAGTACTCTTTCATCACATATTCTTCAGTGACACTTAAAACTGTTTTATACAAAGTACTAAACAGTTCCTTCATGAACTGGGGAAATGCAAGAAAAATATCTTTTGAAAGTGTTCTGGTTTAAGTGTAGATATCAAACACCTGGTCACATGGGTATTTGCCAGTTCACTTTTACTGCTCCACAGGGAAAGTGTCACGGCTGAAAGCAGATAAAGAAAAACCTTATACTACTCAGTAGGAGTTTTTAATGGATTAGGTGACAAGTTTATGATTGTGGGGACCTGCTAGGGTGCCTTGTGTGACAAGAGAATAGGAGCCACTCTCATAGACAGAACGAGTCCCTGCCAGCTTCACTGCTGTTCAAAACTGAGCCTATCCACAGCACTGGTCCCTTGTGATAATGTATTTAAGAAAGGGCAAAAAGTGCTGCATGCCAGTTATGAGATGGAGCGTGAAAAAAAAAAGTTAACAAAAAAGCCCTGCAGACACCAATGTCAGTGTAGGAGTGGGAGGAGGTTTTCCAGCCACCAGAGAAGAGATTAACCTGCAGCCCATGTAGACAATATTGAGACACTTATTCAACTGCACTCCATGGACAGGAGCACAGAGCAGATATCCACACTGATGCTTGGTGGGAGAGGATGTAAAAGCACCATGAGTGAGTTTGATCCAGAGAAGGTAGGGATGAGGGCAAAGTGGTTTTACTTTTGTCTTTGTTTCTCACTCTCCTATTTTATTTTTAATTGGCAATTAATCTACCCTAGTTGAGTTTATTTTGCCCGTGATGATAATTAGCAGGTGATTTCCTTGTCTTTATCCTGACCCCTGAGCTTTTTGACCTTATTTTCTGATCCTCTTGCTGAGGAGAGTGAGCAAGAAAGCAGCTTGTTGGGGGTCTGACAGTCAGCCAAGGTTAACCCACCACAATTTTGTACATCTAGGATAAGAATTATTTAGCCACAGAGGACTCTGGAGAGCCTTCGAGAGTCATCTAAAAATAGAAGTTAATTGTTTTATTAGAGGGCTAGTACAATATCATTTCCTCCAGCAATGATGCAGGACATAAATAAGGTTGTGTGCTATGCATAAGATCTTTAAATAGGCCAATTGCACCTTTTTAGATAAATGCCTTTAGAAATTTATTCAATGACAACCTTTATCAGCACTGTGGAAAAACAGCAGCAAGTGAATGTCAGTGACTAGTTCCTGACAGCATTCAGTCCCTGCATGAGAGTAAACATCATTTTAACCTGCCTACAATTTCAGTACTAGTGTTTTTGGATTCCCAATCTGAGCGTGATTTGTGGAAAGAGGTACTCAGCATTATCTGAAAGTACCATTCACCTAACAACATCTTTGATTAAAAAAAAAATCACTTTCAGAATTCTCACTCCACTTCTTACTTAGAGGCAATTCTCAGCACAAAGACGTAGTTGTTTTAGTTTAAGCAAACAGGAATCAATAGGTCAGAAAAAAGGCTCTGAGAGTATTAATTCCTAAATTTAACAGCTTTTTGTTTGAGAGCAAAAAAGGTCCTGCCTTACTGAGCTGTAATTTAACTTTGTTTGCTTACACTGGTATTGACATGAAAAGTTATCAGTCTTTAAAAAGTCCCTTGAATATGGTGTGTGTTTCAAATGAACATGAGTAAGAATGAGTGCAAATTAAAAGAAATCATATGAAGCTAATTTTTATCATGTCTACAGAAAAGTCTAGAAGCTTTCTAAAAAACACCTTCATGCAATCAGAATGTAAATAAAACCTGCCAATATTCACAAATATATCAAGTTGCATAAGCCTAAGGGAAGAAGTCTTATTTCTACAACAATTTGTTCTCATAGTACTATGACATCCAGTGTCTTCCAGATAAAAAAGCAATAAAAATGTCTATCCTGATTGTAAGCCCTAAAGTAAAGGATTACAGTGATAAAGTCAAGCAGTTTTCTCTGTAGAGCATTTTAGATTGTCTGCAACAGAAAAAGCTGAGAGTGAGACATAGGTAGAGGAAGAGAATCTGTTAGTGTTTGACATCAGCTAGCAAAAACCTCTCAAACTGTTAAGCTGGTGATTCTCCTTCCTAGGGCTCTTACCACATTCCTTCAGGCTGCAAGAAGTTGAATAGTCTTTTTGTAAGAAGGAGTACATGATAGGCTCTCCTTTTTTTTAGGAGGATTTAAAGTACATTAAATGGTGAAACCATAATCATAAAAATTCAAAAAGCATTAATATAAAAAATATGTAGAACAAGATACAACATAATAGTACAAAAACACTGGGGAAGAAAATATTGCTGTTAAGTCCTAGTGACTGGAAAATAACTGATTCCAGGTGCTGTAATTAATTCATTGTGAAAGAAATAAGTGGATTACAGCAGAGAATACTAAATTCCCAAGGTTGATTTATTCACAATTATTTGTATGCCTGAGCAGGTGCCTTGATAGCAACATCAGCAGCGAATTTTACAATTCACAGGTGTAGCATCCCTTTCAGAACTCTAGCAAAGACAGCTGTGTTTGAACAATTTCAGCCTGCCAATGGTTTCTCATACTCCTGTTTTTCCCAAGATGCTGCATTCCCAAAAGTGCTGCAAACTTGTTTCACTCCTTCACTATAAAGAAATGAAATTATTTTGTGCTGAGGCAGACTCTTATAAGGTTATTTGATGTATTGCTGTTTTGCAGCTACATATATAGCATAATCAGCAATTCCCTAGTGTACAGGAGCAAGGTTACTGTTTGCAATCTTCAAACTTTCCTCATTTAAAAGCCATGCAAAACTCCAGTGAAAAGTTTGGTGTTTGCCACAGAACTTGTAAGCCCATTTTAGATATTAATAAATGCCCATTCCAAAGGTGGCACAGCTTCATGATCAACAATTAATTTCTCTTTATGTCATATCTGTGAGACTATTAGCCTGATTTTTCAAGGTGAGACATGGAAAACTAGATTCTTGAAACCACAGTACCTAACTGATGTAAATGGTTATTCCTTAAACACAGGAAAAATTGGTAATTTTAAAGAGAATTAGTAGGCACCTCAAAACTCCATTGCTAAAAACAGAACAGTCTAAAATACTTCACAATAATGTGTGGGTACAAAACAAAGATATGGCTTTTTTTCCATGCTGTTTTGACATTTAATAAGAAGAGACAACATTATTAAGTCTTAGAACGAAAATCTATCCTTCTATAAATGCTCTAGAAATTAAAATTCAGTGAAAATGAAGTTTACTTGGCATTTATAAATTCTCCTAAGATACATCAGATATAATCTGATCTGTTAAATTCTTGTAATGAAAAGATTATGATTTTAGAGACATATTTTAACAGTTTTAAAAAAAATCAAATTAAGGAAAAAGTCTTCATTGTGCTTCTAATTTTCTTAGTGAACTCTGAATGCTGCAAGAAACGCTTGTGCTCAATCAAACCTATTAAAAACCACCAAGACAGAAGTAGCAAGGAGCATCAGTGCATTAAATCTAACCTCACTTAGATACAGCAAATTATACAGATTTATTGTTCCACCAATTTTCATGACATCCTCACAATGTCTGCCTGGCCTAGATAAGAAAGCTAAAGCAATTTTGATGTTGGAAACATGGTTTAGCCATCCCAAGGAGTGAAAGCACAGGGCTAGCAGAGAACAGAAGCAATTTCTGCACTGAAGGCTGTGCTTTTAAGAATGGCATTTTAGCTCTAATGAATCTCTTCCTGACATCCAAGCATAGCAGAAGTACTATTGTGATCTCAGTTCTCTGCTCCTCAGCCAGCAGGGGCTAAAACTGACAGCTCACTTAACTTCATAGGGAGAGAGACTACCTCTTACCTCATGAAACTTAAAACTGATCCTTCTGGCTGGATAAGAGAGACAGACTCCAATGGGAGAGGCAACAGTTCTTACTCAGCTGAAAGGAAGGTGGTTCTGATGACAGGATTCAAAGGAAGAATAATGAAAATACAGCAGAGTGGAGGAGCATTTTTACAGTGAATGATACTTATGATCCCCTAGTGGATGTGTCCTTCACTAAACTTCAAATTTTATTAGTATCTACAATGTTAAGAGTTTTGTTCATTAAATGATTCAGTACCATTACACTCTGACATTTTACTATGACATATGCTCAGTAACTGCAATCAGGCTATAATTACTTCACAAATATATTTGAAAAACTTTAAAAGGCTCTTAGGAAATTGCATACACTCTTCTTTCCTTAATGGCATTTGTACAAACCACATATTTCAAAAATCTTCTGTATTATAGAAGTGTTTCTGTGCATAAGAAAAGATTCCCTAACTCCCCAGTGGCTAAGAAGAGTTAAATATGCACTAGTATCTCTGATGTATCAGTCATAAAAAATAGAGGCAAGTCAAAAGGAAAAACCTACAGTTTGATAGATAAAAATTTTTATAAATAGCCCAAGAATGGCATTTGCCATAACTTCTGCAATGACAGTACATGGCCCTCTTTTCCAACCAAGTCATATTTTAGTACTAAAAGTGTGATAAAACTTCAGGTACAGTGCTAAAAATAAGATGTCTGTCAATATTTTAGAACTTGAAGAAGTAGGTAAGACTGAAAAGCCAAATATTTTCATAAATCCTTAGCAAATTTCTTTGTGTATGTGATACTCTGCTTAAATATAACAGACTTGCATAACTCAGGGTGGTTTGTTTGTTTTACTGTGTATTTTCTTGTAGAGGGGTGTGTTTTGAGTGTTTATGTTTGGTTTGGGGTTTTTTCCCATAGCCTGTCCTAATAGCCATGAATTTCCATTCCTTGTTTCAATAGTAGATCAGAAGTGATAAGATTTTGCAAATAAACATTTTAATCTCTTCTAATCCATTGATCTAATGAGTTCCTGTGGCATTTCCAGCTAAATGGAATAAAGATTTTGGTTACTCAGAAGATTTTTTTTCCTTTATGTTATAATCAGAATTAAAGGGTGCTATTTCCTTATTTCATTAGTAAATTCTTTACTCTGATCAAGCAAAACCTAGCTAAGCAGAATTTGACCCTCTAATCAAACCAAGCAAAGAAAGAATTAGTAATGGCTAAAAGAATTTGGAAGTAATAAAATTATTATAAAACAAGGGGTTTTTAATTAACAGAGAGCTCTGTTACTTTTTTGAAAAGTGGCCAACATAAACCTGTGTCCAAAGAGCTGAGTGTTTGAAATAATTATTTTACTTTATTTTAAACCAAGTTTCTTTAACTGTTCAACACACTTCTTTAACATATTTTACATTTCTTTAACACATTTCTTACCAGTTCAGAAATTACACTGATGTTTACTTTGTGCACTGGGCAAGGCTTTAATGTTGGAGCTTCTATTTGCAGAAACAGAACCAATGCCCTCTGGAACTGTCCATTTCATAATATCAAAACCAATGAAGATAATAAATATGTTCACAGTATGGGACTGGTTGGTCTACTAACGTGTCCTGTGGGGCTCAACTAATAGCATTCTTTTTTCAGAGCTGCCAGCAATAATGTGGATTATTTTGAAAGTTTTGAGATACCAATCTTTCACTGTCCTCCAGGGCAGCCTGGAGGACAGAAGTATAGTTTCATAAGAAAATAACAAAGTGTTCATCTCACATTAGAACAAATATGATAAATTTGATCTTCTGAGGAAAAGACATAAAAAAGGAAAAAGTTATAGCCCAGTTTGAGCACCCATTTGGTGTCCTGAGGGTTCAAAACCACATGTTGACCAAGAAGAGAAAAAAAAAAAAAAAATCAGAACCATATTCTTGTTTCCAAATAAGCACTAGCAGTCTGACTTCATCACAGCCCTCTCTTTGCACATTTGGCCCCCCCAAATAACAAGATTTTGTGCACAACCCCATATGTTCTAAAAAAAGAGATTGTTTATCCAAATTAGCTTTTTTTTTTTTTGGCAGATTAAGGCTTTTGGTGCAGCTACCTGCCCCCTGTTCTGCTGATGATAGCTCATGGAATTATTCTGTGGCTTTTCTGTGATTTCAGGTTTGAAATGCAAGACTGGCTCTTACTGTAGAAAACATTCAGCAAGTGCTGTTTTAATATATAACATCTACATACTAAATAGCAGCAGCCTCTATTGTAAGGCAGCAGTAAATGGACACCATACACTATGACTGTGTGCTACTCTGATATTCAACATGTCTTCATGAGGAACAAAGACCTCTATACCATTTCCAAGAACTCATATCCTAATCTGTTTGCATTTAAAATGCAAGTGTAAATAACTATGTTTTCATCATTTTAAAAATGTGCACACCCATGGATCTTTCAACCTTGCTATCGCCTTTTCTGTGGCAATTTGGTTTTTTGCATGACTTTTTTGTGTGTTTTGATTTTTTTGTACCCTCTGCTATTGAAATGCCACTGTGAGGTGCAGAAAGGTCAGAATACACCAATAATTTTCTTGGATTGAATTCTTAGAAACATTCAAAAACATTTAAACATGACAGTACCATAAAAACAAATAAAAAAATTTCTCATGTTTAACAAAGATCCACCTGTGCTGTAATATCAGCTTTGTATAACAGTTTAAATGATTGCAAATCCTTTCAGCATTCCTAGTTGGGACCAAATCTATTTGAATATTATGTCACACAGAGTTAGGTATTTTGTTTGGAGCCATGTTTCTGAACTTCCATCATAGAGTTTAAATAGGCAGAGCCATGAGGCTGACTAGTCACCACTATGGAAAATAGTTCATTCTAGATGCTAACCATTCTTATTTGATATTGCAAAGGTAAAACAAACAAACAAAAAAACCACCCTGTACCTATTTATTGACTGGAATATCTGTAAAAGAACACAATTACTTGACTTGTTATTAATTTCACTTTTTGCCAGTGAATGCTTTTACTGTTTTACTTTGCCCTGCTATTGTAATCTACACCCTTATCCACGAGAGGATATATTTAAAAAAGAAAAAGACAGACCACAGAAACTTCAAGCTCTTCCCTTCTTTTATTCTGAAAATATTTAAAATGTATTTTATGTTATGTAATTGTAAACAAACACAGTCAAGTCTTGACTATCACATACATATGCTTGACAAACACTTCAAATACAATAATGCAATATGGGAGGCTTGGAAAATTATCATGACATTGCCTCAAGTTCTTTAATGAAAGATTGAGCTGCATGGTTTACATAAGTGATATTATCATCTGAGGCTCTCTTTTTATCTTCCATAGGAGTTAGAGCACTTTATATTCTTTTTTGCACAGAATACACTCTGTATATATTACAATCCTGGAATTTACTTTCAGTTTGAATTTTTTTCTCCTTGTAATTTGAAAGGCAGCTTTGTGACTTTCTTTGGCCCGCTGTGGTTAAGGGACACATCTTTAAGTGGAATTTTAAAGAATTCTCAGAATATATTCTCTTGGAAATATGCATTTCTTCTATGAAACACTTCCTTTAGAAACAAGAAATGCTGCAACCTGCACTCATGAAAGAAAAAATACCTATATTCTGCAAGGAGAGACCACTCCCAGTACAAAAGCCTAAGTGTTTTCAGTAGGATATATGTAAATATCTGTCCTATCTAGAGACTTTCAAAGAAAGAATCACAACAAAAGGAATTCATTTATTCCTTGAGCATGGCTATACACAGATGATTCCAAGATCAAAAAGTGTGGGGGAAAAAAAAAAGGCAGAAATGGACACCTTCTTACTTTAAGAATGACCAAATTCACACATATGATGATAATAATTCCACAAACAAGTTCAAAATCTGGGAAACTGGTGGAAAATGTATAATATTGGCAAAATTCTTAGGAAACTGGTTTATCTTTAGATGTTGAGGAGTGTGATTAGCCTCCAAAACAATACCGAGAATATTTGCATTTATCCAATGTTACATTTCTGATCCTTCAACCCAATTCACCAGATGTAGCAAACAAATTTCATAATTAATTCAAAAAATGTTCCCACCCAACTTTAAATATTTAATTTGTGCTTTTTCCTAACTCCAGCCACAAAGCCATTTTACCACCTTCTCCACAGACTTCCAGTCTTCAGCCTAAATGTGCTTATGTAAAATATATTACTGCTAGCTTCTTCATCACTGCTGTTTTTAACCCTAGTCACCCCTAACTTTCTATTTTAAAATTTAGGAGAATACACATCCCCTTTCAACTGCTAATATATCAAACTAAGGAAATCAAAAAAGTTATTTTTTTCTCAAATCACAATATAAGCATTCAATTTTAATCGTTATGCTGTCCTTCTTCAGGCTTCAACTTGGAGTTCAACTCTCAAGTTTTACACAGAAGCGATCTCATCAGCTTTTACAATGCAGTCTTATGACTGCATTTTTCCTAATGAAAACATATTTTCTAACTAGTTATACAGCAAAATTTCTAATTCATTTCACAATAAGACCCTTTTCTTCATATCAGTGTGTTAATGCAAAATAGCAATGGTTTGGATTTGATCCAGATTACTTGTGCTCTTTACTGCATACCTTTGTACTGTTCCTCATTTTCATTCATCAAAGTTTATATGCTTTATTTTGATTTTCTCGAACAATTTCATGCAGTTTTGTCTATTGTTTCTTTATTCCTTTATTTATAGCCTTTTAAAACATAGAAACTAACAAAACTGTTTTTCACCCTCCATTTTCCAAAGAATATATTCATAAGCATCATGCTTATTCTTTCCACTATAAAATTTAATATTTTTATTTAATTGCAGATATTGTCAGAACAGCGCAGAGTTCCAGAGTTTCCTGCAAACTCTGTGATCCCACGTACTACTTCTGAGGTGAACAGGCATATCATCATCTTTGCAGATTTCACTCTTTTGCATTTTATTTGTGCCTCTAATTTGCCCCAGCTATGGCTGGATCCTCATCAGGCTCCCAGCTAGGACATGCTTACTCAAGCAAAGTATCCCTACACCACAGAAGAAAAAAAAAGAAAAAAAAAAAAAAAGCTTTCTGGGGAACTATAGATAGGGCATTATGTCCAGGTGCATGGGTGATAACAGTTAGTTGAAAAATAGCATTTTACATAATATTATTCCACACCGACATGGTGCTTTTGAGTGGACTACTGCTATACCAAAGAGCCTGACATAACATTGCATATCAAAACAAACACATTAGAATTAGTTTTCTAATAGAAGGAACCCCATCACAGCTGAATACAACTAAGACATACAACTTATCACCAAACTGTCAAACATTTAGAGAACAAGAGAAAAACTTTTTCAGTGTTTTTGGTTTCTCTAATATCTCTTTGGCTATTACAAGCCAGCTAATTACATTCTGTCATCCACAACAAAACATTCTTCTGACTCTACTCCTAAATAACTTCTAGTACCACCAAAGTATCCATTTTGTGATAAATTTGGATTAGCAAATAATAATACCACATAATACCACTACTACTATTTTTCTCTCTCTTTTTTTAAGTCCCCCATTGTTGTAAGACAGGTTGCCAACTACATTCACAAACTGTTGACCAAGCTGTCAATAGTGTGACTGCTTTGCTTTTAAAGAGTTTGCCACACCTTTTGAAAGCATTTGGAAACAGAAAGACTTCTAAGAACAACCTGTCCATATTTCATCACTGCCAGTTTCCAGTTTAAGTTGTGCAAAGCAAGATAAAAAATCTGGGAGCATCCAGGAGGTGCACAAAATTTAAGTCATAAGATTAATACAAAAACTGCCTAATTCCATTTCACAATACCTCATCTAAACATCTTTTCAGAGCTAGTAGGACCACCACATATCATTAAAGTCAGCAGCCCATATAGACATCCATCCTTCACTACAGACCACACCACATTTTAAACACACTTGCAGTTTCTAGTTCTAGCTAAATGATTCATTTTTCTCTCTAAAGGAAAGACATGAAATTCATCATGCAATTACCTTAACATCTTGCTGCAACAGAAAGGGTCATTGCAACTCATCTGTAGCTGTATATTGTATGATCAGAAAAAGAGCAGTCAGACTGAGTCTCAAAATCTTTCAGGTCTTGTTCTATAGCCTGTTCTTGGAGATTAAACCAAATCTGTGAAACAAGCTTTTCTCCTGGAGAGAAGAGAGTCCTCCTTCTTTCTGAAAGCACCTGAACAACTTCAGCTGGGCAGGCACACCCTCAGGAAACAAACATATCACAGGGGCGAATAAGCAGATTTGGAAAGAAGAGCTGGGAGTAGGAACCAGAACTAATAAACAGTGAGGAAAGGAAGAGCAAAGCTGAGTTTTGGGATGATAATAATTATTTTGTTTTGCTTTTTTTCCCCCTATATATTAATTGATGGCTTTTGCTGAAAGAAATTCATTGCCACCAATATTTAAATGAATGCTAATTTATCTTTAATAAATTTTAAGCTTCAAGCAGATCAAACACAAAGTTCTGTCTAGTTTGCAGTCCCAGCATATCCTAATATCTTTACTCTCTTCAAAAGTTACTTGATTTACCAAGAGAAAAAACCTAAACAGTTAATTTTTCAAGTCCACAGTCTTTGTGTAATGAAATAATGAACACAAATTTAATTCTGCTTGTCAGTAACAAGTGAACAATTTATACATATAAAGATACCATAGAAAATGTCTGTAATTAAGAAAAATGTGAATGTATAAAATAAACTTCTATCTTTTCAGATTCAAATATTCAATGAAAATTCATTGATTTCAGCAGAACAAATGTTTCTTGGTTCTAGATAGTAGTTGAAAACTCAACAAAGATAAAAGAAATAGTCAAGGATTTCCACATAGCTACAGAAGATCTTAGTCCAAATATTTGCTTTTTCTTAGTTCTGAGTAAAGCTAGGAGCTGTTGTCTCAAGCAGTCCCATTGCAATTGTTCATTTACTGCCTTGCAGTTGCTCCATTCCATGTTCAGCTGCCAAAAGTAAAGGATTCCCTCACACCCAAGTGAAGGATAACAATGCCTGCCCTCAAACTGCAAGTGCAAATATGAGGCTGAACTAAAAAGAATTCTGAAGTGCCTTGATAAAATATTTCTTTGCATGTCTTCTACAAAAAATTAAAATCTTGAAAACTGAGGGAAAAAATATTTTTAGCTGTGCTCTGCACTAGGAATGTTATCAACAAATTTCTCCTAATGAGCAAAGCATTTGCATTAGCCTTAAAAGAAGATACCCTTAACAATTGGTACTACTAATCATAATGATGTGTAGGGGAATACTTATGCAAATGATAATTTATGAAGCATCTCACTGGCATCCCAACAGGACAATAAAGCATTTTATAAATAAATTGGAGTCAGTAAGGCAGAGTAATAATTTTCTTTGGGGGCTTTTTTGTTTGGTTTTTTGGTTTTTATTTTAGTTTTTGGTTTTGTTGTTGTTGTCAATGACAAAAGTTCTTTTGATATTTTGGTCATACTGAATAAGGCTGCAATATGTTTGAAATAATTTCTGAGAAATAGAAAGATTTTTTGAGAAAATAGGTCTGATACTTCCCCTCCCCACTGCACTGTTCAAAGACAGTAAGCAAAAATTAGCAAATTCTTTGCTGAAAAAGCCCAACTTCTTAGTGAAAATTCAAATTTGACATTGTTGTAATACAGTATGACTTTGGTAGCATAATGATATGATATTCTTATTTTTGATGCCACAAAGTTCATATGTGGTATCAGAGTTTAGGCTACCCACACTAATGGGAGAAGGCTGAAGTCAGTTGATCTTGTGTTCTAGTAGTTGTAACAGACTCATAGCAAAGATTAATCTAATATCATATACTGCTTTAACAGCAGACTGTAGTCATTAAGAAACTGGGGAAAGTAGAGAAATCTTTTCCATCTTCTGATTAGAATGTAGGGGTTTTCTGAAATAGAGACCTGATCTATAGCATTATTTTTAATACCTATTGAAAAAACAAGTCTGAAGTTTTCATCCAGAGGAGTATATAAACAGATGAATCAAATCAGAAAGGAAAACTGTGCATTTATCACAAAAGGTCTTCTGATTCTGAAATTGTCCAGAGTTTCATGAAATTAGGATTAATGGTATTTTCAAAATATCAAGAATATGTTAGGCAAGTCACGATTTGTGATATTTTTTGATTTTTCTTGAAAGGCATTATTCTGCAAAATTACTGATGAAACAGAAGTCTCTAAGACAGCTGGATAAAGAAAAAAGTTAGGATCATACAGAATAAAATGTATGATTGTGAACTAGGAAGAGGTTATTACAAATGTCACTCTAGAATATACATATATATATATTTATTTACTTTTATCTAAAGGAATAATCTGAGAGACAGGTTTGCAGGACGTCATTACAGCTAGCAGCTGCAGCATGTTTCATATCTGAATGTCCTGATTTAACCCTTCTCTTTGATACTTCACAAATCCTAAAGGGTTTCTGAGAACTCCAGCACCTTCTGTTAAACAGATTTCCCACTTGTCTAAATAAAGTTTGAATGCTACTGTATTAGTAAGAAGAAAAATCACCTCCAATTTCACCAACAATAGATTAAGAGAACCATCCTGGTTCCTAATTCCCTCATGATGAAGGAGATTTGAAAGTTCATCTGTCGGCAACTTTTCTGTTGTGTAACTGCTTTTTTGCAAAAGATCCTGTCTTGTTTCATTGGAGGTTTTTTGTCTAGTTGCTTGGGGGTTTTTTCACTCCAAAAAAGGTGAACTTTAAACAGTTTTGACTACGATACCTGGAACCAGAAAGTTATGAGGGAGATGACTTCAGCTGGATTGAATTTTGGGGCACTGGCTAAATCATTTTTAGTTACAGATTAGTTTCAGGTTTTGCAGTAATTTTTACCTCTATGCAAGAGTGAAGTAAATTTAGAGGACAAAAGTAATTTTGTTGTAGGACAAATATATTTTTTTCAGGAAAATGTTTTTTTTTTTTTTTCTCATGCAAATTTGTAGTTGCTAATTTTTTGTAAATTACAAGAATTGAAAATCCAAAATCTCAATTTCATTTTAAGTAGCATAAAAAGATCCTGAACCATCCACCCCTCTTTGCATCCCATCCCTACCCTCTGCCCATCCTTCATTTCAGAGGCAGGGCCAAAAGGTAGGTAGGTGTGAGGCAAATAATTATTGCACCGAAAATTCTTAAGAACTACTACACTGTTTCTAGTTGGGAGTACAGTGCTGAGAATTTAAGGACAGTTCTCCAGCAAAGTGGGGAGAAGGAAGAAGATGACACATCAGTCATCGTAACAGTAATTGCAAATACCTAGCACAGTTCTTGCAAAAGAGTTTGCAGTGTGTGAGAAACCAATTAATGGCTGGTTAATGGCTCCTTCTTGAAATATGTGATTGAATTCATGCTACTCAGAAGTCTTAGGAACATAAATAGCAAATATTTTCAAGAATCCAGAAGATTGTTTTAGAGAAAGAAAGTTTTGAGAAAATGTTTTAGTATTCTCAAGAGCCACACATACTGGCTTTTTGACTTGTGTATGACTAAGGGATAGAACTATGTTTCATACCTGAAATTCTTTGTTTGCTCTTGAAAATTATCCCCTGAACTTTTGTCCTTATGAAAACTGCATAAACTTTCATTTTTTAAAATACTGATTTGATTTATATATTAAATTAAAATAGATACAATTTATTTTCAAATGCTGGGGCAATTAAAGAACCAGAGTCAAAATAAAACAACCCATTTGTATACATCTGTGGAGTTTATAACAAACATTGCATTTTGATGAAATTTTTCGAAAAAAAAGCTTTTTTTAAACGTCATTGTCCTTTAAAACCCCAAATGGTATAGTTGGGGGAGATATAATTCAGATAGATCAGCACTATGATTCCTAGTGCTGCCACTTATATATCTAGCTAATAGAAGATAGAAAGGATGCTATTATGATAAATTAGATCAAATGAGATAGAATTGGCACTACAGGTCTCATAGAAAACCTAATTTTTGTTCCAGGGGTTTCATAAGCCAAAACTGATAGGTGCTTTACAGTCCAAAATGTTCTTCCAATGTTTTCTCCTTTAGTATTGATGTGCTATATAATCAATTTTAAGTATTCAATAGGAGGAAGTTACTCTAGACAGGTCTTGCAAACTAATTGTGTTTTCAGGAATAGTGAAAGGATGAAATGTAAAGAAATTAGATGAAAGATGAAATAGATCTTTTCAGTTCCAAGGAGAGTTGATAATGCCTGTTATGGGTATGTCATACTCAAAGAACTGTTACAGCCAAAAAAAAACCTCATAAAGGTACATACAGAGCCAATAATTTATTTCTAACCTAGTAATAATCTTAACAGTCTAAATAAAATAGAACCAACTGACTGGCCTTGCTACAGACCAGTCCAAATTCACACTGAAAAGCCGTACTATTGATGACACTAAGACTGTTACTCAATACTTAGCTACTTTTTTCTTTGGTGTTGTGTTCACTGTTCACATCTATTGCATCACAGTGTTGATTTTAGATATGTGCACCAAGCATGGAAGTGGTGGCAAATCATCAGCATCCTGTGTTGCTTCCAAATAGGACTTCAGTTTGGATGTGTGTACAGGATCCCTTCTGCCTCACTGCTGGCATTCAGCTGGGACTATCTTTCTTATCACAGTCTGCTTCTGTCTCTGATTCCCAACTGAAGTTTGAAGTCTGTACTCTGGCATCCCTCAATTTTATTTGCCGTAAGGGGCTACTGCTCTTTAGGCAAACAGTGAATAACCTGGTCTGTCAGACCTTTACAGTCAAGTATATTCACAGGGGGTAACTAAAGCTAGGAATTAGACCAACAAAGAATTATAAGAAGGTGATAAAAGTAGCTCAGGCCAAGGCAAGTTCAGAAAAGTCCTGAGAGCTGCACAACCAGATCAACACAAAATCTGTGGCCTTTTAGTGGTCATAAAAAAGGTCATATTTACCATCTTACTGTCAGGAAAATATGGCAGTAATGGTCAGGTAAAACTCATTGAAAGAGCAAATTGCTTTAGTACATTATGCAATGACAACATTATAGTGTGAAAAGAGGAAAATCATTGAACAAGACCAAGGATGCAGAAAAAATGGAGATATCTGAATAAGAGATTAAAATTGTTAGGTCAGAAAGTAGGTAAAAAAAGTGTTATGGCAGTTAAAGCATTCTGTAGGTGGGGGGAAAAAAAAGTAATATTGGCAAAAAACCCCACAAACCCAAACAAAAGCCTACACAAGCTCACACATTTAAAAATTACCATGAGCTGAATGTCAAACTTTTGCGCTTTAAAGGTGTTGAGATGAATTTTCTCTGAACATATGGATAGCTGTACAAGAAACTTAGGTGTGGGACTTGTTTTGGAGATTGTCACATCCAAGATCCAACCCCAAGGGGTACATCTTGCAGTGCTGCAGGCCCTGGAGGTTTCACGCCATCCGCGCGGGAAGGACGGATGGGCTGATGTCGCACTGGATGGCGGCGCTGTGCACCGAGCCTCCAAGCCCTGCCGTGGGAATGGCTTCTCCAGGGACACTTCTGACTCCTGATAAGTGACAACTGTGTTGGTGGCTAAAATTAAGTAATGCACGTGTGTGGAAAAAAAAATTAAAAATACTGGACTTCATTCTTCATACAGACCTAGAGGAATTATCCTAACATTAATAAGTACAACCATACGTTTTTTGTCATAGAATGCTTTAGGTTGAAAGGGACCTTAAAGATCATCTAGTTCTAACCCCCTGCCTTGGCCAGGGACAATTTGTACTTGACCAGGTTGCTCAGAGCTCCATTCAATCTGTCATTGATATGTTGTTACAAACTCTCATTCTTAGAATATGCTTTTCTATGATATAACACATTTCAGGAAAAGTGGATGGGTGAGGACTGGGGAAAAAGGAAAGGGAAAAATATTATTTCAAGAAACACAGCTTGCTGTTCTTAAACAATTTCAATTGTATATGCATCAGTCATTCAAGCAAACTCTCTTGTGAAGTTCGTAGAGTAATGTAAAAAGTAAAACGTCAGTTTCAGGAAAAGCCCCTTTGCATCATTTCAATGAAATCATTGAAATTCCTTTCAGTGATGACAGTTACTAAAGTTTAACAAACCTGAAAGCACAAGAGTGCCACATGAATGTAAAGATAGAAAGAAGTCAATCCAGCATTCAGTTCCTTCAGTAAAACTCTCCAGAGAGCAGAGAAGATACTAAGACAGTCTACCCAGACTTAGACTGAGTGCGCTGTTGCTGACCTGGCTGCAGCCAATTGCCTCATAAAACCTCACGGAAATTAAATAGTAATTTTTTCTTTAAGACCTAAAAACTCCCAAGCATTTTAACGAAGTGTGTATTAGTAAAGTCTAAAAGCACAATCCTAGAAACACCACTTAAAATATAGTGCAGCTGTGAAGACAGGTAACCTACATTTAAGTTTGACTTTCCCCATTCTGAAAAGTTCATGTTCTGCCTCTTTGCAAGAATACCTCAGTTTTGATAGCAATGAAGAGATTTAGCATTTCACTCATGACAACATAATCTGGGCCAAGAAATCAGTAATCCCTCATAGTGCTTCCCTGAAAAGCTGAATTCAGCAGAACTCTTGATTAAAGGTTTGTACAACAAGACATGGACAGCTAAATGACTGGAGTAACATAAACGGTTGAATTTTGCCAGTGTACAGTTTCTGTGTGGTGCCTAGAAACCCAATAGCAGTGATTCAGGACTTTGCATAGAACTATGAAGGCAGAGGTGTACTAGTTGAATGCAGGCTAGCCAAAATTCATTGAAGAGGAGAGAGCTGTAGAAAAGGTGTCGTAGAATATAGTATTTTTTGGTATTTCCAAGCAATGTATGGAAATGCTAATGCCATTGGACAAGGTGCTAATGAAATGTCATGTCAAAATCTCCATTTATTTCTAATCTCTGTGTTCAATATGGAAAAGTTCAAAACTGCTAGAATAATCATTTAGGTTAGAAAGGACCTTTAAAGTCATTGAGTCCAATCGTAAACTGGCTAATGAAGGTCTAAATGTTCGTGAGATCTTTCTTTCCCAGAAAAAATTGCCCCTGCTGTTTTTTTTCAAGGTATGTAAAGAAGAAACACTAAAGAGGAGAAACTGGATAGATATCTTGCCTGAGACTGTGACAAAAGTTGCTGACATATTCAAACACAATTTGACATTTTGTGCTGAGTAAGCCAGCAGATCCCACTGAGTACTTGTGGGGTTCCAGGATAAAGGTGTTTGCCTCAGAATGTTGCACATTGTGTACACTCGGCATAAAAATGAGGTATGGCACACAGCCACATACTGCTCCAATTCAGGTATTAGAAAGAGAGAATATTATGGTGAAAAAGAAAATCTTTCAGACTCTTTAAAACAAAGGAATGCTAACAATGAGAACAGTGGCAGTATTGTGACTGAGGCTTCCAGTAAGCCGATTAAAGTTTGTTTGTCCCAGTCACACTGAATTTTTCACTGGAGTCTGACAGTATAAATGTGACAAACTGAAGAAGCCCCATTATTTCCCACTTGCAGGGCCTTGTTTGCATGTTTTTCCAGAGTTAAGAGAAAAGCCACAATAGTTACTTCATGCAGCACAAGAGCAATTCTTAGAAATTCTGGCATTTGCTAATAATCTGCAGGAGCGTGGAAACCAAATGGCAGCTATTGCAGTGAAATAGCACAAAGCTTGCTCATCTTTTTTCATATTGACGCTTATATTGCTTAAAAAGGGAAAACATATTGAACTAGTTTCCTGGTATGCCATTTTTTCTCCAAGTACTTTTTCATTCAGTGTTTTAAACATCATGGATCAGAATTGGACAGGGGCTGCTTGACCTGCCTTGAGATCAGGCACAGTACCAGTGTCCTATAAACAGAAAAAAAAAAAAAAATTCTTAGTTTATGCGTATAGTAGTAGCATGTGGACTATGTTGGTTAGAATTTGTCCACATTGTATTTGAAAATTTCATTTGTGATTGGGCTGCTGAGGCACAAATTATTATATGCTTAATACACTAATCTTTTCTCACAAAACTTCCATTCACATCCTGTGAATTCCATTGAATTCCTGATTAAATTTTAGACCTATGAAACATAAAATGCCTGAGTACAAAATTTAGATCCATAGAAACTGTGCTTACCTGCCTCCATCACTTGGCCCTCTAAATTCTCCCATGCATACCAGCTTCCTCCAACATTATTTCCAGAAGACAAAGTGTCTGTTTCTGGGGCATATCAAGATCTATTATCCCACAATCCTGAGCAATTTGAGGATTTATTCCAGACCCATGTCAGCATAGACTAGGCTCTTCAGAAAAATAGCAGGGTCTAATCCTGTAAGGTGTACTTACCCTGTCCTTAATATCATTCTAACATAAGTAATCTCATCAAATTAATAAAAATCCATCTGCAATATTCAATAGAATTCTAAAAGCCTGGAAATTGCCACCTAATTTATTTATGTTGCACTGAGTAAAATAAGAAAGCCTATAAAGCTCAACGGTCCTATCAAGCTTTTTCCTGTGACATCAACTCTCCCCATGCTGTGTCAGAGGATCCAGGACTTTCATCTGTGGGTGTGAATGCTGCTCCTAGCTCCAAAGTTCTGGCCAAGTTCTGTTTCAGTCCTCCACAATTTTTGTTTCTTTACAGAAATGCTTGAACATTAAGTACATGTAAACACCAAGATGACAGTTAAGTTTGATAGCAAATTTTACCCTTCAGCAGTCTAGGACATACAACTGCATGTTTCAATTCATTTGGAGAAATCCCAGACACCCCATGTCGTGTCTACTTTGGATTAAACCATTGTGTTTCTGCTCTGCAATGACTCTGTAGTGTGTGGCTCCTTGGCAGTCTTCTCAAATTACAACAGGCTTGCTTCATTCTCCACAAATCTTAGACATCCAGCACTTTCAGAAGCAGCACATTGAAACTGAGTCTAATGTATCCTCCTGGAAGACAAGAACAACCTCACTAAAATCAATTAAAGTAGCAGATGAAATCTAAGCAGAATACTGTATAATATTTGGTAATAGGAAAAAGCCCACACTTTCTTTGTGATTATTAAAGCAAACTAAGTATTGTAATAGCAAAATACATTTTTATTTTCTTGGATTTTTCTGTGATTTTATGTTTTCTTCTCAGGTCTGTTCAGGATCTGAATTTGCCAGTGGAGTGTGCCAAGGGTATTTTCCTGCTCTAAGTACCAACCACCTGAAGGGCACGAAAAGTCTATCTTGCTTTGAATGCACTGGAAAAACACGTTAAAGAAAGGTAAATTGTTCTCCAACTCTTTTCTGTGATCCAAAATGCTTGGACTTCTTCACAAATTTAAACTGTACGTCCCCACTCTCCTGTCAACATGGCCTTATGAATACAGAAAGAAAGGCTGTTTAAGGCTTTTGCTCTTCCCAAATGCTGCTTCTGTTTATCTACTGATATAACAATATCTTTCAAACAGCCAGAAGGAAAACATAACCTATTTTGTCTATCAAATACTTTGCTTTAAGGATGTTATATATACTGCCAAAGCAATTCCCCTGAGAATTTCTGACAAAGATTCCCTGACAGAGGGATGACCTTTCTTGAACTGCAAACTGTCAACATCTGTCTTAATAGAAAGGAAGTTCATAGAACTTTGAACTAAATAACTTCCTTAAACTTTCAGGAACAAGGCAGACTGCATTATTTATGACCAAAGAAAAAGTATTACTTAATATTTAAAACTTAATAAAACAAATATTCTGGATGGAATAATTATTTATGAGAAGACAGAGGATAGATTATATGCACAAAGTAAAATGTTGGGATAAGTGAGAAGGAAAACCTCTAAGGAACATTTATTTTAACAAACATTTTAAAATTATAAAGGAAAATTAAACACACAGACTTTGTGGACATCTATGTCTAAAGTCATCTATGATATCTCTAACACTGTGTATTTGAAAAAGCCAGAAGAATTGCAGTATTTAAAATGAATACCATTTTGAATTAGAAGGCTAAATGTCCATAGAAAAGCATCTTTTCTTCTTTTGACTTCCTCCTATAATATGGGTATTCAACTAATGGTTTGAAAGTAGCTGAAATTTGAAAATATTTCACTATTTTCTGAGTTTAGATTATTTGTCAAGAATTTTTATGTGATCACTAATTGCAACATTAATATCATCCTCTCTATTCACAGTCTAGTACCAGAGAATTTTGATGTAAATATGCTTTGTTATTCAATGGATAGTTAAAGGGAAAGCTATGTTACAGGTAAAGTGTAATTGGACTCTGTGAAATCCTGACTTTAGATAACGAGAAATGTTTTACTCCTGATGAAAATGATTTTTTTTAAAAGGAAAAACGTTTTTACTTGTTCTGATCAGTGTGAAATGGAATATTACAAAATTATGCTCGTTCTACAAGCTAAATGGTTCTCAGGTACATATAATGGTTCAAACACACAAATGTGAGAGTCACAATTTAAAACAAAGATTGCCTTGAGCACGAGAAGACATGACTGGCAATACAACACTATCTGAACACCAGAGTTGTTGAATTTCAACCATGTAGTTCACTTGTATAAACTTTGAAAAATACTTAAGAATTACTGAAGCTTAGAAGAAAAAGAGGAAAAGAGTTTTCTATTTTCCTGCTTTCTATTATATGTCTAGATGTCAGGAAAAAAGATGTTTTTGAAGAATGGAAGAATGATTTGGCATTATATTGATATGAAAAGATTGGAGTGGGAATACAGTGCACTTGATTCTCCAAGAGTTTGTAATGGAAGTATATTTGGAGAAGTAATGGATAAATTTAATTCTCTATTTTCATGTTTCTAAATTATCATCTCACTGTAAGATGTGTAAACCATGATGAATCTCAGTGAATAAAAATCTATAATCAGTAACTTAATCTCTATATAAAATGGGGTCTAGTAGATCTTAAAAATAAGTTTTCTAGTAAAAAATAATTTAAAAAAAAGAAATTGCTATATTATAGTATTAACAAAAGACTTAAAGCCAAATCACATTTGTTGAACTGAGAATATTTAGTCCTTAGCATATTAAAAATGTTTAGGAAACCAGAGGAGTATTATGTGGAACACCAGGTAGTGTGTTAGACATTCTCATGTATGTGTGATGGTCAAATAAGCTCTTCAGTTTTTAAGATAAAGCTCATCAGATATTTGGGTTTTCTTAATGAAGGGCCACATTTCTGTACAAATATTTCTGGTCTTTTTCTCCATCATGGCAAATAGTTAACTAAAAGTTCATCCCCTCCTAGGAGGCCTCTACCCTGTGAACATCATAGCTTTACTCTGTCTCATGCACACTTATTTACATCAGTAAACAAAATGAGGGCAAGCATGAAAAAGGGGAACACACAATCATTTCTGCTCTCAGCACAAAGGAAGATGGCACAAGTAGCAAGATTTCTGTTACAGATTTCTGTTAAAGAACAACAGATTATGGATCCCAAAATCAGTATTAAAAGTGATGATGAAAAATGAAATAATAATGAAAAACTCAAGCAACATTCTAACTTCTCCAGTCTCAGCCCAAGACAGCAGTGCCATGGCATTGACTGGAATTCTGCTAGACCCCACGTTTTAGAGAGTTGTGTGTAATATTTCTTTTGAAATCTGGAACCAAAACTTGTCTTCATCATGTTCTGAGCCCAAAACCACTGAAGATTCCTATACTAAACTGAAGATAATGTTCCACCTGCTTGGTCCCAGCCACAAAGTGCACTGACCAGCTTCCACTACTCTGTCTCGCTGTATCTGTTGGCACAACCAGCATGTGAAACAGCAGGAGGTAAACATAAGATGAAACATAAGAACCTTTTGTGTCCTACACAGATCTTGAATGATGCAGTGATATCTCTCTTTCATGGCTTTCCTCCTTAACACACACAAAGTGCTGCCGCCAGGGGGCACAAAGACTAGCTCTACAACAATACCCATTCTCCTACACTGCAAAAAAAGAGATGCAGAAAAATTAGGCAAATGCCTGTCTTGAGTGAAGTAAATTAAAGGTGTTCTATTTGGTTTTTAAAAACAGTCAGAGGCAGGAAGATCTCTCTTTATCACAAGACTGAGGCATCAAGGTCATCCAAGGTAAATAGAGTTTAGCAAAAGAGGTAAAGTAAATACAATATTTTGTCAAAGTGTAATATGATTTAAGATGAAAATGATTAATCATTTTAGCCAAAATTGATTTGACCATCAAATATAGCTCCAAAGGTCATCCTGATCTTGTGGGAAAGAGGCTCACTCCCATAGTTAAATGTTGCATTTAAACTTACAAGGTAAAAGAGGACAACATATCAATGCCAGTAGGACCAGTGAAATTATTGTCTCTCTGTACTTGGCACTGGTGAGGCCTCACCTTGAATACTGTTTCCAGTTCTTGGGCCCCTAGCTTCAAGAAAGACTCTGAGGTGCTGGAACATGCCAAGCTCTGAAGTTTGTGGATAGTCTAGAGACTAAGTCCTAGAAGGAGCAGTTGAGGGAGCTGGAGTTGTTAAATCTGGAAAAAATGAGGTTCAGGGGTAACCTTATCACTCTCTACAACTGCCTGAGAGTGAAGCCAGGTGGGTGCCAGCCTCTTTTCCCAGACAACCAGTGACAGGACAAGAGGAAACAGCCCTGAACCGCACCAGGGGGGTTCAGGTTGGACATTAGGAAAGATTTCTTCACTGAAAGAAGTTAAACATTGGAATGGGCTGCTTGTGGAAGTAATGGACTTTCCATTTCTGGAAGTGTTCAAGAAACAACTGAACACAGCACTCAGTGCTCTATGGTCCTCTTGATTCAGTCGTGTTCAGTCAAAATGTGGACTTGATTTTGAAAGTCTTTTCCAACTTTACTGATTCTATGGTTCTATGGTTCTAATTTAGTATGAATGCCAATCCAGATGTTCACTTAACTCAAAGGATCCAGGAGCCCCCAGCAGTGGAGGAGAGGATGTGGAAGTCCAGCCTGAACATCATTAAACTATGTCATTCTGCCCTTAAAGCGTATAGAGAAAGTTTATTTGGAAAGAGCATCCAAATAATTTTGCAAGTGTATCTCCTTACTCAGTCTTTACAGTCAACATAGAGTAAACGGATATTTATTTACAGTTTTAATTAGGACACTTAAAAAATAATTCACCATAACTTGGAGACTTAGCTCCTCTTCCCTTCTCGTTTATGCAATAATTTTTCCTTACACTGTTGCTTCTACTTCTTCCCAGTATTGGCTTCAGAATTAGCAATGATTTAGCACAGGTCTACTGCAATGGGGTTGGGGGTGCAGAAGGGAATCTTCTTGTGGAAGATTCCAGGAAGTTACTGGGGTATGGTGAATTGTGCTTTGCTTTTTTCTTGAATCTTATACAAGGAGAGTACTGAAAAATATTACATTGTTTTTTGCCTTAGGTTTAATGACAATTAAAAGGAAAGCATATACCTATGTTTTCATTACTAGAGAAAAATATAAAAAGAAGCATTGTAAAGTGAGAGAACTATTGCCCATCGTTTTGTAAAGGACACGTACCTTGGGAAGATTAAAAATAAGAACATTAACATCATGACTAATAACAGGAAGCTGTTTCTTTCATCTATTAGATTAAAAGCAGAACAAGTTTAATATTCATAAGCTAAAAGAAGCAATCTGTCATGCATTAGTTCTAAATAGAAAATAGCAATTTCAATATCTTTCAGTCTTTTATCAGTAACTGAATTTGTCATACTTTGTGAAAGATAGCTCACTGAAGACAGTTTAAAATCATTTTTTAAGTAGTGGCACACCAACAGGGCATTTAACCCATTAAGAGGTGACAGGCAGGATAGATTCAAGTGAAATATGTATTTTTAACTCCCGTTCATGAATTTTTATCAGTAATGTCAATAGATTTTTGACACAGTCTTGTTAGCACTTTCTCTGAAAATGTCGTATTATTTAAACAAAAAAACCCCAAACACCTCTGTACCCTTCCCCCCAAAAAACCTAACAAAAAACCCAATCAACAACTCTTCAAATCCAAACAAAAACACCCCAACATAAAACCCCTTGAACAATCTGGAAGTTGAATTTCCTGTGCTAAGGAACATAAATGTATCTTAGATGATGATTTCTTAACTCTCAGGTTACACACCTGCCAGAATCTCTTCCTTCCTCAATATAACAAGGAAATAGATCACCACACCACCTTTGTTGCCATTACTGTGCTCAGCATACTGTGCTCATTGACTATAAAATAAAATGCTCTTAACATCAGCATAAGTAAGATTTCACCCATTTCTTCAAAACTGAATTATTATTGTAATACCATGAAGCAGTGTAAGTGTTGATTTTTATTTTTTTTTATTCCAGTATTATATAAAATGGACTGATAGAGTGTGGAGGTAGGTGTTCGACACCCTCTGACTAGGTTATTTTAGGGGTTCCACATTAGGAGGACTTAAAGTTTAATACCAAATTTATTTTATATAATTGTTGTTTCACGGTATTTAGATTTTGCAGAGTATTACAGCAGCACACTGAAGCCATACCAGAAGCACAAAGTAGCAATTGCAATATACATTTGAATCACCATGCAAACATGGTTCCCCTTGACAAGTCCCTGTATTCTCACCATCATGCTGCTGGGTGGCTCAAGTCACCAGAAATGAGTACAAGGGACAAACCAGGTCAAGCCCATTACTCTGTTCAAAGGTTCATTTTAGAAGCTGGACAGTTTTCAAACTTAACCTTAGGTTGTGCCACACATACACTTTCACCCCCCATGCTGCTGTGGCTAGCTCAGAAGAGTAGTCTCCACTAATTATCTCAGCGAAGGCTGTCTATACGATCTGATGACTCACTGGTACAGTTGTGTATCTAAGCCAAAGTTTACTTTTCAGTCCCCCTAAAAAATGCAGTTTCCTTTACAATAATTGGTCATTCTTGACATTCTTCCCTGAGCTCATTATTTTTGCCCTTCTCCTCCAAGTCTTCCCCCGTTGTGGGGAGATTGGTCACAGTGAAGCAGTGTCAGTGTGGTGCAAGTGCAAAGGTTCTCAACTGCTGGGATCCTTCTCACATCTCTCTAATTAGTGTATGTATGTACAGAATGACTGTTTCCTCTCTTTCACCTCATATGCTCTATTTTGTTGCTTTCTGAATTCGGCTGAAATTAGGATTTTTAGATACAAAGTTATGACTATGTTTTTCCTCATTTAACAACAGTATTCACAAAAAATTTAATTCACACTTAAGGGTCAGTACAGCTAAATAATGCTTAAGTATGTCTTTTTTAAAATTCTTATGTGTTCTACATTTTAGTTGCTAACCTTGTTAAAACAAAGTTTTCAGCAGGTTTCTTTAAGAACTGCATAAGATGAAGACCAAAATGTAAAGGACAAACTGATGAAAGGAGAACAGGACTTTGTCTGTGCTACAGTGTTTCTTTTGAAGATATGACCATAGTTATGAAATGAGCTCTCCTATCTCAAATTATTAAGTTAACAGATCATTTTATTCCACTACTGAACCATACTATAAATGCCTAGAAAAGATTTACTAGAAAATCTGATACTAAGGATATACTTAAGTGGCTATGTTCACATTTGGACACATACCCAGATCTTAACTACAATGGTTTTCTCAAGTCCTCCTTCCCTTTACCATAGCTATTTTTCAGATACATCAAAAGAAGCACTTACCTCTGCATAATTCATCCTGTGCAAGTTCTATAATAGGATTTCCTGGAACTCAAGAAATGTGTTCCAGATTTCAAATGAGAATATCCTTGTTTTAAAGTGAGATGCCCCGAGCTAAGGATTTCCAGTGACAAAACATACTGGTTTTTGAGTTTTGCTTAGCCCATACTTTAGCCCAACAATAACACTTGCAGGTTTTACATTAAACTCAATCAGAAACTTAAACAACTAAAGCAAATTAAGTCTCCATCCCCAAGCTGTGAGATAGAATCACAAGACAACTGAGGTTTGAAGGCCCCTTGGCAGGTCTCTAGTCTGACACTCTGCTTTTCACAGCCAGTTCCACTACAAGTCAGATGGGCATAATCCAGACATTAAGAAACACCCAGGATGGAGACTGCATAGTCTCTCTAAGCAACCTGCTCCCATGCCTGACTATCATCACAGCTTTTCCTTAAATCTTGATTTAATTTATGCTGCCATCTTGTCCTCCTGCTGTGCACAGCTGTGAAGAATCTAGCCCTGTCTCTTTTATAAGCTCTCATGGGTACTGGCAGGCCTCCCTGGAGAGGTTGCCTCTGGGATGAAAAAGCTCCCTTACATCAGCTTTCCTCATAGAGCTGCTAGAAAAAATAGAGAAAGGTTCTGGCTCTTCTCCTCATTCGGATCAAAGCTTTCAGTCAGGCCATCTGTATTTGAGAAAGCTGAACTTCAACTGCAAGAGCTATGAAAGCAACCATAGTGATTCAATATTTGTTTAACTTCACTGAAAAAACAACGGTGAGAAGTTATGATCATTATTTACACACAGTCTGGACAATATTGTCAAAAAAGTAGAATTATTGAAGGCAAATAATAATAATCACATCACTCAACCTGCTGGTCATGTCTCTCTTGATGCAGACCAGGATGCAGTTGGATTTCTGGGTTACAAGTGCACACTGCTGAGTCATATTAAACTTTTCATCCACTAACACTGCCAAGTCTTTCTCCCCAAGGCTTTCCTCCATCCATTCTCCACTCAGCCTGTGCTTGTGCTTTAGATGTGCTAGTAGGTGAGATTGTGTTATGAGTTTTCCTTTGTAGCAGCCAAAGGAAACTTTTTCACTTTTGCTTTTCTAAAAAATTTCTTTCCACGCCACATAGTATTTTGCATATATATAAATACATCTATTTTCATACATCTATTAAAAGTAATAGGTGCTTTCAAATAGTCAGTTTTACCTGCCAGCTCAGTGCAGCTGATTGGATGATTCACCAAAGTCAGTACTGTTTAAAATTTATGGGGTTTATTCTCCTTTTGTCAAGCATTTTCTACATACAGAACATTCACGTGGTATAAATTACAGAACAAAAACTGCATGAGACAGACTACTGCAATTGAGTAACAGACAGTTTACACGATTATTGTTTGTTCACAATGGAGAGGAGTTCTTAAAAAGGAAAATAGATTCAGCAGCTAGAAATGTAAGCAAATTTTTATTTCAGTTAAAGCTACTTACCAGGAGGTTCGCTCAAGCTAAAGAGAGATCTACTGTACCACACAGGGCAGAATGCTCAATGCACACAAGATTACAATGCTAGAAAATTCCAGATTTAGAAGCAATTTTACACAATCTAAATTGCAGTAAAACTTTGTTTAAAAAAAGATATTTTATTCTGATTGCCTTTAGTAAATGGAGGTCAGTTTAAGAGCTTATAAGCATTCTTTAGCAAAAACATAATAAAAATAAAAATACTCTCAAACTTCTAAGTCATTGCTCTGAGTCTGGATAGATGTTCACTGCTGGCTTTCTATCAACTTGTTATTATACTCTTGGGAATCTTATTTTTCCCATTTACACATTTAACCAGTGTTATATTAGAATACTAAGTAAACAAACTATAAAAAATACAAAGTTTTTGTTGGTTTTTTTTTGTTTTGTTTTTTCTTTTTTTTTTTTGCACTAATCCAGTTGGATGCAAGGACTAGAAAATCTGTTGAGCTAATCAAATGGTTTAACGAATAGGAATCAATGGTACAACAAATAAGCAAAAATGTTATCTACTGGTCGTAGACTTGAGTTCTTTGCATTCTCATTTTCTTAAAATGCATTTTATTTATGTTTAATTAAGAGTTTCCTTAATGATATAGGTGAACCTTTGTGATGTCGGGTTTTTAGAATGTGGTATATTCTAAAAGGATGTGCAATATTTCTCTTCAGTATACTTGAAACTTTGCTGATGCCACGCTGTGATAGCTGAAAATCCTAACATCTATTTTTTTCTAAAAAAAGGTTAAGCTTCTGTAAGCAGATTTCCCAACTAAGACACCATAAAAATAAACTCCAAAATGCAGTGATCAGAAAACACTGCAAATATAATTTTTATTTTTATTTTCCTGTCCATGTATGTTGCACAACTTGACACCTAGAATTTGATAGCAAAACTTTCTTTCCAACGACAAGCAATCCTGTAGCCACAGTGGGAATAAATTTTATAATTTCAATGTTTGTCTTTCTTGTGAGACTTTCGCTTCAAGGCACAAAAAGATTTAACAACAGATTGAACAAGGATTTAACATTTCAGCTTAAGGAGTCAAAGGTTTTGTTGCAACAGCTCTTGTTTTGTGTCTGAAGCAAAGCAAAATAAAATTTGAATCATATTTAAGTCTTCCATTTACAAATGCAAAGTATTATATTAAATTTCCCAAAGCTTTTTTGGTACAATTTTTTACAGTAATTTATACTTATCATCAATTTCAATATTTAGTTAGCTCAAACAACACAATCTGTTGATAATTAATAAGGAATACCATTATCAAATAGCCATCATTTTAGTCACTTTTATGTGGAAGTTGATTCAAATTGTTTATATGACAAAGAAATAACAGGGCCTAGCAATTTAAAACTAAAATTGTGTACATTTGAAGAATGGTGTAATTTAAGTGCAATGTACTGTAAAACTATTAACTCAGTAAATAACTAACACAGATTCTTATGCTTCTCTAACCCAAATTACTGTGTTGCCTTTCTCAACTTCGGTGATTTCACAATTTAACTTATTGAGCCGTCCATCCAGGATAAACAGAGATTCCTTGGAAGGGGTCATGAGATATTGACCAAAAAGGCCACTGTCTCTTATAAGACGATTCTTACTGTTCCAAGGCCATTCGCCTGCCTTGATGGGCTCTTTCAGACTCTTTACCATCTTCACCTTGCCAGAGGAGAGCTCCATGAACAGAACATCAGTTTGTGTGCTGGAGCTGCAGTAGACATTGTATTGATGAGCTTCAGTGAAGGATGGCTGAAAAGCTACGTCAGATATGTGCAAATTAGTGTGAATGTCAAATGCATCCTGTATTTCTCCTCTCACTGTTATGGACTGGATCCTCATGAGGCCTTTTGCATCATCAATGCTGAGAAGGTAGTGTCCATCTGGAGAGATGTGTGGAGTGCCCGTCACGTCTCCATTGTATCCAATCACGGAATCAGTGACGCTATCCACTATCAGCTGTGGTAGGACAGCCCCAGTGGTGTCAGGCTTGCAGCAGATAAAAAGATATCCTCCAAGATGTGTATAAGCCAGTGACTCAGGAATGCAATTATAATCCTTTAAACTAATTGTCTTGATGTACGACATCGTTTCTAGATCAATTTTCTGGAGCATGGGATCATCCTTATGAAGAATATATCCAAACCTGAAAGGAGAAGCACAAAACCAAAGTCAGAGGTACTGTGTGCATTATATATGGATGGGGAAAAACACCATGAGCAAAGGAGATGAGTTCATATGTGCAGCAGTATATTGCTATATATCTCAGCTTCAGATGTTTCAGATATTAAGCACTTTATAATATTTTATTTTTAGTGTTCTTGTAATTTAGAATATACTAAAAAATGCCTAAAACCCATTTATCTGATTAATGGGAAAGCTCTTTTTTTCTACTGACATGAGGGAAAAGGTAAACCATTACTTTCAGAATATCTAATCACTTCTAACTTTTACAAAAGCCGGAAGGAGGAAAAGATTAAGTATCAATAGATACCATATCCCACATATTTGAATTCAGTTGATACAGCTGTCGACTTGCTTGGGAACATCAGCTTAACCCAGTGCTCATTGCTATTCAGATCATTATCTGAATCTTCCTTATTTTAATTCAATAGAAATGAATATCATAAAAGGATTTAGGTTTATGCCTCCTAATTATCCAAACACCATATTTCTTACAATTTAAATGACCCTTTATGCTCTTCCGTACATCAAGGAACTTCCACTGAACATGAATAATATGGTTACATTTTTAAATCCTAGAGTTGGTTGATTTCAACCTTTTAATATAAACTATATCACTATTCCTTAATGGTAATGTATATGTTCTGACTGCACAATCGATTGAATACATACATATATGCAAAAAAAGGTACTTCTAAATATTATGGAGTCATGTAAAAGAATATTAGCTTTACTTATCTAAGTAGCTTTCGCAACCCTTTTCCCAAACAGCTGTTTTATTTTGGCCCATTTCTTGGCATTTTCTGTTGAATCTTTGATCCTAATAATGAGACTGCATAATGATATATATAATCTAAAAATACCTTTCATATTCTTTTGATATAAAGCCATATGGCAGCCAGAATATTTTAACAATTGAGTTGAAAATAACATAAAATTTTCACACTATACTTGTAATCCCAGTGTACTTACTAATCAGTAAACCACCAAAGTAACAGGCAAAAACGTTTCAGTACATGGTTCAGTCAGATCGTCAGTAAAAGACAGGGTGAATTAAATTAGCACTTTCTACTGAATTGACGTAAGAACACTTTTAATTTTAGCCCCGCCTTTCAAAATCACTTGCATACTGTTTCAGTGTCATAAAAGCCCAGAACTAAAGAATTAATTTAATTAGGACCTTAGGATTGTTCATGATAACAGTTTGAGCTGATTATCAGGATCATTTTTGTCTTTGATTATTCAGCCACTTATAAATACATGAATTCAATCATCATGGTTAAAAATGTGTGAGAGAGCTTTTTTTGGAAGTTAGGTCTGGATAACTTACTTAAGATAACGTTACTTTTCTATTCATGAAGTCTGCTGCTCTGTCATAGAAGAAGATTAGGATCATCAGCAGAATTTGATTTTTAGGATTTTTTACCACATAATATCTGTTTCTTAATCTTTTTGAGTAGCCATAAAGTTATTGATTCCTGGTTCCACTATTAATTAGAAAGCATTTTGCAGCTATAAGAAACAGACTTATGCTGTATTATGTACAGAATCATCCTGTAATAGAAAAGGCTAAATAGCTAACAAGACTGACATTTCACATATCTCCATGTTTAATAACCAATGTTAGACACATGAGCAGTGGTAACAAAAGAAATTGGCTTATTGATTGCTTATTGATTGCGTTTTTACATAACAATGTAAAGCAACAATCAGTGAACTATACATGAGTGCTCACAAGAAGATAAAGGGAAAATACCTAATTTTAAGGTAAATGTGATGAGAGGTACTGAATAACTTAATTTTAAGATACTATAATATTATTTAATCTATTTTAATAAAAGTACACAGTGCAGAATTTTAGCTTTAAATACTTTTGACCTCAATTTCAGTTGCAAATTCACAGCAAATTTTTTTGTGTTTGAGACTAGCAAGCTGACCTTGGGTTTGAAAACATTTTCTCTTTCAGCATACCAATATATAGTCATGCGAAAAATCAGGAAAATTTTTTTAATAGTGAAAGAAAAGGCTCTCACTGAATTGTTTTTAGCATACATAGGTACTAAACCACAGACTTATATCCAAGTGAAATTTTCCAATATACATACACCAAATACTTACTGTGATTTTGAAAATACAAGTCATCATCTACATGATTAAATATATACATGTTTTTTAAAATTTGGCCTGTTATTTTCACAAACTGTATTAAACATAGTAATAAATTCTCTTCTACAAAAAAAAATCAGTTATTTAACATTTTAATATATTTGATACATTTTATTCTATATATGAGTCCATCATATTTCACGGTACCCTTATTTAATTCAGGAAAAAGATTTAAAATTTGACTGTATGTTTTAAATTGCATTTTAGTTTGTATCCTGTGCATGAGAGAAAACACAAGTTATCTTTTTTTTTAAAAAAAGGTATTTTTTTTAAAAAACCAAAATTAATTCTTTGCTGTTTTCCACCACAAAACAAATTTTAAAAATCTAAACGCATATATTTTAAGCTGGTCAAAACCTAAACAAATTTAAAAATCTAAATAAATAGATATATTTTAAACTGGTCAAAACCAGTTTTTTTTTCATTTATCATATATTAAGAGAAGATATGTGATAAAAGAAGAAATCTTTGTGCTGTTTGACTATTTTTCTTTTCTTAAGATTATTCCAGGTCATAAAAATGACCTTTTTTAAAAGTAAAATACGAATGCAAAACAAGATTAACATCAATTATATAAATCAGCAAATCTTACTTGCTGATTTAGATTGTGATTAAAATTAAGGATTTAAATCAATTTGAGTCAAAAAATGTCTTGCTTATGAGTATTTGATTAAGCAGTGTTAATGATCAATTTATGCGATACTTTTGCATTCAAATGTTATTGATTTAAACAGGAATATATAAGTTACTAATCTTTGCTTCTCAAATATTATTCCCAGAATAAAGGTTTTTGAACCACAGGTACACTTATGTGTACTTTGGTTACACAAACTCTTTGACTACCAAATCTGAATGAGTTGTCTAAGGTTAAAGGAAAAGTCTTGTCTACCTTCCATAGGGGAAACATCAACTGAATGTGTGGAAAGGCTCACGTTTGACATCAAGCTTTCCCCACAGAGGGCACTGCCATTGGTTTGGTGGTACCTTCTCTCAGACAAACCCCCTAAACTCTGCCAGGCAAAATGTTTGCATAAGCTTTCACCAATGCATGCCATTAACGGTAAATTTAGCTACTGTGGAATAATTAAGATCCTTTAAATGTTTTTTCTTGCCTAACCTGGTTAGTTTGAATGAAATATCTTAGGAGCCTTGGAAGAATGTTGACATAAACATTTGCCCTAGCATAGACAGATTTAAGAAAAATTACATTTGTCCACAAAAAGGGACTGCAGATCTCCAAAATTAGTCAGCAAACACATTTGGAAACAAATCAGCTGATAACATAAGAACACTAGGGTTTTTTATAGCTTTATCGATCTCTTTGTAGTATTTAGTTCACAGTTCAAAATGCCACAAGTAAAAACCTTACAGTATCTTGGACAGACTGTTCCTGTGATGTAAACAGTGGCTTCAGCTTTGGTAATTGAGTTTAACTGAAAACTATAGAAACTGGCTTCAGCATTTTACCCACTTTATCTGATGCTGTATTTTTATTGCACTTGGGAGATCTACTGTCCCTTGCTCTGGAGCTATTAAGGAACTTGATTTTATACACTAGAGCAGCTAACCATATATATTCTGATAATCAGCTGTACCTGAATGCCTGCTTACAATGTAGCTTATTTTAAAGTGTGCAAAGAGCAGTTTAATGCATTTTTTCAGTGATTATTTATTTTCAACTTAAAATTATTTTCAGCTATTCATGCTACTCATTGCACTCTATTTACTTCTGAATTGGAAACAAAGATTTGTGAGATATGCTCTTTCCTTCCTTAAAGTATTGACTTCTCTAGCCCTGATAAAATATAATTCCATTTTATTGTAACATTAACATGCAAAAGACTTTTTGCTTTATAGTGTTTTCTAGTTCAAACTTTAAAAAGTCACCAATTTAGACACAGATGTAAAGTTTGCCCACAGGCTAACTGTGTTAATGTTTCTGGAGCTGAATACACTGAGAAATCAGTTAGTGAGCAGAATAATATATAGAATGTACATAGCTGTTTTTAGTTACTGATTTCAAGCACTGTACAGATATTACAGATTATTAAGAAAATCTGAATGAATGGCCTAAGGCTATATTATAATCCATTGGCATAGTCTAGGTGAAAATGCATGTTATCTAAGGGCCAGACGTGAGAAAGGTACATACAACAAATATATATATAATTTTGAATAAGAATATACAAAATCACTCAGCCAAAATAATGGTTTTGATCACTAAAAATAGACAGAACTTTGGACCTGGCTGGGAGAGAAGTTGGTAAAATTTAATGAAGGATCTACTCTTCCCAAAACTGTGACTATGGCTGCCGAAAGTAATTTATTAGAACTAATTGGGTTTTATCAATACTACTGTTTAAACAATTCTTTCTTGGCTGTCATACTGCCTGCAACACTTCAGTGCTCCAATTAAAATTCAGTAAAGCTGGACAGGGACGTAAACACCCTAACAGCCCTACAATACAGATAAAAAGGGGAGGGGGGGAATCATTTAAAGCTGCCAGTCTTCTTGGGTGTAAAAGGATTTGGCAAGCTGTGTGTTTGATATGTTTGTCTGCCTGTCTCAGTGAGAGCTGTGTTGCAGGAGTTTTGAGAAGCTGAACAAATCAAGAGAGGTCTGTTCCTGTGCCTGTGAGGTTTGTGAGGCTGATTCATAGTCTCTGAGAATTGCTAAGCAGAGGCATAAGGATGGAAAAAGTAATGAAGTTCTGGAGGGAAGGTACAGAAGGGAAAAGAGGAAGTGAACTGATAAGAAAAGCTAAGAATTTCTTGTCTGGTATAGTTTATAAAAATACAAACCCAAAAGAAAAAAAAAAAAAGCAACAAAGTATGAGAAAATATATTTTTGTTACCTAGGATGAGAAAGTACTTTCCAAGCCAGTGGCAACTGAGGAAGGTGATAAACAGGTTTTTTTATAGGGACACATATCTATCAGGTTAGAGAATTTGTTTCTAATAATTTTGAAAGAGTTGACTAGCTCTTAGCATTTTAATAAATCTCAAAATAACAGGAAAATTTGAAAAGTCTGAAAAAAAAAAAGATTGTTGAAATATTCATAAGACAAAGTCAGGTATCCCATCAAAGCTGAACAGCTTGATGCATATCTAAGGGAAATAATAAAATAGGTGATATGAGAATGAACTACAGAAAATCGTGAATATAACACAGCATGGTTTTATGAAAAAGTGAACTTTGTCAGACAAACCTAATTTAATTTTTTTATCAGAAAACTTTCTGAAGGTAACTGAATATTGGGAGGGCATAGCTTTCTTGGAATAAAAACTCATACCTGAAGGAAAAAATAATTTATCTGTAATAAAATGTAGTTTTCATTGCAGAATCATCATTTTACAGGAAACTTCTTGGCAAAAAAGCTGATACTTCACAAAATTTTCACAGATGGTTTGGATGTAAATGTCTATGAATGTCCATATCACTAAGGTAATCAATAAGGACACCATAATCATTACAGTCAGCTGCTCATTCAAGAAAAATGTGTTCAAAGGTAGCCAAGTGTAAAGTTGAGCAACTTCATGTGGGAATAGGGAATGTAGGACAGGAAGATAGAACAATATCCTACAAAAGTAGTGGCCATAAAAGGATTTACTGATCATAGCAGACATGCAAGTCAATATGAAATCTGAGTCTAATGAGTTAAAAACAAAATCAAGACCCAAAAGCCTATCTAAAGTCCTTAAAGGTATTTCATGAGACGTGAGTGAGAATCAAGCAACACACTCATACCTATATTCTACATCAAGGAAAGTACACCAAGAATACTTTATGGTTTTTTTTCCTCATTTTTCCCCTTCTAAAAGGGAATAAAAAAAATTAGGTGAAAGGAAAAAAACAAAATTATTTGAGGAATGGAGACAATGGTTTTATGCAAGAGTCTGAGTCCAATGTAAAAATGTTTGCATACTGAAATCAGACAACTTTAAATTAGGAATAGGTAATTTTTCCTAACAATAGGGACAATATACCATTGCAACCAAGTACCAGAGACATTATGAATTTTCCCTGGTGAGAATCTCCAAGTAAAGATGATTATAATATAATATAATATAATATAATATAATATAATATAATATAATATAATATATATTATATTATATTATATTATAATATAATATATTATATTATATTATATTATATTATATTATATTATATTATATTATATTATATTATATTATATTATATTATATTATATTATATTATATTATATTATATTATATTATATTTATTATATTATACTTAGAAAAATAGATGTAGTTTCAAAAATATCACTCATTACCTGAACTGCCAGTGTCGATTTGAAATGTTTAAAACCTAAAGTATATGCAGAAGTCAGAGAAAATGTTCTCATGGCCTCTTCTAGCTGATGGATTTATGAAACACCATTTTTTGGGCTTTGTTCATGCAATTAAAATTGCATAGTATACAGTAGATTTTAATATTATACTACTCATTAATTTGATAGTGGGATATTAACCATCATAAAATCATAGAATCATCAAGGTTGGAAAAGACCTTTACGATCATACAGTCCAACCATTGCCCCGGACTACCACTGTAACCCCTAAACCCCTAAACCATATCACCATATCATGCAGACACCTCTGGAACACCTCCAACTTCCAAACTTTCCAAAGCACTTGGCTACCTGAAAGGATTAAAGAATACCGCCATTTATAATTATGTCATGAAATTGTGTCCCTCAACTCTGTGCATTTAGCCAGATTTTAATGATTAGGCTGTTGGAAAACAGCAAGTGATCATTGAGAATAACTTCACTTTTCTGGAATGTTTTATATATAGTTGATGGAATATTAAATTCAAAATTTCCTCTCATATAGCTTAGTATGTAAGAGCCTCTCACTGCTCATTAATCTCAGATTAATATTTATGACAATTTAAACTCTTATGTCTCTTCTATGCAGTGAAATCATTCACAATATCAGCAAAAAAAGGTGTTTCTCACAGTGCATATTGGAATCACGTGTAACTTAAACCTGCCAGTCATGAGAAGGAATCATATAATTTCCAATAATTTATTGTACAGTTAATGCAAGTGGGAACTGTAGCCTGTGGACATATCACTCCCACTGGAGTAAACGCTAGAACTGTGAAATCAGTGATTGTTTCTTTCTTCGCTTACTCCATATGAATAAACAGTAAAGATTTTAATCCCAGATTTTCAAGATTTTTGATCATATGTTTTGACAAAACTTTAAAAGAAATAGGGCTAATTATACAACTCCATAGCAATTTCAGTAAGAGTAGTATGCTGGATTTGGCTGAGATGGAGTTAATTTTTATCATACCAACCTGCATGGCGCTGTGTTTTAAAATTGTGAACAAGTTGATAACTTACCAATGTTTTAGTTATTGCTGAGCACTGCTGGCACAGCACCAAGGCCTTTTCTCTTTTTTACTCTGCCTTTCCCATGAGTAGTCTGCAGGTTTGAAAGAGGTTGGGTGGACACACAGCAGGCTACTCCAGGGATACTCCATGACATGTAACATTATGTTCAACAGTAAAACTTCTTCCTAAGTAGCTGTTGCTCCTGCTAATGAGAGCTCAGCTGCTAGCTGGGACAGCTCTCCACAGGGAGTCATTAGTTTTCCATAATGAGCTTTATAGAACTCAGACAAAGGGAAAATGACATAACTAAAATTTACTTGTCGAAACCAACTCCAAAGAGATGGGAAGAGTATCCTACAACGTGGTAATTGCAAAATACAATTTTAAAAAATGCAGATCATATGGATGATTGCGTTAGGTTTTCAATATGAAAAAACATGCCTATATATTTAAAGTTACATAATTACAGTGTCAAAGTTAATAATACTATAAATTATTAGTTCTGCTTTTGTCTCACAAAATAAATTTAAGACTATATTTTTAAAGAATTTTTAAAGCATTTTAAAGGTATTCAAAATATGGGATTTTGGTCCAAGTTTTATGGACCTATAAGCCTGTCTGTAACACATACATAATAATAAGAACAGGAAACAGTAAAACAGGAACTCCGTCGTTCTTTTCCCAAAGCAATTATCATAATTACCACTACCTTATTTTCTGAAAAACAACCTGAAGACTCTCATTGCCAAGCTGTCAAAGTAATCCCTATAG
Source organism: Luscinia megarhynchos (assembly GCA_034336665.1). Lineage (NCBI taxonomy): Eukaryota > Metazoa > Chordata > Aves > Passeriformes > Muscicapidae > Luscinia > Luscinia megarhynchos. Next base: position 39,509,587 of record CM067566.1, on the reverse strand, counting down.
CAAACCAGATTATTGCTCTACCAAAACTACTCCTCTCTTTTGCTTTCATCAGATTATCAAATGTCTCAGATCAAGGGAAATCTTCTAACAAATCTTTCTTTGGAATAACATACTCACAGGAACTTGCCCATCACTGAGAAGTAGCTTGTGATATGACACACTAACATGAAATTTATATTTTAAAATGTATCAATTTTGGAAGCCTTCTAGGTATTATTATTACACATAAATATCATCAGTTTTTACAAGTATTTTCACATCCTCTCCCTCTCCCTTTTCATACCTATTTTTCAGTTTTTTATCTGAAAAATTCCCATCACCTTAAGTTCCATTTTTTGTAACAGGTAAAAGGTAAAAAACAAATTTCCTTTTCCTTATATGTTATACAACTTTCACTTATGACAAAATGTGAAAGTGCAGATTATCATATCACAACAGGATTTATATAGCTGGCTTTCTTTCACTGCTCAAAATAAATTATTCAATCACTGTCCTTTAAGGTGTGGAGGTTTTCAAACCAGAAAAAAACCCCAATCCTTTGTTAATGTAGGAAAATGGTTTATTATGGTTTAGAACAAGTAATATCAGTTTTATATAAAATTTCTCTCAAGCTCTTTATCAAATATGTTCAGCCTAAGTAGCATTAACTCTGGCAGAGCTCAAAAAGAGTATTTTGCTTTTGGGGAATGAACAAAACATCATTTTCGTCTCAAATATCTTACTGTTCTTATATATCTGTTATGTCATTCCTCTATAACTATACCAAAAATGCTTCGAGTGTCATTACACAATTTATAATGCATAAAACTTCCTGCTCTGGATTTTGTGGGTTTGTTCCATATCAAGATAGTAGATTTCAACAAATTAATTTGAAAATCTATTGTAGAAGTATCATTGGTAGAATGTGCTATTTACAAGTAGCTGTAAATGAACCTGAAAACAGAAATCTGGCTGAAATCTTTAGTGACTCACCCAGTTTTGTGGGAGGTTTCCTGGTTACAGGATGTCACATTTATATGCATATTTCTCCATCTTCATCACCGTAGTACCTAAGTCAATTTTTTTTCCTATTTTCTAGTACTGAGAAAAAGCTTAATAAGAAACTTATTCAAGAAGATCAGTATTATTGCCTGAACTTCAGCACTGCCATTTTAATTATGCCATTTTAATATCTCTTTCCATATCTGAAAAGGGTTGACATTTTTTACAAACCAAAATACACACCCATTGCACAAGGAGGTTGTTTACCATCAAGCCTTTTCTGAATTCACTTGATACAGTCATAAGGCTAACACTCATCCTGTGAGTTGGTGTATTTCACACTGGCAAGGATTCTGCTCTCATTTTGTTATGACTGTTAATAGGTGTGTTGTAAATGATACTTAAGCACCTGTGGATTCCCCTTCGACCTTTCCTTCTGTCATTTAAATCCTACAGGAGAGAGGGAGGGATAACAGGGGAAAAACCCCACACCAATTCAGTGCTGAAATTGCATGAAATATCACTCTCACATGCCTGCAGTTTACTTACTGCCAGTCTGCTGAGTTTTAATAGAAGTATTATTTGATATAAAAAGAAATGTTACACAACAGAAATATGTATACGTGCATATGAGTATATAGAACAAGTATAATATCAGCTTGCTGTTGAAATATAGGAAGAAAATCACATACTAGGGCATCCCCCCTTTCACTGTTTTTTCTTCTAAGAAGTGAAAAAGTAAAAATAATTTCTGCCTCACATATTCTGGGCTTCGGTCCTAAGGCTCCAAATACTTTCACTGCTCATCTCTGAACAATCCTGTATCTTCCAAATTTGCCTGTAAAGATCCCACTGATCCTGTTTGGCATCAAATGGCAGTATCCTTGAAAGCAATGACTTTTCTTTGTCTTCTCAAGGGATAAGCATGCTCTCTCTCTTAGGATTATATATAAATGTTTTCATTTTTAGCTGGTGAACTGGAGAGTTGAATGCCTACATATCAGTATCATATATCATTTAGGTCAGCAGTGCTAGTTCTCAAGCCACACAGAGTTGAGTTCCAGGTGGTTCTATAAGGATTTCAAGTAATACACTCTGAAATTTCAAAAAAAAGTGTAGTTTAGATTAAGCGCATGTGAAAAATGGGTGTGCTGCCACAATGACCAGTTTAATTTTAAGTACTGTAGTTCTATAATCTTTTAATCAGTTTATTAAAAATTAATAGATGAACCAGAAAATAAAAAAAACCAACAAAACAAAAATGATATGTCTTAACTGTATCTCTTCCAGAGAACATAAACATATCAGTTTGTTTATATTTATACCCTTATTGTTTTGAAATAAACAAGAAAAAATATATTTCTGCAGGCCTAATCAAGCACAGCTGCTACCCTCCATTTCGGTCATATCAGTGGTCAATAAGGAGGTTCAAGAATTGCCCTTACAAATATACAGCATCACCACAACTCCTTAGTGCAAAAATCATTCTCTGCAAGGTAGTATTCCTATTCTGTGGACACCTACATTGCAATGCACAACTATGTATGTCTAAATATGAGCTGAAAATCTAAGCTTGTATTTTTGCCAGTGGAAATCTGGCCACACAGTCAACAGAGACCAAAATATTTTTAAAAATAACCAGTACCATAGGCCTGTAGGGGGTGAGAAAAATTGTTTATTCACTCCACTGTGTGTGTAGACTAAAACTCCAATAATCAGAGCAGAGGATGGACAGCTTACACCCACAGATACACTGTATTTTCACATCTAAATCTAGGTGCCTACAATCTGAACTTCACACTCACCATAAACATCCTCTCAGCATGAAAACATAATATCCAAATATAGCCCTAAAAAACTTTGAAAGATTTGGACAATTGAAGCTTAAATGACTGACATTACATCATGATGTGACTAAGAGCTACAATTACATTTGAAATGTGATTGTCTGATTCTCCAAGCCATTACAGTAAGTTCAGGTATCATACAGCAGTAGGGGCTTATTAAAGCTGCCCTCTGTGGTCAGAAATTAAAACTACTGATTTGAGGAATAGCTAGCACTGCTGAAAGTGCCTGCATAGAGTGAAGACTGTTATATAAGTCTCCATGCAATACAGCCTAAAAACAGTGATGTCTCTCCCAGAAATTTCAGTAGTCTCTGAAGATGATTTTCACGGCTCTCAAAGTGCAGCTTTAACAGAAAATCACTTTTCTTTCCATAATAGTATAATTTGCCAGCCATAACAACCAGCTTCAGTATTTTTTCAAGGCTAGAGAGTCATCAAACAGACAAAGAGAAACTCTTCAGTCTGGCTTTCAGCTTTGTCTTAGGGTTTTGTGGAGACTTACAAACTGCATGCAAATATTATGTATGATTTTTCCAAAAGCAACTTTGTTTATCTGAATATCTTAGTGATCTATGTTGTCATGACACTACTAAAGTACTTGGTATACTCTGACAGAACACTATGGTTACTGCAAAATATTGAGATGGTATCCATTTCAGACCATGAATTTACAAAAGATAACTAGTATTTTTCAAGAATACTAAATATAATGGAATGTGGCTAGTAACCATGCTATACATACTGATTTTAAAAGTTTAGGAAATTTCCTGGTTTATAAAGAATTATTTTTAAAATGTTTCTGTGGTCAGGAACTATAAAAACTGCAAGGGAATGGTACACTGCCTGTGCTACACAACTTTTCCCTTTCTAAAGTATAGATAACAGGAAGAAATTAAAGCCTACTGAGGCACAATTACTTGAATTAACTATTGCAGAGTTAGATCCAAATTGTCTCACCAATATTTATTGTCTTTATAATTCTGTGAAATGTATTCTGGGTTATTATGCAGAACACACTCAAACAAAGGTCACAAGAGAAAAACAGTATGAAGAAGAAACTCAGTGCAGGACTTAAACAAGTTCTGTACTAGAAAAGTGTCAAAGTCATGTGAATTCAGATACTGCTTCTTTAAATTTGCAAGGTCATTTTTTCCCCTCGGCCTTCAGGTAAAGAAACTTACTTCGCCTCTATTATGCACACATAGCCAAGCAAGATGCAAGTGTGGAGCTGCCAACAGCTGGCAAATTAACAACCTGAGTTCCTCTATGCTATTTTCTTCTTTTAGACAAGCCATATATATTGCTTACCACTCCAATTGCAGTCAGTATAAAAAAGGAAATATCTAAGCATCATTTAAAAAGATGAAATAGAGAAAATATTTGGGATTTTTTTTCCTAGATATGAGGATAAATTTAATTTTTCATTTCTTTTAAAGAATATATTAAGGTAAAAACTTTAAGAAATGTATTATTCACTTCAAGAAGACTGACAGAATAGAAGATGAGAAGGAGAAGAAGGAGAAGGAGAAGGAGAAGGAGAAGGAGAAGGAGAAGGAGAAGGAGAAGGAGAAGGATAATATAAAAACTGATGTCCTCTATCCTTTCTGGTTCTGGCCTACCCCAAAAGATTATCCTTATGAAGACTATAGAATTTTTTTAAATCTGAAGTCAATTACTTCAGGAAAATTATGTTCTCAAAATAGAAAGCAAATATAACAGAAGAGAATGAAATAAGCTGCAATCAAAATTATCTGTGCAAGAAGCAAAGAGCAGTATTTTTGTAAAAAAGAGAAATTATATAACCCAAATAATTATGTTCAAGAAAAATCTCAAACTATTATCTACTGTGTGAATAAAAATTTTGTTTAAAGTCTTCTAATATTCTACATCTTAGACACTTATTTTATTTTATTTCATTTTATTTTCCAGAATGTATGCAAAAATCAACCCAGGAAGATAAAGTTTTATTATTCAAAGTTTGATCAAATCTGCTAAGGTTTTCTCAGTCTCAAAAGAAATTGCCATTAACTATGCAAAACTAGTGTGTTAGAGGTGCTGGGTCTACACTGATCTTATAAAAAGCTTCTAATTTGCCAGCATGGCAAACTACTACTATTTAAAAGAAATACTGAAATAGAAGTGCCTTATATACCAACATTTTTTTCTGTTGAAATTAAGTTATCCATAGTAGCTCTGGAGAAGGAAATATTACTAATAAAGAAAAAGGAAAATTGGTGTAAGAACTTTTTTCTTAGCTCTATAACTCAATTGCCTTTAGTGGTGCTTGGAGTTCTTCCCAGCAGTGCAACTAAAAATCTTATAAAAACTTAACATACAACACTGCAAACATTATTTACTTTGTTAAAATTACTCTTCAATTTATATCCATACACAGATGATTATAAAGACTGCTCACACTGGTATATTATATTTCAGATGCCTTGCATTCATAGCATTCAAATCATCACCCAATTAAGTTTTCTTTTTCAAAGTGATTATAAAATAAACAAATGTCATTGTCACATTCTATTACACCTACTGTAGTATAATGCAGAAAAAAACCCTATTTACCTTTAGATTAAAAAAAAATAATTGTGGAAGTGTATCTAGTTTCAAAAACTCAGCAGTGCAAGAGCATAGCAGCTTTCTTCTCAGGACTCAGAATATTATTGTTGCCTGGAATAGCTAATTTCTGGCAGGTTGCTCAGAAAAGACCTTTCTTTAATTTTTGCAGTTCAGAAATGGTTGTTTGATGATAACAAAAGGCTAAGTAGATTTTTTCCCAGTAGGAACTGCTCATCAGCACAAATGGTGCATTTCTTGTGGGTACTATAACACTTTTTGACCTTCTAAATGTGCTTTCCTAATTTTGTTCCTGATGCTCTTTGCAACATTGCTTCATATATTTCTCTTGTATCAGAAAAGGCACATTTTTTTCTCATTTTTTGGTGTTTGCATGTAACAGCATCAAGCACAAAGCATCTTCCTATCTGAGAAAATATTCCCATCCTCTAGAAAGTCTTAATAATTCTCTATTTTTGTGTTTATGTACATGAACACATACATACACACACACATCTGTAAAATATTTCTGCCCTCTTCACTACTTTATCTGTTTAGTTGTTGCTATTATTGTAAATGAAATATTTAAAAGTGTCTTGTGAAAAAGAGAAACAACATTTGCAGTATTATTGTCTGACTGATAATTTACCTGGGAAGCAATACAGTAGCAGTCGTCAAGAATAGGGGAAAAAATAAAAACTGAAACCCACAGAACATAAGGCTGTGAGGGCACTTTTATGGAAAATGAGTAATTTTAGAGTAAAACAAGATCATCAGTATAATTTCTGTTATATGAAGAACAGATTTTGATGGCAGGTCTAATTTTCTAAAATTATTGACTCTTGTTATACTCCTGTTTGGGAAGTTCTGGGTTTTGAAAACTTCATGTTTCTGTGATCTTATAGATTTGCACATTAAAATCTCATCCACACTTCTCCAATTAGAAGGAAAAAATATCTAGCTAGTAACAGGTAATATTTGAAATTTACAGCATATGTGGGATGAAAGAGGAAAATTTATATATAGACAGATATAACTTGCTTTCATTAAAATCAATACTATTACTATTTGGTGGAGTAAGCAATATATTTTTATTAGCCAGCAGAGATCATAAGTTTTCTTAATAATGCTGATAAAAATAAATACAGGTCTTCATAGATTAATTCAGAAAGGAACTTAATATTCAATTTTAAGTAGCATGCAATGAACATTTTTAGATCTATGGGAGCAGACAGTCTTAGTAATGAAAAAAATTCCTGATTAGATCCCAAAGTGTATTGAAATATAATAGAAAAGGACATTGGAAAGGCTAGGGGCAAAAGAAAAAAAAAACCCAAAAGAGAACTGCTGTCCCACACAAAGGTGTTAACAACTGCTGAATGTCACCTGAGAGACCTGAATTAAAGTGATCTTTATAGTAAGTATTCCAAGATTTCAGAGATTAATATTCACAGATTTGTTCTGAAGATTTTATTCTTCTTTGATATTGCTTTTTATATACTTCATAGAAGTGAGTATGGTTTCTCTATTTCCAGTCCCAGTGAGGAACCTTAGTGTAGACAGGATTAAATTGGATGTCAAAGACTCCACAGTCAATGATGGTCAAACATACTAAAATGATTTTTTTCTCTGTCTTTCTTTTACTTTCTCAGCACATACTGACCATTATTTTGAAAAATAAGGATATCAAGGACTTCAAGACAGCCATGCAAGACAGAAAAGGAAGAAATATTTCATCAAGGGCTTGAAGGAATCCTGACAAGTGTTATATTCTTAGAATAAAAAGATCTCAAATTAAGCTTTGTGCTCTGAGATTGAATAGAAAAAAAAAATCCATTACTAGACAATATGTAACAGAGATAGAAGATAATATTATAAAATAGATATTTTATGCATTAGTAAGTTTTCAGCTTCTGAGTTTATCCTACATCATATTTAATAAGATTGGTTCTGGATTAAAAAATGAACACCACAGATTTAATGCTGCTGAGCTGAAGTAAATGACATTGTAAGTGTCATCAACAAAACCCTTACTGGTATAGTTTTCACTTGTGTAGAAAAAGCAAAAGTGATACAATCTTTTAAGCATTTATTTGGGGAAAGACTATGCAAGTTTTCTTCTGTAACCCAGCTGGATAAACCAAGTAAGTGTATGCAAGCACTTTTTGTGGGAAGAGATGATTTCTTTTAACACACTACACGAAGCCCAGGACTTCTGACTTTTAGTGCACATTTGCACAGCTTAGAGATAAATTCTGAATTTTTAGGGTACTAGTGATGCAGGTGTCTATGAATTCTTTCAGGTCTACCTTGGGGAGCACTTGCAAGATATGTATTACAATACACTTTTAAATTATTGCAAATTCTTGTCTAATGCTGACAAGAAATAATCCAAGAAATTTTAGGATAAAGAGAAGTAACTTAATTTCTAAGTTTTTAGTATCCAGGAATATATGAATCTGTTTCTGTTATATCATAAAGGAACCCACACAGCAAAAATCTACTTTTAGTGTTGGCAGAAAATGCATTTTTCTGTCTCATACTTTCTAAGGAAGGAGAGCTAGAAAGTTGATTAAAAAAAAACCCAATCGTTTTTAAAGCAATAAAAGTCAAAGAAATGGCTAGCTATACAGACAGAGTGAACAAAAAACTCTAAAGATGCTCCAAAATGTCAGTACAAGGTAGGATCGGATTAAGAAAACCTGGCACTTCAGAAAATGTGGTAACATCAAGGTGGGTAGATGCCATATGGACTGAACATTCAAATTTATATATGTCAAAAGAAATAGTCAGAATGAATAATGAGGTAGAGATAAGGACTACAAGGGTGATAAATTACATGCATCAAAACAGTCTCAATAGGTATTTTTCTTCATTTTAAACATGAAGTCCACATACCATTATAGCTGGGGGTATGTGAATGTTCTTAAGAACAAATACTGAACTTTACCACAATTCCTTTCTCTCCTTTTAGTTTTTACTAGGGACCCAAACTAAGAAAATATTAGATGGAAAAAAAATAGCCCATATATTTTTTAAATTAAAAAACATGAAAAAAAATTATTTTTTGCACATAGAAGCATCAGAGATGACATTTGATTGCAAAATATAAAATTATAATGGGAAAAAAGATGAGGCACATAATGGCAAATTTCTGTGTTCTAATTTGTAGATAATACAGGAGGTGGAAGTTCGAGTGACTGTTAAGATGGAAGTTGGAGGTTTTATTTATCAAAAGATGTTACATGCTGACAGCTGAGGACCCATAGAAGAAACACAAAAATAGTCTGTGTAGATTTGGAAGTTTCCTTAAAGTCTTGATTCATATGATTTAAACAAATATTTGTTATGTTTATAACAACAAATAGGACACCTTAAACACAATTAGCAAAAATCTATTCTAAATATTAAAAAATAGAACTGAAAAAATGAAAATTTCCAATTACATTTTTACTAGGTCATCCATCCAAGCCAGATCCAGCAAAATTTTGTAAAAATAATTGTGTTCTGGTTGTTTCTTAACAAACGTAAAAAATAAAAAGTTACTTGCATTATTTTGAGATTGCCTCCAAGCTAATAAATGATTCTTTATAATTTGGAAAATTTTTTGAAATCCAATGAGTAATTAGGGCAGCACTAAGATAACTTCTATCCATTGGATACAACAAATTATGTGCCATAGTTGCAGGGATTAATTTCTTCTTATAGTTGATTATGTTTTTAAACTTTACATTGTGTCATGTATTTCTACATACTGGTACTGGTAGATACTGAATTTTTAAAAGCAGGTGGGTTCTAGGAGACAGGTACAACATTTATTTTTAGCAATGGTTTTCTACTTTAGATGGAAGATTATATTTTTTCAAAGCTAGATATTCCTGTAATGACTTCTGCATATGCAAAAGAGAAGAAACCTTACAATATGAAAAAGAATTAAAATTTAGCAAAACTACCTTTTTCTGTATTACAGCTGACTAGACTTATGTAAGTCAGGTTCTAGACACTTTCTGAGCTAATGGGGAAGATTAAGTAGAACAAAGGATTTTGTTTGTTTCTGGTTTTGTTTTTTGGGGTTTTTTTAATAATTGGTGCTGGTTTTTTATAGTGCTACAAAGGCTGGCTGCAATCTCGTGTTTCAGGTAACATTTGAAGGGAATTCTCATTTCTAAATAGCCCCATTGAAGTGGAAATGGTTTTTTATAATCCTTTTTTCTGCTGACAGCTGGAATTTGTTGTTCAAGAGCTTTGTGAAGTTTTACTCAAGGTACCTGAGAGGAAAAGATTTGGACCAGAAGTTAAATAAATTTGTAAAGCAATATTGAATTGCCAGCTGATGTGGGAAAAGGCATGCAGAATAACTGATTCCACAAACAGGACCGTTTTCCAGACTGATTCCTTCTATATGTGTCTGTGTCTACATGTGCATACATTTATTTTGCAAGGTTAGAAGAAGTCACACTGAATAAAATATTAAAATAGTTTTATATTGGCTTAATTTAAATGTAAAATTAGTTATTTATTAAATTTCATAGCACCAAGATGAAAATAAACTTTAAAATTGAAAATTTTCTTCCTGAATTCCAAAATCCCTTGGCTTCAAAAACACTATGTGCACATATGTACATCATTTCATCGACAATAAATCTTAACTGGACTTATGGAAAGATTACAATTATCTTTATCTTCATGATTCCTGTAGGTGCTTTCCCACAGACACAGTTGGGAATCTGTACTGCCTAGCACATTTTAAAGCTTGCAAACACTGGTCCTTGTCAGTTAGAGTATAGGAGTGGAGCTGAGAGAGGATGCAAATTGGGGCACATGGTACATCTTGGAATTATCTAAAGGACTCAGAGTTTCTTAGTTTAGAGATATGTAGTGACTATATTTATGAAATTTTGGGGTGGGAGCATGTGAACAGAGAAGGACTGAAGTAGTGATTATAGTTTTGGTGCACTAAAGAGGACATCACTTTTCTAAAAAGTCACTTAATAATTGTTGCTGTTGCCAATGGTGGTAGTTGGACAAAGCAAGTTGCAATGCTATAAACTGTCTGAGCTGAATCTCTCAATCTTTTGTTCTTTAGAATTCCCTCTGGAAAAAAGATCTTCTAAAATCCACTATTTAAAGCCAAAAAAAAGATGCAGAAAAAGACTTTTTGCTGTCTCCTCTCTATCTTTCTCAAAAAACCCCTATCTTTCAAAAGCAACACATTTATGGACTAGAAGGGTCCTTCTTTTGGGGGACAAATATGAGGAGAGGGGGAAAAATTACCACAAGTTTTCCACTTAGCACAAGTGTCTCAGCAAGACACAGAATAGGAGGCTGCAGAGTGAACCTCTATCCCTCCTTTGTGTGCTGTGTCATGTAGGACTCACTGACAAATTTCAAAATCCTTATTAGAAATTGCAGAATACTTTCTAGATCTTCTTTTCTTGCCCTGGTGCTATTGAGCTGTTTCAGATTCCTCAAGCTTTCAAGCTGTTTCCCTATTTTCCCTGTACCATTATAGGCTTATAAGTTTGCTCACTAAGAACTGTCACAAAATTTCTACTACCCTAATGTGCATTGTTAACTGAATTTGTAAAATATTAAATTGTCTCTTATCTTCACACTAAATCATACTATGTGAAAAATTCAACCCCTAAATTAATTCCATTTCTTTGGGTAATGTTTCATCTACAGCTGACTTAGCATTTACCACTTCCACTGTTTCGCTCAGACACTACTAATTAGAAACCTTTTTCTAATTATGTAGGATTTTTGCAACAAAAAACAATATCTTCTGTTTGATTACTTGTATACAAACACTGAAAGTGCTCTCACACCCTGTCAGCTACTTCACACCTCTGTAAGGGCTTAAACTCTGGAATAAAATGCGAATGTACTGACTCACTGCTCCACATGGGTTTCATTTAAGAAGGTTCACAGGAATGCATTGGCAGCACATTCCAATTACCTCTTAAAGAAAAGCTTAGTTTTTGGATTGTTTTGTGCAAATGAATAAATGTAATTTTAGAAAGCAGTGCATACTGCTTCCCCTATTACCATACACAACAGAGGCATAAAAGAGAGAAATAACTCAAACAGAAGATGTTAACTCAGATCCTGAGCCATCTCACCAGTGAGTTGATTGCTCATTCTTCCACTTGTTAGGTCAGGTAACTGTATGACATTTAAAACACTGCTCAAAGACTAAAATATCTAAAAAGTTAGAATTACTCCATTATAGTGAGTTCATTTAATACTGCTTTTGAAACATTTTACAGAGTGTCGTGAAAGACCTTAATTTATTTCAATTATATTTTGTTCGCTTCGATTTATGAACTCTGTAGCTCAAATAATAAGCCCTTTTGCTTCTTAGGCTTCCAAGAATATATTTTTGTGAGTATTGTACAAGTCATCTTTCTGCAACCATCCCACATACTAATTGCAAAAGTCTATTTTTATGATGAGAAGTGGCATTAGCAGACAATTAAGGACAAGATCATTGGTTGTCCTAAAGTGCTTTGGAACAGAAATAGCTCACTGAATAAAATTTTCTTCTTAGTAAATGCATAAGGACAAATATATCCAATTCTTATAAGGCGCATCTACAGAAGGAAAAATCTTTACAAAGATGAAGAAAAACACCTTGGGATTTGTACTATTTATTACAGTATGATAGATCTCATCCTACATACTTTTGGTGGCCCTGATGTTTGGTAATCTTCCAACAGATCTAGGGGGAGGGGGAGACTTTTTTCAAGCTATGTAAACTAAAAATATAGGCATGAGAGTGTGCATGAAAAACAGTGCTTTACATTCATTCATTCATTCTCTTGGTATAATTCAAAGTATACTAACAGTGTATGAAATGATAATAGCAGAATGGGGTGTTTTTCAAGATGGGCAAGATGAGTATAAAATTTTTTCCTTTTGAAATCTTACAGCAAGACTGGCCGAACTTCTTTCAGTGTTCTTTCTAACAATAATTATTTCTGCTTTGTGTCACAGTCTCTTTTTCTAATATTAAGACTAAGATCTGTTGTGTACTACACAACAACTAGCTGGCATAAGAAACTCATGAAAACTCATGGGAAACTATTTCTAAACTCTGAGCTTGTTTAGTGAGAAAAATAAGGAAATTTATTTCTATTCATGAAGGAATGCTCAAAGGCACGATGCAATTCCTCCCTTAGAGTCAGCAGGTGAACTAGTCTTGTCAAAAAAAACACTCGAAATTCTAGAATTAAGGCAATTACATTTTTAAAGCATCTTAATGGGATCCCAACCAGGTCTATCTGCAGCTGAGACTCAGTACAGCCATAGATTTGCTGTCTGGAAACATCAGTGGGGCTCCTCTACATATTATTTGCGAGATATTTAGTATATTTTCACTAAAACTAAGAGATTTTTTTTTTCTCAATAAACATATACATACACATACATATATAACTTTATAAATGCAGATACATAAGGATTACAGGCAAAATATCATTTGATTCCTAATGGCGTTTGAGTGGGAAGAAATAGTATTACTAGAACATAATAGAGAGGGAGACACCTTCCTAATGTCCCAAAACTAACTGGTACTACCAAACCTACCACATTTTTCTCCCCAGAATGATAAATTTTCTTTTCTTGCCTTCTTCTGTACACACTAGCCACCAACTATCAAAGAAAGTTGAAAGATAATAAATTTTTCTATTCTTCTACTTCTTTTGGTTCATGCCTACTTAGTTTGGTTAGCTGACGCTTTGATGGTGCCTCACAGCTCTTCAGAGTATGTATGGCATGCCTGCTGGTTATCAAATAAAAGGTTATTTGCCCTCACTCCTGATGTGTGGTAAGTACAAGCAAACATAGTATATACAAACATTAACCGGTAGGAAAACTATGGGAAAAACTTTTCTCCTTGAAATCAATTACTGTTTACCTGAGACCAAAATTTATAGTATCTCTTCAAATGTCTGATTTGGAGGAACTGTGTCCTAAATTATCTCCTGCCCAAAAGAGCATTAAAATGTGTGGAATTTCCTTTTCTAATAATGGGCAGCCCATTTGGGTTTTCATATGTAAAAATAACTCACCTAGGTAAATCAGAAGTATAGTTCCATCACTTCTTAAATAAAACTACTTTGCAATAAGCTTTAAATGCTTATATACATACTACTAGTAATTACCACTTTAGCTATTATTAAAAAGTAATAAATAATGACTCATTATAGCTTTAAATTATTTGTCTTTATTTCTGTTCCTATGTGTCAACAAGCCAACCTATTGGACAGAATGTGCTGTAGATAGTAATACACTGCAGATGGTATCAGATGGTTCATGCTAGCTTTTACAAAACTTAATTAATTTTTTTTTAATGATATGCCTTTTTTTGCTTAGAATTGCCTTTATTTGGGCAGTGTGTTTAGTTTTGGATGCTAATTTGGTAAGCCATGCATACTGACTTCTGCTCCATCGTTCAAAATTTAAATTTACAGGTAACAAATGCACCTAGCTACAGAAAGCTCTTATTTTTCTGAAAGGGGCTGGTGTTGCATGGTCAAAGGAAGCTGATTTCTGGCAAAGAGTAAATAGGACCCTTGAGCAATTAACTACACCAGCCGACTTAGCCAGTGGGGTTATTTCCCTTTTAGCTGTTTTTTGCAATTCACACTCATAAATTGCTCCCCTGGTTGGTATATACTCCCAAGAATAATAAACTCAAGTTTTATGTTTGCTGCCTAACAGCCTTAAGAAACACATGCTGTGATTGAGTGGGTTTTTTTGTTGACTGGTGATATTAAATTTAATAGACTGGGTTTTTCTACATCACTACTAATTTGATGAATACGGTTAATTTTAAATCTTTCCCATAACATTGTTCACGTATTGCATTCCTATTTAAACAAAGAAAGCAAGGTACTTGCAGGCCAGACATTTTATGGAAGACAAATTCTTTAACAACTGATTACCATAAACGGCTCTTGAAGAATACACTGAAAAAAAAAGCACTTTAGTTATCTACATAGTGGTTTTTTTTCTTTTTTTTTTTTTTAGAAAAGGCACTCAGAATTAATAGTATTTCCCTTAAGCTCATTATTTGGTGAAACCAAATTGATTTTGTTCATTAAACCCCCCAAATCTATGGATTTAGCAGTGGACAAACTACTGCTGGCTTTTTGACAGATCAGGAATTTTCTTTTGGCATTTTGCCAATCTTGGTAATTTTATCCGGCATGTGAATATTAAAAAAAACCAACCAACCAACTAAACAAAAAAACTTTACTAGGCCTGAATTGATGTCCATGTTTATTACATATCTGCAGGCATTTATCAAATTTTATTCTTTCAATGTTGAATTAATTTAATACCCCCTTTTTATTCCTCTTTGTTTTCTTTAGTTCTTTCATTCTGTTTTCTCTTGAGTTTCTTACAGGACATGTGAAATGACTCAGCAGCTGAACGTAACATGCAAAGCAGGAAGCGCCTACTCAACCTATTTGCGAAAAATATCGACTTAAAATAGTTTGAGTTAGACAAGGCAAATCCAGCACTAGCTTTGCACTGACCCTATTTTTCTTTTCCCAGTCCTGATTCCCCTCCTAGTATGATGTTTATCCAAATCCATGGTTTTATTTTTCTAGTTACTTGAACATTAAAGTATCTAAATGTCAGCTCTGTTTGGCCAGTACCTCTATACTTGCTAGTTTACCAAACTGTAACCTTTCCCCACAATACATATTTGTTCCAAATACAGCAGAAATATTTAATGTTTTTCTACGGCTGAATGTGAAGACTGCAGATTACTTCAGGACACAAACAGGTTTTCTAGTTCAAGAGATATGGCAATAATGGTACTTAGAGTCAATTCAGCTATATTATTTATAAATTTCTTTTTAAATTGCAAATGGCTGATTGCTAACTTACTTGTTAGTTAAGAGTTTTGTAGGAAATTAAACGAAATATTTTTCATCAACAACGTCCCTAGAAGAAGCCAAATGTTCTTTGATACACAAGATTAGATTCTTCCCAGGCACATACAGAGCAAATTCTAAAATCAATTGTAAAATCAGCCTAAATTGCATGTTTTCACATTTAAAAGACTACCACTCACTACAATCAGAAATTATATCCTTTTTAATAGAGATTCCTATTTACACCTGTAATTTGAGAATTTTGCTAGAACAGAATGATGATAGTTAACATTATATAATAAACGTATTCCTATAGAAACTTGAACTTGGAATATCAGAATTAACAATGGATAATTGTTGGCAGAGCTGGTTTGAGACAAAATGGATCTGTATCAGCTTGCTAAAGAAACTTAGAAGTTGTAAACATATAAATTACTAATACACATTAATGCAATACTCAGCTGAAAAAATCCTAGACTGCAGAATTATTCAATACCTAGAAGTTACAGAAAAAAATATGAAAAGAAAATTAGAGATCACATTCTTACTGGTGTATTTTGAGAAAATAAACCAGATTTTTTTCTCAGAGGTCTTGGAGATGCCTCTGCTTTATGCCTCTGTTAAGTGTTGTCCTGTTCTCCTCAGCCTCTCTTTCTCTGTACTATATGTCCTTCAAACATATGTTTGTAGGATGAATACAATGTACATTCACTACATTCAGATAAACTTACCGTACATGGGTAATGATAAGGGTTGTAGCTGGAATGAAAAAGTCATCCACTCTGTCAAACTGCTTTCCCACTGGCTGAGTATGGATTGTGTGATGAGAAACACTCCCACTGGCTTGTGTTATTACCTGCATAAAGTAACATCATTATAAACTACAGAAGTACTCTTTAAAATTCAAATCTCAATCCAAATGAATGAATTCAGTATTGGCTCTGTATTCTCTTGTACTGTCTTTTCCAAGTTAGCAAGAAAAGGAATGCAAATAACAGTGAATAAAGTTGAGCAGCATTACAGATTTCAGAGAACTATTACATACCTGACCACTTAGTCTTCATACTTCTTTTTCGCCTCCATCTTTTTTATTCACCCCTGAATCCATATTTATTCATTTACATTACTAAACCCCTTAACAGGTCTTAGTTTAAGCTAAATTTTTGTTTATCTTTTTTTTTTTTTTACACTAGATCTTAGAGTGAGATTAAATTTTTTTAAGAACTTCAGCCAGAATGCAAAGATGTTATCAACAAATCCACTGGAACATATGGTTATGCCCAATTCTTGTCAATCATGAGATAATTCAACATAGCACAGACACATTTCAGAAGAACAAACTGAACTGAGTTTATGTATTCCTTAAATTGTTATAAACCAATTTTATTCAAATCTCAGAATCTTGGACCTTCTCTGAAGCAAACGTTTATGGGTGAATAAAAGGCAATTCCATATAACAGGCATGATGTTTTTCACATATATGCATTTAAGAGTGGATTTTTTTTTTTTTTTTTTTTAGAAAAGAAGGTAATTTATTATCTATGCTATAATTAAAAATGAGGATGAGGATGATCAGTCACTTCAGAATATGGTAATACTGACTCAATTAACACTTCTGGGGAGGAGTGGAAACTCACAAATTACCTTGCATGATCATAGTCACTAAGAGTCAGTAGGTTCCGAACAGGTGATTTCAAATGCTACTAATTTTGCTTTTCAAATTTCTCTTATTCTTTTTCTCTTATATATATATTTATTATATTTCTGAAGAAAAGGGAAACTAATTAAAAGAAAAATGAATTTTAAAATTATTATATAAAGCTGATTATCATAGTCTCAGGGGATTGCTATAAAATAAGGAAGAGAAACTTTTTTTAAAAAGTAGTAAAGGTAAGTACAGCTTCTTGAGATACCTCTATAGTGACTGTCCCTAGGTTTGTCACTTCTCCAAGGTGGGAAAAATCAAAGTTTTTAGTATCTTTCATCTGAAAAAAACCCAATAAAGACTGAGCTTGACACCTCCAGAATGTCAATATGACCTTAATGAATTGGAAGTATGTCTAAAGTCCTGTTTATCCTCTTATTAGGGACAAAAATGTAATGAACATCAACAGTTTGCTCAGTACAGAAGATGCTGCTGTTTTCAGCTGCATTCCTTATCCTTCTATCAATTTGCCATTGTTAGTTCTGACTAAGGGTCTTGAAAATGATCAGTAACTTTTTTGGTGAGGTCAGTTGTCTTACTTTTTTCTGGTTATTTAAAATAATTTCTCTGGTCCCTGCTGGGGTCATAGTAGTAATGCCTAAAGGAAAATATGCAACACAAAGGTTCAACTTGTCTGTATCTCCTTACATATAATCATTGTGATCACCTCACCTGCAAAGTTGGTGAATTCTTTTCCATGTCTCCCCAGCTCAGCACCCAGACTTGATCATGTGATTTATCATAGTGTAGTTTCACTGGAACAGGATCTGTACTCACTGCCTGATATATAATAAAAAAACAGAAACACTTTGTTTCCATCACATTTTAAAAGGAATATATATATATATATATTATATATATGCTTGAATTAAAATGATGAACAAATATGTATTTTGAGATATTTTCAGACTGCGTTTAAGAATTATGTTGTCAATTCTTTGAAGTAGCCCTCGTATTAATTCAGAGTTACTGAATTGCTGAAAATGTGTTTTTTATTCATTATGTATTCTAACACTTGGTATCAAAACCACATTATACTAAAGCCTTTAAGAAGTTGAAAACAAAGGTTTTAAAACAAGTACAAAACTAATCTTCCTTCTCTGCCATCACTCTCATTTTACATGTATTGGTTGAAAAACTACACCAATTACTGAAAAATGGTTAAAAAGGGAAGAGTATTCTCAAGCCACATACTGAAATTAATGGAAGATGTTACTGCAAAAAATCAACATGATGTTGCTGCACCCAAAGCTTCCTACCTGTTAAAATATGTATATTTTGTTGAAGTAGGAAGGAAGGATTGTTTTCATCTGTTTTCCAATTACAGTTGGTACTTTTCATAGACCTGTGATCAGAACCAAAGTGTTTTCCCTGTAACCTTGAGCACTGTCTCTTGAGATCATGAATCTTTTAGACAGCTGAGCTCTAAACTTCCTTTGTTACGAAATCTGAAGGATTCAGAGGTATGAATTGGGAGGACAATGTATTTGATTAACAGATGTTATGCACAGGCTAAACAAGTGGGGGGATTACTTTTTTATTTTCATCATTAGAGAAGAAAAAAATAGATGGAAATTGTTTTTTTGGTATTACCATTATGGAAGTGTAAAGCACAGCTTGTTTATCAGTGTGACAGGAAGAGTACCAGCTGGCTAATTAAGTGAACCTAATTTAAACTAATGATGTAGATCCTCAAGATAATGCACTAATGACTGGCTGAGACTGTTGATGATACTTAACTGTGCTCCTGAGGTGTTGCAAGCGGCCACTTCATCTAAGTAGAATTTGTTTTTCCTTTTGAAAATGGAAAATGAATCCAGGTTGCTTACTTAAAGTCACAGGTTACCCCTTGAAAAGGGTCATTTGTGTTTGATAACTTCTTTCTGCTACATGCTAGAAAACAAGTTGTTTAAAATAATACTTGAACTGTTGTATAGCTAATTTGTCAAGGCATGTCAAATTTCCTTTTGGCTTCCCCAGACAAAGGTGTGACCTGTACATGCTATGCCAGAGGACTGCCAGCTGCGTTCAGAGCTGGGGTCATGCCACAGCCAGGAGGAGCAGAAGGAATTGCCTGCACGGTCAGGCACAGGCAGTACAGCTCCCTAGAGGAAAGCCAGCAGCAAAAAAGAGTTGAGCATTTCAGAAGCAGCCTTTCACAGCTGTTTCTAGCTGACCAGGCTGATCTGCCAGCACAGTGAGGACTGAAGGACGATGACTGTTTACTTCAGCCTCTAAGTCATCCCACTTAGTGGTGTGCTGCTATGCAGTACTGCACAATTCCTGCTTTCAAGAATTTAAAAATGAAAGCAAATGCTTCTCTTGACTTTAGAATGAGAATTACCTGGATAAGTCGAAAAGTCTGCCACTACACATATCTCTAAAGGTACAACAACCATGTTTCCAATACATTTCAATTTAGTCTGCTATAGAATCCTCTAAAGTACTCATTTTGATAAATATACCTGTCATAAAAAATGAATCATCCTCAAATCCAGTTGTCACATATGTGACACCTTTTACATTAACTTTCATAGTAGAAAGGAATAACATATATAGTAGTACTCCAGAGAAAACATTGTAATAAGCAAAGCCAAATAAACATTATTTTTACACAGAAAACAGAATCACTACATGACTTAAAGTCCTTTCAAATAAATTTTTAATTTTCTTTAGGGTTTTTTCACAGTGATGGAAGTTTTATTAGAGTGCTTTTGCTTTCAAAATATGAAATTATCTCCACATTTGTTCCCACTAGTCTATGTGCTTTTTTTTTTTGCAAGGTGGTTTCTTATTTAAGATGTAGACTAGAAATGGTTATATGCACATGTACATGTATGGAAATTATATCCTCTGTATTAATATGAACTTTAGGAAAAAGGCAGTCTAACAAGAAAAATGCTCTCATTTCTGAGTTTCAATTCTCAAAAAAATATTTAAATCTTTATTTTGCTCCATGCTAGGAAGTACTCTAAGTAATGAATATAGACTGGTCTGGAAAACTAAATTCCCTCCTCTGCCTCCTGTTTGGAAAGGTGTTTTTGTAAGCGCATAACATATGAATAGAGCAACACTTAATGGTTAGAACATTCTTCTCTCTTGCAAAAAATAGAGCTAGAAAATAAATGCTTATTTTGAAATGACAAGAAGACAGAGCCATGCATGTTGTAAGAAATGCCAAACAAAGTTTCTTTTGAGTTGTCATTAACTTCCAAATTAGCCTTACTTCCATCTGTGAATCAACAGTTGTTTTACTTTTTACAGTTTTATTTTTATATGTAAAAAGATTGTATAAGTTTTATGCCTTCATTATTTATTTGCTTTGTTTGCAACTACGGTTATTTTCTTTGTTTTTGCTTTTGTTTTTTCTGTTTGGTTTGGTTTTGCTTGGTTTTTATGTCTATTTTGAATAATGGCATGGGTAAGCTGGATATGGAGAAAGTCCCCTTGTACTTTCCCCATGTATTTGTCTAAGTATATCCTAGGAAATAACATCCAGATCAGTAACAAATAGTAGAAATACTACTTAGATGTTCAAAAGTGACAGTAACACATCTGGTTTAATTTATTTATCTGGTTAAACTGTTATTCCTTGGTTTTATTATCTTTCCAAAACTCTTTCTTAAATACTGTGAAATGGAAAAATAATTTATTATGATTACTTAAACACCTAGAATCATCGAAACCAAGACTTCCATTCCTGAAAAAGTTTTCCACAGCTGGGGTAAATTTAGTTCTATACTTTCCTTAGTTCATAATCTGGATATTATTAAATTAGTGGAAAAGCAATGCTATTCTATCCCTCAAAAAAAAAAATCCTTTTAAAGTGATTTTTTCCCCTCAGAATAACATGAAAGCTTCTGGAGTATCCTTGTTTAAGCTCAATATACTGGCTAAGTAGCACAGACTTAGTGCACAAAGCTCTTTGCTACACTTAGGCATTCTGTATGTCTGCTTGAATATTTTTATGATAGAACAATCTAACCCCATTCAAAAACTGCACAATTGCTTTACATATTTATGGATTAAGGGCTGAACTTTTAATTAGTGGTTAATTTACTGAATTTTATTTTTTGATTAACATACATCTTTGCAGTAAGGACCTCTGCACATTTCATAATGGTAAATAGATATTTATACGTATTTAAAAAAATAAGTAATGCAACTAAAGACAAATTAGAAGAGCCTACCAATGAACATATTTCATAAAACCTAAATTAAAATTTATTTTCAGTGAGCTCAAGAGGAATCATGTGATTTGGACACTGAAGTCTAAATGCTAAAAAATGCAATTACATTGATATTTCATCCCTCCTGTGGAGAAAAAGGACCTGACACCTGAATGCCAGTCAGAGACCATGGGAAATATTGCCAGACATTCCAGTCCTTCAAATTTGTGGACTGTGTTGAGACTGTAGTTTTTAGTCTGTCTTCCTGAAGTAATGATTCAAACCAGTTGTAAAAAAACATATTGTTTCCAGAAAATAAAAATTCATTACCCACTCAGTTTATTGCTATTTCAATATGCAAAGGTAAATTTAAGTAAAAAACCACCACCTTTTTATAATTAAGTTCTTGAAAAAAGCATTTTATAAGTCCCTATCACTATTTGGATAGTTCAAGTTTTGAGGAAGCCATGTCTGTCAGCTGAGACAGAATTCAGATAGCAGATGTTTCAAGTATGCAAAAGTATTAAAAGCATTTTTGAAATGAATGCAATTTCATAAATTCAATTTTTTTATTTATTTTTAAATTTTATATGCATATACAAAATACATATATATACTTATATCATGCAATAGTTTGAGCTGGAAGGGACCTTCAAAGCCATTTAGTCCAAAACATCCGTAGTAAGCAGGGACATCTTCAACTAGATCAGTTTGCTCAGAGGCCCATTGAAATTGACTTTGAAGGTTTCCAGGGATGGGGCTTCTATCACCTTTCAGGGCAAACTCTGACAGTCTTTCAAAAACTCATTGAAAAAATGTCTTCATTACATCTAGTCTGCATCTACCATCTTTTAGTTTTAAACCATTACCTCTTGTCCTATTGCTACTGTCCCTATTAATATATTTGTCTCCAACTTCCTTATAAGTCCTCTTTAAATACTGAAAGGACACAACACTGTTTCCCTGGAGCCTAATATATAATCGATACTTCAAAGATTTTCATTCACTTATCCATGAAAAAAAGCAAAAGGCATGAAAAGCTCTATTTAAGTGGGTTATTTTATTAACAATTTAGTTAGGTTTCTAATTTAAAAAAAAGACATCTATGCTTTATTAGCTAAAGAACACCTGTCTTCTATAAATATGATGATACTAAAAGCACTGCCTTGTACCTTGGTGCACTGGGTTTGTGTGACAAGCTTTTGGCAGGGAGGGAGCTGTACAGGTGGCTTCTGCAAGAAGCTGCCAGAGTGTTTCTCCATGTCCAACAGAGCCTGTGCCAGCTGATGCCAACAAAGACCTGCTGCTGGCCAATATCTAGTCAATCAGTGGTGGGGTAGAACCTCTGGGATAACATAGCTGAGATGCATGAAAGTGTTATTGTGGTGAAGTGCTTGCAACCAGATGAGAGAGGAGTGAGAATATGTCAGAGGAACAGCTCTGCAGATGCTCAGGTCATGGAGGAGGGGCAGGAGATGCTTGAGGTGAGCCAGCAGAGATTCCCTTGAAGCCTGAGGTGAAGACCACAGTGAAGCAACTGTGCCCCTGCAGCCCATGGAGGTCTAGGGTGGAGCAGAGATTCACTCACAGCCCCTGGAGGACCCCACACGAGCAGCTGAATGCCTGAAGGAGGCTCTGAAGCCATGGGAAGCTTGTACTGGAGCAGGTTCCTGGCAGGGCCTGTGAAATTGTGAAGAGGCACCCACAGGCAGGACTTGTGACTTTATAGGGGTCCCAAACTGGAGCAATCTGTTCCTCAAGGACTGTATCTCATGGAAAGAGAACCACACTGGAGCAATTTGTGAAGAACTGAAACCCACGGGAAAGAGACTCACACTGGAGAAGTTCATGGAGGACTGTCTCCCATGGGAATGGCCCCACAAGGCAGCAGGGAAAAGACTACTCTCTCTGAGGAAGAAGCAGCAGCAGAAAATAAAATGACAAACTGACTCCCCCATTCCTCATCTCCTCTCACTGCTGCTGAGGGAAGAGGCAGAATCAGGAAAAAACTTAGCCCAGGAAGGAGGGAGCGCAGGGGGACAGGTGTTTAGGATTTGTTATACTATCCATTATCCTACTTAGATTTTGGTAGTGAAATGAGCTGAATTTATTTTCTAAGTCAAGTCTGTTTTGGCTGTGACAGTAATTGGAGAGTGATCTTTCCCTTCCCTTATCTCAACCCATGAATCTTTTTTTCCCCATCCAGCTGGGGAGAGGAGTGATAGAGTGGCTTTGGTGGGTATCTGGCCTCCAGTCAGGGTCAACACACCACACCTGGTTTTGCTTAAACTCTATGACTGTATTAATTCGCTGTAGCATAGCATTGACTTCTCTCTTTTATTTGCTGAATTATTTTCATTCAACATAGTATCTCCAGCATCCCAGATACCAAGAAAGAGGAGTAGAGAAGTTTGAACTCAAAGTCTCCAGCCTTGGCTAAGAGTGGTGTTTATTTTCCATAATTTCTCTGTCTGAAAGTGTACAGAGTAACAGTCCTCCACCTTCTGTAGCCAAACCTGGTCTTTCTGTCAAAACTGATGGATATATTCTTGTGATAAGACTCTATTTTAGCCAATCTGCATTTTAAAGTGAAAGGTACCTAAAGTCAGAAACTTCCTATAGAACTCATTTCTTCAACTACTTGAATAGTATTTATAAAAGCTATTTTCATGTTATCTTCTTCACAATTGTCTATTGAGAAGAACAGTTGCTAAACAGAAACTGCTGCTAAATGTTAAACGTAGGTGAACTTTTTTCAGATAATGTGTTTACTCTCAAGATAACTGTATGTCTGTTTCTGAAATATGAAGGAAAGTCTAAATTAAATAGTAGCTTAAAAAATTATTAATAAATACCTGTACAACTTTCTGAGACTGTACATCAACAATGAGAACTCTGTCAAGTGTGGGCTGAGTCACGTATATGAACTTGTCTTTTACATTAACAGCAGTTGCCCAAATACACCGCTGAACAGGATCACCATCTGCTTTGGGACAAACTTCATCCTGTAATTCAATAGCAACAGGAAAAGTGTAAGAATCAAAACAGTCAACAGTGTAACAGAAGCACAAATTATACTAATTTTCTTCTTTTTTAACTGTAAAATAAAGCCTAAGGAAACATAGGGAAGGAAAAAGAACAGTTGACACTACGACATAAACTCATGTTAGCTAAACTGCATCTGTAAGCACCACAACTCACAAGCACTATAAAATAATTCATACACCAGGTTTTGGGATGTTTTCTAGAAGTTCAAGAAGTTAATACTGTTGACCTGAGAAAGAAACCAATTTGAAACAACCATACATGTAGAAATAAAGTGAGTGAGGGGCAGAAGACCTTAAAACAAGAAAACCAAACCAGGCACACAGTGCCTTGTTACTGCAGTAGCTGGCAGCTCCCACCTGAGCAGCTTCACAGTGCCCAGCAAAAGGAAGCAGTGTGCTTCCCCACACAGGTGAGAACACAGCAGTAAGCCAGGAAAGTACATAACTGGGGAGATGAAAATGCCCAAGTGAGGAGAAAGAGGAGGTGCTATGGTGCAAATTGTCACACGATTCATGAGCAAAGCAGTTGGAGAGATCAGCTGTTTTGGTCACTTGGAGTACTGGTAAGCTACTTTAAAGATCAAGAAGTTTGGCTACTTCTGCCATAGGACACTCTCATGGCCTATCTTACTAGTGTTAAGCCAAATAAATACCAAATATTTTCTTAATACCATTATTTCCCTCTCTGCCTTTCCATTCCTGTAAAAGGACAAATTTGAAAAAAATTAAAATCTGTTCACTTCAGTGAACTGGTATTTCATAATACATATAACTATAAACTCTTAGTCAAAATAGCTAACTGTGGTTTACATACTCACTATTCCTAATTTGTAGAACTATACGGCCATTTAATACCCACTTGTGAATATTTTCTCCCAGAAAAAGCTCGGTTTTACCAAAATTAAAAGTTACTTGGTCAAATATATTGCTATATGAGGAAATTCCATTTATTAAATAGCATAATTTCTTTCCTTTAATAGACATGATAATTATTTAAAAATGTGGACCTGAAAAACACTTTATTTGGGAAAATATAGGATGTGTCAAGTGTTTTTGTTTTCCTGACCTTTTCTTCTTTTGTCTCTTATTTTTATTTCCTTGCATCATAAAGGATAATTTTACCAAATCATAAGTATTATTTCTTTTTCCACTTATCTGCTCCTTATTCCTAATTTGGAATGCTCTGCCTGATACATCATAACTAGCCGCTGTGAAAATAATTATGACATGTCAGTAGATGATGACTCAATGTAGAATGAGCAGCAAGAGATGATGAGCTCTTAAACAAGAATTCTGTTCCTAAGCATCAAATGCCTTTTAATAGGACAGGAAACATTATGTGGCAGAACACCATCTTTGGCACCAAGCAATGCTCTTCAAGAAGATGATGCATTTCAACACTTACTTTTCTGTACCATCAACATTTTTTGCCTGCTGTGCCTCCACACTTTTGAAAATGCACTCAACCTTTATATGTCAAAAGAAGAAATAAATCAATTTCCAGCTTTAAAAGAGGGGGTTTCTTTGCAGAAGATTGAAAGTCACTGCTTGCTTTTACATGACTCTTAAAACTCACCAAAGGGAAGCTCTTTCAGGAATCATATGATAAGGAAAGGTTGCTAAACTCAGGTACCATGCAACAGCACATCATCAGGAACTTCAGAAGAACTTACAAATAAGTAACGAGTACGATTTAGTTTGTGTTGATAAGAAGGCATGAAGATCAAAGAGAGAAGTGAAAAATCTGGGTTTTTTAAGGAATGATAGGCATGGGATAAATGGGACTTTGATTCTTAAAAGTAGCTAAACGCTTTTCATTGTTGCATTAAGTCAACATATGCAAGTGTGTCTCTAATATGGTGTGCAATCACCATACCAGTGATCTATTGTCATTTGCTTTCTGGATAATTGTCACTTCAAGTGGAAGGTTGTTTCATCAATCTCATTATTTTTTATATTTATTCTAAATATACTTTTTCTTAATACATGTTTTATCTAAACAGATAACTACATCTAGATTGCTCTACATTAGCCTCTTTATTCCTCAGAGGGAGCACCTTCAAACAATGAATCCACAAATTTTTGCAACAAATCTTCACAAAGACATTATTTTCAGTTGTGTCTCAGGGACTCACATTAATTTACATGAGTTTCTGGGACTAAATTCTACAAGGACATACTCAAGATATTATTCAAAAACAACACTGACTTCTGCTGAAGGAATCTGTGTTTCTTTCATATAGATCATATAGATTAGTGTAAATGATTTCTCTGATATCACCTTCCCTTGTGGGATGTATAGCAGAATAACTTAAGCACTTATAACTACATCCAGAGATGAACTACAGCTTTATATATTTGCCTGAGTCTGAATCAAAAACACTCATAAGTGTATTTTTAAAGAGTTTTTCACTGTAAGACTAGTACAAATACAGTCTAATATATATATATATGAACACATACATATATCTACATATAAAAATGTATTTTAAAGGTTCTAAAATATTTCTCAAGTTGACATAAATTGTTATAATCCACTGCCAATTCTCAACTTGCCTGAAAAAAATGAAAACATAAAAGCAAAACCCCTTTTTTTTCCAATGCAACAGTGAAAATTGTGCACCAAAATTCTCATATCCAAAACAGAGTGGTTTTCCCAGTATAAACTGATTTATGTGGTTGTTTCTCTGTTTATTCATATCTACAATTAACTGAAGCTGTTTCAACAGAACTGAAATTTTGCTTTTGAAAATATAACATTTATCTAATTAGACAGTTTGGACTTCTTTTACACTACAGGCAGTTATTCTGAGGCTTCATAATAATTTCCCCAGTGGTTGGGTAATTGGTTAAAATAATTTATCCTTAAAATATAAGCATAAACCCACCATTTTCTTCTTCTAATTAAAATGTGGGCAATTTACTTTTTCCTAATTTATTCTCTCTGAAAAAAAAAAGTTAACATCTGATAAAACATTAATTTAATTCATTGTTGTATTCATCACAGACTTTTTAATCAAAAAGTGACTTGCTCTGGAACAAGTCAGCAGATGGAGGAAAATAAATCCTTAGAGAAAGTTTTTTGAGATAGTCTGGGGCAAGAAAATCTCAAGAGGAAACATGTACTTGCAGATTTATATGTGCAAATTCTATGTTTATTAACTCACACTGCAAAGGTCCTCAGTGTTTTAGCAGGATGTGAGTCAAACTCTTCAGGCAGTGTAATGAAATGTCTGGCTATGCTATGGCTGCCTAAGAGTAATATAATACCAACAGGTTGCAACAGTTTTAAAACATGAATTTATGTATCACCCCTTTACATTAAATCATTGTTTATTGACATTCTTTACTAAAAAATCAGACCAGATTTTTTTTAACTTTTTTTTTTTTTTTAACAAACAAGTGTTAGCATTTACTACGTTTTTGGGTTTTTTTGTGCTGCAAGAGTGTAAACCAAGGCAGTTTCTGTGAACTACAAAGTATGTTTCAATCTAATTTCGTGGGGAAATTTAGGTCTCACATGTAGTCATATTAATCATTTTGAAATGAAATACTTTGCTCTGACCTCCATCATATATTCAAATGTGAGATGGCTTTTTTCACTGAAATTTGGCCATTATGTGCTGCTTCTTGTAATAAACAGAAAATCAGTTTTATGTAGAAGTCAAAAGGCTCTTTTCATTAGCCTCAAAAAGACATGTTACAATTGCTTTTCTCCCAGTATCTGGAAATAATTATTCTAATTGGGATTCATTGTGAAAGGAAAATAAAAGCACTTTTGCATAAGAATTAGAATTTAAGTCTTTGGATAATATTAATTTGCAGAGGATAAACAGAGGCTGAATGTTAGTGACAAAAATGTCCCAAGCACTTTACAATGATAAGATATTTTAATAGGTGAAAGACTACTTGAACCATGGATAAGAATCTATTTGAGAACAGGTTAAACAAAAAGCTGCCAAAGCTGGTCTATCTAAGCAACCTATATCAGAAAATAGAAATCAGTTTATTTCTGTCCCTATGCATCTAGAATTTTCACTATGAGACTAATAAATTTCTACTTGCACTTGACATTAAAAGAAGATTCAAGTAATTTAGGAGATTCTGGAAGGAGAGGAACGAGGTCTTTACAATTTTTGTGACCCATGATGATCCAGTAAAGCACTAAATCTTTTGCTTCACTTTAAACACAGTGAGTCTATTTGATTCTATTTGTTAGATATACACCAAAGTGTTTTTCTGTATTGACACTCAGTTGCATAAGAGGTAATTAAATATTTAGATAAGGGCTCTCAAGTATATAGAAAGTGAGAAAATATATTTACCTTCAGCAAAATTAGCATACCTAAAGCTGTACATGTGTAAGTACTGCAACGTTGTTCTCAATACAGTGCAATGCTATGTAGAAACACCTGAGCTCATCCAGAAGCTCCGTTCAAGTTTGTTGACAGACAAATAGGAAACCTGTGGAGGAACACTGGAGTGTCGTGTGTCATATGCAGACATTTTCTACTATTGAAACTGCACTGCTGAATTTAGAAATGTTCCTATGCTTTAGCAAGAGTTTGGCAATAAAGAGTTTTCTGGTTTTTTTCCTCTGTTCTCTTATGTGGTTTTACTCATCATTTGGACAGCTAATTCAGAGAAATGTAAAGAAACAGGAGAGGTTTAAGCATGCAAGTATTTCCTTTATTATTAGTATGTTAATACTTAAGTCATGGAGATGCCCTAATGGGAAAGGCTATGTAAAGCTACTTCAAATACTCTTGGTATACCAACATCTTTGATTAGTAAAAGTATATGACAGAGCCAAAGATAATTAATAACCAGCAATTTATGACAAGAGCTGTTACCACTAAGCAATCGCATGCTGAACTTGATAAAACTCTGATCCTGGGACAGAGCTGGGTTTTTTATTGTTTTTATTCAGAGGAAATAGACTTTTCAAAGAGGTTTGAGGAATATATGATATTCTTCAAAGGAGCATAATAATTTTTAAAATGAAAAAAAGGTTTCAAAAAAACTTTGAAGTTATAACGTAGCCTACTTGCCTGGGCTTTTCTTTTCTTTTTCTTCCCCTCCCCACCCTGCCCCCCCCCCTCAAGAGAATATAGTTATTATGCTACTCCAGGTTTGAAAGGTTCCACAAGAAAATAAATTTTACCTATTCATCCTGATTATTGCTGCATTTCAATAAAAATACCCATAAAATCTAGGCTACACTCTAGATCAATAAATTTTTAACAGATTTCTTAAATAATCAGCTTTTAAATTAAACAGCCATAAAAAAAAAGCTTTTTGCCTTATTTTTGGCTGTGTCAACCTAATTTCACTTAAGTAGCACAAATCAAGGTATGATTAGCTGTTCAAAGCATAATTATTCACACTAAAATAAATCTTGTTGCTGAGTACAGCAGCCTTTGACATCAATAATGATAACTGAAGAGGCAAATTCCATGGAGACAACTCTAGCTCTGCTGTCATTGAGGCATTAAAGGAAAAAAATCCTAAAACTAAGTGTACAGCTCAATGCTTAGTATGTATTTCAAGGTCACTCATTCAAATCCAAATGAGAAAAAGTTACTATTTCTGAAAGCTGATATATCATACAGAGTCAGTCTTAATGTAGTGACTAGTACCAAGTGTTCCTGTGGGAACATATATCATGTCAGCTAGCAATTTGATTAGCAGTAAAGGAAAAACATCACAAGAATAAATGGAAGTGGAGAATACACTAGTGTTTTTATGCATCCTACTCAGGGAAACTATATCATAAATTCTCAGAATTTGGAGAAATCAGCTATAAATATGTTAACAGTAAAGTTATTGAAACTACTTATATGAATTTTAAGTTGAAACCGAAGCATCAATCATCTTTACTAACTTCAGTGGAAGCTGTGAGAGTGTTTACCAGGACAGGGATTTGCCTCACGATAGCTGAGAGTTTAATATAGACAAACATCCAGTGGAGAAAAAGAAACCATTAATATCTCTCCACCCCTCAAGAAGATCTTATATTTAACATAGAGAGAATCAATCCCTGATTCACTCAGATGAACTTAACTGGTGGGTTGGAGATGGGGGCTAAAAAAAACCAACAACAAATCCAGAAATAGAGAGTTGTTAAAGAACTGTGAAAGGAGAAAGACAGCCAAAGAAAGAAAAGTTCAGGGAATATTCCAAAGAGGGACTGTAGCTTGAATTTAACAGAGGAAAATAGAAGAAATTTTGAGAACACCATTATAAGCTGTTTATTAATTCAGAAGACATGGCTGAATTTATCAAGCAGAAGACACTGAACTAGTAATAATAAATTCTCATGTAAAGAAAAGTATAATTGAGAAAACACTACAAATAGATTTTTAAATACAACTTGCCTGGAAACCGAGGAGTTTTTCACTAGGCTTAATATGCCTCTGAAATTCACATTCCACTGGTTGTATTACTTTGATGCCATCTTCATAAAAAACATAAAACATGTTCCCAATTCCCAGACCTTAGGGACAAAAACACATTGAAATGTATAAAATTAAATAAATGACAAAAAGGAAAATCCTTGTCTTGAACTAAAAAACCTAATCACAGTTCAGTATGAGATTAGTTTGTTAATGTGTATAACAGTAATACAGCTAAACCTATGGGATCTTTTGTTGCAAAACTGAAACAAAACTGTTAGATTATTCAGAAATTTACATAGTGTGCTCCATTGAAAAGGCATTGTCTTTATGAATACAGATCTAGAAATACACAGTTTGACAGCCACAACAATAACAGTGGTCTTGTGAAATCATCTACACTGAAATCAAACTAATATAAAATCTCTATGTATACTTTTTTTGTTTGTTTTGCTTAGGGATGGAGGACTTAACATAATTTCTGTATAACGTTGAAAGAGAAGACCTGAGTCTTTGTTATAAACCCTTAATTGATATTTCAAGAAGGGGAAATAATCTCTATTTTATTTTATTAGAAAGACAGAGTTGGGCAGATATTGATTCCAATGTTGAAGGGCCATAGGTGTTTTCAGAATGATTCTCCTTCCACAATGTCCCTGAAAGGCATGATGCTAAGTTTTGTGGAAAAGGTGAGAACCAGATCTGTAGCATGAAGTCTCACAATATTTGTGATCATGACCACAGAAAAGGACAGTCTCATTAATTTTCTGTGTGCCGACTAAGGCAGCAGTTGTTGATTTGCTATGTGGATGTTATTAATGGATGATCAGTTCATATTCATAAAATTCTTTGAAGAAAATCATAGTACTCATAAAATCACAACTATAACCATTCTGACAACTAAACTGTTGGCTACAATGGTAAAAGTGTGCATGTATCCTGAGCACAGGACCTAAGCTTTCATTTGCAGTAACAACATTTGGTATAAGAAATTTGAATCTAAAATTCTGCTTATCCTAAATTCTGAGGGAAAACCAATATTAATAGACAGAGAACAGGTCTCAATAAAAGAATGAGAAAATCAAGAGGGGGTAGGGGGGATGCATGTTTGTGCCTGTATGCATGTATATATGTGCATATGTATTTATGTACACACGTACATAAATGTTTCCAGTCCTCATTAGGAATCATATAGGTAATAACAGTAGTTTAAAGATTGTAATACACAGAAGGTTGTCAGGCTATGCCCGGAATAAACACATTTAATTAACTTTGAGAAATCTTGTGGAATCATTTCCCATTTCTGGCCAAATTTTCCCAGAAAGAAAGGAGAGGCACTCCCCAAGCAGGGTTTTCCTCACTTTATGTCAACTCCCTGGTCATGTCTATTCAGAGCAGGGTGTATTCAGGGCAATATGGCACTCTGGCCAGTGGGCACTTTTCTGACCATTGGCAGATAAACCACACAGCCTATATAAGACAGCAGGTTAAGGTCTCTCTTTAGAGAATGGCTGACATTGTATTGTGTAAGAGCAGCTGAAATTTGCAGATAAGCCTGACTGATGTTAGGCTGCCTGTACCAGTGAACGCAGTGTAGAGATCTATAGCTGAGCAACTGGCATATAGTGCCTTGGGGATGAATATGTGAACATGGCTGGGGACAAAACAGGGCTTTCCCTTCTCCCTGTTCTCACTGGCTGAAGTACATTATAGTTATTAGCAGGATAAGCAATACCAGAACGTGAGGAAGTAGCTCAGATGATAGTCCCAGGTGACCCAGATATTAGATAATCAGGCTCCTAAAACCTCCACCTCAGGTGCCAATACTCCAAAGCAAGATTTCCAATGTACAGATATTATTTATGTCAATAAATAGCCCAAAGTTTTAAGGCTTTATTTCCAAAGTCTGGATAATAATGTTCACCAAACTGTTCTACAAAAGTATTGAAGGACATAGAGTATGAAGTATCCTTCTTCCATTTCAATACCAAGTTAAGGAAGTCAGTTCATATAATGAACCTTTACCTCTGGATCTAATTGGTTATTCCCCTTTCCAATTTATTATGACCCAAAATTCTTCATTTGAGTGAGTGGCTACCTGACATACCTGTACAAATATCTAATCTGCATAAATATCTAATCACCTTGTCAAGCCACTATTTCAGAACTACAGGAGTATTCCTTTGAAGACTTAATTTTGCAACCCTCCTCCCACTAAATACAATCCTGCACATTTTTAATGAAGTGCCAGAAGCAATAGATAAATAGATTTGCTTTATTTAGACTGAATTGATACTTAAAACTGGCTAACACTGATTTTTTTTAAAAAAAGGTGGTGGTTGGGGTTCTTTTGCATATATATGAACATACTTATATTTATTCAAACATTGTATTATTACTGTAATACATATGTACCTTTAGTGTCCTTTCAGATTTTCTGATGCAAGTGGTTTGTGCACTTGATATAGAAATATCTCTAGGCACTAAGGACCTATGTAATGTTTCGTGATTGTCCTACTTATCACCCATCCCTCCCTTCTTTTCTGTTAATACTTCCACAACAGAAAATGGCAGAGTATGCATGGCCCAGAGAAGTTTGTGGTAATGTTTATTGACATCTTCAGGATATTGCTCTCTTGTAAAATATTTCAAATGCTGTAATTTGTAATAGTATTTGTTGGAAACACAAGGATTGACCAATGAGAAATACAGGAGAAATTGAGAATATCTGCTCTAGGAGACATAAAATCTGCTACTATAAATTGCTTTTTGATTAGTTTCACATTAGTCACAGAGAAATTTGAATGTCTTTACCATAAGCACTCTAGTAAGCTATTATTTTTAATTGGACTTTTTTGTCACAGAATTTAAGTTTTCCTAGGTGCATTCTAATGACTGAAAGTAACAAATTTACTTGAAAAGACAATCATCTAAATAATTGAGGGCATACTAACCATTTTTCACTTTTGAGATAAACCATACCTGATACTTTCCCAACAAGAGGTGAGAACAGCATACTTTTGAGAATTTGGTACAATCTTGTTGCACATCAGTTTAATCATTAACAGTGGAATTGTATGAAACTGTAAACACATAATTTGTACTCTACATGGCCAATAGAGCAGGAGGATCATAGCTGAGCTCCACTACAATCACAGAAATGATTGTACCAGTTGAGCAACTGGTAAAACAGGAATAAAAAAATAAAACTAGTTCATATTTATAAATACACTGGGAATGCCAAAAGTTACTACAGACAAATGAAATATCAGATTTTTAAATCTTTAAATTAATGAAAAACAATTTTTAAGAATTCTACTGAAATACCATTTCTAGCATGAATTCACAGCAAAGCCTGATCCAATGGAAATACTCAAAACAATTTCTTATTCCTGAAATAAATTAATTCCTAAATTGCAACTTTAGATGAAGAACAGGCTACTTAAAGTAACAGAATGGGAACTCATGACAACTCTTGGATTATGGTACTTTTCTGGAATACGGATAATTTTTGAGATTATGTCATATATATGAAAATTAATGCTTATCTTTTGATTGTAAAATAAAATTTGCATGATTTTTATGTTAATAACACCTGATTGTGTCTTTATTTATATTTATCATTCAGTTCATCACAAACATCGATTCTCTGCCTTAAAATTTATTTACAGACTTTTCCTGAGTATAAGAATAAAATGCTTGGTTTCATTAAGCAGCAACAGCTATCTCAATTTTAAACAGTTTAAGACTATAATTTTGTCAAATAAGAGAGATGCATACAAGAAAATCAATCTCAACAGCATATGAGCTGACTGGTTGGAAGTTTTATCATGACAACAACCAAAATTTAAAGGTCTACATTTTAAATCAGCTTCTTGTCGTATCTCTTTGAACAATTGTCTGAAAATTGTGAACAGCTTATTTCCTTCTTTCTCCCAAAAAGGAGAAGCAGTTTACAAAAGTATGAGCATTTATAGGATTCATTTCCACTTAATTTTTTTTAAGTCCAATTCCTCAGTGTAGCAAGGGTGTAGGTAATTACAGTACCAGTAGAGTATGAACAAACACACACACACACAAAAGAAACAACAGATGAGCATTTCATCACAACACAGAAAATATGAACAAAAGTGATCTTCCATTAGTACCTTGCTCTCGCCACAATATGTTTGCAACTGCAGCGTGTAAGAGAAAGAAAGAACAGAAAATACAAATGAACAAGGGAAAACAAGAAATGATACATCAAATCTGAAATAATTCGTGGTGCTTTAATAGCTGATTCACTAAAATACTCTTACAGGTAAACCAGTGGAAACAGTAAATTAACAATAGTTCTCTGTGTCACATGACAAAATTGTGATTAGCTATAGTAGTTATTGGGGATAAGGAAAACCCCATCACTCCCACTAAATCCCTCTAAGCTAACTCCATTAGCCATTATCAACAGTGTGTTTTATAATCCATTACAAAAAGCATGTGCAGTTTTCATGCACACAAATGATACATATTAATGACAGGTGATGCAATTTTCATGGTTTCCTTTAAACCCTGGAATTTGAACAGCTTGATTTCAGAACATAGTTATGAGAGAGATATGCAAAATTAAAACATAGACAAGATATCTTTTTGTACGGCTGTAGTGCAACCATGCTACCAAAATTGTCATGTTGTATAATGTCCACCATTCCCTTTGGAAGACCAAGACTGGGAGTACAAGATGGCATAGTAATCAACTAAATGTTTTCATTGTTTTTTTCCCTCAAAGCATAAATTTTATTTGGCCATCTTGTTTACAATTGGATTTTAGACCTTTGAGACCAATGAAATTATATTATCCTAATATTGCTCATTCTGTGTGCAGAGGGAAAAAAAAAAGAAAGCAAATAAAGTTGATTGCAAATTTTTAAAACACCATCACTGAAAACCAATGCATATTGCAAAGTAATGAACTTGAGAAATTTAAAAAAACCTAAGCTTAAAGGAAAGGAATACAATATAGAAAACACATATGTCACACACATACACCAGGAAATTGGGAAGGTTCATTGAAACACAGTGTTACAAAAGCTAAGAACATTAGTATGCTTTAAAAAAAAGTTTAGAAAAAGCAATGAAAGACATATTATTAAAAATTATGTTGGTACACAGAAGTTCCTCAATTGCTGACAGATGAAGGTTGAGATTAAAAACAGGAACTATCACTCCAGAAAAGGCCTGGATACTAAGATTTTCCCAAACATCATTTGTACTTAAACAGACAGGAAAGGGAAAAAATAGCCCTGGGGTATTATGCAGGTCTTTGGGTCTGGTAATACAGCCAGTTTTGGATTCAGGCTCTGTACATCTAGCCTGAACTTCACCCCTTTGTCTTTGAGGGTGTCCAAAAGATTTCTAAGGACATTCTGAACAACATCCCCTACATTCACCCTGCCAGTTCCTTCACTGCAGAAGGCAGGAAATTTTGCCTCTGTAAATCCATGATGACTGCTCCTAAACACCTTCTAGTTCTGGGAATGTTTCCAGGGTGAAATGCTCCCTGTCTATTCCAGAAATCAACGTGAGGCTGATGCACCAATTGTGTCTTGGATTCTCCCTCTTGCCCCTGAAAAGCAGCACTGGCATTCTTACAGTCTGCTGGAACCACTTTGGTCACCATGATCCCTCACAGATTGTCCAGAGTTGCCTCACAATGCCATGGGCCAGTTTGCCCAGTGTTTGTGGGTGCATCCTACCCAGGCCCTTTTACCTGTGAAAGTCCACCTCATTTAAATGGTCTCAACCAGATCCTGTACACCACAGATAAAGAAAGCTTCCTTGCCAGAGGATGACTTCCTTCCCAAACTTTCCCACTGGTGCCACATTCCAACGAACAATTTTGCCAGGTAAGTCTGATGTGAAGAAACATTCAGTGCAACTTGTCCCCTTCCATACCCTTTGCTACCAGGTCCCCATCCCACCCAGGAGGCCCACATTCGCCCTTAACCTTCTTTTCTCATGCTGATGTCAGTAGAAGCCCATTTTTTGCCCTATACGTCATTCATACTCCAAATGGGTTCTGGAACTTTAAAATTTATCCCTACATGCCCCGACAGTGGCTCCAGATCCAGGTCACAAAGCTGTATTTGCCTATGTAAGCTTACACAATCTTTCTTATGTAATGAAGGAAATTAATTTCCCGAGAGCAACCTGGAGGACTTCCTTTAAAATTACTTTTCTCTTCACATTTTGAGGAAATAACCATGCCACTTGAGGTCCCATAAATTCAGCCATAATGTTCTACAGTTTATCAGTGTTTTTCTAGGGTGACATAGGAAAGAAAATAAAATGTAACTATAATTACGCAACTTTGTGGAACTGTACAGGATCAAACAAAATTATTTAAGATGCTAAGTACAGAACACATTGATTTGTGTTAATGCAAAATTATATGTACGATTCTGATCTTTGCTCAAGAAAAAGGGCAGAATAATAAAAGTGCATTAAAACCTCACATAATAATTTTTAAATTAGCAAACCAGCTAGAAGAAAATTGCAATATAACTTAAGAATGCAATATAATATCATAAACAGCCA
Organism: Luscinia megarhynchos; assembly: GCA_034336665.1. NCBI lineage: Eukaryota > Metazoa > Chordata > Aves > Passeriformes > Muscicapidae > Luscinia > Luscinia megarhynchos. Next base: position 39,472,418 of record CM067566.1, on the reverse strand, counting down.
CCATCTCACCTAACAGATCAAGAAACCTTGCTTAATTTTTTTAATCATGCCTATAACTTCTGCTCAGGAAAGATGTCAAGTCTTGAGATAAAGAGTTCAATGCTGGAACAAGTACAGCATGTATGGATATAAAGGAACTTATTTTTTGCTAAGGAACATATTGTTTGCCTTCCTTTCTGGTTAAGAAAAAATTAACATTTCCAGACACACTTTATACTAAATTCTCAAACATTTGTAAGCTCCCCAATGTAAGAATACAGAATTATTGATAGATCTCAGCAAAGTGTTCTGGTTTCAAGACTGAATACCATCTTCTCTTCTGCCCTCATTCCACAGAGTTATTAAAGAGTATTAGGAGACGTACTGGGAGCCTTGCAGAAGACATTGTATTCCAAAAATTTGTGACCTTGAGCAGGCTATGTCTGCTACATGGGGCCTTGTCACAGGGAAGCCTGCATGTCACATGGATACCTGCTGCAAGGGTAGGTGCTGGAATGCCCATAAAAATCTGTGCTGAGCTCTCATTGGTTTTATGACAAATATAACACTGCAACCTGCCCGAAGATATATGGGTTTATTTGTTACACCAGACAAAACCACCACAGCATGGGAGGGAGCAGGAACCTCTCCATGGACATGATCTGCACAGCTTGCTGTGAAAAAAATCCATCCACAATTAATCCCATGCTGCATAAATCCACAATACCCAGCATGTGAAGGGTTGCAATATCTACTCACTATCTATATTCCTCTTTTTATTATATCTTATCAAAGCAGCTATTTTATTGCACCATTTTTTGTTGGGCCTTTCATATTGTCACCAAAAAGAAGTCAGCATTGTTCTTCCTTCTCCCTTGTCCCCCAGGAATGCAAAACAAGGGAGAATCCAAGTTTTCTTGAAAGAGGTTTTTCTTTTTTTTCTTTTTTTTTTTTTTTTTAGTTTTAGGCACACTAACAGCTCCATAAAAATCAGTCTTCATGGTCCTTACACAGCTATTCTATGGTTTTCTGTACAGCCCCAGCCTTTGATTAGGAGCAGCTAATATAACATCTGAATGCCTGCTCTTCATCTTTGTTATACATTGTATTGGTTGAATGGTAATAGGTTGCACATATTTCACTAAACTCAGTCCTTAGCAATTCATGAAATTCTGCAGCAGACTAATAGCAGTGTAAATTCCTATCCACTCTGGATGGAAACAACAACTGCAAAAATCCATGATATTTCTAGCACTAAATGAATGAGGGTACTGCAACATCACTTTCCAAATAAATTCTGTATCCTTCTCTTTCTTATTGCATCGGTAATAAATGTCATTATATTCACTTTTCTGTCTTAATAGAAAATTTCAAAGTTTTCAACTATGTCAACTAGTGTTTTCCTCTCTACTTTTCCTGTCTTGAAACATTCAATACATCTTTGGAAATAAAGAGTGCGTGTGTGTGCGCGTGCGTGTATGCAAAATTGAATTGAGTGAGTTTGAAGACTAAATGTAGCTCTTCTAGTTCCTTTTGGCATTATAATTAGCTGTTCAAATTTTCCGTAATCAGCATGCAATACTATATATCCAGACATACTCAAACAAAATGGATACCAATTAAAACCTTAATTCCTTGTTTTCTGCACTAAGAGAAAAATGGAGTTTAAGATGGCTTTAAAAATAGGGGAAACCAGCAAAAAGACACTTTTCTGCATTATATAACATGTGAAATAAAAAATGTGAAGGAAAAATGCAAATAATATTTGTTCATGAATATAGAACCGCTGTTGTTAATTCCAAGTTTTTTCCCATCAAAACACAAGCTTTATGTTCAATATTTTGGAGTTATTTTATCCATACAGCTAATTAATAAAATCAGTAGTTTCATATCAGCTGATTGTTCTAAGCTTTGCACCATCAGATAGGAAGCCACTGCCTTCAGTGCTTCCAGTTCCATGATGGCAAGAGGTCACAAGAAGATGTAATATAAAATAGGACAATGAGGAAAATGCAATAAAGTAATCTGAAAAAATTTGTAGTTCAACATTTTCAGATTTTTCAAATTTGTCCTATCATAATCTGCTGTACTTTCAATTGCATTTAAAAAGTAATTTCAAGATGTTTAAAGGAATGTTATCTCCTTACTTCACTCATAGCCACCACCATTGTCAACTCTTTTGATTAATCCTAAACAAAAGATAAAGACAGTATATATGTTACTTACTCTCCTTTCTCACATCTCTAAAGTATAAACACCTGCCCTTATGCTACAGGGTAAATCTATAACATAATTATCTTTTTGCTGAACCACATAAGATTTTAATTATTATTTGTATATTAAAAATAATTGTGTGATTTAAAAGTGAAGATGAGGTTGACATGAACTGCTTTTTGCTCAGATTCCACAATCAAAGAGAATGAAAAATGCTATGCACATACCTGTTTTTAATTCCATTCTTTTTCTATAAGAAATTCAGATATGTTTGTTTATATATAAATGCAAATATATAAACCCTAATTTATTTAGGAAGTCAACACCTTTTTTTTTAAGCTATCTATCACTTGCTTCAAGTATTTTTTAAATAAGTGTCATTAAAAATTCTATCCAAAATCGAAATTCCATTCTGTTCTTATGTGACATGCACTTCAATTTCGTTTTAGGTTAATATAACAACGGAAGATCTAGTTTATGTACATTGGACTATTTCAGTTAAAAGTCAACAGTTGACACTTTATTTTGTTCATATATGAACATTACCTTATTTTTCTACATTTTGTATAACTCTTTATCATGCATAAGGCCTTTCCCATAGCACATTAACTCAATTCAGTGTACACTAGCAGGAAGAAAAAAATGGTTCATGAGCTGAATTACTTGGAAGTTTGAAATAAAGTCTTTGCCTACAATGCTGTCAACAAGTATAAACTTGTTTAGCTCTGCCATAAAATAAAATGCCAGCATAAATTATCTCTGAGGAAATTAGATAAATAGGTACCATTCAGTATCAGATGTGACAGGAAGATTCTATTAAAATTGCATAAAGCCTTTCACAGATAATTCAGGTCATAAATCACAGTCAAAAGGCTTTTAGTCTTATTCCCAGTTCTAGACAGTAGAGATGCCTTGCTGCTTATGATGGCCATAAACCTGTCAAGTCAGTAGCATTCAGATCACATCATCTTGTTAGGTGATAAGACTATTACATTACATCAAAAAGGTATAGTTAGAAATAGAGCTACTTAATAGCACGGAACAGTTATATTGTTTTCTTTTTAATTTAGTCCTAAAGTCCAGTGCATGAGGTAGAGAACTTCTGTTCTGCTTTTTGTGACTAAGTGAAAGAAACCATAAGATAAATTACTTTGCTATATATGATGATGCCATAGTGGGTGAATTCAGTAACACAAGAGCCTATGGTTGATAAACAAAAGCTACTAAATATTAAAAGTTCATCAAGCACTTTCAACTTGGTCTTGGAAATGTCTTAATACCTTTACTTGGTACCTCTATCATGCCAGTTATCTCCCCAAGGTGTGTACATATGTCTCAAAAAATTTAGAGAAACAACTAAGAAGCCATATTAATCAATCCCAAATTTAACTGCATTTTGTAACATAATTTTTTGGAAATATTTAGGAGAAATTAAAATATTTTTAAAAATAACAAATTACAAACCCACAGAACTATTTCACTTCAAAGGAAACAGCATGAGTTTTTATGATCCGTGGCTCTAGTTTAGTAGAACTTTTCTAAATTGAAATCAGAATAGAAACTAAAGCACAACCAAAGTACCTGTCAAAGTTATCAAGAAACAACCAAAAAAAATATGGATTTTTAAAGTTACTTTACTTCAAAATATTTTACTAGTCGCTCAAGAAAAAAATTTTAAGTACTTCAAAATTACCCCTGAAAGTATTAACTTGTCTTTAGTGATGACTAGTTTTTCTTTTCCTGTTTTCTACACTGCCAGATTTTCTTCTTTAGGAAAAAAAAATCTATATTCAATGTAATCTGATATTCCATATGCGTATCAAATTACAGTGCTATGTTCTACTTCCTTGTTTATATTAAATATTCCACCATTAGTTTAAATTGTTAAACATGCTATCTTTTCTGCAAATTAACAAAATGGTTTATTTGGTATATTTAACTATGTATTATATTCCATATTCAGTCAATGTTACCTTGACTAAAAAATGAAATTTGGAGACCAATTTCATTGGTCCTACTACTATTTCAATGGAATATAACTAAATAATTAAATTCCACAGATGAAAGTTGTAATTTCTTCTTCTCTTTGAAATTATTATTCTACTGTGTATCAAGAAAAAAGGCAGTAACATGTTGCCCACTACACCTTTCTCTTAAATATATTGCCAAGACACACTGCCAAATTATCTTTGTCCTATATTGAAACTCTTCAGCTTCCAAACAGTGTTTCAACAACAGCAAGATGATTAATTCGGTTTGCCCTATGAGTCGGGGAGTTCTAGGAGTTGGGGTGATCCAATCTGTGTTTGTGATTATCATATGTAATCACCAACAGAAATCTGCAGGGGAGTTGTCCATTTGTGTGTTCATGCTTTAAATGATCCTAAATCCAGTAGTATGCAGGAAAAAGTTATCCATTAATAAAAGATTTGAGAGTCCCTTAAAATGTACCTGCACATACTACAAGCTAGAAAATGAAAAGCCATCTTTTATCAATTACTGCAGGGATGCTAGAATATAGAAGTTTACAAGCTTCTACAGAAGCTTTTGTTTACAAAAAGAGAAAAGGAGGAGTCTTAGTTATGGTGAAATCCCATTTTTCTTCTAGCAGAAGTTCTGGCAGTCTGACATCCCTTTATACCATTGCAGCAGCAAAAACCCTGGAAATCATCACAGATTGCTGCTAAAGGTAGAAGAAAAGCATTGTCAGATTAGAGCTATTCGAAGTTTAAATTGTACTGCTATGAACCAGTTTGGGTTTTCTAATGTTCTGTTAACAATATTCTTCTATAAATATTTTTGTCCTGCATTAGTACAGGAGCCGGATAATAACTGAAACCACAGCCTGATTGAATACCTTCTACCTTACAAAGGACTAAAGAGGTGGGTAAATGAACTGTAGTCAAGACAAATACTTAAAACAACCAGATCCAAATGCACTGCATTGAGTACTGGCTAAAAGTTGTTTCAGATGTTTAGTCTGGTGCTATTAGTTTTGAATACATTTCAGAATACATCATAAATTTTAAGAGTGCCATAAAGTACCACTATATCTGCTCTTAGTAGTTGCCCAACTTCCTGAAACTTAGTAACTCAAGTAGCTGTAGGCTAGTTAGACCCAGACAAAAGAGCAGACAACACTTGCATAGAATTAAATTCAGTGAGAAATCAAAACACAAGAATATAATTATAAGTCAGCTAATATGTTCTAACAGAGACCAGGTCTTCACAGATAAACCTGATTTTTTTTTTCTGTAAACAGGAGTTTGGTAATGTAAAAATTCATATAGCTGTGACCCATAATCTTGCTAAGCATCCGATTTGTTAACACAGGCTATTCTGATTAAATATTATTTATTTAATAATGGTAAAATACATGCTAATTGAATTAAAAAATGCCAAAATAACTAATCTGAAAATGTAGTTAAATCAGTAGTAAAAGATGAAGAAGAAAGTTCTGGAGCATGTCCAGAGCAACAGGTAGTGAATTGTGCCTTAACCACTTTCATCAGTGACCTGTAAAAAAATACAAAATCATTTCCTAAGAAGTCTGTGAATTACCTGTAATGATAAACAACAACTTTAATAAATTGTTTGAATGACTTTTTCAAGTTCATCTCTATGATAAATTTTGTTTTATCCAAATGGAAATGTAGATGTCTAGGAAAACATCAGCAGACTACGCCTAATTGAGACAGGTGGGAAGGAATAGGATTTGGAAAGTGACATCTGAGAGCATATAAGAGATAAACATATAAACAAACTTCCACTGCTGGTATTAGTGGATAATAGTGACAAAGGATTGGTGGATGTGGAAGAAAAAATTACCAAAGATATATTTCTCTTTCCAGAACAGTAAAGAAACAAATAATACATTTGCTTCTGCAAAAAGCAGTTCTGATTTTTAAAAAAACAAACTGTACGAAAACAATTAGAATTCTCAAGACAATATCTGAGTACTGTGGTAACTGTCTTATTATGAGAAACTTATACATTGTGTGTGTGAGAACTTGCAATCAATATTCATATATTCATAGGACAAGAATTCTTAAGAGGTCAGTTTATTGGAAGGGAAAAAAAAAGAGAGACTCAAAGGAGGCAACTGAAGGAAAAACTGACTTCAAAATTGAAACTAAGCATTATTCTGTATTAGTGAAATTGATTAAAAAGTAAGGAAAAATACCAAGAGAAATGAGGGATTTTTTGACTCTCTGCAGGTCTGACTCAGGTATATGCTTCTCTGTAAGGACACACTTCAGGAAAACAAAGCATTAGCTCTGTATTCAGGCAGAACAGAATGCAATTTAGTGTCTTGTGAAATGTAGAAGATAGAATAGAGTTAGATAAAATGGTTCAATCATGCCTAAATCTATGAATCCATGCAATACGTGTTCTGAAAAATAAAAATACATTGGAATGAAAATAAAACCAGATTTTAAACTGGTATTTGTATTTACAAATGCGATTTCACAAAAGAGTCCTTCCAACACAGCTGAGCAGTCTCAGGTATTATTAGAGGATCATGACAGTAGGGGAGACTCTTGTGTCTTCAATGAGATTTAGACCAGGTCATTAATCCCCAGAATGTTTTTACCAGTCACCACAGGGGTTATTCAGCTATCAACCAGACCAGCTATCTCATTCTCAATGGCTTTAACTGCAGGCTTGAGGGGAAATGGAATTCACAGCAAAAAGAGAATTTGCAGTCTCTAGAGAATCAAAACAGCACAGTTCTCACATTCAGGATTATTTTAGATGCTGCTGCTATTATCAACATCAGAGGAATTAAACAAGATCTGATAGTAGAGAGCAGTAGAAATTTATCACCAGTACTTGTAAGAGACATTTATATAGGTAATATAAACTAAAACTTCCCATTATAACGTCACAAATCTATCAAAAAGGATCCATGTGTTGGGTCACAGTTGTTAAATAAATAAATAAATAAATAAATAAATAAAAATTCAGCTACTGAATGAGTTAATTGGGAAAAGGCACAGCTAAGGTATTAAAAAAAAATCATTTTTCTCACCTAAGAAAATGTTAAAATGAAAGCATGTTTTCCAAAGTATTTTTTTTAGTGCATGCTGAAAAGGCTGATGTGCTAAGAGGAGGTTAAACTATCCTTGAGACTATTATCCACTATTCAAAATTTGACATAAGTGAGACAGAACTGTGAGAATGCAGCTGGAGAGTGGAACTCAGAGCACTGCTCAACTCATGACTGAAATGGATGGGCTAAGTCTAGTGGGCTGCCAGCCCTGGCAAGGCAAGGCAAGGCAGAGCCCTGAATGAGGAAGCAAAAGGTGTGCTTGGTGTGTTTTGTTCAAGATAAATCATGCAAACTGTACGTGTCTGCGCCTGTTCACGTCTGTGTAAAAGCTCTGTGCAGAGCTCTGATTAGGTAATGTTACTTAGAAACACCAATCCTGTGAATGTTGCTATTTTTAGCTATAGCTGGAAAAGGATATAAAACTGATTTGTAGAATCAATAAATCAGCTCCATGTATGCAAACCATGGAGACCCCATCTCGTCGGTTGTGGGGACAGAACAATGCTTCCTTGTTCAGTGCTGGCACTTACTGAACAGATATGGATGACAAAGAATTTTCAGAGTATTTTCCATTCACTTCCATCTAAATTATCATCTTGATGATGAACCATTATCATCAAAGTATATTGACTTTTCTTGGTAACTGGACTTCAAATTTCTGAAACTGGAAACTTTAAAATAAACAAGTCCCTGGCACCTTGAATTCATACTTCACATTGCATAACTTTATTTTTTCCTTACTAGCATCATGTTTTCCACAATTCTGTATAGATTTGCCTTCATTTCTTTTTTCTTTATAATACAGACACATGCACTACACTTATCTGTAACAATTCTATTAATTACGAAAATCTGGATGTCTGATAGCACCTTTAGTTCTTATTATTTAACAATCTACTTATCCATAATGACACTGATTTGTATTTAGTCCAAGGTAAAAGGAAATGCAGTATTTTCTCTTAGGAGCTGTTTAAATTACCAATTTACAGAAAAATCAATTAGCCCTGTGGCCCTTTCTGCCACAGATATTTTTTTACTGAAAGCACTGAACTGAGTTTTCCATAAATTAGGGATGTATTGAAAGTGAGATTCAACAGAAAAATAATTTTAAATTTTGCTTTTTTGTGGAAAGTAACATTAAACTCCTAAAGTTTTCCCATGCACACAAACAACAGGTCAGATAAGTACAAAAGGGAACATTTACTTTGACTATCAAACTCTCTAGGAAATAAAATACATGCACTGGTAATGGATTCTGCATTTCTTATGTGGCTTTTGAAATTACTGTCATGCTCAAGGCAGTGCAATTGTACTTTACATTTTAGAATGCAACTGTAAAGTTCTCAATAACTTTCAATAGAAAATCAACTCAGTGTTCAGATAGGCTTTTACTTTGCTTTCATTTTTATCTTCTGTGACATCACAAAGGAGAAAAGCCCAGACTAACTGACAAGCTAGTGAAAATTTGATCTTATTTTCTTCAAAACAGTATCCTAAGATTTCTAAAAGGAAGATCTCTAATAAGGAACCAAAAAAAAAATTAAAAAGCATGTCTGTTTTTTTCTCTTAAAGGAAGATATAAGCAAAATAATTTATAAAAATGCCATCGATGACAGAAATAGTTGTATCAGATCATATAAAATTACATTTATATTCACCAGAGACTATCCTTAGAATGTAACTTGAGACTTAATCAACAGGCTTGAAATAAAAGTAGCTGTAGCATTGTGCTTAATACGTGTGGGTGGGGTAAAAAAAAAGCCCACAATCCTATTCAACTGGTTTTATTGATATAATTTTATTTCCTAATAATCTCTAATTTAATGTATGAACACGAGTTTTGGGAGAAATATAAAAAAAAGCAGAAAAGAGTTAATAATGAGACCCTTCCACTTCTAATATCAGTTCTCTAATGCTAGCTGCAAATTCTGTAGCTGGAAATGTTCTCTAATCCTCCCTGCAAAGGAATTTCTTTTTAAAAACAGCAGCTTTTTAAACTCGTTCTATAAAAATGTGCACTTATTCAGGTAATTTGTTCATGTAGTTGTGTCAATGATATTGAGAGTCAGTGCTTTTTTTATGACTATGTACTTTGGTCTTGTGTATACCAAAATGGGATTCTGAGCAAATTGAACACGTAAATATCCACTACACCTAAATTTGAATGTTATAATTATGCATCTTTGGCTTTTATGAGTATTTACACATGGATGAATTCTTGGGAAACCATGTTCAAACACCAAGAAACTTTTACCATTTACAAGGAAATTTTACCATTTACATAATGGTAAAATGTTTCTCTTCAACATGCAACACAGAGCTTACAGAGTAAATTACTTTTACAGGAAAGAAGATGACTATATTATTTGGATGAATTGTCTTTGAAATAATTTGGTTTATAATCTGTCATCCTTCATTTACATCTTTCATGACACCAATGGTCATTCTAACAACTTACTGCTAGTAGATATTAAAGCTGTGTTTACTATATGGCACATCCTGTTTACAAATCCTGCTAAGGTAGCAAATCTAAAATTATTACATTATGTTACAACACTATTTTTGGTGTTCTGCATTGTTGTGGATATACACACATATTCACATCAGATTAGGTCTTCAGAAGAAAAAATTACTTAACTAAAACATTTGCAAACTGGATGGTTGGCTACAAATATTTTGTTGTTAAGGCCAAACAAGTTTTAACCAAACATACAAACTAGAGCTTGTCAGGGTCTTGAAATTTGGCAACATTCACAATATTTTTCACACAATCCAACAGAGAAATGGAAGCTATTTCACATTACCAGATTAACAGAAACTCTGCATTATCAAACAACTTATTTATCCTCAGGTGTCTTCTCAGAAATGTCTGAGCAGTAATTTCTATGATACTTAAAAAAACCCATGTTAAGGCTTTTGAAAATCTACAATTATAATTAGTCTTACTTAATGCAGCTAAGTGAAGATATCAACATTTAGATTATAAAATTTTCCTGCATCAAAGACTTCCTCTGAAACATTTAAAGCACAGTAAACCTATATGTATCTGAACTCAATGTCCTGTGGCTTGGAAGTGTCAGGCAGACTTGCAGTGCTACTAATTCTGCCTCTGGCATCCTGTCGAGTACATGGCACTGCTCAATAAGCTTTTAAAAAAACAGGAATGTCTTAAGTTAATGTGATCAGATTCACTAGTAAGATAACTATCATTTTACTGGATGTATTTCTAATAAATATGTAGTATTCATTGAAGTAAGAGATTAAAAAGAAAAAACAGACATAAGCAAACAATCAAACCAAATAAAAAATGGGTGAAGTATAAACTCAGGAATGGATTTTTCTAAGCAAAATGAGGCAAGTGAAAAAAAAATACCAAGTCAGACAAATAATAGGAAAAGAGGGTTTATAAATCCCACTATCATTTAACAGAGGATAAAGAACGACATTTGTGAGTAGGGATATTGATTTGGCACATTCAACTCCCAACACAGAAGTGAATGTGCTCATTGCTCCTCAGCATTCCAGGCACAAGGCAGCATGGGCAGGCTCGAACTGATCTGGACCTGCCAAGCACTTCAGCAGATGAGATCAAGTCATATGATTACTGTCACACCACAAGGACCAATTTTGACTCTTGGTGTATCTCAAGAACAGTCAGGAAGAAAAGTCTTCCTCCTACACCCCCATCAACCACTGGAAAACACACTAATAGTTGCCATATATAGATCTCCAGCTCCTTTTTCCCTTCACATTCCCTTTGTATGCAACATATCTACCATGAGAAAACTATCAAAAATTCAGCAGCAATGTAAAAAATATGTTGGTTCACAGAATGAACTTCTAAATATACTGCAGAATGCACACTCCACCTTCAGCGACTCTTGGACATCATTAATTAAACCTTATTTTGCTAAATCAGCTATCTACATAAAATCTTTTTAATTTGTTTAACGTTTCATAGTTTTAATACTGATTAAATACTTACGAGTCTTCCGAGCAGAATCTTCCACAAAGAGAGAAGAAATATCTTCATCCACCCCAGCTTCATTCTTTGCAATGCAAGTGTATGCTCCAGTATCTTCATAGCGCACATTGCTAATGTGAACCTCACTACCATTTGCTGAAAGGAGAGGAAAAAATCAACATGCAGACATGCTAGTGCTTTCAGATTATAAATTCAAAAGGGTTTCTCTGCTTTACACTAATTAAACCATTTTCATTCCTGAGTTCATGACTTGGAGGCATTCCAAATTCGTCCAAAGGTATTCAATTGGCTAGTGAATTACATGCACTATTTCATCTCACAGATATGTGGAATGCCTCAGTTGATTTTGCACATCAGAGCCAAATATCCATCTGAGGTTTTATACATATTTAAATTACTATGGCTTTTTTTTTAAATCAGGCAAATATTAGGTTTTTATTATGTTGCATTTGGTCACTTGACACCACCATTTCCTTTACACAAAACATCCCATGGAGTGCAACATAAATAAAAATTTTAATAAAGTTATTTATTGCTCCTAACCACAGGCACCTAGTTAGTTTTGGTTTCATGTGACTGCAGTGTAACAACATTGAAAATAGGTGCACTGAAATTTTTCACCTACATCAATGTAGAAGCTTATGGAAACCTCAGGAATTGTACGTCACACTGTGTAGGAATGTCAACAAACACTCCAGGTTTCATGGAGTGAAAATAAATAATGTGATGTGAATAATGGTGCGAGCAACGATTCATTGAATTTTAAGTATAACATACTTGTTCAGCTGTAGGAACCTATACAAAAACCGATTTTTGTAGGTATTCTAAAGCATGGACCTAAAAGGGGCATGGTCTTATGGTGTAGTTCCCTTCCAGCTTGAAGAAAGTGCACAGATAGTTTAACTCAGAAAAATCTCTGGGAAAATGTAATGAGATTTTTCAGAATTTTATTTTTGAATAACTCCATGCTAGAAAATTGAATTAAGGTATTTAATTCTATTTATCCCTAGAGGAAAAATTAAGAGAATGTTGCTATGGAAGAGAAGTTCTTCACTTTCTACTCATAGTGGAAAGTGTTTCTGCAAGGCAAGCATTCACAAATACCCAGGAGAGTTACACATGAAAGAACAGGGGACTATGACATCTGTGCAGAAAGTAACACTTCAGAGAAGAACTTGCCATGTCTGTTCCACTGCTTCTTACAGAGCAGGCTAAGTGCTGTCCTATCCTATATACGCATCCTGGTTTTGTTGATGAGTTAAAGTTTTGAAGAAAACACGAGCAGGAGGAGATTTTTTTTTTCCTATGGCTGGTCAAAAATCACCAAAAAGACTGAAGAAGCATGGAGATTTAAAGCTGGATTTAAAGCTCATTTTGCTGAGCCCTGAAGATTCATAGAAATTAACTGGTGCTAAAGGTAAGACTTCCCTTTAGTTTTGGCTGTTTTTTTGGTTTTTTTTTGTTTGGGGGTTTTTTTGCAGGTTTTTGGGGTTTGAGGGGGTTTGGGGTTTTCTGGGGGGGGAGTAAGGGCTTGTGTGTGTATGCAATGTCTTTGGACTCCCACACAGGTCTACTGACACCCTTCAGAAAAGAGCACATCCATTTCAGTCATTTCTCCTTCAATCCTTTCTACTATCAGGTCCCTAAATCTCATTAAGATTCTTATCAGTTCTGATTGGGATCAGGTCTTGGACAGCCTGCTCCACTCAGATACTGCACATTTTCAAACAGAGAAGAGCATTTTGGAATTTACTGGTAATCCTGTCAGTAAGGACAATCGTTATTCCAACAAAGAGAAAGCAGAAAGGTATGTGTCTTGGGGAGTAACTGGAAGACATCACATCTTTTGAAATGCTTTAGCTTAGACTTCGAGCCTTTGTTAAAACTATGGAAGAAGGGCAGTTAGTATGGAAATGATGCATGGATAAAACATGGGCAGTCCGTAGAAAACAGTAAATATATCCCTTTACCTTGAAGAGTTAGCTGTTTGGACAACTTTGGAGTGATATCAATTCCATTCTTCAGCCAACCAAGTTGTGGGTTGGGAATACCTTCAGCGTGGCACCGAAGGCTTGCTGTCACACCTGGCTCCCTCGCCTGGCTCTCTGGATAGACTCGGATAACTGGTGGAACTGAATACAAAAAACAATTATAATTTAGTGGAGAAAATTACATTCATTTTAAGAAAAATAACTATAAGCAATTTGGAAGACCCCTGCAGCTACATAATACAATGCACAGATGTGGTATTCATCAGATATTCAGTGACATTCAATGCAGAATTCTGTCTCAGAAAATTTATGAAGCAGAAAAAATATTCTATGAGAAAAACCTTTTTTCACTGCCTGTGACATCAAAGAAAAAAGCTTCAACTCTAGTTCAACAGTTTGTGGTTGAGTAATAAGATTTTTATTTTTTCCTTAGATTTCTTTATAAAATATGGCTATTGTACAATTAGTGAGTCATGATAGGTTGTACAGAGATTGTAATTGTCCTGTTTCACAAAGCTTAACATTTCATCTCCACCTTTTCCCTCTTTCCAAAGCACCTATCAATAATCCATTCTACCTGCATAAAACCTGTTCAGGTTTATACTTCTTTTTACCTGTTCAGACAGGACCTTCTGTACACATGATACCACTTTCCTTCTTTATTACACAGACACATCACTAGCTTATGTTTAACTTGATTTTCCTCTGAAGTCCTTTCCTGCCAAAATACTTTCCACTAGGTGGTCTTCAGGATATACTGGTGCACCAGGGCTGTTCCTCCCTGGGCACAGGACTCCTGCACTTCTTGTTTAACTTCCTAAATTCTTGCTGGTTCATTTCTTCATTCTGTCAAACTCCCTACAAATAGCAGCATGATCCCATAGTCTATCAGCCACTCCTCCCAGTTTGGTGCCATCTACAAAACTGTTCAAAGTAGAACTCTCTCCCATTATTCAGACCATTAATTAAGAACTTGATGGTGAACAACCAGCTCATGGGTCAGGAACAAAGAGGTACAGTGAATGGGTAACATCTGGCTGGGATCCACTCAGTAGTAGGATTCCACTGTGGGGCTCAATCCTCAGCCCAGTTCTCTTTAACATTTTCATTGAAGACTTGGACACAGGATTTGAAGGAACACTAAGTAATTTTTCTGACAACATCAAACTGGAAGAAGCTGTGGACTCCTTCAAGGAGAGAGAGGTCCTGCAGAGATACCTCAACAAATTAGAGAGATGGGCAATCACCAACTGTATGAAGTTTAACAAGTGAAAATGGCAGATTCTGCACCTGGGACAGGGCAACCCTGTGTGCAGGGAGTACAAAATGGGGAATGAGGTGCTGGAGGACAGTGCTGCGGAAAGAGACCTGGGGGTCCTGGTCCATGGCAAGTTGAACATGAGTCATTGTGCCCTATGACATCCAGGAGGGCCAACCCTGTCCTGGGGTGTATCAGGCACAGCATTGCCAGCCAGGCAAGGGAAGGGATTGTCCTGCTCTGCTCTGAGCTAGGGCGGCCTCAATTGAGTTCTGGGAGCAGTTTTGGGCGCCACAATATACAAAATGACATGGTGAAGACTTTTGAGATGAAGCTGTGTGAGGAGTGGGTGAGGGCACTTGGCCTGTTCAGCCTGGAGGAGACTGAGGGGAGACCTCATTGCAATCTGCAACTTCCTTGTGAAGGGAAGGGACAGACACTGATCTCTTTGTGGTGACCAGTGACAGACCCTGAGCAAATGGCACAAAACTGCATTAGGGGAGGTTTAGGTTGGATATTAGGAAAAAAGTTCTTCACCCAGAAGGGTGGCTGGGCACTGGAACAGGCTCCCAGGGAAGTGGTCACAGCATCAGCCTGGCAGAATTCATTAAGTGTTTGGACAATGCTCTCAGGCACACGGTGTGACTCTTGGGCTGTCCTGTGTAGAGCCCACAGCTGGAGTCCATGATCCTGATGGGTCCCCTGCAACTCAGAAGATTCTGTGATCCTATGTGTAAGACTAGTCTTATGAATTTCTTTATTAGCAAAATATAAGAACTGTTGATATTTATTTTCCAAGGTTTGAAAACTTGCTGCAGTATATGCTTGCCAATTAAAAATCTTCTACATACACCAGTACTGTCAGAGAGAGGACATATGACATCCCAGTGGACATATTCCTATTAGAAATCAATAGTTAGGCAAGATTTTAAAATCCTTCTATGCAGATTTTTTAGATTTATAACTATTTAACTTCTCTTTAATTTTTTATAGAAACAACTTGCTTGAGGTTGTTTCTAACAATAAAAGTTATTAACTGTAATAAGATTAGGGAAGTGTATTTCCTATTTGCCAAAGTTTTGTTTAATGCAGCTCTAAAAATGTAGAATACTTAGGTTGTGTCACAAAACACAGCTGGGTAGAGGATGAAGTATCAGTTGATAGCAAAAGAAGTTCAAAAATTAACTGCATCTATTTTGGCATGAGATTAAATATTTTCAAATCCTGTTCAACTATTTACAAGAGATGTCTCAGCATGTTGTCCCATTAGATCATAGATCATAGAAATGCCTTACATTTTGACATTGCAAGAAATACACAAATCTACTTTATCTCAGATAGGATGCAAAAATCAGTATGTTCCAGAGATATTTTAAACCCAGTTAGAGAGGACAGTCTTTTCCACATAACCCAAGTATGCAAATTGCAAAAACGTAATATAATAATATGGGAAAAGGTTAAAAATGAGATAATATGGCTTTTAGTTTCTTAGACTACCTACTGAGAGAAAGAGCACATAAAAATCAGAGATTTAAGGTTTCTATTGATTTTCGGGAAAGGGCTTTGCTTTCATGGAAGTGGATCTTTATTTTTCATCTCAAGCCTTACATTCCCACTCTTATTTCCTCTCTATTTCTTCCCTCTTCTATCTCCTTTTGCATAGCATCTGTCTGCTCCATACTGAGACCTTGCCTTCCCCACTGTGTTCTTCAGACTGGGCCCTGCTTGACTTTCACATTCAGTGATCTGAACATTTTTTGGCACCTCAGCTCCAAGTCTCTCTCTGCCTCACTTCCTAAAGTCCAGTTTTCATGCCTGCCTATTCAGTGTTTCTTGAGACAAGTCCTCTATGTAGGTTACTTCATGTTGTAGATTTCCCACTGCAGCAAAGCCAAATGGCTTATTCTTCCACCTTGTCTCTGGAAAAGCAAGGACCTTCACTTCCTTAGAGACAGGACTGCCATCGCTGAGCACTCTAAAGCATCCTAGCTACAGAAACAACATTTAGGACCAATAGCAAGGCTATCCAAGGCTATTTCTGACTACATATGCCAGGATATTTCTTGTCTCTTTTTGTGTCAGTGAAATACTCTCATTGCATATAAAACCTTACGGGTATTTAACCACCTCACCTTGACAGACTTCTACTGAGCACTTGTGAAGAGAATTCTTTTTAACAGTCCAAGTTCAAAGACTTTTCATTGAAGAGAAAGAGGAATGTATTTGTTTTATTTGAGCAAAAGGCCCATAATATTTCTGATGCAACATTATTGTTAAAAAAATTTAGAAAATATAGTAACTGAAATAAAATTCTTCCTAAACTAACAAATAAAATCTCACCCTCCATGACAAAATGTTATTGTTGCTAAATTAATTACTTTAGGGTGTTAGGAGATGTGAAAGAGAGGAGAGGACCTGCTCAAGTGAAAGTATGTCTGAGTTTGTCTTTTACTATTCCTTATTTCTATAGTAGATCCTGTTCCCTTCAGCATTGTTTTCCAAGGAACAAAGGTTCTTGCATGACAGTAGGGTTCATTTCTTGCTGCATCTTACCTTGCTGCCATTTTTCTCTTTCCTCAGCAACTCTGTGTCTAAGAGGTTATCTATACAACTAGAAATGTTTTTCAACCCTTGTTTTGCATTATAATTTTTATTTCATATTACCCTGAAGCCTATTTGTAATATTTCATTAGGAAAACTGTGCCACTGAGGCATCCTGCAGGCAGCTGAAATATAAATGCAGTTGTGGGCTCAGTCTAAAAAGGTAACTTGATGTGATGAGTGCAATGTAAAGTCTTTGGTGTTCATTTGCATCAGGTTTTTTGTTTGGGTTTTTTTTGGTGCAACTGATCAAAAAAAAATCACCAGAAATGAAAATTTAAGTACACAGTTAATGTGTACACTGCTCACATCAGCTTTCAAAGAAATATGTTCTAACATCTTAATTTAAAGAAGCTTACTTTACAGGGGAGAGATCATGACATCGGTTAAAAAGGGACGGGAGACACTGCATGTTTGTATTTAGCACATAATTGAGTGAATTCTGCATTCCTTATCTTTCAATTCTAAAAAGCAATGTGAGACTGTTGGTTCCAAATATGGTGGATTTGTAGCTATTTAACAGCTCTAATATTTTCTATAAAACCTCTTGAGTATTATTTCAGTTGGGTCTTATGGGGAGAGAAGGGAGAAAATAGTCTATTCAAGGAATCTGGAATCCAGAGAGAATGCTTTTGTTTAAAAAAGAAACAGGTGATACCTATAGTGCTGTAGGTTCTTCTATTGACGTATATAATAACTCTTGTTTAAGCTTAGATACTTTGGAAAAACAAAGCTGGCAAATAATTCTTCAGACACTATACATTCCCAATTTACATCTGGCTAAGTGACTGGGTTCTCCTTTCTTTACCTTAAGGTATCAAAACTGCTCATCTTATTCAAGTATCACTGATATATTAGAAGAAAACTAAAGATCAAACAGACAGACTCAAATTTATTTAGTCATATAGTCTAAGAGATATAATCTTGAAATTGTATACATTGAAAGTTTCAAGTATTATGTAAATATTAATAATTAAGACTATGTCAATGAAATAATTATTTTTTCCCGATCAAAACCTTTTAGTTTGTTTTTTTTCTTGTGTAGTTTATCTGAAAAAGTTTAAAAATCAACTTACAGGATTGCTTACATTATTTACCTTACATATTATTTGTATAAGACTAGACTGATTTTTGTACTAGAAAACAAGTCTTTTACAGTGCTCATTAATGTATATTTAAGACTCCAAAAGAACTTCCTTATTCTTTACTACTATGCCAGATAATTCAAAACTAAAAATAATCTTAGATTCTAATCTTAAAAATAAATCAGATTTATATATATTATAATTTACATAGTAGCCTAAAATATATGATTCTTTTTTCTAAAAATATATAGCTCTACATAAATGGAAAGCAAGAAAGAAGTTAAAATCTAATTACATTGTTTTCATTGAACCTTCACATTAAATCTTTGTGATCAATGTAGTCTCATTATCCCATTAACTTTTTAACTGACTCTCCAGTTAATACATGTATCATTATAATAATTAGTCATTATCACAAGCTACAAGTACTGACCATCATGCCTGTGCTTAAGAAGATTATTCCTTAGAAGTACAGATCTAAACTGTGGAAGAGCTGTTCATTTGACCTTTGATCTCAGTGGATTTAACTTCATTCATCCACAACATGCACAGCAAATAATCCTATTGCTCAAAAGGCCTCCTTTTCCTGTTTCTTGCTCCCTAAAACATCAACATCCAAAATCATTTAGGAAGGTACCATTCCATTGCCAGCTTTTACAATAGCAGCTGAGGTTTACAGTGGTTTCCAGTTGAAAAACCAACTTCCTGACATACACTTTATCATCAGAAAACCCTACACTTGTTCTCCTTCACCTCTCTCAAATTATATTTCTTGATTTTCTAGTCTTGCAAGAAAACCTTCTTCAACTTCAGCAGAGTTTTTCCTCATTATGTGCTGAACTGAGCCAAACATGAAGAATTCTAGTGTTTTAACTCTTGCTATGCATCCCTGGGGGATTATTTACACATTGGGATGGGTAAGGAATGTGTTGATAAGGATATAATTTTGTTAATAATTTAGGGAAAACTAAACCCCATAAAACAGAGGAGAATGTTGGTCAAGAACCAACTAAAGTATTCAGCTTGCCAGTAACTCTGCTATGTCTGCAGGAATTAAAATATTAATAAACTGCACTTCAGTCTTCTCACTTTAGCCAGTAATTGCTACCTGGCTTTTTAAAAGATGACAGAAAATAATCCCAGAATAAAAAACTGGAGGAAAAGATGTTGATGCCATGTCCCCAGTAGCTCAGGGACAACACTCTACATACAATGTGTTGTGGTGAAGACGGGGAAGAATTTGGGAAAAAAAAGTTGAAATATATGAATAGAGAAATATTACAAGCCAGCTTCCTGGAGAAACATAACAACTGAGACAAAATGTTTATAAAACTACAAACAAGCACTAAGTGTAAAAGCAATTTAAAATGTGAAGACTTTAACAACAGAAAAGGGGGAAAAGGGTATTAAAAGAAGAACAAATCATATTAAAAGTCAAAATAATCTTGGATGCTGTAATTCATATGTATATACATGAAAGATAAGGATAAAAGAAAATACTTCAGCATTCTCAGATGAGATGTTAAAAAAATCAGCCTATAAGGGTTTATGCAACTGTTTAATAGCTAACAAAACAAAGAATGATGGTAACAGCAGTAGGCAGGAAACTAAGGGCTAAAGTATGCATCAGGAGAGAAACAGAACCTGCTAATAAAAATGTAAATTTAGAAGAAATTGAGGTCAAACATGATTCTGGGATAGGATTAAACAACAACATGGAACGACAAACACTGGTAGTTTATAGCAGAAAGGGAGTCTTGAGTCAAAGATAAATATGAATTGAAATAACATAAAAGCACTTTAAGAAAAAAGTACACTAAATCTCGATAATAAAGAAGACCCTTCATCAGTGGAAAAGAACTCCTTAAAATAATTTAGGAAATAAATTGCATATAAGAAAAAGGACAGAGTACAAGGCCTGTCTTCAGGGCATCAATAACAAATCATTTAAGTTTTGTCCAAGTACAGAATTCAATGAAGTATTATCTGGAACTTGAAGAGATGTAGGAAAACATAAAGATCAAATTTTCAAATCCAGATGCCTCAAATTAATCTACTAAAATCATAATAAGATTTCAATATCATAAATGTGAATTTAGAAGCCTACATCACTTACAAAATCTCCAGGGAACTAGATTATATTAATCTTTTATTCAACAAGACATTCTTAACACAAGAAACTTACATATTTATTTTTCCAAGTCACTAAATTAATACTAAAACCTACTTTATCTATGTGTATATGTATATATAAACCACTTACTGTTATGCACAATATCACAGGTGCAAAGCAGGTATCTTTACACCTTTTAATAGTTATTATTCTATGGAAGAAATAAATTAAAATTATTGTGTTTCATTATTTTTAAGGTTATTTGAAGGAGAGCAATGAAAGAAAAATATACTTTTTTTTATTGAGATGTAACACAATACAAAAAAAAAGTAGAACAGAAACAACAGATCTGCTTAGCAAAATTCAAGTTTCTTATGACTTGATAATCAGAACATTTTTCCTTACCAGTCACTTGGAGAATATGAGTTTGATAGACCTTATCATACCCATCAGCATAGCAGGTGTAATTTCCTATATGAGTTGTGGTAACCTTAGTGATGTACAAGGACCCATCATCTCCAAAATCCTACCAGGAAAGATTAAAAACAAGGTTATCATAATTAAGCCCACATCTCTACAGTAATTATGCTCATCATCTCAGCAACAAAGCTGTGATGCAAATATCAAATATCACACATCACAAATATTTAACCAGAATATCTGTCAGTAATCTGAAATTCAAATATTATACTTGTGGATGGTGGAGTTGTTTAATCTTGCTATGTATATTGTGACTGTAAAAGAAAATACTTTTATTTTAACAACTAGTTAAACTCAGCAGAAGCAATATGTTTATTTAGCTATGGCAGTTATTTGCAGAAGAAAAGCTGTTGAGGATTGCATCTGACTAGAGAGAAAAATGAAATCTATGCAAAAATTAACAAGTTAAATGACATCCCATGGAAGTGTTGCCATCCTTTGTAATAGCAGACATGAAAAAAAAACAACCTCATTTTTCCTTCTAATTCTCATTAGATTGAGTGATACATCACAGAAGTACTAGTGCTGTAAACTGATTTCAGAGATCTGGGATTCCTGGAAGCTAGTGCTTCTGATCAAGACCAAGGCAAAGGAGGCTTTTAGTACATCATTATTTTCAACTTACTTGATCTCAATGCTTTTATGCACATATTTCATTCATGATAACTTTCACTATAATATTTTGAGTCTTTTTGAAGACTGAAATTTGAACACGAAAATTGAAATCTCCATGAAATTCCTTTTAATTTCTCTTCATCTCTGTCTTTAAATACACACAAAATATTATTCAAAAAACATATGTATCACTGTATTTCTTCATCCAAAGATGTGTGGGCCACTAAATTTCACACTGCACAACTCTGTGCTTCCAATGATTCTGCTAGTTTTTCCTTGGGAGAAGGAAAACAACTCAGCTAAAAATTATCCTACCTAGCAATACTATCAATAGCTTGGCTTTCTCAGGATAACTACAGGTGACTCCATTAGCACTTAGGTTACACAGAAAATATTTCTACCAAATCTTTAGTATACCATTATATGTTACCACTGCAAAGATCAAAAAAGGGACCCTCTTTAAGATTTTGTAACTTTGATGATGCAAATCAATACCACTGGATTTCCCTTCAGAATAATCTACCCGACTAACTTCAAAAAACTTCCTTATTGGATGTTTTGATCTTTATCTCTTTCTCAAATGTATGAAGCAGAAAATCGATTTATGTTTTCCCCCTTACTAGCTGAACACATGTTTTCAAAGCGTTCCTCCTCAACAGCATTATTAGTGGAAGATGAAAAGAACAGCTGTTCAAAAAATGCACACTACAGGTACTTATACTTTATCCAGAAAATGGATGTTGTTACTGCCATCTAGAATTTTTTGCCTAATCTCTGCTAAAGGTATTTGTGAACAAAATAGGACATAGGATGGAGTGTGTAAAAATTCAGCTGCTACAATGCAGTCTGGAGACTAGTTTACTTTAACATTCTTTATCCTAAATTATTAGGCACTGCTTTGAAGCATACTTACCTATTTCAGCTATTTAACTGATTCATTGTGGCATATGGTATCTTTAGGTACCATAGCTATTTTCTAAGTAAATGGGTGCCTGTGCTATGGTTTCTCCCTTCTTTTTCACAGAAACATGGAAGAAACACTCCTGTGGTAATTTTACATTAGTATTTCAATAGAATTCACACATGATGACACTCAGAAAGTTTGAATTTTATGGATGGCATGTTTTGTTGGTAGTGGCAAATTTTGACTGGTTGTTTGCTTTGGACTGTTTTACAACTACAGAATAAATGTCCCTAGCTTATTGTTATACTGAATTCAATGTTTGTTTTGTTAATTAAAGCAAACTACTCAATACAAAGTGAACTTAATGTTGTAAGCAGCATTTGAAAAGGGATGGTGAAGTACAAACAGAGCTGCTTGAAACTGCATGTTGACAAGTATTTAGTGTTTTATTGACTAACTCACAAGGTAAGTAATTAAAAAAAACCTGTATCTATACTGACACACAAACATCTTTGAAACAGAGCCTTCAAACATCAACAGTAAAATACACTAAAAAGTGGCTTTTTTACGTTTTGGAAAATATATTTAATAACAGTAAAAAGTAAAAACAGTAAAATAACAGCTTCAAGCTCAACTTTTGTTTCCTGGCTGGTCAAATAGAAGTGTCAAGGTACTCCTAAAATTACATGAAGACACTCTATTTTTGTCATACATGAGCAGATAGATTTTAACAATTATCTTAACAATGATTCCACTGCAATTCTGTTCTCCTGAAAAACCTGACATTTTACAAATCTTGATATATGTTATGAATAATGAGAATAATAATATGGAAAAAAGACTTTTATTGAATAGGGAATCTTTGCTGTGCCCTCTTACTGTTTATAAAATGGAAACTAAAGGTGATTTTTGGATTTGAATCAGCAATTTTTTCCTTGTGTTTATAACCTTCTTTAATATGCTATCGCTTTGCATATAGGAGAATTTATGACCATTTTCCAGCACTTCTTCATTAAGGGCCCTAGGAAGACTGTTCCTAGCTTTCTCCCCTGGGTGAAAATAAAATGAAACAGACTGCTTGAATTTGTTCATCAGCACAGAAGTTAGAAGTGGCTTTGGTTTGATTTGAGGTATTTTTGTTGATTTTTTTCCCAGCATTTTTTTGCCCATATATTGTTTTGCTAAATAACTTTTTGGGTTTTTTGGCTTTGCAGAAATAGCCAAAAAAACCCCAACCAAACACAAAGTACATAGGCTATGTGAACTGAAGATGTGAATTTTTACTTACATTATCCTCAAACAGAAAAAAAAAATGATGTCTTTAATAAATAGAATCAGTGAACACCAATTTTATGAATTCATAGCTTTTCCTATTGCATTTATTTCTATTTGCAGTCTTTACCAATTCCACAAAAAAGGAAAAAAATTATATTGTTTGAAGTCTATTTTTACTGATGGTTAACAGAGTTAAAATAGTTCAATTATCAGGATAAGACACTCTGGATGGGGGCATTTCCCTTCTTTTTAAAGAAAAATCTTGATTTTTTTAATGGGGAAAGGCAAAAAGCCTCACATCATCTGCCGATGAGTCAATCAGGTAGAAAATCTGAAGCTTAGAATTAAAAATTTTGTCTTGGTTTGCTAGGGTGTCCTGGGTGACTTTATGATGCTGAATTGTATCCCCATTTGTCTGTTTAGCCCAGAAATAAGTTTTGCACCTTTAAAACTGGACCTGAGAGTGAAGAAGGGGAGAAGGAGAAGTGGTGGAATGTCTGAGACGGTTGCTTTCAAAACACTGAGAGCTTCAGCACTCCTTTTCCCGGACTGTACTTTCTGCAGCACAGACAGGCAGAGGGAGAGAGCCCTCCTTCGCTTTTTGTTAGTTTTTGGCTAGCTGAGGCAGAGAAGCTCCTCAGACTTTGGGTTTTCTTTTTCTTGGAACTGTTTAAACCTGCTCTGGACTGAAAACGCAGAACACTGGGAGCTCACACCTGTGGTCCACTGGGGCCAGGACGCAGCATATTCCAGCAAAGGAGGCACTGATAAGAGGCTGAGTGAGCCGAGCTACACCCCGTGACAAGGACTTTCTGAATTTGCTCTCTTCAAAACAGTGAAATTTTTGATTTTTTTATCCTTTTTTTGTGTGTGTTTGTGAGTGCTTTGCTTGCTGAATAAACAGTTTTCTTGCACTTTTCTCCAAGGAAATATTTTCCCGACCTAGTTCAGGGAGGGGCCACTTGAATCTGCTTTCTAGAGGGAGCCCTTTGGAGGTTTCCTCCCTAAATTTGCTCTAAACCAGGACATAGAGAAAGGCTGCATCAATAATTGCAACAAAACAGATATTTTCAAAACAACAGTCATTTTCTTGTAAAACACAACCAGTATACATATTCCCTTTATTTCCTGTATATTAGTTCAAGATTTCTGCATTTTTTTTCAGTCAACTCATGGAAGTACCAGTAATACTAATGCCATGTTCTTGCTCATATTTTACAAATTTTTCGGTATCCCTAGCTTTCTTTATTACAAGAACACAGAGAGTAGATAACCTACTAGGTTAGATAAGGGCTAACTAACCTACTAGATAACCTAGTAGATAACTACTAGGGAGATAAGGGTTAACTGAAAACATTTGAAAAATAATGCTGTATGGCTCATTTGCAGATAAACTCAGCTCAAGCTTTTTGTGCTAATGTCAATGTTACAACTCCTATTTTCTTTTTTCACATTGGCAAAGCAATGCAAATCTGCACATTGGTACTGACTGTCAAAAAAAAATTATATTCCACAAATAAATCTGAAAAAAATTTCATTTGGCAGAAATCCAAGACTTTTTTTAAGTTTTCCTTCTAGATTAAGAGGAAAAACAAAATCAACATTTCATAAGCACAAATTTTGCATACCTTCTCTCAGTCTCAAATTCTACAGCTGCAATAAGAACAAACCATGAATCTAGTGTAAATCCACTGGTTGAAGAAGCAGTCTGACAGAAAATTGCAAATCATGCCAAAGCTTAAAGAAGGACAGTACACATAAGAACTAGTACAGTATATGCAGTAGAAAGTGACAAAATCTTAAGAGAAACTCTGTTCTCAAGAATATAACACCAGACACCAATTCGTGACTATTAATGCAGGCTAGTTTTAGGCAAAGGAAATTAATCTTCCTAAGCTTCTTTTACAGTCATTTGAGAAAGCTCAGGGTAGCAAAATCCTTTTATGGGATCGTTCAGTAGATCTGTCACTACTCACTGTTTTAGCTACCACCCACTGTCTAGCTCTGCTAGACCATGAAAACAAACTTCCTAGCTACAATTAGACATTCCAAGCATTTCATTGGTTCCTCTTTTCTTGACACTGGGGAGAACAGAAAGAGAAAAGCAAATAACGACTGAATTTTACAAAGGTTGTATCTCATTACCACAAACAGCTTTACTAGCCTTACTCTGCTGATGACTGGGTAAAGCAGTGGTCATTTGGTGAGTAATTCAGAACATCCAACTAAATCTCCAATGCTGAGAAAGTCTTCCTAAGTCTGTATTACAAATGGTCAATGCAGAGGTCAACCTCTATTCTCGCTTCCTGAAATAAGACTTTGTAATGCATGAACCCAGGCTGGTAGTTGAATTGAGCAGGATTTGGCTGTATTCAGCAAATCTGAGAAAAGGATTATTTCTCTGACTATAAATGAATATAACAAGACTGTACCTGTTTAAATAATTAATTAGATATGTATGGTTTTGCCTTTGTTCTCTGGGATACAGTAAGGACTGCAATTTCACTTCATGAGGAAATAGTAACAGCTAATAAATGGTAATATCCATTATTTTACAGAAAACATGGAACTGCTTTGTGCTTTTCAAAAAATGTCTGTTGATTAAAAATTGGTTTTGCTATTTAGAAATCCAGTAATGTTCAAACCTCCCAAGAACCTGAAGAGGGGTGACACAGAAAAGTGAAATAAAACACCTCAGTGCTAGATCAGCAGTGAGAATAATGACTTCATTTGATAGGTAGATGTGTAAAGATAATTTGGATTTTTTTCTTG
The DNA here is from genome assembly GCA_034336665.1 of Luscinia megarhynchos. Taxonomy (NCBI): domain Eukaryota; kingdom Metazoa; phylum Chordata; class Aves; order Passeriformes; family Muscicapidae; genus Luscinia; species Luscinia megarhynchos. The sequence goes on along the minus strand of CM067566.1, from coordinate 39,446,093 downwards.
TTTATGGCAGACACTAGACATAAGCGAGAGCTTTGCCAAAATACTAGAGCTCTTGAGGCTAGCCATAAAACATCACTAACCTTTTACTTCCCCAAAAACTCTGTAATTTTATGCTATCTTGTGATGAATTGGCAATAAGGACTGCTAATTTATTTAGACATTCAAAATCTCCAACTGAGTAGACGCATTATATTTTAAATGGAAAATTCAGCATGCTCTGATACAGCTGTCTTTTTTATTGCTTCATATTACATAGAGATCTTCTGAATGACTCATATACCATTTAACTTTTAGTCCTTTCTAACAAAACAAATTGTAATATAATCAGATATAATCAGATTAATCTATTTGACATTAATTTCTCGTATATTTTTCAAGTTAAACTCATAACCAAGGAGATGAATTTATAATAATTACCCAATTACCAGAGTTTATTATTGTTCCCCCACACTGTTTTGTTTCTTTTTTTAAATCAGCTTTAATTGTAGATGTATTTATACTCCAAGCTAGTTATGCAAAGAGAAACTAGCTTTGCACTATGCAGTTTACTTAGATCATATTCCAAAGTGTATCTAAGTGTTAGGAGGGCCCAGAGGAGTAGCAGTACTGATGTAATTTACCTGTAAGGTGACCCAGTTTAGAGTTTAGAGTTTTTAGCAAGTGCGTCCCCATTTCTGCTTTCCTTCTTTAAAGACATTTTATTTGTAGAAAGAGTGCAAAGAAATCACTGAATATTCCCTAATTTCTTCTGATTCTAAAAATATCACACTATATAATTACACTAGGATTTATTCTGTTTTAAACATTTATATTACAAACTATTTAGTTATAAATTTATAAAGTTTATTGGAGTTTTTGATCTTCCTACTGCATAAAAACTCTGGATTTCAGTTTTGGTTGCATGAGTCTAAACCCCTTTTCTTATATTGAAAATAATTAATATCTTTGGTTCTTGAAGTGCACTCAAAATAACTCATTTTATTCCATAGAAAAAAAAAATCCAAATTTCTCCAGATGTTTCTTTACAACCTCAAGAGAATTCACACACAAAAAAAATTTGTATTACTCAAATTTGCATCCAATTATTATCTAGTCCATCCATTTATGAATTATCTAGGAGTGACACAGACAAGTAGGTAGAATGTCTTCAAGGTTTATGCAATCTACAAAAGTCCTGTGGGATAAATTTTGGGTTGTCACAAACTCCTTTATATACATGTGATTGAACAGACAACAAAATATATTTTCAAACAACTTTCAAATCTCTTTCAGAATAAACTACCTAAACCAAAAAATATAGAGATTGGTTGGAAATCCCCTACTATGTAGCAGCTGAAGAGGATAGATCAGGAGAAGTGGAGGGAAAAAATAAAAAAAATAAACCTAGTACCTTAAAATTATTTAAAAATCAGACTGATTCACTTTGGCCCGTTCTTAGCATATAAGGGGGGAAAAAAAAGCAAATTATCAGTCACATATTTTTTCTCAAGTTCATCTCTCATTTTAAATGCAGTATTAATGCATGATTTAAAGACAACAGTAGAAAGAAAACAGGGCCAGTCACATATTACTTGGATTATTAATACAAACCCACTTATGTCAGTTTGTCATCAAGTATGTCATATAAGAAACGGGCACATACATGATTAGAACGATTTTGGATGTAAGTCCTATATGAAACATTTTTTTTTAACTATTCATCTGATTACATACAACAAAGTGAATGACATCCATTCCTTGCCTATCTTTTTCTCTTTTCATATAAAATCAAAATATTGGCAGTTTGAATGCCAGCACAGCAGCTTCACTTCAGAGTTTAGCCAAGATTGATACACTCAATAATTCTGAAATATTCTTCTTAGAGCTTTTTAAATGAACAGCAAATTCCAGTCACTTGAACTATGCACTGAGTACTACAAATAGATTCTGAATTTACACTAATAAAATATTGAACGCTGATACAATTTACATTTAATAGTAATCTTGGTTATCTAAGCATCACACACACAATGCCTTTGCTCAAACCACTTATACAACAATCCATGTCCATCAGTCTAATTCTTTATCACAAGAAATCTTTACTGGCAAGATTGATTCCTTGACATCAATGAAATAAAAGCCACTTCAAGGTCATTGGAGGCAATCTTTTACTGTAAACACAGAAACCATTTGTGCAGGAAAAGTTATTTGGGTTTTGCTCTGGATTTAGGTTTTTTTGTTTGTTTTATTTTCTGTCTCTACAGAAATGAATTGTGGTACTATTCAGTATCATCTTTGTACCATCTAGTTCTGGTTTCTGGTCAGGTTAACTGTAAGCCATTGGAAGAAAATCCTGGTATAAAACAAGAAAAATTACAGCATTCCAAAAGTAATAAATTTTTTCAGCATACATAAGTGGCACTGTCAAAAGTGTTTTCTAGAGCTGTACCAAGTATGACTTCTGTTCTTTTACTGAAATGAAGCCAAGATGATAAATCTACAGATATCACATATTTTGATGGTTGTTCATACACGAAGACAATAGCATAATGCTGGATTAGAAAAATTTAATTACTTTCTATACATTATTATCAATGAGATATTTCTGTTTCTTCTTTTTATCTTCATATCTGTTACATCTAGCCTGTGTTCAAGTCATAAAATGAAGTTGGAAATTCCCCATTTCAAAAGGGATTGTGAATAGTCATAATAAATATCTTCTGGATGCTATTAAATAAATCTTGCTTGTTTAAATAAATTTAGACACTTCGCTATTATTAAATGCTCATATTTATTATACATAAAAAGTTTACTAAATCCCATTACTTGCAGGTAAACCGTGTGTTATTTAAAAAGCAAAGTACTTAATTGAGGTACATGTGTTTCCCATGCATTACAATAGTTCTAAAAAAAATTGAACAGAAGTACTTTCAATTTCACAGTTTAAAAAATTCCAGTTAAATGAAATGCTTATATAAAAATTTATACACAAACGAGATTATCACACTGAGTCATGACCACATTCCTGTGCTCTCTGTAAATTAACGGGTTCCCTCCTCTGTGAAACAGCCATTACATCAATTTTACTACTGCTCTGCCAATCTCAATAAGCAGTTTTCTTCTGCTGCAAAAATAGCTAACTCTTTGTTAACATATTTCAAGATTCTACAAGATGTACCAAAACAATTTTACTTCTTAGTACAACATTATTTGTCTCCTGTAATTAATTTTTTCTTTTCTAATACTGTTTTCTGTAATGGGCTCAAAATTTTTTAGAAATGCAAATCCTTTACAAAATATGAAGCCATATACACTATATTTTCTTATTTTATCCCTTGTTCTTTGCTTTTATTTTAAACAATGAGACAGCACTATTCATTAGAAAGATTCTATGCTACTGTCACCATATAAAACTGCGCTACTGAAATACCATAATATGGTATTTTCCTTATATGCAATACAGTCTTGCTTTGGAAGACTGAAATGTACAAAGGCTTTTTCCTCTAGCTAAGCCTTGGTTTCAATTATATTTTGCTCCAATTATAACTCTATCATTAGCTGTTGCCAACTAATAATATAATCCATGTCAGAAATAAGATCTCTACTAATACAGAGGGGTGGGAGAAAAGGCAGCTTTTTCTTCTCTGCGTTTCTTTTCTCATGTTAATTGTTCAATAATCACAGGTTAAACTTCAAAGCCTTTTTCATGAATGAATTTCCTGTCTGATGTTAAAACTAATCTATATCATGTTAAGAACATGAAGGCAAACCAGGATTTCTGTCATTTTCAATAACTATAGGTAACAATAGTAGGAACTTCATAGAATTCCTAGCACTTGCCAAACTGCTGCACAAACTTTTAAGCATCCTGTAGACAAAAGTCATTGATATCGTACTGTGCCAGAATATGGCAATTCCATTTTATTTCTCATTAATACAAACAGATCTGCAGAGACAGACTTTTGCCTAGAAGGAGCACAAATGCTATAAAGGCAGGCATAGCCTCCTCCTACTTAAGTAACAGAACTATTTGAAATAAAATGCTTTAAAAAATGGGCACACAAATCTGCTTTTAAACCAGACAAGACAGCATACTTCAGATGAGAATGGTAGTATTGTTTTATTTTAAGGTACTCTGAAATTTATTTTCTATGTAAACGAAATTATTTTCCTCTTCAAGACTTCAATTAAGTATCTATATGCAAATGCTTATCATTTGAAAACATTGCTGTATTTCCCTTTGTAAGTTCTAGAAGAAAAATGTTCATCAGCAAAACCAAAACATATTTAACACATACTTTTGAATAACTGCCAAAAAATCCAGTTACTTCTATCTCACTTTACCCATAAAAGTATAATAAAGAGTGCAGATTTGGTGCTCCTCCGTAAACTCAACTGAATTTTCCTTACTAAAGGAAAATTTTTTATAGCAAACCAAATTAGACATTATTTAGAAGCACTGTTTCAACTTCCCTACTTCTTGGTTGTAGTTTTAAGCCAGACATACATGAAAGTAGAATAATTGATAGATCTATCCTAAATCATATTAAATTAGGAAACCCTTTATCTCTCCTTTTGCACATATCAGTGAAAACACTCTGCCATGGATACAAAGGTTTTTGTATATGCCCAAACAGAAAATGAAAAAGAAAGGAAGGAAGAATACACATAAAGGTGATAAAATTAACAGGTGAAAGAAATCCGCCTGAGTTTAAGTAGATCTAATTAAATTTAGATATGAATGGATACATAGTGTCAGGTATATGAATAGATCACAGTTTGATTCAGAGAAACCTTAAATATCATCATTTGAAAATCATGGCAGATATATCCTCTTCTGTTGTTATCCAGAGTTCACAAACTGATCAGACTTGGTCTAGATAAACAATTTGCTTCATGCTCACTTTTGCAAGAAGTGGCACCAATTATTTTTCAGGTGGGTAGCAATTTTCTTCTTGAGTCAGTACTAAGTAAATGCCTTTGTACACTTTTGCAGTATATTTTTTTAAAATTATATTATCTCTTGAAAATATATAAATGCCAATTGAGCCAAGTTCCCAATAGGTAATTACGTCCTACCTATCCTAGTTTTATTTCCTGGGCTGCTTGTGATAGTGGGCCAGAGAGGGTTTCTCTTTTTATTTTTTGCATTTAAGCAATTGTGCCTCTCTGTTCAATGAAACCAACTCCTGGATATCAAAGCATTTTTATTGCTGGTGATATGGCCCTCCTACTTAATGTACTGTAGCAATGATTGGAAAGTCAGGACTGTGAGCCACAGGAGGCCACATCATTAACAAAGCATCTTTCTCATGCTCTTAAGAAGGAGTGACCTTTACTGCTAGCTGTAGTGTTGTCTGGGTTGCTCTTTCAAGACTTCTTTTCTAAAATAATAACCTGAAAAGCTCAGTATTCTTTTTGTGAACTATAAAACCCTTTCATATAATTCTTTTGAAAGCTGTGAAAAAGCATTAAGTCTACTAGGCTAGCAAAACTACTGCAAAATGACCTGGGAAAGTCGGAGAAATAAATATGTAACTAGTAATAAAATTATTCAGAAATGATGCTGTTTTTCACTGAGGTGACAGATGTATACAGAAGAAGTGCAATGAGTAAGTCTATAACCTTACATAAAAATCAAACTGCAATTTTTTGATAAACTAGTCAGAAATTAATAGCACAAAATGAATTTGTTAGTAACATGAAGAAATAACCTGCATCTTTATATACATATACAGAAAAGAACAGAGAAAACAGTGAATTTGAACTGAAAGAAAAGCTTAAGGAAAATATTATGGGAATGAAGAAAAGATGCTTAAAAAGTTTTAGAAGTCATCTTGTAACACAAAATATAAAACAGCTTTCCCCTAATTTTAAAATACAGGGAAAATGGGCAAGAGTGAAAAAAAAAAGGTATGATAAAAATTCTGGTGCCTGAAAAAAAAGAACAGGAGTTACTCCTAAATTCAAGCCCCAAATGTACTTGATAGACACCTGGATGTGCAGCTATCCTTCACCACCTGGATTAGCTTTGGGACGTTCCTAACTGAGCATGCTGGTCTAAGGTACAGGATAGTACTCCCATCCATTTGCCCAAATCCATCTTTCATTATTCTTTATTGGGAAAGATATGGAGGAAAAGAAATTCTCCGGAAAAAATATGGGAATTGATCAGTAATAGATATGATTATTATACAGTGGGGAAAAAGATAGTTTTGGGATTTAAAATATTTTTACACCTTCTATAGTTATCTCACAATACCAATGGGCCTTGGAAAATATCACATGGCAGGTACACACCCTCAAGTACTCGAGCCAAGTATCTATTCCTAGAGCTGAACTTGCAAGACCAAGAAGTGTGAAAAATGGCTTTACAAAATCAGTTGGCATTAGATATGTTATTATGAAAGGAACAAGGGATATGTGGAATGTTAAATCTTACTGAAACTGAGTGTTGTATTATCATTCACAGTGCAACGTCATCAACTGAAGCCAAGCCAAAATGAAAGAAATCACCAACCAACTATCAGAGCTTTTCCAATCACTCCAAACCCAAGGCTAGCTTCCTGGCTGATGTCCATACTCTAATCCTTGTGTTTCGTAAGGGGGGGTGGAATGGCTACAAAGAAAATTGTGTTGATAATTGCAACTGCAGTTACATCTGTAATGGTTGGGATCGCTACTGTACACTGTATAATTGCTTTTGTCATTTTCCAGCTGTTTCTGTCTTTTCTCCTCTGACTTTTCTACAGACATCACCCCCACGGACAACGTGTGAAATGAAAAAAAGGTCCCAGGAAGACACAGTTTGAGCCACAGGGAGATGCAAGAGACTTAAAGACCACAATTACCGCAAACATTGTCAAGGCAACAGAAGTGACTTGCCACAAGTGTGAACTTGTGATAAGCACAGAACACAGTAATTTGCTACAGGAAGGTGCTTATTCCAGGCCTAAAGGAGCTAAAGTTAGGTTAACATCCTGGGTAATGCATCCAGACAAAAATTCCCGCTATGGCAAACAGTGGGAAGGGAAACAGCTGCTTATACACATGCCACCCTAAGTCACGGAAACATCAGTGACCACCCATGGATACCCACAAACTGGACTGTATATAAAAGTGGCACTTCCATAATGATTCTGGGAGCCCCCCACTACTGAGAAGACCAGGGTGAAGAAGAACCAATGGGATGCCTCTGGATCCACAGTGTGGTGATTATTTTCTTCTAGATCTCTCTCCTTCAATCCTCCCTGCTCTTTCCTATTTCTTTCTATCTCTGTAGCTCACATTTTCTGTTAAATAAATCCATACTACTGATTTTGGCATATGGTCTCATTTGCACCTTAATTCAGGCAGAGGCATCTCTCAACAATTGTATCATAATAAGTGGAGTAGGAAAAAACTAAACTGGTATTCAACTCATGAAATACAAAAGAAAAGGTAATAATGCATCCCACTTAAAAGAAAAACTGTGTAACAGATAAAGGGCAATTCAATATAGGTAAAAATAGAAGCATGCTGACTTTGATGAGTCACTGTTAGTCAAATCCAACCACCTCATCAGAAAAATCAGTAGAAAATATCTGAGAGAGATGTTTAAGAGATTTCATAAGTGCAATGTACAAAGAAAACCTGCAACTAGGCTTAAAATGAACCTCATATACAATGAAGTTATATATATACAACTTAATATATATCGTGGTTATAACACACAAAATACCACATAGAAAATCACACACTGAAATTTACTAATTAAAGCTCAAAATAAACTGATCAGGATCCAGATTTTGTATTGAACAGGACTGACAGCTTTTTGCCTGTGGCACTGTATTTGATCATTGTTGGACTATGAGTTACAGTCTTCCAAAAAGGATGAGGTTAGGAGTATAACCTCTGGAGAGAAGTCATTTCTGGGGCTCCGTTCATGTCATAGGACCACTACACTTTCCCTCATACAAGCAATAAATGGCCCATGGCAACACTTCAGGGAGGAGGAAAACCTCCTCAGGAATAAAAGGAGAGCATGCAGAGCTTGCTGCAGCAAATCTGAAAGTCAGTGCATTGACTGCAAGCAGGCATTCCCTCTTTTAGGACATTTGAGAATAAAGAAATGCACGTGAACTTTGAAAATCTTTTTCTTAAGGTTCAAGGTTTAGGAATGGTTTACCCTAATCTAATGTTCCTACTGGAACTTGCTAAAACATGTGGAGCTCGACCATGCCGCCTGCCTCGTGCAGCAGGCTGGAGAATAGAATTAGAGGAACAAGAGAGAAAGGCCATGGGTTGAGGTAAGAACAATCTAGTGGAAATAGCAATGATATAAGACAACAAACAGTAACAGCAACAATAATAATGACAGATTATATATGAAGAAAAGAAGTGAACAATTCATACATGGTTGCTCAGCTCACCTGCTCTCATACAAACCCCCCAAAACACCTGACTGCTCCCTTTGCCTTGCTACTCCATGTGGAAGGGAGCGCTTCCCCATTCCTAAAAAATGATATGAGGTGGTAGAGTACTGTCTGGGTCCTAGAAATGCTCCCTTCTGGCTACTGAAAAAATTTAACATGTGTAGCAAGAACCAGAAAACTATTCTCTTTTGAATATTAATTTTTGCTTTCTTTAAATTTAAGTCTTCTAGGTTACATCCTAACTTTAAAAAAAAAAAAAAAGTTACTTTTAAGTGTTGTTTTATGTGATTTTGGAAAAAGTTTGAAGAATATTTCCTTGACATTTATGGTTCACCTGGAATTCTGTCAGAAGTACAAACACGCATGCACACACCCATACACACACACAATTTTTCTCAGACAGGGCATCAAATTTCTAACTATTGTATTAAAGCCATAACTGTGCTGTATTAAGAACAATTCAACAATGCATAAACAGAAGCTTGTATGCAGGTCCATACTATCCCATGGGAGAAAACAATGTCAAAAGGAATAATTCATGAGGTTCTCCTGAGATTTTTCTTAAGAATAATAAAAGACGGAACACAGAATGAGAAGCTAGAAGAAAAAGAAAAGGTCAGGTGTCTGGAGTCCTTTCTAGGAAAGGTGCTTAGTGTTTTGGACAATCTGGAAACCTTCCTGTCATTAGTTTCTGATCAGAACTCTACAGAACGGCAGATAACATGCTCTTTAGAAAATGTTAACTTTTATTGGCATTCTCTGTTACAGTCTTTTGGGTTGTTTTTTTTTTCTTGGTGGCTGAAGGGCAAATATTGTCAAGATGAAAATGCCTACTGCCACAAAAAAAGTGTCAGTTTTAATGTGCAAATTAATTTTAACAAGATAAACAAATAAGAAGTTTAGAGAAAAAGGTAACCTATGCATAACTTTAAAAAACCCCAAAATGGAAATATTACATATTTTCCATGACAGCAGCCTAAAGAAAGATATTATGCGCTTTTAGCAAAGGAAAAAAAAAAAAAAGAAGTTGAACTACACTGTTTTGAAAAGTTACTGTTAAACTTTGCATATGGACAGACCATCTCAGTAGATCTTCAATAAATGTAAGAGAAAGGGCCAAGATCATATGATTGCTCACGTGTATAGGAAAGAACCTGAAGGCAAAGCTGAAATGAAACATCAGAAAAACAATAACATAAAATAATTACCAAGACTTTAAAAAGTGAAAGAATTAACACTAAAGAAGTAATATGAATTGCATTTGGGAAATACATATGCTATTTTTCATACATGGGAATTATTATCTCTAATGAATAGTAGGTTAGATAAAAACAAGTGAAAGTGGAAAGGCAAATAATATTAAATTTAAGATGCAGGATAACAGCGAGGAAAAAAAAGCCTTTCTATATGTGTACTGAAATATCATCAAAAAGCCCTGTGATATCAGTTCTGTAGTGAGTCACAGCACAGTTATATTACAATTTAAGTAAAATTTGCAGAGGCATATAATTTTTCATAATTTCTCTCAGATGGATGCTAATTATCCTTGCCATCCATCAGTTCTAGTAAGAAAAGATTAGCAGCAAGAAGCAGTACTTCTACAAATAGTAGTCATAAGTACCATGAGAAGAGTTGAGGAGTGCTAAGGACTTTTAAAATTATCAACTGGATATTATCTGTAATGCTATTAACACACACTTCAGAGAACATTTTTGAATATACTATTCAAATATACATTTCTATTATCATGCTTTGAAAGTCAAACCGTATTTTAAAATATTTTTTAAAATGTCTTAGAATATACAAGACATTAGTCATTATCAAGACTCATTTTTAGCCACTCCACAGTTGACAGCTTTAGAGATGTTTCTTGCACACTTTCAGTAGAGGATTAGAATACTTCAAAAAATATATATAAATTGAACTTTCAATTTCAGTTTACACATGCATTCCTTTCCTTCTTGTTGCATTTTTCCATTTGACAAAACACTAGGGCATTATATTGTTCTGCATTTGTCCCTCCTCAAAACAAATAGCTTAATTCATATTGAAAACTGGATAATGCAAAATCTTAATGTCTAAGCATGAGAACTTTCTGTCATTTACAAAATCACATTGTCATTACTGCTCGGTCAGATTGGTTTCCTATACATGTGTTGGCTTCCAGTTATGTTGACCTTTGATCCATTTTATTGAAACTATCTCTCTTCTGAGGTCAGTGTTTGCCTTGTCATTTTCAGAAAATGTACTGCTCATTTGTTGGGAGTTCAGTTTTCTCTTCCTTGTTGCCTGTGGAATGTTTCCCATTGAGTTGCTAAGAAGCTCTGATGGTTGGGTACTTGAGACGGGGGAGGAGGAACTCCTCTGATTTTTGGGAGTTTCTCTTGGAGGAACAGAGACACTGCAAGATTAGAAGCAGGTAAAAAGAGAGTGGGAGCTCTCACTCGCTCTCGGCTTCGGATGAGGACAGTCGCCGCTACCATCGCCATAACCCAGCCGGGAGCTGCCTCTTCTTCTGCTGGACCCCGCACCCCTGCCCTGCAGGGGCATCCTGCCGTTTCGGCTTGCTGCTTCCCAAAGTCCTGCTGGGGCACCGGGACTGACACTGCCCCAGGGTTCATGAGGCAAAGCTTCTCTTTTCCATCCCTTCCCGCCTTGGACACAGCCGCCATCACCGTCTGCTCCCCGAGCTCGCGCCACAGCGCCCCCTGCAGGCGCGGGGGAATCATCGCACCTGCCCTGCCCGCCGGGAGCCACCAGCGCTCCCCTGCCGGCTGTGACGGGAACTGCACCTAAGGGAACGTGCCCGCGGCTGCGAGGATGGAGCTGGGCTCCTGTTCTGCTTGTTATTAATTCCATAGCTGGTGTTGTTTTGTTTGCCTTGTTATACATACTAGTAAAGAACTGTTATTCATATCCCCATATCTTTGCCTGAGAGCCCCTTAATTTCAAATTTATAATAATTTGGATGAAGGGGTTTTACATTCTCCAATCCATGGGAGGCTCTTGCCTTCCCTAGCAGACATCTGTCTTTTAAACCGAGACATCTTTACACAACATTATTAGTCTAGAGATGCACAGAGGTGGTTCTTGTATAACTGAGTAAATTAAGAATTCCCAGAGTTAGGCAAACATCATTATAGTTCATAAGACAGCCATAGTAAAACTTAGAGTACACTGCCTCTGGGGATATCTTGTATTATATGAGGTGTATAGAATCTAGAAATAAATAAAGAGGGATCAAGTCTGTGAAAACAGTGAAAGTAAGATAAATTTTGAAGAAAAGAAGATCTCAGGAAGAATCTAACCCAATGTCTTTCTCTACATTCTTTTATTGTTTTGTTCTTCTTTTAATCCAGACACTATTAATTCTTTCTTCCTTCCTATTTTACTTTATTTGGAAAGACAGATTAATGTCCCACATATATATATTTGAGCTCTATTAATTTTAGTGCCTCACTCTGTGGATATTGAATCTGACCTTCTCTTTCTGTATTTGAATCGTAACTAAACTGCTAATATTAAGGGACTGAACTATAAGACAATTTTTGCTTATGACCAATGAGGCTCCTGTGGATCCACTTTTCAGATTTGTCCAGTTCCCTGTGGGTGTCATCCCATTTTTCAGATGTGTCAAATACACCACTCAGTTTCATGTCATCTGCAAACTTGTCGAGGGTGCACTCAATCCACTGTCTGTGTCAATGACAGAGATGTTGAAGAGCACTAGTCCAAGGGACACCTCTTGTCACTGGCTTTCACTCAGACACAATTCCACAGAGTTGTTGACCATAACCTCTGGCTCACTCCATCCTTCCATCCATCCATCCATCCATCCATCCATCCATCCATCCATCCATCCATCCATCCATCCATCAATCCAAAAGGATGTTGCGTGGAACCATATCGAAGGCCTTGCAGAAGTCTAGACAGGTGACATCTGTTGGTCCTGCCTTGTCAACCATTGTCACCACTGGATCATAGAAAGTCACCAGACTGGTCAGGCCAAGTCCTTCAAGATAAACCTGCTCCAACGTAGATGTTCTGGATATCTGCTTCACCCAGGAGTACCTTCTGCTCTTCCAGCACTTATCTCTGCTGTTTCTTGCTCTTTGTGTTCTCTAATCTCTCTCTCTCTCTCCCTGTTTTTTTATGCTCACTGCTGCTCTGCTGATGGTCCCTTGGGACTGCTGCATACAGCATGCAACACTCCCTGTCCTTTTCCCTGAGGGTTTATCCTAAGCCTCTCAAGGGACTTAACACCATCACTCAAGCATGATGAGCTTTTGAGCTTTGAAATTGTCCTTTATTTTACAAAGCACCACTGTGAGGAAGCATCGTTTACTATGAGAACTAACAAAACCAAAAATAAAAGAGAGATGATGTGTGGGAACAATTTCCACCTTAAAAATAAAACATTCATTAAAAAAAGAAATAAAAATAGACAAACTAGATATTTGATTGTAGCAATATTCTACACACATAATAGTTCAGGTGATTTCAGACTCACTTGGGCTAGAAAGACAGCACAACTTCCAGTGTAACGATTTGTCCACATTTAGAACTTTGCTAATATAAAATGGCCAAAACAAAGAAGGCATACCCAGAAGCATACAAAATACAGATAAAAGCCTATATTTAGTCTTGCAAGAGGATCTAATTCTAATACTTGTTTTTTATTTTCCTCTGTATTTTTAGGTGATGGCAATGTTAGGTGGCAAACACTTGCCTTCCTGAAAAAAAAATTATAAATTATAATAATATTCCATTTTTCATTCTTTGAGAGGTACCATATACACTTCTGAATGTTTGGAGAAATGTGCAAAACAACTAATTTTATTATTAAATACTTCTTTTGGGAAAAATATATACCTATTGAACTATTATAAACGAAGATTATTATTATTATTATGAACTCTTTGTATATGAAAATGTTCATGTCACAGATTTTGCTTTTCTTTTAAATATGTGAAGATTGTATAATCCTGAATGTATAATGCTGACTGTATTTTGGGCTGCAATTTAACCCTCATGTGCTTTTATTGCTATATTTATTGTTTAAATGATTGGTCTGTAAAACATATTTTCTCTATATTTAACAGGGGTTCAAATACACAGCAAATAAAAACAGAGTTTGTCACACATAATTTCAATTTATCTTCTTTGAAATATCAGGATTATGTAGCTTGTTATGCATCACTTTTCTATTATTTATGAGAGGTTTTCATAAAAAGCTGTTAAATGGAACTTTCTGTTACTTACACTGATATCTTCCAAATCTAAGCTGTTCAGAATGACGTTGTTCCTCTTCCAGATGATGGGAGGTCTCAGAGTTCCCTGGATGGCACAACTTAAAACAGCACTCTGTCCCACTGTTGCTGCAGTAGTGCTTATCTTTTGATCTTCAGGCAGATTCAATTGAACTACATCTGCAAAAAATGTATTGTTTGTAAGATCAATGAGCAGGCAGTTTCATGAGCTTAATTAGCATGAACTTTTTGTATACTGGTAATTTAAGAATTTTAACTGGAACAAAAGTAAAAAGAACTTCCAAAAAACCCCAGTAAGTTCAGTGCATTGCATATAAAGGTCAGCGTGACATTTCAATTAAATTGACTGACAAGTATCAGACTGTAAGAAGCAGGATTTAACATGAACGTGAATTCCAGAGGTGAAAGACTGTAATACACATGACTGAGTATGCAAAGTCAGACACTGGAAGTTATCTGACAGTTAAGGCAGGCACAGTGGACTAGTCAGAACCTTTACTTTGTATTTTCGGCTGATTAGGTAGTCATCATTATTCAATGTTTAAAAAAATCTTTAAAAAAATTCAGACAAATGTGATAGGTGTCCAAACCTTGAATCTTTCTCTGTTCATCAATATACTAAATAGCTCCAATATTAACAGAAGGCCCTATGTCACTTTTATGCCGAGAACTCATTTGGACTCTTGCATAAAAAAGTAGTGATACACCAAACTGATGAAACTGATGATGCTGCATATTCTTCCCTCTTGTGTAATTGCCTTAATTGTGTAATTGCCTCAGGCTGATCAGCTGAGAGTTAGATATTCACCTATGGTGAGCCTTACTAAAAATAACCTTTTAAAATTCTGTATTTGTAAGGATTTTGTCATATTAGACAGAAGAACTAAATGGGAACTGAAGATCATCCAAATAAAAATATTTGTACTCAGCTGCTAAAGCATGAAAAATCTCTACGTTTTTGATCGTTCCTTCTTCAAGTAAACTACAAAAGGCATCATGTGTCTATTCTCTTTTATTTATGAAAACATTTTAATATAAGAGACAGATTAACTCATTCATTATAGGAAAGAGAATTTGTAAGGAAGCTAAGATCTTCTATAGGTTCACTTCAGTCTCATAAAAGCAATACTTTGTAATTAACACTTCCCCCCTGCCTTCTTTTCACCCCCCAAGTGTAAGCATTAGAAAAGCATGAAAGTAAGCGCAGCTGTTTGATAATTAAAGTAAATTATTTAAAAATATGAATAACAATAATAATTTTATACTTAGCTCCAGAGTACCCCTGATTCTTTCCTCTTTCAGAAGGAATGCACTCTATGACTCAAAACATGAGTGATAGTGCCCACCAGACATGCCCAAATGAGACTGACCTTTTTAACTAGATGCATTACCTGACACAATGCCTTACACTAAGGAAAATGAAATGTACCAATTAAATTAAATTGATTCTTCTGCTGTTTACTGTACTTTTTACAATCTACAGCTTTCTCTGAAACAATTCAGCTTCTATGTCACAGGAGATGGTTCTTCAGTGACACTATCTTGAAGACTTACTGAGACATAACTGCATGGCTACTAACGATTCAAAATTTCTGGTAGCCAACTAACAGTACCCATATTTTGCTTCTTTACAGAGCTCACTATGCAAAGACCTCAAAAGTGAGATAAGTATTCTGATATTTCATTTATAAATTTTTATTATCTGTCTATTTCAAAGTCACTATTCAATTTAGGAAAGGCATAAAGGAGGGATCATGAAATCAACTGGTGTTATAGGGCCATCTATGAAAACTGCTAACCTTCACACAATAAACTGACACAAGCAATTTAAATTCTACAAGATTTAAAAGTCTTTTTTCAATTAACTTCAGTATTACTATGGATGCCTACATAAACAAGGCGAGTCGCTGTTACATATGTTTATAATTTTTAATTAGAGGATGACACTAGAAAAGAGAGTATCTCTCAAATATAATGCTTAACATTTCCTACATGGGCAAAGATTATATTCTGAAATCAAAACTGAGAGGCTACAATTTTGCTGACACCAAAAGTTCAAAACGGGTTTTTAAATGTCTTGGTTTTAATAGTAATGATAACCTTATCACAAATAATAATTAAGAAAATTATGATAACAACAATAATAATAACATAGGATGATAACAATAATTTTGCCAGAGAAAAACTCCCAAATAATTTCTGAAAAATTTCTCAGTATTCAATATTGATATTGATATGCCATTTGCAATTTTTATCTCATGACTATATCGTAACAAAAGAGCCAAATGCAGAATTTTAAGAAATTTAGAAATAGTTGTACTAGGTAGACCTAGTCAATGCACTGATGTTACGTATATTTTCAAAGTCATGAAAAAAACCCTATTTTAATAAATGCACCAGAATGACTGCTTTCCTGTAAAATCCTGAAAATTTATGTAAAAATCTTCATGCACTATACAATTATGCATATTTATATTATTATTTAATAGGAAAAAAAGTCATGTAAGTAACAGTATAGCTTTTCTTATTTTCTTGAGAGAAAACTATTGCACATATTTTCTCCTTATTGAGGGGAAAAAAAGTTACCACCCAATCCAAAAAGCCCTAAGCTTCGAGGGCAGCACCTGGTGTGGACTCTTTGGCAGGTAACTCCCTGAAAATTCCTGTTCATTAACTGCAACCACAGTGAAAGAGGCAAACACTGCTGGGGATGGAAGGGGTGTGGTATGTGCTCTGTCGGTGCACAGAGCAGCACTGTCTCAGAGTCCAGGCACTATGACATTCCTTTGCAAATATAAAAACTAGGCCTCAGGAATCAAATGATGCATTTACCATCTCCTCTTTCCTCCTTGAAAGAAATAAAAGTGGTTCTGGGAGCAAATATTTTCTGGACAGATACTGAAGTTGTGTCACTAAGAGATATTCCTGACTAGAATGACTCCTAGCTTTCCCTCCATGTTGCCTTTGTAAATCAATAATAACTGAAGTTTAGTCACACACATTTTATTTAACACCAAATGAAAAAGCAGAGTAAAGGTTTAGAAAAATTCTTTTTACTGACACGATCATCATGCTAAAAAGTAAATGTGGGTATTGGTTACAGAGCAGTAATATTATAAGTAGCCAGTAGAGACTACATTTTATAGCTTGCTATTTTTAGAAACGTGGTCCCTCTACTATGGTGTACCATATTAATGAGTTTGTTTGTAACTCCTCCAGATGCAATATCAATCTGCCACACATCCCTGGTTCTTAATTATAAAAGTTACTGGACACACTCTTTCAGATAAAGGGGAGAAATGAAAGCAAAAAACCCAAACCAAAACAACCCAAGCATTTAAATCAAAGCTAGAAGTATAGTTAGGAAATTAAAACAGACTACGATGTAAAAACATCTGGTTGGAATTTAAAAAAAAAAAAAAAAAAAAAAAGGCTATTATAAAATATAACAAAAGGAGTGAAAGCAGAATAAATACTAACTATTGGGAAGACATTTTAAAACTATAACACTGACCAGGAAAAAGGAGCACTTACTGAAGAGGCTCAAAAAGACCAAAGATTTTAAAGAACAAAACCAAACCAAAACCAACCAACAAATCCCAAACAAGTAAACCAAATCAAAATTACTAATTTAAATATGAGATATTCCTGCACTGTTTCAGAGGCAGCTGAAAGGGATTGATAAATTCCTGGGCCATTATGCAAACTCCCCTGCCCTTCATCCTGCTTTCTCTTTCTGAGCCAAGTTCTTCTGGCTCCTCTCATCTTGGTTTTGTTACTAATGCTATCACTGTATTTGATCCAGCTTGAATTTATCCTTCTTTAAAACACATGAAACAAAACTTTACACAATATTTAGGGTTAATGAAGTGAAATATATCAACTTATCCATATCTTCTTCTGAAAGACTTTGGTCAATATGTCAGTACAATACAATTGCATTTTCACACACATCTCATATGGTTCCTCACAGTTGCCCAGGAAATGACAAGTCTCCACAACTTTCTTCTACTCTTCTCTTTCCTGTAGATTACTTCTCAGCCTAAAGTACAATTTCTTACTCTTAACCAAGTATAAGAACTTGTATTTTGTGACATTAACTTTCATATCACTTTTACTGTGCCAGGTTTCCAATTCAAAACTTTAAAAAAGTTTGTTTCCCAGGTGGTCTTTAGAGAGCTTTAATAATAACTCCTTCTCAAACTGGTATTTTCCCAGTCCACTGAACCCATATATACTCCCTTTCATTCAGGTCCTTATTCATTTTATCACTACTAACTCCCATGATTTTAGCTGACTAAACAGATTCTAATATGTAAACATCCCAAGTGCTTTACTGAAAAGTATGAAAACACTTTTTTTTTCCTCATTGCTTCTCTTTATCTAAAATGTATGCTATAAAGCTACTTTTGTCTTTCAGTTAAAATTAGATAAAATTATGAATAGTTTTTCTATTATAATTTTAAGTACTTTCTAATATAAATATATTTGTGATATCTTTCAAAAATATCTTCAGAACTTACTGAAATCAAATGCAAAATGACATCACTCCAACTGAATCAAGAAATACTGCAAATGATGATCGATTAGATTAGAATGCAACTGCTTGAATTTTCTCAGTTTGATCAAAATGTAGTCATTAAACTGATGAAGGTGGGAAAAAGGAGTTTTCAAAGCTGACATGTTGAAAAAGCATTCCAACAGCAATACAGATAAACAAATAATGGAATTTTATTTTAAGCATTGTTTTCAAGAGTCATACATTGAGCCATATATTGTCATTCTTAGTATAAGTTTTATCAACACTCATTGTAAATCAACAGATAAAATTAAATCATTGCCTTCTAAAACAGAGTGGGGCAGTAGGGCTCTGTTAGGGGAGAAAAGATAGTTGCAGCTGTACAGTGCTTTGACCAACAATTCTCTTTTCTTAATCCTAAATACATTGGGACAATGTGCATAACATGGAAGAGTTTGATGGTCTAAATTAAACACATTTAGGGAAATAATTGTTGCACTCGGATTTGAGATTTCTGAAGAAGTTAAAGATAAATACTAAAAGCAGGGCTATTTCAGTTCTTTCCCTGAAAAAATCCAATCTCCAACTCCTTTGATGGCCCAAATGGCCTGTAGGGAGCTGTACACAATCATAAAAGTCATTTGTGGTCTTAGAATATCAAGTCAGGCTACTAGAAAGACAAACACTGAAGTATATGAAATTTATTGAGGCTAAGTAGTTCCTCACTGCGTCTTAGGATGAGTTAAAAAAAACACAGAATCACTCTGAATAAAAGATTTTAAAGGAAAAAAGTATGAGAAGATATTACATTTGTAGTCTGTGTATCCCTTTAGAATTGATTATGTTGTTAAAGGGAGGAAGGGAGAAAGTTCTTATTCAACTGTAGACTGCCATGGTTAATTTAATACCATTAACAAATGTGCAATCTGAACCTTCTCATTTGCTTACATAAGTTATGTGTATTTATTCAAAGCAGCTGCAAAACTCATGTAAGTCTAAACTAATGGACATTATGCCAAATGGTACTCACTATTTAAAATTAAGACCACATCAAGCCTGTATTTATTTTGTTTGCGTATTTCAAACATAATCTAGAATAAAACAGCTTTTCAAACCAGGCAAAAAGCCTTTTGTCTATGAACCACAGTAAGCTTTGTACTTAATGTATAACATTACTTGATGGCTTAAATTAACTGAAATGCAGCTAGGTAATGTGCTTTTTACTCTTCTGGCATTGATCCCACTTTCCTTAAAACGACATAACAAAAGCTTCTTCATCAGTGTCATTTTGCTGGTCTTTTATAGCAATTTTAAAATCAGCACACATCACCATTAGCATGACTAATTTTGTCATTATCTGCTGGATATTCTGCTTTGAACTTGTTGTAAACATATTATTCAGATATTTAGTAGAATGTTTCAGTACAAAAACTAACAGAACATGGTTCATGAGAGCTTGTTCTCTAAGATCTTATGCCAGCAAATAAGTCTTTCTGTTTCCACAATCCATTTAAAACATACACACAAACCTGTCAAACAAACAAGCAAACACAACAAAAAAGCCTACCCCCCCCCCCAAAATAAGCAAACAAAAAAGCATAAATAACTTTTCCACTACTCCCTAATGTTTTAGCTGCAGAGCTTGGATTAAAAATCAGGCAAGTGTTGTTATAAAAAGCTGAAACTCTTAATGTTATAATTATCACATATTCATCTTTTGTCTTCACTGACAAGAGACTTGAGAAAAAATTTTATGTTGAAAATATAATATTGTAATAGCACCTGTTTTTAGGAAGTCCTGTAGAAACCAATTCCATGAAAAAATTATCAGAAAGAAAACACAATCATTTCTGCACTTATTTATAGTACTAGTCAATGAAATTAATAGGGATTGATATGCCATCCTAGAAAACATTTCTTTTGTGGGAGAACTTAAAGCTTCTCTTAAAGACAAATGTTAACCCTATGGTTTCTGTATCCTCTCACATGAATACAGTATATTCTATTCAAATATCTAGAAACATTGAGCACTTCCTGCTTTAAAAGCACAAAGGATAAAGTAGAATATATCAGATGACCTCTTGCTTCAGTGAATTTAGCATCAAATTCTCTTTTTAATGAAACAGCTTTCATCTTTGATCTTCTAGGACTAAAAATGACTAGAGAATCTAGTCAAAATATCTTTAAATAAAACTTAAATAAAGTTAAAACTACCTTTAAATAAAATCCCTGAGAATAGCTTGAAATAAATAAAATTGCTAAATAAATTATAGATTATTATATTTAAGAGAAGTTTATAGATACATGTACTTACTAGGTGCTTACCATTGAAGCAAAGTCTATGTTATTTAATGGTTCTTTGAAGAAGAATGACTGTAAACTGTGACTGTAAGAAGTAGCTGAAGGACTTTTCGATTAATGGGTTGCAAGTTAATTTTTCAAGAGAGAAACAGTGAAATGAAGACAAGTAGTTTTATCAACTCTGTCCCTTCCAGCAGAGAAAAATTCAAATCAATGATTAGGAATTCTCTGTATAGCAACTAAAAGCAAACAAAACCCAAAAGCATTTTGCTCCATGATTTGTAGACATGAATATCTTATGTGGCTCTATATCCTCTGCAAGATAGGTAAAAAGCTCTGAGGAAAGACAAGAGTGTTCAAGGCATGGAAGAGTTTAAACATCTATTTAAAAAATCAAAAAGGCTTAACTTTTTATTTTAAAAATACCAATGATGCAAAGAGCTTTGACAGAAGTCAGCAAAATAATGGATGGTCATGAAAATACTGGAAAATCATTTCCATGACAGCATGATGGCTTATTGTTTCTTTAAACACTGAAAAGTCATGAAAATAAGTGAGAAACTAGGTTCAAATTGAAGGACAGTAGTTTGAAGTGATATATCTGAAAAAAATTATTTTCCAAAGCTTATTATAGATTCCAGAATCTTACACATGCAGATCACACAAAGACTTGGGACAAATTATAACGATATTATTACACTTCTCTAAACATCAACTCAAGCTCATGGTTGAAAGAAGTCACTGGACTGGCTGGACCTAGGACCATAACAGTTATTTTCATAGTGTTAAAGCATATTTCTTAATTTTACATGAAAATCACCCAGGAAATGGGATTTCTAAGTTTTCTTTACAGAATGAAAGCTTCATTCATGTTAGCTCATTTAGTAAATTAGGTGAACATAATTTAAGGTATTTTAACATTTTTAGTGAAACAAGTAAATCAACTGCAATGCAGTTGAATTAACAATCAGTGTCTTACTTCTACATTGCCCCTCTGATTTTAATAATTTCCAATTGATTTTAATAGGATTTCTTCTGAATGTCTTTGCTCCCACATTATATGTTTTAACTTAAAAAAAAATATTTTTATAATGGCAATCATTATTAAAATCAGCAATTATGACTTTTTGTTAATTTCAAATTCACAAGCTGATTAAGTCAAAACAAATTTTCCAAGTTCATTATACTCGTGTTTTTAATTTAATTTTTACTTTAATTTAATGAATTTTTCTTCCTATGTCCAGTGACTCAAACTCCTCCTCAAGACTCTATGTTTTATACAAATGTGCACAAAAACTGTATGTATTAGTTCTTGCCTTATATTCTTGTATTTGTACTACAGAAATACTGAACATGTTTTCAAAAGTATTATTACTACATTTGTTAAGGATATTTACCACACTGCAGATGAAGGGTCTACCCTACAGACTATCTTGTTTTGACAGCCCTGTGAAGTTGAATTCAAATGTTATGAGAACTTTTGCAGCCTAAGGGAAAACCCAGGTCAACTCCTGATCTGTACAGCTTCAATGTCTTCTGCTGCCAGGGAAATCAGCAATCTACTTCCATAATGTCAACAGCCTCTTTCTTACAGGCTATTTATCAGGCATAAGCAAAACAATCCAAACTTTGCATATCCTGATTGACAGACTAGTTCTTTCTCTTCATGAAGAGAAGCAGAATTCCATCTTTTATGCATTTAAGTCTCTTGAGGAGACACTAAACTAAGTGGCATATAATAAGTCTCTCTCCCTCCTGTCTCTGCTATCACCTCAGTGGACTGAAACTGTCTGCCCAACCTTAACATATCCTCTCAGTATGTTCTGTAACTGATTTCATGCATCATTCAGTGAATCCTAAGGGAAATTTCAAAGTTATTGTGATGGGTTAAAATTTGATTTGATGCGTGTTACTGGAATTGCTGATCTGAAAGTAGTCAGAAATGGTATCCTAGGTTTATGTGTATATATAAACTTGCAACTTTTATAGATTCAATATTCGAAGTCAGACAACAATATATTTTTAGCATACAAAGTTGCTGCAAAAGTTAATTATAAATTATGTTTTAAAAAGAATCTCCAAGTAAATGAAATAATTTTTGGATAACCTACTCCCACTTTGAGACTTAGATCCCATTTTAAAGGCTACACTGAAGATTGGCAAGATATCATTAAAACACTTGTACATAAAAATATTTTCAAAGTAATAGAAACTACAACAGTCCCGATAATATGACAAGTTCTCTCAAATAAAATGATACATTACTGTTTAAGAAAATATGCCAAATTACCTATTCCAGTCAGCCTGTCCTGATATGTGATATCACACTGTTGGAGGTTGAGTGTTTTTCTACTACTGTGTCAATTTAAAGAATTTTTCCCATTATCATGCCAATGGAGCTGGCCGGGTCACACCCAGGACCTTTGGTGACTCTGGACAGAAGGGGTAGGTGGGAGCTGGGCTGGCGGAGGGGCTCTCGTGTTTCCGGAGGGGACTCGTGTTTCTGGGAGCTCGGAGGAGGATGCCCCGTCTCCAGCCATGCGGTCAAATGCAGGAGAGCCAGACCCTCTGCGATCACCTGCCCTGCATCTCCCCTGTTCCAGCCTCCTGCCCCTGCGGACACAGCTGATCACCCGGACACAGCGGTGAGCGAGGAGCTGCCGCTCCAGCCGCTCCCACCCGAGACCGGCGTGGCCGCTGCCGCCCCTCCCGCCCGCGCTCCCGCCTCTCTGCGGCCGCCGGGCTTTGTTCCACCTGGAGCACCGGGACCGAGGGCAGAGAGAGGGTGCCCACAGCTAAAGAAAGAACTGGGACCGAGTTATCTGTTCTGTGTTGTTGGTAGTTTTAACAACTGCTGTTGTTTCTGCTTGTACGGTTAGATATATTAGTAAAGGAGCTGTTATTCCTACCCCCTTATCTCTGCCTCAGAGTCCTTGATTCAAACATTTATAATACTTGGGGGGAGTGGAATAAAAGTCTCTATTTCAAAGGAAAACTTCTGCCTTTATCGGCAGACACCTGTCCTTCAAACCAGGACACAGACCCACGGCAATGATCATTTGTATGGGCGCATGTGAATAATGACTAAGCATCTGTAGCATTTCAACGTTTTCTGATACATTTTCTTAAACACAGTTGTTCTTGTATCAATAGTTACCTTCTAAAAACCTATAAAAATGCCTTCTTTTTAAAAATTATTTTAAGAGGAAAGCATATGCTAAAAATTACCTGTGCAAAAATAAAGCAGCAGAAAAAAATTAGCAGATCAGAGAGCAGTATTGGCAGGCATACCTCAAATGAGATATATTAGAATTTAAAAAAACGTCATGGACTTGCAACAAATTTTCTCATTTAGTGTTCAACACTTACACTTTACACTTACATCCATTGTAAATTCAACAGAGAATAAGTGTCTTTGTTCAAAATATGGAAAATAAGATGACACACCACAAAACTGACACTGTCACTAAAAAACACTGCCTGTACTTGACTTTTAGATGTTTTCTTTTAAAATGAAAAATTAATTCTTGCTATGCTAGTGTATCTTTAAAAACAACCATTGCAGAATTGGACTGTGCCAGTTTAAAAAAAAAAAAAAACAACAAAAGAGGAGTCAGCATATCAGGTATTGATGCAACATGGATGGGATATTCAGTTTAGTCTCAGCACTCTTTTATGGCATCTCAGTGCTTAATTTTCTGAAGTTAGTATTTTTTGATGCACAAAGCAGAACTTCAAATCCTCCAAAATGGTTGTGCTGAGTCTTTGCAATGGTGGTGAGAAAGGTATTTAAGATGTACAAATGAGGGAAAATAATGCAGAAGAGAGGAGGGAAAGGCATATAAAAAGATACTAATTGAAATCTAATTTGAAAATTACTTAGGTTGAATGAAATTTTCCATTTCCTTACTAACATGGACCTATCCTGTTTCTTCTTCAGAAGGTGCATTGTTCATTTCTGCTAAATGCAATGTACCATTTCCAAAACCTCTCTAGTTTTGCTGATAGCATCACATTAACACCAACTTATGCACATCACCAAGCTTCTGAAAAGCTTCAATTTGATACTTCTGTGCCTGCTGTCAGTTTCTGTGCATTTCAGCAACTTCTCTGGGACATATTTCTGTGCACTAGAAATTATCTACACCAAAAATATGTATTTTGAAATATATTTTAACATTTTTTCTTGTAGATTCTGGAAATGCTCACTACTATAGTGACTGTTCAGATGGAAAAAAGTAAAGAAAGATACGACAACTTTCTACAGTCACTGTAAATATACTCATTAAACTTTAATGAGCCTAATGAAATCTAAGCTGGGTATGCCATTCATCTTGCATCATGGGCATATATGTGATTGCACAGATATCACTGTCTTCAAATTATGATTATATTTAGTTAGTAAGGGAGAAAATGTTCAAGAAAAGATCTTTGTTTTCCTTATTTCTTACTTATGTTCCTTCAGTTAAATATCAGTGTGGTTTATTTTATTTTTTAAAAAAAATTATTCATACCATTGCATTTATTCTTTTGAGTTTTGGGTTATTTATAAATTTAGTAGCTTCTTTTTCAGTTTTGGAGTGATGTAGATAGAAACACGTACTACAAAGAGATCATTCTGCTGAAGAGAACACTGAATGTTCCTCTGATGTACCAGAATCTGTAATGAGTGGCAACAAAAACTTCACAGAATAATGACAAAGAAATGCAATGAGGCCAGATCAAGTTGCAATTTTCAAAAATTGGGATGTACTTGCAGCTGTGAGCAGCCTAAGCAAGGCTTCTAAGTAGCCCAACAAAAGTGGAATTCATCAAGGTGGATAAACTCTTAAAATCATAATACTTTTCCCCATAAAAATGCTTATAAAATACTTATCATTTCATGTCATCTGTTCCATTCTAAAGACAAAATGATTATTTTTCAATAATAGCTTCAAAAAGCATCCCTCTTCAGGTAAAAAAAAGAACATATGAAAACGACACTTCATAGAAAGAAAACCAAGAGGTTGACAGCCAATGACCTCAGTGTTTATCTGCAAATCAATAATCACACCGATTTATATATGTACACAACCTCACAAGAGACTGTCATATTTAAAATCAGTATTTTGGCAGCTTCTCTGATTTATTTCCATTTAAAAACTGTTAATAAATCTTTGCTTTTTCTTCTAGCCGCTTTTCCAGATACACAGAATCTCAGATGTATTTAGAATGGTCTGTGCTTTTTTCTTTCTCTCTCCCACCCCCTCATTTCATCTTTTCTTATTCTCATTTTTTATTTCTCCCCAGTCCTAATTGCTCTTTTGTTTCTCTACCTTACTATTTACATCCACTGATCCTGTTATTCTTCTTGTCCTTTCTTAAATACATCAAGATATACTATTCATGCAAAAGCTCTAGATACTGAAGTGAGGATGAGCTGGCTTTTATCACATCTGGAACTGACTTGGCTTCATCACTGGGTGAGGGAAGGCAGGAGGACTCATGGCTATGCCTACCTTGTGACTCGGCAGCACAATTTAGTGTGCTAACCCGTTAGAGTTTGCAGGTATGCATGCTTACCACTTCTTGCCTGAATTCTAGGAAAGATGTGCCTCTTCCCAAATGTACATCTCCTCCTGTTTGGCAAGGTGGGAGCTGTAACATTTTAGTAGTATATGCTACTCTGGACAACAGGGAGATCATGACAGTGAGCACTATACTTTTCACTCAACCATTTATCTCAGATATTTTGTTCAGATTTAAATTTTAAGCTAAGCAGTAATACACCCTGTAGAAGATACTACCAGAGTATAACTTGCTGTCAGAATAGGAGGAGCGTGTACAATTAAATACAGCTATAGTAACCAGATTGTCTTCTATTGCTACTCATTTTCCAGTTTGTTCCAGGATAAGAAAAAAATTGATCAAAACACTGATCACAAATATAAATTTTAGCCAATATAAATCGATACTAGAAACTACTCAGACTTTTCCATTGGTGTATAAAATACATAACAGTATTTGCAATTATGTCTCTCCATGTATATCCTGTAGAAGTCCTCTGCTATGCAACCAGTCATCATATGTCACCATGACTTTTAAACCTACATAAAACAAAGATTCTAGAAACTGTCTCTTAGAATACATGCTTTTCAGATTTTCCTGTATAGCTTTTTGACAAGACCTGGAACAGCATTCAGCTGTCTACAGTGTCAATTCCTGTCATCTCTGGAACACTTCCTTAGCTGAAATATGAGTTTTCCCACTATTCCATCCAAGACTGCACAGTTTCACAGTTTATCTTTTCAGTCATTCACAGAACATGCCAATGCATATTGCAGATGTAGATTAAAACTTTAGAATAAAGTTTTCACAAAATTTAGAAATTCAAACGTAGTCTCACTTCCCTCTACTCCAGATCACTCTTTTCTTGACAATCCCACAGAATCTGGATTTATGGTGCTGAGCCATCTCATCAGGCTTCAGATATGGGAAGATACATCTTCTAAAATACAAAAATTTCTACTGAACATCTACTGATAAGTTTCTGATATGGAAAACTGTCTTTTCTTGAAAATGCTTTTCACAAATACTGACTGAAGACAAATGACAAAAGGAAACGGGGTGTGTTGGAATGGGATACACACACAAGGCTGGGACACAAACAAAATGAGACATAATGCATAGATTAAAGTTTGCAGACTGATCTCCAAATGTAGTCTGATTTAGAACATCAAGCAGAGTCCATTGCTCTAGAAGCAGAGTCCATGATTATTGCAGTAACACAGCTTTATTATAAAGCTACCCTAATCAGACAAAAAAATACACACGGTCAGAACAAAAGTATCCTGTAACTGATAGTGGTCAACAGCAAATACACAAGGAAGAAGACACTAGGCAAGCATATAGTGATAATAATGCTTTAGAACCCATCAATACAAAATTGCCAGGCCAGAGGCAGTTTATGGTGGTGACACTAGCATAATGAGTTAGGAGAGTAAACTATCCTGGAAGAAAAGGAATATAGACTAGCATTAGCTGGACTGTTAGCAGAAGAACTCAACAGTTCCACTGCTTTAATATAAAGAATGCATTAATTTGCAATGGAGGGAGTGTTTTTCAACGAAAAAGAAAGAAAATAGTTTTTTCATCATGTTTTTACACTAAGGTGATGTTAAATTAGAAAACCAAGCCAACTCCCCCAAATAATCCCAAATCAGATTATCAAAATTACTACCCTTTTTTCTTGTAAGAAAAAAGAACTAAAAAATGTAGACCTTATGACTCCTAAACTAAAAACTCTTGAGTTATTCAAATCTATGAAAATAATATTGATTACTATGTTTTAAATCTGAAAAACGTACACTTTTTTATTGATAAAGATTAATCACTGCTTTCAGAGGAGTCTAATAGTAATAATTATGGTAACTACACATTTAACCAAAACATATAAGCATAAATGTAAAGGATGAATATGTTACATATGTGGTATATGATATATGTTATGTGGTATATGTCTATCTTCTGACATATAGAAAGTTTACTTACAAACAACTTCATAATAATATATATATGAATTAATGGCAGGATTTTCTAGGATTAAACAGGACGAGGCAAATGAATGACCACTTGGAAGTTCTATACAAAATTTAAAAAAATGAATCAGAATTTGTATGAAATCAAAAACAACTTTTTTATAATAAAAATTAAATTTCATTCAACTTGATTTCCACAGACAGTCCATCCCCTGCAAACTGTAACATAATTTATAGTATGGATTGCAAGTTCTACACTCAGTCAAAGTGTCAGTTTCTTTGGTTTTGTCAAGCTGATTCTACTTACTTTTCTGGGCTGTTTACACCAAATATGTCGTTTGTTTAAACTATTATACTACTACCATCTAACTGCTTTGTGTCTACTAAGAACTTCACCTCATCTTGAGGTGAAAGTGTCTCTGAAGTCCTCTTTTCCCCAGTTTCACTTGACATCAATCACCATTTGCATTAGTTTTCTCAGCCCCCATCTTTCTGAGAGAGAGATATTTTTCCCTAGGTTCCCTGTTACTCATCTGGCAGACAAAAGAACAGCTATTCTCCACAAGCTGCATCAGCAGTGAAATTTAAACTAAAATTCTGACAAGATTTCAGTCACTACAAATCAGTTTGTCTATCCTTAATATCACATAGATCTAAATCTGGAATGCATGAGCAAAACAACTTATGAGCAAAAGACTTGATATTAAACACAATTTTTAATAGTAAACTATATTCAGTTTCTATTCTGGATGCTTTCAACAGCTTTTAATTTTCAGGAGCATACAAAGCTCTAGCTGTTGTGAAAGCTGCTGATTAGCGATCATAAACTACTGACAACAGACTTTCTTTTCATAACCTTCACAAATGTCTGTCATAACTTCATCCTTACGTTCTACACGAATGAGAAATAATTGGATTTCATGTAGTAAATATAGTTCTAGGTAAACAATAATAGGGTTGAAAAAAGCCAAGAATGAAACAAACACTCCCACCTTCAGGACTAATTCAACTCTAAGACACCTCGCACTGTCATTTCATTATCAACTATATTCACTGACTTAACCACAGATAGTACTTTCCTTTAAAATCTCTTTAAAACCTTAAGAGACAAATAATAAACCATGATGACTGACTACTTTCGAACGAGCACATTTCAATTTGGAGAATGCACAAAAGGTTTATAATGTCAGTAAACACAAGGGAGGATTATACACTACATTTTCTAAATCCTCACAGGAATTCTAATGAGGAATAAAGCTAATTATGATTCATTATAAGATGAATTGTAAATTTCTAGCACATCACTAGCACAAGGTTCACCCAGTACTGGAAATTAGAAATGACAAAAAAGGAATGCCATAATATTGAAAATAATATTTTTCATTAAAACAGCGACACACGTAAGTATTCATGAATGGCGTTATATGATAAAAGTACCTGGTAATTTTTTAAACTCCAAATAAATCCATTTAAATTATGCACCCTGTGGTGATGGCAAATTCAGATACAGAGTCGGCTACAGAACGAATTATAATTTTATAAAACAATTTTGAAAATACGTCAACAAATTTGTAGGTTGTAAAGACAAACGGGTTAACATCAGAGGACTTCTGAGCAAAGTGAAAAAGCTTTACTCATTTAGCTTTGTGTGGGGAACACTTAACAGATTACACCCATTAATTTAAGTCTGAACTGGCTTCTACTATGAAATAATGAGCACTGTGGTTAATATAACAGTAGTGAAGATCATTTACTCTAGTCAGGCTTTGATTCAGTCACTCAGAGCACTGTTGAACCCCAGTTAGGGAGGTGCAGATAGCATATGTGAACTGCAAATATCTTACCCTGCCTTCAGGCTCGAAGAGTCAGGATTGCACAGACTAAAGACCAGCTTAATACAAGAGGTTTCAGTACTGTTTAACATTTTCATTAGTGACTTGGATGACAGTACAAAATGGATACTCAGAAATCCTGCAGCTGTCACCAAATTCAGAGGATCAGGAAGTAGACTTCTACAAGATTGCCCTTCAGAGGGAACTTTATATACAGAAGGAATGGGCTGACAAACTGTGAAATTCTACCAAGACAAATGAAAAATCTTGCACTTGGGACAGAGTAAGTCCATGTAAAAATACAGGGGTTCCACTGGCTAGAAATCAGTTTTGCAAACACAGATTCAGGTAGACCACAACTGGAACGTGAATAAAGGAGTTTGGCCAAATGCCTGGAGAAATTCCCCTCTCACATGTTCTGTGCTTCAATAATCTCAGCTATGAAGTAGTCTGTGAAAAATCTGAATTATTAATGCTAGTGGTTGGAGTTGCAAAAGGCAAAGGTGATCCACTCCATGAAGCCCAGGTGGATTTCTGAAAAGCTCTTAACAGTATCCCTCAAGTCTTCATCAAGAGCTTTGAAGGGATACTTGCATGTTTTACAAATTCTGCCAGCATGACTTCATGTCCCAGTGTGAGTCTAGGGAGCAGTAATAGTGACATCAAGTCGTAGATGCATGGGAAGTGAGCCAAAGGAAGGTTAAACTGTCCCAGCGTTCAACAGGCCTAGCTTCCCAGCAAGATACTGTTCTTTCTCTGGATACCATTTCATTTGCTCCAAGTACAGTTTCAGTTTACTCTGGTTTCATCTAAGACCACACAGCCTCTGCAAAGGCATCCTTTATCCTGAACATGAGGAATATGCAATCGTGTCCAGCTAAACAATTAATCTAAATTGAATAAACTATTAGTCTGATGCATTGCACTAGTTAGGAGCTTTGATTCAAAAGTAAAGTCAATTTTTCCACTTAAAACCACACATTTGTTTACCATTAGTTTTCTCTTTTTTCTTACTGTGATTACCTGTCTTGTTCACTAAACACCGTTCAGCACCAATTATAAAAAACCCAGAAGTTTTAACAGACAAAAGCTATTTTTGCACTTTACTTCTGATTCATTCTCCTTGCTCTTCATCAAATGAGAACACCAAGGCATATGTTCAAATATAATTAAAATTTCATAATGCAGTAACAAAACTTTCTTTTAATACCTTAATTTAAATACTTTAATTATAAATTATAATAAAAAAAGAATATCAATACAAATCCCACCATCTAGCATTAGTGAAAGCCCAGCTTACGTGGATTTAAATTTCCAGAGTATATGAATCTCCAAATTGATCTAAGTAACTGGAGGCCTAAAAGCTGCCTCAGCCTCTTGTCTTTCTAGAAGCATCATTAACTATTTCTGCCAGGAACTCCCCAATTATTTGGTGTCAGCCAAGAGAAATGACCAAGGATCATGTCTTTCAGATTCAGGTTCTGAGGGAGTGGTTGTCAATTATAGCCTCTTCTACATCTTTTTGTTTAGCAAATTTCTTTCACTCCATCCATCACTTTATCAAGTTGCCTCCTTGTGTAATTTGTCTCTTCAGCAGCTCTTGCCACCAGTGCTGTCATAATTTACCTACTTTCTAGTTGCTGTCAAAGAAATCAATTGAAATTAATGGTGTCTTGCCAAATAACACATGACCTCAGGAAAACTTACTAGTCAAATGCTCAAAATGGGTCCACTATGGAATAGAGATATCCAAAATGTCATATCTAGTCAGAAGTCACATTTCCTGCTGGAGATTGCTGTGGATTAGATGATCTAAACTATATGTTGTACTCAACTTTTTTCATTTAAAGGAGTTAATTTAAAGCTAATTCAGCTATTTTTAATTAACTTGCAGCATAAATATTCAGTGCTTGACTTATATCTGTATCCAGAATGCAATGCATTTTTGCAGTTCCTTGTTTCTATGTGATCTATTAAATCATAGGGAAGCAAAGGACATAATACCTCAAATATTAACAAATGCCCTCTCTCTGCAAGCTAAAAAAATTTGCTACAAATACAAAAATTCCACCATTGTAGAAGTTTGAAGGTAAGTTTTAAGGTAAATGTGATCAGAGAATTCTTCCTTATTCTGTTTTTCTGTTAATCTCAAAACATCTGCAAATCTAAACCACCCTTTTGCAATGAAGTCATAATGATGAACAAGTTAAAAAATCATAACACTATTATCCAAAAATATAGGCACAGAACAAACTTTTGTTATAAGCTATACATTTACTTTATATTGCAGAAGTATATACATGGCAATAACTTAAGAAAAATGGTATTTGTGCAAGTGTAAAATACATCTAGTCCATTACTCTCATAATGCTTTCTGGTTTTCTCTTGAAAAGAAGTTTCACAGGAAATGAAGTTGGGTGTTAAACACAGCTTTCTTATTCAGAAAACAGAGAAGTGTTAATTCACTGAAGTAAGAGTGATAATTGATTTTGACCTTATTTCTTGTACAATATGTTGCTGAATTTGTCTAAAAATACCCCACGAGTTTATGCAGAAATCAATTTCTGTATGCTTATTGTATTTGCACATAACTAATTCAAGTAAAACCATTTTATCTAAATGCTAGGAGTAATCATAAATATTTTCAAGTAATTTTACCAGTATAGATCCAAATTTAATGCTCCTGTTTATTGCAAATACAGGTGATGAACACCAATACTGCACATTTGCTGTTGCCTAAAATGAAACATTTAAAATGCTTCAATCTATGAAGTATTTCTGGAACTAATCAATAATGAAATGGGAATTTTAAGAGGAGAGTTGACAGCCCTGGTAATTCACAGTTTTATGCATGAAGCTCTCAGTTTATAAATGCAATAATTTGCCAATTTTATTTATTGTGTACTTTCATTTCCCTTTCAAATTTCAAGGCGTTTTTCCCAGAATGGTAATAGAATTTCTACACATTTAAGATCTCTGGACCTGTCCTGAGTTTTAAAATAACCAAATTTTGTAAAAACCATCTCCTCATCCAATTCTGTCAGGAGAATGAGAAGCCAGTGTTCTAAAATAGTAGCTCAGAATTAAATTAGCTGAACTGTGAATATGGTTAGAAATCCTAAAGCATAGCAGAACTACTATATTTCTGCATAAAACAAAAGGAGTCCATGCAACTGTTATTCAATAGTGCCCTGAAATCATCAGACTAGTTATGACCAGCTCCTCACAGAAATCTTTAACATAGAAACAATAATAATTGAAAACAGTTTTAGTATGAAGGAGATTCTGAAAAATCCATCACCTGGCTGAGGTGTCTATTTACATATACAGGGGAAAAAGTAAAGCAAGCAGAACTCAAGGTAGGCTCTGTTACCTGACTGTACAGAGGCTTCCAATTTTTGTCATTCCCTGAGGAGAGTTTTACTTCTCTTAAGACCAGGTGTTTGTGCAAAGGACCAAGACTTCATGTTGAGCTCAGTGACATGTTCTGAGAGCAAGTACTGTGGATATTTTGCTCTCAGCTTTGCATATCTGGTATGTTTCCCCAAGGTCAAACCAGGCAATGAGCTATGCATCTAAGAAGATCAGCACAGAGGTTAAAGGACAACCTTTAAAAAGGACAGATGGGATTAAGCTGTGACTCTTAGCACTTCAGTCCTGTATCATACAGTCCTACTCACAGTATTTTCTACCCTTTCACAGACACCAGATCTTAAAATCTCTTGGCAGGTCATGAGAGTAGAGTTGCACCTGGACTTCCATTGAAACTCACATTGTTCAACATCATCCAGGAGAAGTGGAAAGAAAATAAAGTGATATATTTTTCTAGGACAGAATTTCTTGAGAACAATTTATCAGGTAGTTTAGGTAGCAAACATAAAAGCTGATTTGCTTAAAGACCTTAGCTATGATACTGGCATGCCAAATTCAACATATTTAATTCAGTATTGAAAGTATTGCAGAAAGGAAATTTAAAAAGTGCCAAACCTTATTTA
The DNA here is from genome assembly GCA_034336665.1 of Luscinia megarhynchos. Taxonomy (NCBI): domain Eukaryota; kingdom Metazoa; phylum Chordata; class Aves; order Passeriformes; family Muscicapidae; genus Luscinia; species Luscinia megarhynchos. Next base: position 39,412,266 of record CM067566.1, on the reverse strand, counting down.
CAGAATGACGGGCTCTCAACTAGTTGGCTTTGTTCAGGTATTGAGCACACAGGTTTTAGAGAACACTGCAGTTTTATGAAAACACCTACTCATTCCTGGCAATATGATAATAAAAGGAATTATTAGGTAAAGACTGGTCCTATAGCACTGTACAAATCCATGCTGCATGAGCAACTTGACTGTTTGTTTTCTGTCCCTCCCTCTGCATAAAAAAAATTGAGTAAACTTGAAAAATAACTGAGAAACACAAGAATGATTGAAGATGTGGGAGATCTTCCATATAAGCAACCATTAAATGACTGGGGGATTTCAGAATGAAAGAGATGACTACAAAGATATGTCAGGAACTTGAAGAAAAAAAAGGACAAACACAACAAAACTGTTTCAGAGAAAAGAAATATGGAACAATTGTTCATGGTTTCTTATGATACAAAACTTAATAAACTAAAAACGAGGTGTGCATAATGAAGAAAAAAATGATAGCACTTGAATCCAGGACACATTATATTGTGTCTCTGAAAGAGAATATTGTCAATGTTAATTCCATATGGGTCCAAAAAGTAAACAAACCTAAAAGTGAGGCATCCATCAAGAGCTATTAAAGAGAGACAGCCTCTGAGAAAAAAATCACTAAAGAAGAGAAAATATTGTACAAGAAACTTACATGCTTTTGTTTCTTTAGCAATCTTCCATAAGCACTTTTACAACAAAGATCCTACAGTAGATGTGTATTTGTTCTAACCTAGAAAACTTAACATGTATATCTTGTTACTCATAGTAGACATTAAGTCGACAATTCACGAGCAAGAACACAGCATCAATCTTTGTTAAATATTTCTTAAATAGAATAAAATTCTTCATAAAACAATTTTAATATATTTTTAAATAGACTACTCAGGAAGTTTAAAAATACTATTAAAATGTCCTCCAAGAAATACATCTCTATATAATTATAATCATAATGCAAAACAAATTTTGAAAAAATTAACACTTTCTCCAAACTTTTATTCCTGACAGGGTGGCAAACAGATTAGTTGTTGGATACCTACCATCTTAGGCAATCAGGTTCCCAATTCTTATACTAAATGACTACGTAAAGAAGGCTTATGTGATTTTGCTGTCCTCTAGGTTTTCACTATTTTGCATCTTTTATTCAGGCCACTTTTGGCACAATATTGCACTGTGTAAACATCTGCTCCATAACCTTTGTATGACACCCTCTTTTTTACTACAGACAAAATTGCATTTCCATAAAAATCATTTGCTAACTTAAGATTTGCCACTCTGCGAGCATGATGTGTTTAGAAAAACAGCTTGAGAATCTACTGGCAATTTAATTCTGTATACAACACAGGCACAGGGATACTTTGTTAACCTGTTTCCTCATTTCCTTTGGTAGAAAATGTTCAGGTTTTCTTGTTGGAGGTCGGGGAGAAGACTGGGCTTTTTTAATATCCAGCAGGAAGTTTGGGCTTTTTTAATATCCAACAGCATCCATAATACATTTGGAAAATTGCAAAGACGTTTTTAGGCTGCAGACAGCAGAATCATTTAGATTGGAAAAGACCTATAAAATCATTATTTCTGTGGTGGGTTTAGCAGTGGCTAAATTGCCAGTGCACCCACTAGAATTATTTATTCATTTCATGCTGTGAGATAGGATTAGGAGGTGGAGTAAAGCATTCTCAAACATTGAAGAGTATAAAGAAAACCTTTATTAATATAAACTAAAAGAAAAAATAAGAAGAAGAACCCGAATAAAACTTTCAGAACACTTCTTACCCACCCTCCCACCCTCTTTTCTTTCACATTGACAACGTACAGAAACAAATCAGTCAGTTTACCATTGCTAAAATAGTCTTTCTCTAATTTACTTAGGGAGAGGAGTCTCTCTTCAGCTTATGGAGACTTTTCCACAAGAAAACAGTTCTCTCTTGGCTTCAATGTCATAGCGAATCAGGAGCAGAAAATCATTGCGTAAAAGTCCCTTCCCTCGACTGACAGTTTCCCCTACAGCTGTTATCGAGGACTATGTCAATTTATGGGGTTTTATTTTGAGGATGAGCAGTTCAGAGCAAAGTTCTCTTCTTCTAACTCTGAAATAATTTTCAATTCTGGGAGTAGAGATCTTCTCTTCATCCCCGGGGACAAAGGGCATCACACTCTTCTCTCTCTCTGTTCAAACTTCTCATGGGATCACATCTACCTCAACATCTGCTTACTTCAACACAAATGCCCATGTTTACAATATGAATGCTCCACCACCCCATATGCCTTTCTATGAGTTACAGGGGGAAAAAAAGGAGTCTGATTTATCAATCACATCTTTTCCATAGCTTACAAGAGAATTTAAGTCCAAAACATCTCCTTGTCCCTGCCCATGAAATCCTAACCCTTCTTGTCTGACCTCGATGTCTCCATGCTGCTTCTGTTCAAGTCTTCATCTCTGACCTTTTCTTTCACTCAAGAGAGAGAACGAAAGCTGTGCAAGTCTCATCTGTGCAGTGAAAGAGTTAATATCTTGCCCGGGCCTGCAGGTGGTCATGTAATCCCTGCCGGGTGGCCAACCAGAGATATTTAAGATAGAGTCTTTCGGCAGCCACGCTGGAGCTGGCTCAGGATAGCAAGGACTTAGCCAGAAACGCTGATGGCCCCTTTCCCCCACACCCGGGCTGCAGGGGCTGAGGCGGGGTGGGCCGGCCTGCCCGGAGCTGCTCCCAGGGCCCTGAGGTTCCTGGTGTGACTCAGCGGCATCATTCCAGCCGAGCCACAGGCCTGCCTAGCACCTTGGGGAGGGAAACTCGGCTTGGCTGGCGCTACATCGGAGCCGGGGGCCCTGCTGGAACGGGCCCGGATCAACGCCACCCCTGCGGGCCGCACGGGCCTGGGCCGGCCCTCCCGCCCCGCTGCCTTGGTGCCTGTACCCAGGTGGGAGAAAGAAAGAGAACTCCCCGGAGTTTGTTCGTCTTTACATGTGTGTTCACAAAGGCGCGTTAACTTTTGCATTGGTGTAACAATGAGTCAATATTAAAAATCAGACACTGATTTTTTTTTTTTTTTGGTCAGGTTTAAAGAAGTTGCCAAGGTCCTAATAGAGAATTAATTCTCTAACTAGGTCCTTTCCTTTCTTTCCAAAACGACATAAATTAATACAAACCACTACAATTTCCAATTTTAATCCAGCACTGCAGAGTCCACACTAAACTATGTCCTTAAGTGTCACATCTACACATTTCAGATAATATTCATCCAGCTAAATTTAAGGCTGCACTAGAGGGAGTGGAGTCAGACAATTTCATCTATTTCATGATAGACAATTTTTATCAAATATATGCAACCCATACATATATAAATATTCCTACTGAATTCAGCTCACATGTAACTCTTTAATGAATATGTAAACAATACTATATGCAATTATGAGATGCTTATTTCTGAAGATTTGGAAAGCTAGCAGTGGTGAGAAGCAATTAGTCTCACAGTTTACAATATCACAGACCACTAAAATAGATTTAACTGGAGTTGTCGATATTCTTTCTGCCCTACCCATACAGTTGTCAATATTGATACTGAGTTCGAGCAGCCTAAATTCTGGCGTGACATATTCCTTAACTCTATACACATACAAATATTCATAGCAGTGACAGTATATTAGAAGCTACTTACAAACACTTAGAGGTAAATAACCAGGTAAATGCTTGAAGACAAGAGATTAAGACTTATTGAAATAAAATTTAAAAAAAAACCAAACAAAATTTAAAATAAAAAAGCTTTTCATGTATATCTTCAAACATACTAAGTAATTCTACTACTACTGGACTGAATTGATCCTAAATTCCTGAGTAAATATAACAACATATAAATTATATTTTCCTTCAGTCAATATACAACTTCAGAGAATTAAGCTAAATACTAGTCAGAAATAACAATTTATCATGATGGAATCCTTTTATCCAAGCACCTTGTGAATGTACTAAAACAATTAGCATTTTCTAATATATGTACTAGCAACTGTTACAAAGTAGAACAACAAGATTAATAGATGTGATAAAGAAAAATATTCTTAAAAAACCAAACCTTAGCATATTTTTTGAAGTGAATGTACTTTCAAATGCTTTTGGGATGCCAAGATCAATTTATTTTTATTTAAAATGTAATATATTGAAATTTTAACATTGAAATTATTTTATCCAATTTTTCTTTGACATATTCAATAAAATATTTCCTTCACAGTTAGCCAAAAATACATGTGTACTAGGATAATTGTAAACTGCAAAAGCATACAACATAAAAAACTCTTCACACTATGGAATCACTATATTAAAGAGAAAAAAATATACCAAATTTAAAATGTATGGTGAAATGCTACAGTAAAACTTTGAACTGTTCTATGATTTTGATAAATTAAATTAAGAATGAAATTTCCTAAAATAAGAAAACTTTACTGGAACCTAATCCAAATGAACAATGAAGGGAACTAGAAGGGTTTCTTCACTATATTTCTTTGTAATGCAGATATTTTTAAGCCAATTTCTCTTTATGGTATTGTTTCAGTTTGGAGGACAGGTGTCTGCTAAGAGAAGCCTTTCTTTGAAATGGAGAATGTAAAACCCCTCCCTCCAAATTATTATAATTTTGAAAATAAAGAGCACTTAGGCAAAGATATGGGAAATAGAAATATCAGTTCTTTCCTAGGAAAATTAAAATAGAAATATAGTATTACAAAGAACAATCTCAAAACACTGACAGAGTCAGAATACAACCGGACACTCTGTCAGTCAGGGTGTTGGTAGCAGTCCAATTAGATGGTGACTACAGTCCTCCTGCAGTGGCAGATGTGGCTCAGCTGAATCAGTGGTTCTGTAAAAGGGTGCAGTTTTCCTCTGAAGGTCCAGTGATGATGTGGAAAGGTCCAGTTTTCCTCTGGAATCCAGTGGAAAAAGGCTGCCTTGCTGTTCAAAATCTCCGTTTTTATCTAGGTAGGAAAGGATTGGCTCCTCCCCCTGGCTGGAGCATCTCGCAGTGGGATGATGTAATTTTATCAGACATACAGTGGGACTTATTGGCCCATTAATGGACAATATCTTCCTGGAGGGAGGATGTGTTGTGAAAAAGGTAAAGATGACTGCCCCACCTGGTTTTAATAGATGGATCATTAGCAGATATTATCTCCCATGGAGATAATGATCACTGCCCCACCTGGTTTCAACAGGTGGTGGTAAAATACATACTTTTGGTCACATCCTGTTTTGCAACTGAAGACAGGTATTTAATGGATATTTGAGGGCATTCAACAAAAAACTTAATGGTGCAATGTAATGTGCTTTTCTCAAAGGTCTAGTGAGAAAAGCTCACAAAAAACCTTCTACATGCTTCTAATGATTCACGTCACCCCCTTTAAGAAGAAAGAGAGCTTCCTTTAAAATAGTTGATAAAGGAAACTAATTATAAATTTTAAATTTAAATTTTCCTTGAAATTTTCTTAAAACATCTATGTAAAGGCTTTTGTGGACATTGGAACATCAACCATAGCCTAATCTTACAGGTACACTGCTATGCAGAGATGAAAATATTCTCACAATTCACAATGTAACAAAAATATTAGCAACAATACTATAACTGATCACAGATAACTGATTCCTGAGAAATAAGCAATAGATCGATTACTGGGGTGCTTTCCTAACTGTAGCCAAATATGTGTAATTATTTGGTGTTTACTTTTTCCCTCACCATTCTGTGATATTCTCCAGAATAAGCTCACTGATAGACATATAAAAGTTCACTCTGCAGCATTTCGAGCCAGTAACAAATGCCATGAAAGTAAATATCTACCAATCCTCTTGTCTGAAACAAAGCTACTATAACTAAGGTGTTTTGTTCCAGTCCTCATCCTCTGCAATCCTGTATTTCACAGTGCTATCTCTAGTAACTTATATCACCAAAGGAGGCAAAAAGCTCCCAGGTAAATGCACTGATAGGATTAGCGTTCAGCAGTGCTCGAGGTTCATAAACAAAATTTCTTTAGTATGATGCCCAAAGAGCTTGTGAATTTTTTTTTAAATTTACTCATGCAAACCTATGGTGGCTGTAAATTTGTTACTTGATTCCCCCAAAACACGAAGAAAAATCTTTTGGCATCAAAATGAATTGACTTAGTGGCATGGGAGACAATTCAGGCATACTATTTCAATCTGTGAAACAATATTTTAAAGACTTAGATATTTCCTTGTTTCTGATGACCAGTTTAAAGTTCTGCCCATCCTATAGAAGATAGCTGAGATTCTCTAGACTGAAAATACATACAGCACAGGTAAGAATTTGAGAGATAGATCAAGTTGAGCAAAAAAACAAAAAACACCATGAAGTCCAATAGCTCCTGCTCAGTATGATGTTAACTGGTGTTTTCAGAGGCTAGTGATGAAATATAACACCCACTGGAACCATCTAATACACTCAAGTTGTTGCTGAAAAGGAATTAATAGTAGCAGGAGACAGAATAATACCTCTTCCTCCCTCAGAAAATGTTTCCTCTAGTATCTGTTAACATGTTTTATTATTGAAGACTCATCACAGTCATAAAGCTCTGACTCAGATTACACACTAAATACAATATTTGGGACTTCATATTGAATTAATTTGAGAATGCAATAACTATGCATATGTGTATATAATGACCATGGTATTTATAGGAACTTCTGTCTGCTTCCTTTCCACATGATTCAAGACACAACAAAGCACTGATTTTGATGATCATATTAGTTACTGACCCCAAACTTTCTTCTAAAAGGTGAGCCCAAAGCAAGTTCTGTAATTTTGGACCAGATCAAAAACTTCTGTAATATTTGCTATTCCTAGAGGTATATAAATAACTTCATACAAATACTTCAGCAACAAGGAGTGCTTGAAACCCAAATTTGATATCTGTGACCTGAATACCATTTCAAAACTGAGGGTACTTTTATATATATACAGCATAAGCATGTACAGTAGGAACATACAAGATCCCGAATAACAGCTGCACAACAGATTAGATATTGTTAACAGTGCCAAATGATGCCTGAAAGCTCAAGTAGTTCCAGCAGAACTACAAAGCATCATTAATAGAAGAATGACTGATTAGGTCATATTTTGTTTTGCCTAGATAATTCTCAAACTTTCTTGTATGTCATGGGGTAATTTTTGCAGTTAAGTCCTCAGTACCCACAGCCCTTCTGTGGCCCCTTTTTTTGAGCATACGACAACATTGAGAATAGTTCTACACTAACAAATAAATTCTGAGAGACATTGCTATTTTTTTTCCTTCATTTTATGTAGGATGTCAATTGTTACGTAGAGCAGTTAGTTCAATTGTCTACAATAGATGTGGGGTTTATATTAATTCCATTCAGCTATATTCATAAATGTTATTAGTTAGTTAGCATCATTCCTTCTACTGGAATTACAAAAGAAGTGGCAACATATACATCTGCTGAGTGATCAAACAGAATAATTTATTATTATTTATTTGCTTGTGCTATACCTTGAGATATTACAGCCCACCATGAAGGCCACTTGGAGTATCTGCTTTGAAATTTTATTTGATATGGGAGGAAAACAAGTAAGATTATTTATTTTAGAAAAGAACACTAGAAGAAAAACAAAAGGAGACAACATTTACAGTGAACACAAAATTATCATGATCCCACAGGAGACACCAACCAAAGAAAGAAAACCTTTGAAAAATAAAGGAAGCACACTGGGTGAGATTTATTTTATAGAGCATATAAACTGTATTCTTCACCATTTTTAGCTTTTGTTCGGCTCCTTCATCTTAGGATTTTGCCTGCCCTTTCAGAAAAAGTTAAATATATCCTTCCCTGTCTAAAAAAAATGTTTGCTGGTAAAAAGTCCTTTAGCTTGGGACTGTCTGAGGAAGGAATGCAAAAAAACAAAAAGAAAACACTAAGATGGAACTGAATCACTTTTGGGATATAATTTTACATGACATGGCCAAAGCAGTGGAGGGCTGAACCAGCTGATTCCTTCAGTCCCAAGGTCCAAAAATCTAGCTAAAGCTAAACTTTCTGCTTTATCTACTAGTGTTAAAGGAAGTAATTTTTCAGGTTTTTCTCTGCACATACTATTGATCTAATTAAACTGTTCTGGAATATAACAGACAAATAATTAGAAGATGCTACAGCACTAAAAATTATCCCTCCTGATATGAGTAAAAACAGCCTATACCCAGAAACCACAGTGGTCTTGCTAATAGGTAAGACTTTACAGAAGCCAATAACCATCTTCATCTGCTTGCAACATTCTGTGAAGTTTGGCAGAAATGTTCAAGGCTGAGAGCACCCTCTCACACATTTTCTTTGTTAGTTACTGCCTCAGTGTCTGATCTTCTGAAGGGGGAAAGGGATTTTTTTTTATTCCATTGCACATAGTTATTTACATTTAGCTGTCCAGTCCAATGTGTATCCATTTTGTCAGATAAAATGAGACTGTTGAAAGTAAATCATAGAATACAAGCAAGCATGTATGTGTAGGTACATATAGATATAAAATTATGTGCATATTAATACCTTTAAAATATCCTATGCTTCATCTTTTAAGGTGGTTCCTTTTCTACTGCTAAAGTTAAAAATAGAATTGCTGGTATTTGTGAGGAAAATTTTTAATTAAGTATGCCAATGAAAAAAATCCTACCTGCAAATGCTAATGAAACAAAACTGATAATTAATTCTAAATATAGGAATTTATATTTAAATAAAATGCAATTGCCTAATTCTTTAAAAAGAAACTGTTTAATGGAGTCATTTGCTCAACACCATAGAGAAGATGATTTTTAATCCTATCTGTGTTCAAAATTTTACCTAAGTATTTTTAAATGCAATTTGAATTCACAGCTGGAAAAGTGCACACTAGTAGTATGCTTGATTACCATTATCCCCTTTTCAGGCCAAGGCTGAGGACACAAATTTCCCTTATGCTTTGTCTCACAACTTCTCCAGCCTTCTCATTATTTTTTCAGAAGTTCCTCTACACTTAATAAAGAATGCTTATGGGCAATTACCTTTGGAAAATGAGACCTCTTAAATGTTCATCAAATCCAAATATGACTTAAAGGATATTTTATTAACTATTGTACGTTTTCTATTTTAGCAGTGCTAGGTACAAATTGGCTTGAAAAGAACCCTTGTGGTATTGCCATGCATAAAAACTGTGGTGCTGTGACCCCTAATGCCCTGCCCAAGCTCTACCACCTTGCAGTAGCACTTCTGTGTTCATACGACTCCGATTGCTGTTACACAAATAAAAAATAAAAAAAAAAAACCAAAAAACCCCCCAAAAAACTCCTTCAAATTCTGTGTGGAAGCTCTGAATAGGATCAATTCCTCCATCATTGCAAAGCCAAATTTTCTTCACTGCCATTTTGAATGAGTAAAAGTCAGTAACACATACTCTAGCAGTTGCACAAACTTCGATGAGAACTTGACATTTCTCAAATCCACCCCTTCACTACAATTAGGGATAGGGGCAATTCCACTGGGAATAGCAGGTATTAAACTGAGATTAGGTTCCATGTGTACATAAAAATGTTAGATATAAAGGGATGGAAAAACTATGAAAAACATACTGTCAAGTTCAATTGATGGGATCGTGCAAGAGGTCAAAAATTCTAGAAGCACTTTTTAATTTAAAATAATGGCTAAATCTTTTAAATATCTCCAAATAACAAAAAAGGCTGTAATTTTAGAGGACAATCCCCTGAAAATACCATTACACAGTTACAATCTTTTATTCATTAGATAATTATGAAAATAATTTGGAAAAAAACTTTTCTTGTCTAGCTTTCTATTTATTCTAGATATTTGAAAGTGTCCTAGCCAGTAAAAAATTCTCTTTTCCAATAATTTTAAAGTTATAACATATAATTACAATGTAACATAATAAGAAAAAGAATAAATCATTAGGTACAATAAAATAGAATGTAACTTGAAAATATTAAGTACTTAAACAAAACCCTGGAAAAAACCCCAGGTTTATTTCTATTTGGAATAAATCTTTGCAACCTTTCTATGCCACTTTATTGAAGAAAATTAAAATGTTTAACTATTTTGTAGATGGGTGCTTAATTGAAGAGATATTTTTTGTGGAATAGTGTGTGGAAGACGTGTTTTTAGTGCTTCTTGTATACGTTTCCATGCATGGATCTTGTTCCATGTCTATATTAATTCTCTGTATCCTGGTTAATCCAGACTTGGCATTGCTAGCAGCATCTCACAAGCTTTGCTACAGGCAGACAGCACAGGCCTCAGTGGCTGTCACGTTTGCTTTCCCTTGGGTTTGCATGGCTTGTGTGCAGAGCTTGGTTTCAGCTTTGTGTCATCTTGAGTAGCCATAAGAGCACTAGTTGAGTGACTAGGTGCCACATTCAGTTTGTTTTGGTTTTGCTTAGCTTACTATACTTTTATAGCATTATATAATTTTTCTTAATAATGGTCAGATAGGTCAAACTGACTGAATTCAAACTCTCTTGAGATAAAATGAAATGGAACTACAGTTAATCCTCAAATTTACTTCAATAGTATTTTTTTTATCTTCATTACAGAGCCTAATATTATGACACATTTCTTTGGCTTTCTGGGCACACATCATACAGTGAAGTAGTAGCTGGTTTTAGTTGTGGGTTTTGGTTTTTTTTCCAATATGTAATGAATACATCTCAGTTTTGTTAATGACATAGAAGAATGAATCTTACTCTAGAAATCATCTTCCAAGATAGCCTCCACTACTCTAATGCAACAAAGAAACCTAAATGATTCCTAATTTTACATAATCTAATGTTTTCATTAACATTCATATTAAGGCAATGCTTAACGTACCATATGGAAATTATTTGCATTATTCAAAAGTCCATTAAAATATATAATGAAAAGCTATTCTTATGTCTGGAGTTTTAAAAGTATACAAAATAGTGCCTCAGAGACACATCAAAGTCTTATTTGGAAGAACAATGTTGTGCTTCCATTAATACAATGTTTGCAAAAATCATGTAATGCTTTAAACCTGCTTTAACCTTCTTCAATTGCTGTATATGATAAATACTTTTATATAAATTTCTACATCTATGCACTTAATCACAATGTAGAAGTACAACATCTAGCCATATAATCATAGCTAATAAGTGTGTTTCTATAGATGCTATATAAATCTCTAAATTTTTGTAAGCCAAACTTGTATCACAATCTTTAAAAAAGAAATTAAGGTATTTAGTGTTCTGCTAATGCAGATGGATTAATTTATCTCACCATCACAGTGTCCTAATATCTCCCATTTTCTTCCTCCACCTTATTTCTTGGCTGTGCTCACACTTCTTTTGCATGAGTTATGGTCTGACTCTTCACTTAATCAATTCAGGTCACACAACAGGATTGGGGTGGGATGTGGAGGGTGAATATTTTTCTGCTGAACTTAGTAAGTGACTCAGAGGAGAGACTGTGACTGTTAGGACACTGCAAGAAAGGCAGTCAGATAACCTCAGGAAGGAGGATCAAGTTATTTTTAGGAGCAGTAATTTGTGCAGCTAAGGTGTATCACAAAATCACACTTTCTGAAAGACTCTCAGAGAAATAAAAATCTAATACAATGGTCAAAACTAAGATACTTTCAGACAATCTGTCTTGATTATTCATTTCATGTTGATTCTTCTTGCTTTCCATGCAGCTGTTTTTTTCTCTAATATCAGTTCCCTACTTTACAGTTTTAAATGTTATGGATTTTTTATCCCTTTTTCATTTGATATCACCTAAAGTGGCTGAGTGCTCATCTGCCCAAAGATAAACTACAAGAAGACGTAAAGCAACAGCCTGTAATTACTCAAAATGAAGATACATTAATGAACTAGTCAATGTATAATAAGTAATTATAAAAAGAATTTAGGACAAACTTGATCTTCTGTGCTGTCATATTACTGAGTTTGGAGCAACAACTTTTAAACTTAAGTCAGATTTCAAGACTGAATCTTAAATTTGAGGTAGATAAGAGTGAAAAATCATCAGTTTTTATCTGGATATAACAAAATACATGGATATAACCTTTAACATACTATATAAAAGCTCTTAACATCTGTCTTTTGTCTGCTAACCCAGTGGCTTGGTAAAGATGTTTGTTTGTACTACATACCTTTGTCCTAAGACTCCTTTGGCATCCAGAGAGCAAATACCTTGCAAACCCACACCACAAGTCCTGTGAAGCCGTAAGGTACCTAACAGAAGTGGCACATTTAGTGCTCTTATCAGCACTCATAAACAAAGGGTGTGGGAAGGTATTTCGGTTCCCTTGATTCTGTCTTGATCACACTACTTGCCACTTGCACACAACACCAACTTTTCAATGCATGTTGGCATCAAGAAAGATTATCCATGAATTCTCCGTGACCAAAATCATTCATAAACCTAGAAGCTACTGGATATCATTTATTTCTGCTAAAAGGCTTTCTGCTGTTTCATGACTATTAAATTGCATTAATTTACATACAGCATCCAGATGCTTCAGGCTTCAAAAATCAAAAAATTAGAAAACAAAGCAAGAAGGAGAAAATAGACTCAAGAAACAATCCAGTCTTGGTACTTACGAAAAGCTCTATAGAATTCTTCTAGAGCTAGGTGCTTGTCACCATTGTAATCATCATATTTCAGCAAATCGAACACAGAGCAGTCAGACGGTTCCTTGCCAAGCTCATCCCGTTTTATTACCTGACAAGAAAATTATAACCATGAAATTACATTTGAGCTCTTAGAGTTCTCTGGTATAATTAATTGTTTCTAATAATCATTTTATAGATAATTTTAAGGTTGCCGTGGGGCAATGTACTGCAAATGTGTAAAGTCAGGGATTTCCAGTTACTTTGTCATTATTTATTAGACTTTTAGAAGTTAACACCTTTAGGACAAACACTCTGAAATTACACAAAAGTTTTTTTGAATATATATTTTGCATATATATTTTATAAATATATAAAATGAAGATAGACTGAAGCACTGTAAAGAAACTGGGAATTTTAAAGCTGATTTTACCTTATATGTACAGGAATGGTGATTACGAAACAATAAAATATACCTAAAATATTTATTTCCCAAGTATAAATGGGATAATGTCTTTTTCCTCTAATTTCTAACCACATAAACCAAATGCAGATACTTTCAAAGACAGCTAATATAAACTCTTACTACCCTACTAATTGTATCAAGTTCTTACAGGCTTTTGACAAGACTATTACCTTATCAAAACCTGTTGTATAAGTAGCTGACCTGAAAAGACTCCTGTTTCTCAGTGGACACACACACAATTTGTAAATAGGTAAAAATTAATAGACGTTAGATTTTTCACTCCAATGAACTTATCCCAGAGAAATGTTCTGTAATATATGCACCATTTTGTTTTAGGTCTGTGTATGTTGTAGACATCTACTTAGATTCCAGCTGAGGAATTTTTAAGATGCTGAGAGTGATTTAGAATTTTCATATTACATGGAGCATGTACTAGAAGTACTACCACATAACTGAAAGAGCCAAAACTAAGCAACTTTTCATTGTAATATTGCACAGTTTACAGTTCTATATTAGGCACAGAAATAATATAACTATAGTTAATTCCTAGGCAAAATAATTACTCTTCAAACCCTTTATCAGTCTTCTATGATAATTGCAAAACCATTACTATATTTGTATCAACAGAGAATATCTTCTGAAAAACAAGGGATACAGGGGCTTTTGTGTTTCAGTTGTTCTGCAAAGGAATTACT